>OZ018322.1:186173050-186773050 GCA_963969495.1 Ceratothoa steindachneri | reverse complement strand
TCAAATTTAACCATTATAGTAGTGGTGTTAAAACGGTATTTAAATACAGTGATTCATTGTATTTTACTTTCAGATTTATCTCTCAATTAATTTGTAAATGAAATAAGATTGTACAAAAGTATATAACAGGATATATACAAACTAAGTTCAAAACATGAATCGGCGAGGATGTATAAATAGCCCAGACAACTTTTGTTATATCTGTGGAAGATATACTCCAAGTAACCAACGGAAAATTTTAGCTAAAAGAGTGAAAACTGCATACAATTATTATTTTAATGTAAAGTTGGTGACCAAGAAAGCCCTGAGCACCTCACAAATCCCGTACTGTGTGTTATAAGGGGCTCACACAGTGTTTAAATGGCACACGGAAGGGTATGCCGTTTGCTGTACCGATGGTGTAGCGTGAGCCAACAAATGATGTTTTGGATGGCTACTTTTGTATAACAAATATTGCGGGATTCTCAAATAAGAGCAAGTCAAAAATCATATATTCAGATTATAAGTCAGCTATAAAACCAGTCCCCCATGAGATGGAGATGCCAATCCAAGTTCCTCCATCAGCTAGTGCAATTAAAGAAGATGATTCATCGCCTGAAGAGGCGGATAGCAATGACGATGAAATGTATGAGGATGGTCCTAAGGAAAGAAAGATCCGGTTGATAAATCAAGAAAGTTTGAATAATTTGGTGAGGGATTTCTCATTGTCAAAGGAGAACGCAGAACTGTTGGGCTCCAGACTACAGTGTAGAGGTATCCCCTTTGAATAATATTATTTCCCCCCCTCCTAAGATAATACTTCGGGAGAGAAAGTGAGCTGTTACTTCTCACCCCCCCCCCTCCCTTCTGACCTCACCCGTTTTGGACTCGCCGCCAGGTCTCGGTGATATTCCTACCGAGGCATGACGCTAAAATTGGGGCTACCTCCCGGACGTCTCAATCCCCCTCCCCCCTCGGTTCGGGAGATTACTTTGTAAGATTCGCTGTGAACCGCTTTTATGCCTCTCGCCACTGGTCGCCCCTCTGCCTTTGACATTTCACCGCAAGGAGATGATCTGGTTGTCACGGCCGATAACGAGGGTTAGAGAAGGTCTCAATCTCTCTCCCTGTTTGGAGAACTCCAGGTATATATGCACCCGCTCCAGGATTACAGACAGATTTGGGGAAGGTAACCAAACCCGTCCCCAAGTTTTCTCTGCGTGACTCTCGAGTTTCAAAGAAACTAAATCACTTATTACCCTCAATCTCACATTATACCCATTGCCTTAACACGCTTATCAAATTAATATTCAGAGTTTAAGTCCCTCTTATTCCTGTACCCATATATAGCCATATTTATTTTGTGCTTCTTATTTAGTGTGTATTAAAAATCTATTTTTGTCATTGTGTTTGTTATATTCCTTGGTCACGAGGCTGCCGCTATCTATTCAAATCGCACTCTTAGAACAATAACAGTTGTCGCCTTGCTTGGCCTACCTTAGAGCCTGTGTACGCATATTCTCGTACACTTGGCCATACTTCGACATAAAGATATTTGGCGTTAAGCTTTGGGTCTTCCCCACCTGATTTCGAAGCAATAAGTTCAATTGATAGCAGGTGCATTACCATGAATATTCGAACAACAATATATTAGGATAATTTCTTTGGATTAACGGGTAGCAACCAATTTTTAAGCCCATTCTTGTGTGGTGTGTCCCCAGTTTTTATAGTTCCTTAAAAGAGGATTCTAGCTATGCGGTAATAGTAACCGCCCTTTTTTGTGTGTGTCGTGAGTCAGATTCCCCCGTTAGTTATTTATTTATTTTTTTGTGTGGGTTTGCTCGACTTTTACTAGGAATTTTAACAATTTTTGTCGTTAGTGGAATTTCTGTTTATTTTTGCGAAAAGCTTCAATAGCTCTGGAAGCTTTTTCGTGTGCAAAGTCCGGAAGTAGCATTTCCGGGATTTCTTCATTCGATCGCTTTCATAAGCAAGGGCAGATCCTAGGCTTATCTGGGAATGATTTAATGGCTTACGTCCAGGAAGAGGAACGTAACGAACGTGCGGAAATAAAAGGACAGAGAGAAGAAGAAGAAAGAAAAGAACAGAGAAAAGAAGAAGCAAGAAAAGCACAGAGAGAAACAGAAGTCGAAGAAAGAAAGGCACAGAAAGAAACAGAAGTCAAAGGAAGAAAAGCACGGAGAGAAGCATAAGAGAATAAAAGAATTAGGCAGCATGAGAGAGAGATAAGTGAAGACCAAGTCGAGATAAGCTCCGTTGGATCTCGAAATGAACGGGCTCAAGTGCCCTCATTAAAACTCCCCGCATACAAGGATGGAGAAGATTTTTGATCTTATTTAACGCACTTCGAAAATATATTCGAAGGCAATAATTGGGACTTAGAATCAGATGGCGTCACTCGGTTACTTCCACTATTAAATTCTCGTCTTCGCGACACATTCATTTCGTTCCCTTCTGAGACCACCCTTGATTATTTAACCGTAAGGGCAGAACTTCTTTCTGCTACCAACATAGATCATGAATTTTATAGGGATAGGTTCCGCTATGCGCGAATACAGCCAGGCCAGACCTACAGGCAATTTGGATTGACGCTTCGGCGTAATTTCTAATTTTGGCTGGATTCAGCTTAAGTATCAAATGATTATAAGTCGCTCGTTGACTTCATTCTAATGGATGAACTGATATTGACCCTCCCTCGCGAACTAATGGCCTTCATAGTGGACAGGAAGAACGTCCACTTTGAAGGAGTGTGTTGAAGAAGCCGACCTTCACGCTTCCAGTCACGACCTCTATCCCAAGGACGTCAAGAAGAATCATGACCCATACCCCAAACACAAGTTTGGGTTTAACGGAAGCCTATTCAATGGCAACAACGGCTTTGTAAATATGCAGGCACCGAGCAAGTACAAGCCTTACTCGCCACGATACCATAAGGACGTGAAACCCCCGTCACCCCTCTCCACGCCTAGCAACTAACCCCGTAAACCAATTGTATGTTTTACGTGTGTCACTCCTGGGCACATATATTACAATTGCATCCAAAATTCTCAACTAAGGACCTCGTTGAGTCACCAGGTCCACCAAATCTCTGCTGCCCTCTCGCCTTAATCCACCAGCCACATCGACAGTGGCACCTGCTCCCTCTTCCCCTGATCAACAAGTAAATTTCCTGATTAACAAGAGTTCTCCTGGTCGGATCCAGTTTGAAAATGGCGCAGTTAATGGTTGCCGAGTGTCAACCGTCGTTAGAGATACAGGTTCCACCTGTATAGTAGTTTCCGACGAACTACTATCCTTTGTAAAGCCCTAGCATAATACGTTCGCTTTGGTCGTGCTACCAGGTTCCCAGTGGTAAGGTGACATATTTAGTGCTAGTACTTCTCTGGATGGGCCGACGTAATCACGGCCCAATAAAATTCTGCTCTGTCCTCATTGGACAGAGCACGCAGCTCTCCAAAAACCCAATTTCTCAGCCGGTCGTTACCAGGGCCGAGGCCGAGAAGGATGAATCGTTTCCGGTACCCCTATCGTCCCCAGACATAGACCTCGCTACCAATGTTCAATGTGCTGAGGCGCAGAAGGATTGCCCCCCATTACAACCCCTGTGGGAAAAAGAAATGAAGGATGAGACTGAAACGGTGCTAGGCGATCGAAAGATCGAATACACCGTGAAGGAGGCGTTTATATACCGTTTTTCTGTCAAGCCGAAGAGCCCCTCCGACTAACTCGTTGTGTGTGCCGAGAACGAATATAGAACCCGTTCTAAAGATGGCTCAAGATGACCTAATGGCCAGACATTTCGGCCATAACAGACCGGCCTAGCGATTTTTTAAATATTTCTTTTGGCCAAGAGCGGCCAAAGAAATCATCGACGTCGGCAAGTCCTTTAAGGTAACCTCCAAAGGGCGTGTAGCCCCCACTTCCCTTCAAAAGACACCGAGAGTGCCCGAGCACTTCACCCGGATCTCAATCGGCATAATAGGCCCAATTCGCCCCCCTTCAAGTGAGGAACACATCTATCCCGTTGAACCCGTGTGTCTGGTCCAAACGGTGCGCGTAAAAGCAGACGATAAGTATCCCTTGCAGTCTCTTCCTTTCCTCAAAGCGAAGCCTCACTCCGATTTGAACGTAAAACCCAATCTCGCTCCTAATGAGAGGTTTTAATTGCTTGCCTTATTGGTAGGCTTCCCAGTGTCATGCTATCGTCGTTATGTGCCGAATTTTGCTGCCATAGCTTCGCCCCTTAACTACTCGTTGAAGAGAACGTCCCCCGATCCAATCAATTAGACCCCTTCCGTGGAAGATCGCTTCCACCAGTTAAAGGACAAGTTAATCTCACCCCCTATCTTGAGATTACCGAATCCTAATAAAACATTCGGTGTTCATACCGAGACCTCCCAGGATGGCCTAGGTTATGCTATCATCCAATATGATGACGATGGAGTGTGATATCCTGTAGGATATGCTAGCAGGAAGCTGTCTCAGAGTGAAAAAGCGTATGCCACCATAGAGCTTGAAGCGTTAGCCATAGTGGGGTCTATTCGTAAGTTTAAGATGTATGTTAAAGGTACCGACAACTGCCTAGCCGATAGCGTGAGTAGGAAACCTAAAGAAGACCCCCTCCAACAACCTGACTGTATAGTCAAATTCGCGTTTGATTCATTTTTGTAAAAATATGTTTCTTTTTTTTGTTGCTTTGTTGATGTATTTGCGTATGTATAGATGAAGTTATCTGTGTTTACACATATGTAAGTCCCGTGTAGTGTTATGTTTTTTTTTCTCTGTTAAAAAATATCAAATTTGTAGCTTTAAAAGTTTTCCTATTAATGAAATTATTGTAAACATTTTTTTCGCTCCAAAAGGTCCCGCGCTGTAAAAAGGTCTTTGGATAAGGAAGAGTGTAGAGGTATGTCCTTTGAATAACATTATTACCCCACCTCCTAAGATATTACTTCGGGAGAAAAAGCGAGCCGTTACTCCAACCCCCTTTCCGATCTCACCCTTTTTAAACTCGCCGCTAGGTATCCGAGAAATTCCCACGTAGACATGACGCTGAAATTGGGCCGTCTCAATCTCCCCCCATCCCTCGGGTCTGGAGATTACTTTGTAGGATTCGCCGTGAACCGCTTTTATGGCTCCCGCGGCTGGTCGCCCGTCTGGCCCGAGGATCCTTGCCTTGGACACTTCACCGCGAGGAGAAAATCGGGTTGTCACGGCAGATAACGAGGATTTGAGAAGGTCTCAATCTCTCTCCCTGTTTGGAGAACTCCGGGTATATATGAACCCACTCCAGGATTACAGAAAGATTTGGTTAGACAAGACTTCCCCGAAAGGAGTGCAATTCAACGAAGCTCTCTCCAAAAAAGTGTAGTGACGGTCGCAAGCCAAGGAAGAACTGGACATCACAACCATATCTTCGGGTCAGAAAGAAAAGTCTCGTGAGGCAACGTCAGCCTTTCTCAACCGCCTTCCCATCAAGCATTGGAGAAGCCGTCCTCCGAAATTTTTCTAGTGACCTCTTAAGGACAAGAGGCCCGTTAGCTCGCTCAAGCCGAGTGTGAAAAAGTCATCTCAATCCCCCCCCCCTTCGAAGTTCCTTCAGTGACTTGCTGATGACAAGAGGCACGAATCTCGCAGAACACAAGTTCGAGAAAGGATCCCCACCCGCTACAGGTTTTAAACTACCACCTCTGAGTAATCAAGGTCACCAAGATCTCCCCCACATTTCCTCCGCGTTACTCTCGAGTTTCAAAGGAACTAAATCACTTATTATCCTCAATCTCCTATTATAACCATTCCATAACCATGGTTATAAAATTAGTATTCGGAGTTTAAGTCTCTCATATTCGTGTACCCATATATAACTATATTTATTGTTGTGCTTCTTATTTAGCGTGTATTAAAAATCTATTTTTGTCATTGTGTTTGTTATATTCCTTGGTCACGCTGCTGCCGCTATCTATTCAAATCGCACTCTTAGAAAAATAACTGTTGTCGCCTTGCTTGGCCTACCTTAGAGCTTGTATGCGCATATTCGCGTACACTTACCGATACTTCGACATACCTCAATGGAATCTTCTAGAGGACGGTGCAAAAATATCTAGTTCCCGTAAACGCCATAAGGCATTAGCTGCCTTCTATAAAGAAGATGATGGGGCTTGTTACTGTACTGGTGTTAATGGCCTAATGAACCAGCTAGAAAACGAGTATTTACCTGATCAATGGAAACTATTCATCGATGTAAGCACTGCCAGCCCTAAAGATGTGTTGCTACACAACGGTAAAAAAAACGTTCAATTCATGTTGCACTTATTGTTGAGATGATAGAGATATATGACTCAATTAAATAATTTATTTTGGAAGGTGTTCATTATTCGCATCATAAGTGGAATCTCCGTGGTGATCTAAACGTAATTTTTTTACTTCTTGGACTGCAGCTAGGATATACAAAGAATATGTGTTTCTTATGCCTATGGAACAGCCGTGACGACAGGAATCATTATATTTTCAAAATGAAGCACGAAAGAGAAGAACACATAGTTGGCCGATACAATGTAAAGCACATGCCTTTGGTACATACACAGAAGATCTACCTTCTACCACTTCATATCAAACTTGGCCTTATCAGGAATTTTGTTAAAGCAATGATCAATGATTCTGATGGATTCCAATATCTCAAAGAGAAAGTTGGAGCAAAGAAAACCGATGCTAAACTTAAGGCTGGCATTTTTGTAGGGCTGGAGATCAGAGAATTGATACGTGACAGGGAGTTCAGAAATAAACTAACTCCACTTGAATTGGCAGCCTGGAATTCATTTGTCCATGTAGTGCAGAACTTCCTTAGTAATCATAGAGCTGAAAACTATGAAGAACTAGTGGACAACATGCTAAAGGCCTATCAACGAATGGGGTGTCGGATGTCTCCTAAGATGCATTTCTTGCATTCGCATCTAGATTTTTTTCCATCTAATATGGGTGATATTAGTGACGAACATGGGGAAAGGTTCCACCGAGATATCGCAATGATGGAAAGCAGGTATCAAGGCCGCTTCAAAGAAAACATGATGGGTGGCTACTGCTGATTCCTACAACTAGGATCCTATATCCACGTACAAACAAAAGAACAAAAGTCTCAAACATTTTTAAAGAAATTTATAGTTAGCTAATTACTACTTCTTTTATATATAATACATATCTTGTTTGGGTCTGCAAAAGGTCGTGCATAATGCCAAATATGGTGCCCCGATTTCAAACCTTTGCCCAGAAATGTCTCATTCTTCTCAAACTCGTAATAATTGTATCATTAATTTATCCAAGGTGACAAAGTGAGCCATATAGCCTAAGTGCATAACTCAGGCACCAGAATTAGTTAGTTATGACACAATTTACTCAAGTAGCAGAGAAAAAGTTAAAATTTGTTGGCTAGTGTTATGGGGACAATATCACGAAACATGTCTTGCCTCCGGAAAATTTTTATGTAATATCTATAATATAAAACTGTTTCGCACGAAATAGCGTTGGTTCCTTCCCTGTTTTTACTATCAACACACATAGAGCAAAAAATGGTATGTGAAGTTCCTTGAACTACCAACAATCCTATTTCAATTTTATGAAGGCTCTTGCATTTTCGGTATATGAGAGTACTGTGATGTAGAGTACAAGTGAGGATGATGTCGAAAAAACAACACTATATTCAAATATTGGTTTAATGCTTTGGAAACTCCCAAATCTTAACCCATAGAATAAGCTACAGATGATGCTCTACTAACGCATTGAGAAACAGAATCTCACATATTATAAGAAATCACAGCCATTATTAAAGGATATATTGAAATTCATCTCTCAAATGTGAATTCTGGATTTTTTGTACAGCATGTTTAACTAAGGAATCCTGGTTAGCGGGATTCGTCCCAAAAGCCATGTATTCTTTACTACATTCATGAAATCTTTATCTTTTAGTGGTAACAAAAGCTGGATCAAAATTGTATTTTGAGACCTTGCTTATATGTACACTGTTAATTATGAGGTTTATATTCACCTTAACACTCACGTTGTGATGGAGCAAATGTTAGTGTGTGTAAAGGGCCATTCTCCCACCCCTTTTCCCAATACCCTCTCCATCCCTCTGTAAGAATATGTGTGTGAATTGGAATGGGGTTTTTTTTATATAATATATAAATTGATTTTCATGTTTTGTATAAAATGTTTTTTTCCTTCCTCAGCTAAATGTTAAATAACTTTTCGAAAGACCACTTCAGTAAATTTAATTGCCAGCATTTGTAAGGAGTGGCAGAGAATGTAAGGTTGAAATTTCCAACCAGAGATTGTAAGTTACGCCAGGACAGAGAGGACTTTGATTGCTTCAAGACGTGACCAGATTACAATATTTTACGTAAGCCCTTTCTTCTTTTTCTGGTCCTCTTGTTTGCTTTAGGCCGCTTGCTGGCTTTAGGCCTCCTATTGGCTTTAGGCCTCCTGTTATTGACTTCTTGTCTACTGTGTTATTGGTTGGTTGATATTGCCCTGGCAGATATTTTTTTGTTGTTGGACTTAGCGTATCTTCCTTTGTATATATGTTATTATTTTTGTATAAATTTTGATTGGTATTCATCAGATAATATTAATTGTGTATATAGGAAAATTAGCTATTTACATTTTTGTGTGCATATTTACCCCATATTTTTTTGTAACTAAAGGACCTTACATAGAAACCATTTCATTTGTCGTGCTTTTCTCACTTTCGAATTAGTATAGAAAGCGGGTTGGATCGATTGGGGTTAGAGTCTAGATTTTTGGCCCGCTACATTTGGCGCCCGAATAGTGACGTGAGATCTCGAAACCGGGACCATTTTTAGGATTGGATTACAGTCCACATCAAATTATGTAGAGTGACAGGTAGTTTGGTTGTTTTTCCTCTTTTTCCATCATATTTAACTAACCTGGGAGGATGGCTTCTGTAGAACAAGTCCTCCATGATGAGATTGTGAGACTGAGGCTGGAGTTGAGACAGAAAGAGAATGAATGTATGATGTTGAAGAGCGTGATTGTGGGATTGAAGAGTGATATAATGAGTATGGATAAGGAGACAGGCAGGATGAGGAAAGAAATGGACGAGAGACAGAAGCATGTCGACCAATGAATGAAGGACTTGTATGGCATGATGAAGGGGTCAGGACCGGCCCCAGTACCCTCGACCCTGACCCCTGCTTCAATTGAAGGGGATAAGACTAATGGGATCAATGTGAGTGTGTGTGAGTCCAAAGAGGATAGGATGATTGTGAGTGATAGGAAGGACGGAGAATGGAAGAGAGTGGAACGTAAGAGAAGAACGAAGACTGCGTAAAAGGGAAAGGTTCGGAATGGGGGAGGAAAGAGTGTTGATTCATTGTACTCGGATGAAGAAGAAAGTGATGGTATGATTGGTTTGAGTAAGAGTAAGGGCAGCTCAAGTGACTGTGACTGTGAAGCAGCTGAAGTCGTTTCTCGGATTAATTGAGTTTCAGCGAAAGTTTTTACATGATTGTTCGGGTGTTAGTAAGCCTCTGAATGAGTGGAAGGGCAAGAAAAGTAGTACGATTGTTAAGTGGAATGATAAGATGAATAAAACGTATGAGAGATTAAAAGAGGCAGCGGCTGAAGATGTTGAATTGGCATACCCGGACTATAGTGTGAATTGTCTTTGGCTGCTGATAAGGATTGTGTTATGAAAGTTGAATGTGAGGTGATGAGGTTGAAATAGTGTGCGAAGAATGTTTAAAAAATTGCAGTATGATTGAATTAGTCATGGATGATGAGAATGAGATTTTTAGTGATGATGATATTCTAGAGATGCAAGAGATGTGTCCTTTTGTCAGTGAGTTAAAGAGGTGTGTAATGATTTGTGTTAATTTGAATGAATGGCCTGAGTGTTTGAGTGATTTTAAAAGGTATGCTAAGGATTTGTTGTTTGTATGGATGTTGTATATCTTGTGAGGCATATGAAGGATGGGGATGATATGTGTCGTAGATTAGCCGAGATTATATATATATATATATATATAAATTTATATTTATTTGTTTTATTAATTTTTAATAAACCAAATAAGCTTTGACTTGAGGCGTAGGTTCGTGCCTCATGATCGCTTGAGGATCGTTCTCTAAGAGTGCTAATTATTTTTATTCTAGTGAATGAATAAAAGGGGTTTCTTTCTTGACTCTATCAATTGTTGCCACTTTAACTCGTTCGAGGATAATTAAAACAGTGCTTTTACTAAAAAATAGACTTTAATGAACATAAACCATCTCACTAAATAACATAAAACAAATACAGATACAATACACTTAAAAAAAAAGAAAATGAGATTACTGGGTGAGCTCTCGAAGCTCAATTTGAGATAGAATTTTACGGGGGGGAACAATTTTAAGTTAATATCTTTGTCCTTGGCCAGACATCCAATAAACTAATTATTATGCATGGGGACATAAACAAAGGGATTATTCTTCACTCACCTAAGGTAATGGAGATTAAATACTCGCGACCAGTTAGACTATCTTTGGAGATTTTCATCGGAGTTGTTTTTTTGTTCAATAGATGGCGTTCGTCGACTTGCCTGTCGAGTTGACGGGTGACGTCACGAAGGATCTGGGTTGGGTGGATACTCAAGCGAAAGCTTAGTCTTTCTACTTTTCTTCCTGACGAGATGAAATCGTTGTCTTCTTTTTTTCTATCTAGTTAGGGTTTGTCCAACTCAGAGTAAGATTTGGAGTCCTCAAACTGGCTAGCTTGATGCTCAATATATTGGGGGCTCGAACAGCGCCGAGCTTCCTTGGCACAATCTGGTTTTTGTACAAGGAAGGCAAGTTCTCTTTAACTTGCAGAAAACTTTCTACCGGTGATTTTTCTGTTTCCTTCTCGAACTCGAAAAATCTCTCAACCGGTGACTTACTTGTCTCTTCCGTTAGAACGAACAAAAAGCCGCGTTTCCTCGGGTCAACCTGTTATATACCCGAATTACTCCCGCGGGGTAATGGGGAGGTGGAGGGAGGACTCACAAGGTGAGACCTCAGGTTGGTCTCCCGCTCTTGGCGTCTTGTTTCTCAGGGAGAGGGTAAAATGAGATCGGCAGTTTGCACTTTTGAATGGATTGTTTATAAGTACACCCTCGAAGGGCCTGAATTTTGAGCTAAGGGCAGGAATCTCTCTCGTAACATTTACCCTTTTGACCGTTCTCCTATGTTACTGGAGAACATCGGAGGGGCAAAGCTAAACCCAGATGTCTTTTGTTATTATTACCTTGGCCTCGAAACATATATATATGTATATATATATATATATGTATATATATATATATATATATATATATATATATATATATATCAATATATATATATATACTAAACTCTTATTTTAACTCTACAATATGCATGTACCTGTGATGTCCTTGTGGTATGATTGGTCTGGTTAAAGTTGTGCATGATAATTATGGCCATATGGGTAAGTATAAGTTGTGGGAGTGTATGAAGGAGCGTGTGTTCCATCTGTTTCTGAGAACTGTTGTGAATTATGTTACGACTACGTGTGAAAGGTGTCAGAAGCGAAAGGTGCAAGTTGTGCAAGTGAAGCCGCCGATATCGAAAGTTGATGCGAAAGAACCGTTTGAATTAGTAGTATTTATTATGTGTCTTTACCACGTACGAGTGCTGGGAATGTTGGTATGGTTGTTATGGTTGATCATAAAAGTAAGTTTGTGCATGCAGCGCCTGTGAGAGATAAAAGCAGTGTGACTGTTGCGCGTGTGGTTGAGCAGTTGTTTTTTCCTCTGTGTGTATGGAAGCCTAGGAGATGTCTCAGTGATAATGGGCCTGAGTTTGCAAGTGAAATGTTCGAGCGAATGTTGAGAGAGAATGGTGTGGAACATGTGAGGACGACTCCGTATGTACTGTCTTCGAATGGATTGGCTGAACGTACAATTAGGACCTTGTGTGAGATGTTGAGAATAATGAGTACGACTTTAAATTACTGGGATGAATGGTTGAGTAGAGTGTTATGGGCATATTATTCGACGGTGCATAGTGCAACTGGAGTGTCTCCGTGTCAATTTGTTATGAATTTTGAAAGGTGACTGAAAGCGAACAGAGCGTATAGCGTGAGGCACATGAAAGGTTTCGTTCGTTTGAAGTTGGTGCAAAAGTATTGAAGGTAAAATAAGTAAAAGGTAGGTTGAATGTGTCGAAGATGAGTGAAAAGTTTGATGGACCGTATATAGTTGTGAGAGTCTGGGAGAATGGTGTAACTAATGTTTTGGAGAGCTTGAATGAAGGTGTGACTGAGAGAGTGCGGGCTCATCAGAATCATTTGAGGAGGTGGAGAGAACCTCCTTACTACCTGGTGAGCCTTCCATTGTATGAACTGTGCAGAGTGAGAGATAAGGTGCATGATGATGAGATTTGTGTGATAGTATAAATCTGTCTGAGAAAGACCTTGTCTTGATCTCGAGGAGTAGAAAGCGTACAAAGAAGAGTGAAAGGAAGAATGTAAGTACGAATGAAAGTAAGTCTGAGCAAAGTCTTTCTGCTATGGGGGAGTTTGAGAAAGATTGAGTGTTTGCATAAGCAGGTAAGTGATTTGGCTGGTGTAAGTAGACGAGTGAGTGAGCTCCCTGTGGCTGATTTTTCTGGTTTTTGGAACAGTATGAATGAGAGTGTGTTTGGGCAGAATGAATCTAGTGTGGCTGATTTTTCTGGTTTTGCGAATAGTAAGGGTAGAGGTGAGTTTGATGTGGAGAATGAGGAGGCGACTGACTTTTCTGGCTTCTGGTGGGAACCAGTTGAAGGGGTTTCCGGTGTAGCCGCTGAGAGTAGAGGAGATGTGAGTGATTTGTCTGTTTCGCAAGAGTGTACCTTGAGTTGGATGAGAGCTGTGAGTGAGGAGTTGATGAATTGGTGTATGAAGAGTGAAAGTTCTGAATGGAAGACTATGTAACAAGAAGTAACAAGGAAAGTAAGTACTGTAGGAGACCTTACGGTCCATTCAAAGAGGGTACCTTTGGACTAGCAAACGAACAGGCACATGGCTGCTCAATTGTTTTGCGTCCCTGAACGGCCGCTTTTCAAGACTTTGTCTAGTCTTGACTTGAACTGGTCAACAGATTCACTGTTGACAACTTCCACTGGAAGTGCGTTCCACTTACCGCAGATACTGTAGGTGAAAAAATTTCCACACAGATTGCGGTTGTAACGCTTCGGTTCAAGTTTGAAGCAGTGATTGCGCGTTCTGTTCTCACTCAGTGTGAAAATATCCCGGTAGTCAACATTGTCGAACCCTCGAAGTATTTTGAAAACTTCGATGAGCTGACCACGCAGTCTAAGGGTTTTCCAGCCAGAACAGATCTAATTCCCTTAGTCTATCCTTATAACTTTTATGTCGGATAGAGGGAATCAGTTTGGTTGCCCTAGCTTGTACGCGTTCCAACCTTGCGATGTCCTTTCGAAACGAAGGACTCCAAAATTGTACGGCATACTCCAGGTGCGGCCGAACCAGGGAGTTGTACAGACAAAGTACTATCTCCTTGTTACAGGATTCAAACTGGCGCTTTATGTAGCCTAACATCCTTTGGGCTTTCTTCTCTGCCTCGATACACTGTTTGGAGAACTTGAGGTCGCTAGTAATAGTTACACCCAAGTCCTTCTCAGTGCCAGTGGATTCAATAGCAGTGCCCTTAAGGATATACTGAGAGTGGGGGTTTCTGTGGCCGATATGCATCACTTTGCATTTCCCCACGTTAAAAGGCATTTGCCACGCGTCCGACTACTCCCAATCTTCCCAAGATCTTCCTGCAGGCGGGCAGTATTTCCATCCTTTGCCACGTTCATACCAAGCTTGGTATCGTCTGCAAATTTGGAAATCTTGGCAACAATGACACCGTCCATGTCGTTGACGTAGATGATGAATAGTAGTGGTCCCAGGACAGAACCTTGAGGCACCCACCTAGTAACGGGCACCCACTTAGAAGCCTGTCCATTCACCACCACCCGTTGCCGTCTGCCACTTAGCCAGTTCTCGATCCAGCCGGCTACTTTTCCGTCTATGCCCAGCGCTCGCACTTTTCGGAGAAGGCGGCGGTGTGGTACCTTATCAAAGGCTTTCGAAAAGTCTAAGTACACCACATTCACCGCCTTGTCCCGATCGTGCTCACTGAACACGAAGTGGAAGAATTCCACAAGGTTCGTCAGGCATGACCGTTGCCTTCGGAAGCCGTACTGGGAACTCCTCAGTAGCAGGTTTGACTCTAAATACGACGTCATTTTGTCCACCATCATGCTTTCCATTAGTTTACCGACTATCGAAGTCAGACTGATAAGTCAGTAGTTTGACGGTTGGCTTCGGTCTCCTTTCTTGAAGATAGGAGTCACCTCCGCTTCACGCCAGTCTCTAGGAACGCATTTGGTCCGGATTGACATGTTGAAGATTGCGCTCAGGTGTCGTGACACTCGATCGCGCACTTCTTTTAACACCTCTAGGTAGAAACCCATCCGGGCCAGGTGACTTATTCGTCATTAGGTCACTGATCTTTTTTTTATTTCCCCTTCAGTGAAGTCCATATCCTCCAGCTTTTCCTTCGAGTAGGAATCCATTGGCTGGGGGATGGGACCACACTCTTCAGTAAACACTAAAGAGAAGTAGTCGTTGAGGAGGTTAGAATTTTCTGCATCTAAGTGCTTTAATGCCCCCTCCTCATTTCTCAAAGGGCCAATCGTTCGACGGATTGGTTTACGGCTGTTCACATATCCAAAAAACTCCTTGGGATTCTCCTAACAGTCTCGCCACTCGGAGTTCCTCAGACCGCTTATCCGCCCTTATGCTAGACTTCACTCTCCTGGCTAGCCTCCGGTATTCGTCAAGGTCACCCGAGATCTTCGATTGCCGGTACACAGTTCTCTTTTTACTAAGCAGTTGGCCGATTTCTCGATTAAACCAGTTTGGTTAAACAGAAGACCAACGGGGACATTTCAGAGAGATAAAACGCGATTGAAGACTTATGAATGTGGTTTTGAAACTGTTCCACGAGTCTTCAACAACATCGCACACTTCTAGCCTCGCGTCAGTTAGTCCAGCACAAAGACCTGCAAAGTCTGCTCCTTTCAAATTGAGTTTCCTCGATTTACTAGTTGCAAGCCCTGCCTTCGGGACTTTACCCTTTAATCTAATTAGTCAGTGGTCACTGCCACCGAGCTCTTCGCCAACAGAGAGATCCTCAACGATGTCATCCTCAGAGGTGAAAACCAAGTCGAAGGTATTGTTTCCTCTCGTTGGCTCTCTCACCCATTGAGTCAGGAACTCGTTGTTCGCGAACTCCAGGAGTAGTGCGTTCTCGTCACAGGGTTCTCTGGTTTCCCAGTCAACTTGTGTGTTGAAATCACCCATGATGATACACACTCTGTCTTCGAAAAGTTCTCCTATTAGCTAGTACAGATCTCTTTCCTTTTCAACGAGTTGGGCAGGAGGTCTATAAAGCACCAGGTTCCTGTATTTGGCAGGACCTATCTCTAGGTCAACACCTAGTAGTTCATGGTCGGATACGATGTTGCAATCCGTCGAGTTGAGAGTATCCTTGACATACAACATCACACCGCCACCCTCTCTGTCTGGCCTATCTTTCAGGAAGAGCTGGTAACCGGGAATCGTGAATTCACCTTCAAAATCTCGGCTTGAGGTTTTTATCCACGACTCCGTTATGGCCACCATCTCAGGTTACTCTGTTACTACGAGGCCACGGAGCTCAAGAAACTTATTCCTGATTGACCTCGCATTGAACAGAAGAACTTTGAGGGAGTCCCCTAGTGTAGGACCCTCTACGCTCTTCCGTTTTTCGGCTTCTCTGTTTTCGTGGTCACACCCTTTTTGACGACCTCCGAGAAGGTCGTTCCAGGAGTGACACGGGCATGCTGGCGCACGTTCGCTTTCGCTCTGTTTCGAACGCTCCTTTGGGTGCGTTCCACGACATCTTGAATTAGATTGGCGAGAAAGGCCTTCCCTTTAATGGAGAGATGTACCCCGTCCCTTTGGTAGAGGTCGTCTCAACCGATAAAGGTACGATAGGGGTCCACGAAGAAGACTCCTTCTGCTGTGCTGAGATCCGCCAACCTTCTGTTCACTGCGACGTTTATTTCGTGAGGGGTTCGGGATGGACCTCTTCTCGGAAGCATCCCAACCACCACACGTTTGCGGGTTTTTAGCCCTATGTCATCCACTGCTCCCATCACGGTTTGGATGGTCTTTTTTACTGAAGCCAACCTTACCACCTCTGAGGTAGAGGTCGTTGCCGCTCACCATCAGAGCAACAACTGAATTCTCAGAAATCTGAGCTTTCTATGCCTCTACTCTGATGTTGTGGTTACCCTGTCCTGACAGGCAGCTTACCTTCAGGCTAAGGCGAAGGCGGGCCGCTAGCAGGGGCTGCAGATCCCGTGTTTGCGAGTCACCAATGAGGGTAACCTTCGAACACTTGGTCTCTGAAGACGGGGTCTTCCCTTGTGGAAGAGGCCTCCTCTTTTCCTCTTTACTCTCCACATTCTTATCTTTCTTTTTCTTCTTGTTTATCTGTTTTTCTTCTATTTTTGGCTCTACTTTTGGCTTCAACTTTATCCTTTTTTTTTTTCTTCGTTTCTCCTTTCTTCTTTTTCTCTTTTCTCTCTCGCCTCAGCTAGCTTAGCCTCAGATGATGCCGGAATGTCCGCTTGGGTATCAGGGGATTCCGACACGTCAGTGGGCGGCGCCTCTTCTAGGCATCGAATCCGAGCTGCGTTAAGGGCTTCAAGTTTCTCCAACTTTCTTTCAAGGATTTTAGCTCTCTCCTCTGAGGCTCTATAGAGGTCTTTTAATTTCTCCACCTCTCCTGTCAGTATGCAAGTAGTGCAGATACTTTCAGGGCTGCATTTTGAGTAGCAGCCCTCCGGAAAGTCAACGCACCGCTTTTCTAACTGGCATGTTGCACAGTTGTGTTTTAGACAAACTGGTCCTTTTTGGCCTGTCATTTTGAGCGCTTTCTCTCTCTCTGAAAACTCGTGACCAATCAATGATAAAAAAGGGGGGTTGGTGAGTTCTCCCCGCGTGAGTTGCTCCCGCCTATCGATCGGAGAGGTTTCGGATCTTTCAGAAGGCACGCTCCATGTGCTGCTGTTCGTTCGACTGAGTCGTCAAACCTCGGCGTGCCGTGGCTCCCAACCAAGCAGCACTGACGGTCCCCGAAGGGGCCATCGATTTGTCACCAGGTGAACAATAACGAAGCACGCCCCTTACTAAACTCCTACTAGTTCCCTTCACAACGGCCAGGATCTTGGAGTAGCGTTCAATGGATATCCCGCCACACGAAGGAACTCGACCCAAGGCTTTTTATTGGCCTGGCAACCAGCATGGGAACAAAGGGCCGTCACCTCGGACCAATGCTACCAGAGGCACCCGTCAACGGGCACTGGGAACGGTCAATAATTACGCGCCAGGGAAGGGGTTAACGGGGCACTACCCTCATCCCATTCATCTTGCCACAACGCCTAGGACACCTCTAATCCTAGTCTTTCGCAACCAGTAAGCGTCGATTGGCGTTGTTTATAGAGGTTCCAAAGCCTCTCTTCTGACGCATGAGGTAGCTGCCAGGTCCTTATATGTAGATAGAGGAAGAAAGGGAAAGAGTGACATGATAGGAGTAGGCTTTTTTTTTGTTTTTTTTCTTTTTGTATGAGTGGGAGATAGGATAAAAGTAAAAAAGGAGAGGGATAGAGTTGAAAAAGGAAGGAATGACGCACTTAGTCTGGAACATCGTTTCCGACCAAATCGACAAGGGAAGCCCTACCAGGGGTACCCAGAAGAGGTACCCCCGCCGACATAGCTCGAAAAGTCCAAGATCCACACAAGCTCTCTTCCCGCGACAAGGGAGCGTCGCCTCTCCCTCTATTTTCGTTATGACAAAAGAGAGAGAGAGAGAGTTCTGTCGAGATATGGGAAAACTGGTGATGAAAGCTAAAAGTATGGTGGACGACATGATCAATAGTGACGAGGAGACTAACAGGACGACTGACGAACAACCCCGACAGATTGCTACGCGTAGCCAGGGACCAGTAGACGAGTGTGAGTGGGTGCAGAAGGGCACGATTGGGTATAAAAGGTACTGTGAGTAAGGATTAAGAGTGTATTGTGAGTGACTGTGGTCGAATGGCCTAAGAAAGGAGGGGTGTGGTCGACCGAATGTAAGCGTGTGTGAAGGGCTATTCTCCTACTTCTTTTCCTAATACCCTCTCCCTCTCTCTGTAAGAATGTGTGTGTGAATGGGAATGGGTTTTTTATATTTTTGTATATATTATATAAATTGATTTTCTTGTTTTGTATAAAATGTTAAGTAGTTTTTCGAAAGACCACTCCAGTAAATTTAATCGTCACCATTTGTAAGGAGTGGAAGGCACTGTAGGGTTGAAATAACCAACTAAAAATTGTAAGTCCCGCCAGGACAGAGACGGCTTTGATAGCTTCAAGACGTGACCAGATTACAATATTGTAAAAGCTCGAAGGCTCTGTTTTTTTTTTGTAAAACGCTTGAGACGCCAATACCGACCTTAGGAACTTGTGAGCCCTTTCTTCTTTTTCTGGTCCTCTTGTTTGCTTTAGGCCGCTTGTTTGCTTTAGGCCTCCTGTTATTAACTTCTTGTCTATTGTGTTATCGGTTGGTTGATATTGCCCTGGCAGATATGTTTTTGTTGTTTGACTTAGCGTATCTTTCTTTTATATAGTGTAAGTAAATGTTGTTTTTTTTTGTATAAATTTTGATTGGTATTCATCAGATAATATTAATTGTGTATATTGGAAAACTAGCTATCTATATTTTTGTGTGCATATTTATCTCATATTTATGTAAGTAAAGTACTGTAAATACAATCCGTTTCATTTGTCCCCCGATTTCTCACATTCGAATTAGTGTAGGAAGCGGGTTGAATCGATTGGGGTTAGAGTCTAGATTTTCGGCCTGCTACAACGTTACTAGAAAATGTTAAGTTCAATTCATGGAATACTAATTTCCCTTAATTATTTTTTAATATTTGCCATAATTGCCTTTACTCTTTTCTACTTACCATCTTTCGCTATTATACTTAAAGCTTAACCACTCTTATGGTGAACCTTAAACATGCTTTCTTATAAAATATGAATTACAGTACTTCCTTCTACTTACATCATTTTTATATCATTTGCTTCATCTACCTGCATGATGATTATGAGAATAATAATGATTTCCGGAGGCTTAAAAATATTGGTAGGCGATATGTACCTACGGATCATCATTCATTTTGCCTCTCTTTTTTCATGGATTTGATTTCAATGAACACTTTAATTACATTTTAACTCTTTAATTACTTTTTGTACCTTTGGATTAATTTTTCAATCTTCTTTGTGTGTACACCCCTCAGCTTATTTAAGGATATAGCCTTAAAGGATTGTCGCGATAGCTATGAAACTGAGGTGAAATCTACACTCGGATATATTGTGCCATAAAACCCCTTGAAGCTGCAATATCATATGTCCAAAGCGAACTGTTCAAATACCTTGGCAGGAACACTGCATTTTCAGTCCCTCTGTCTCCCATAGCTTGTTGCAGGGGAGGGTCGATATCCATCAAACTTTCCCAAATTGCCCTACATTCATAGACACACACATATTTACACGTACGTCAATAACGAGGGAGGTAAAGCGCTTTACACACACACGCTATCAGGGCAGGCTAGCTAAACCCGAGCATTTTCGTGACAAGAAAAGCATTACCGCTTAGTCATAGGCAAAGTGGACTTCCTCTCCTTCCGCAAACTGACTCTTCCCCTGAATGGTTTCCTAAAGTCTTGCCTGAAAACGTACATTTTATCAGTATTGGTATCTTTGTAAATACAATATTATTTTAATTCTTCTGTAAATTTATTGTCTTGCTTCAAACCAAACCACATAACGTCGATTAATCTTTCCTTACCTGTTTCCCATCTTTTTTGCTGTCAATCCCTTTAATCGTTTATAGAACATTTTCTATAGTATTTATTTGTAAGAAAATATAGTGATAAACGTTAAATGGTTTTCATTTTCCTTGTCAAAGGGAAAAGCTTATGGTGTTAATAACACTTAGGGATATTTAAGTAGTAATTTTACATACCGGAACCTAATCACTGCTGAAATAATGTTTCCTTTATCTTCCCACTCAGATATTTGATAATGGTTAATGCACCTCGCTAAAGGGAATTGTTTTGTTTTATGTCATGCATAATTTAAAACTATTAGCTGCACAGAATATTTTAGTGAAAAAATAAAATATTGGTTTAACTTTATTTTAAAGAGAAACAATTTTTTTCCCAGCGAATAAATACACTTTATTCAGCAGCGAAAGCGATTGGGAAGCATGACTAGAAAGGAAGAAAGTAAACAAATAGAGAGGAAATAAATGTGACAAAATATTAAAAATTACCAGAGTTCGTGTAGCAATCTATTCACATATTCCATTATTTCTCAGAGTTTTGCAGGCTTTGTTGACCAGACTAGAAAAGAATTCCCAGAAACAGAAAACCCCCAAGTGAAAGCAGATACCTTATCCCAGGAAACGAATTTAAAATGAATTATATGGAAGATTATAATGTAAATACAAGAAAAGAGCGGAAAGAGAAATATGTAGTACTCTTGGTGTTGATAGGCAGGCAGTTATATCATTAAAAACTCTCGCTAGTTAATAATACAATGACGAAAGTTTATTCCAAAAGCATCATCATCAGAGTGCCAATACCTTTATTGTTATGTTGTTGTTTGGGGGATTTTCTACAAGTTAGTAACTCCAAAGAGCCTTTAGGATTGCTTATCTTTAGAACATGAGTAGCATTTGGTTATGAGAGAACAAAATAAGCAAAGTACTTTTCATACCTCCTGTCGGAAAATGGATACTCAATATGAATTCAACTAAATTTTAATGAAATCATTTCTTTATTAATATTATAATAATATTTTCATTTATTTTTGGGTTTGCTTAAATATATTCTCGATCAAATAATTTTATTTTCTTCTGCAATTGACGTCTCTCAGGATAGCCTTATTTTTACCAGCTTATTTTGGGGTTCTGCTGATCTTAAAAAAGCTAAGTTCGGGATTACGAATTCTTGCACCGTTCTGTTTCTTCCTTATTACCTAACACTCCTTGTTTAGTTTCTAATATGCGAACCCGATTTTATTTTCAGTCCTTATATGATCGTTCTTATTTACGAGAAAGTTTATTGTTCTCAGTTTTAACTTAGCCTTGAAGTGGGCAAATGTGATCTGGAGCATTTTCTCACAGATCATAACAATTATTTGTATAGCAATAAAGATCTCAGATTTCACTAAATTGCTAAACTGAAGAAGATCATAGAGTACAATCAGACAAATAATTATATAACCTGATATTCGAGAGAACCTTTTCTAAACACGAGCACATTCCTCCTTCTTTCGATGGCTCAACTGGCGAGAAGTAAATTTAATACATTTGCTCAGCATTTCTCAAGGATCTTTTCATCTTGAAATTTTCTCCAACGCCCAATTAGAATTGAGTTATATGTTTGAAGATAAGTTGTGCCAGATTTACTTCTTTCCTTCATTTAAAATCACTCGACATTTTTCTATTAAATGAAGAACTACGTGTACAGGTAGCGCCACTCCCGCGTTCAACGCCTCTTCTTAGGTAATACATACATTCCTAAGAATTACATGTAATGTCTTTTCCGGCAAATATGTAAAAGTAAAGCAGTACTGTGCTAATATTTGAATCATTTCCACCAGTTAATGTTTGGTAAGAAGGGTTTGTGAGATATATTTTCTTTTTTTTTGGCAGAATTTTCGAAGTCAAATTTCATTATATTCCTAGAAGGAATAACTAACGAGAGCATTAATTTATTAAGAGAGCTGTGCAGTCTGACAAGTTATGAAGTTAAATGAAGTTTATCTGAAGTTATGGTAGGTTGCAGTTTCAAAACTTTCCAAAATAAAAAGCGAAAACCAACGAAATCATGAGTTTGGGATAGTATAGGAGAATGCCGAGTGGTAAAGTGAAATGTGTAGATGCTAAACTTTCAGAATAGAGGCTGATGGATAACAAGGTTGAAACTAACATCTTTAAGGATTGATTGGCTGCAGATCTCAACCCAGAAAGGATATCTGCCAGGAGGTGGAAAAGTTCTTGAGAGATACGCTTCAATGTTGCCTTGATATTTGATGTTTCCTTATCAGATGGAGGGGGAAAAAAATTACTCCCTTATAAACCTAGTCTGTCTTGAGTTTGAGGGGAAGTGTTTGTCTAGTTTATGTTTAAACGAATCAACTATAGTGCAGTCAATGACGAAACTAGGAAGACCATTCCATTAGTTGAATTTTTAGTTTCGTGTGCTTAGTCACGTTCGACTATATATCTCACTATGTCGGTCGGTCCGTCGGTCTCCATTTTGTTTTGTTGCATTTTTGCTTTGGTAATAACATTGTAACTATGTATTAGGCCGAATTTAACTAAATTTGAAACCCTCATGTCGTTTTACATTCTCTTTCTAATGATATAATTGTCAAGGTCTTCCCAAGGCTAGTCTGGGAATTATGTTGTTTTGGCTATAACATCATAACTATTCAGCCCATTCTAACGAAATTAAAACCCTTATGTTGTTTTACATTTTCTTTCGAAGGATATAATTTTAAAGGTCCACCCAATGTTTGTCCGGGAATTATTGAAAGTTTTGAGGTCGTAAGGTCATAAATAGGAATAAGTGAAAGCACGCGAGTTCGGTCAGCAGACCTTTTTTTTAGACTCTTTTAGAATTTTTTTTTAGACCTGTGCGAGTTAAACGGTTTACCTATAAGTAACTTTATAACCATTTCCTCGTGTGTAGTTAGATCGTTTGCTTATAAAATACTTTGTAAAGTTCATATTAATTATGCTTAGGACAATTTTAAATACTTGAATTAGGTAATCAGGGTTAATGGAAATAGATTTAATTTCTTAAGAAAATCATTGTGTGGCTTGTTTGTTAGACCAGTTATCATTTTGGTAACTCGATGTTGAATCCGTTGTAGTCTGTTTTTTATGTTTTCGGTGTTAAGGGCGCCACGCTTGAACAGCGTCCAAAGGTGGCCGGAGTAAAGATTTGTAAAGGGTAAGTATTACAACTTTCCATTTGTTCTCGAATGTCGTTGTTATAAAGCCAATTATTTTTATTCGTTTTCTTGGCAACTTGTAAGGATTGTTGACTCGGTTTTAGGTTACTCTAAAACTGTTTTCTTGTCTACGCTTTTCAATCGTGTTCAATTCATTGAATAGATGCCTTTTTATTTGATTTCCCATGTGAAGCACTTTGCCTTTAACTACGCTGAAGAACATGTGCCACGTTTCGAGGTTATAACTTGTCTAACTTATATAAAATATATTCTACTTACTTATTTGAGTTTAAGGCATTGACAATTTGCATATAACCCACATAATTTTAGATTGTTCATGTCAGAACTTCATCAATATCATTAATGTAGATTAGAAAAAACAAAGGCTATAGGGAGTCACACTAGTTACAGTGAGCCAGTTAAACACCGTACCTTTTAGGAATACTCTCTGCTTTCTTTTGCTGAGCTAATTCTCAATCTATCTTAAAATGACACCGTGAATTCCGTATGATTGTAATTATATCATTAAACCTTAGTGAAGAACTTTGTCGAAGGCTTTCTGGAAATCAAGGTATATGATATCAACGGATTTAGCTTCATCTTATATCAAGATTACCCCCAAAAATATCGTGTTACAAATCTAAAATGCTTGTGCCCGCAGGAAGGTTTGTTATGGAAGCCATGCTGAGTATCTCTAAGAATGTGGAGAGAAACAAAGGGTGGGATGGATATATTATATATATAAAGGTTCTTTCAATAAGGTCGCTTGACTTTTAAATGTATATAAAAAATGTTTTGTGTTATATATGCACTTAATCTATTTTATATTTAAAAGTACATTTTATGGCATTAAGTATGCACTATAACCTCGTTCAAATGTCCGCTGCGTCTTTGCTTGGTGCAACGTATTCGGGAGGCCCAATTTTCGATGACTTTGTCGCATAAATCTGGCTGAATTTGCTGGATGGTGTTCGTTATGTTGACTTTGACGACATCAACTGTTTGCAGATTATTCGCATAGACCTGCGATTTAAGGTAGACCAAGAGAAAGTAGTCTAATGGCGTTAAAATTGCATGATCTCGATGGATAGTTGACGTCGCCGTCGCGCGAGATGACTCTGCCCTGAAATCGCTGGTGCAAAATGTCTATCGTGGCATGCGCAGTGTGGCACGTAGCGCCGTCCTGTTGAAATCACATGTCGACAGTATCTATATCAGCCATATAATCCAGTTCAAGCCACAAAAAGTTGCTTATTATTGATCTGTAGGTCTCACTGTTTACGGTTATGGCCATCCCACCTCCGTTCCAAAAAATACGGACCGATGATTCCGTTAGACGAAAATCGGCACCAAACAGTGACTTTGTTGGGATGCAATTGGTGCTGGTGTATCTCATGTGGATTGTTTTTGTCCCAAATACGACAATTTTGCTTGTTCACAAGTCCAGTCATCATAAAATGGGCCTCTTCGCTGTGGCGATGATTTGTACACGCCGCTCAACGCTATAACCTTCCATCGTGACTTGCCAAGTACCATTGAACAGTTCACAGTGAGGTTGCCAAATGTCGCTTAGGCAACATGGCCACTATCGCCTGACAAAGCTCGAGCGTCCTTGTTGAAAGACCCTTTATATATATATATATATATATATATATATATATATATATATATATATAGGGTGGACACGGTATTCATTCACAATTTTCAGCTGCTAATTTTACGCATATTTATTTTACCTTCGTTTTCAGTCTGTTTCTTCTTAAAAACAATAACTATTTTTAATTCAATTTTTGAAGTTGTCCTTGGGTTCTGCACCCGAAGGACAAACAATGAGATTTCAGACTTCCTCAATGTCATTAGAAGGATAGAGTTAAACGTAAGCGGGAGCTAAAAGATGCAAAATTCGACTACAAAGAAACCTCAGAGAGTAAAGTCCATGGTCGATGATTTGACGTAAAATATGAGAATAGGACAAATTTTGTCAAAGGCGAAGCAGGAGAAGTGACTCAAGAACACCTGGCAGGTAAGAAACAATTAAAAACAGCCGTTGGAGCCGGACATGCTGAAGTATTGTTTGACGAGAAGAATTTCTGTATAAACCATAAGATCAACTCTCGAACCAATAGGATGAAGGTGAAGTCATGCCACCCTACTTCTTTCTTGAGAGTCTCAGATTGAACACCAATGGTTAAATCTATGTTTTGAGTGAGGTTCTGAAGCCTATATAGAACAGAGAGGCCTTAGCTGTGGCAGCAAGCCTCAGCGCCCTACCACAAAAGCCGAAAGAAGCAGGTAAGACTGTCGAAGAATTTCTTTGATCATACAGCACCTGAAATTTGGCACTAAACTCTCCTGACTACAACCCCCTCGCCTTTTTGTGTGGACCACGGTGAAACGAGAGCCCCCCCCCCTCCCCAAAAAACAGCTGCACAACGAATGAAGAATTTAGGGCCTGGATTACAAATGCTTTCAAGGGCCTAAAACGGGTGATAGTGGCAAAGACCTCTGGCCGATTTCGAAGTCACCTGGAGGCAAACATTGAAGCCACGGTTGGTTTCATCGAGTCAGATTGATTGAACCTCTCATGTAGACAAACTGACCCAAATATTACGGATATATCTATAAAAAAATACAAACACTTTTTTCCTGAGACGGTCATCATGCAAACAAATACCGCCCCCACCCTATATATATATATATATATATATATATATATATATATATATATATATATATATATATATTTTACATGTCCCAGACACCTTTGATTACATATAGTTGACAAATAGAGACACAATACTTTTGAATTTAAATAAATATTGATAATCATAATGATAATACCATACATAAGGGGACACAAAGTAAATATGTATATTTATAATAGTATAACTAATACTTTGAGGAATTTCTGCTATCGGAGTTGCTTCATCTATAGCAAATTCATCGTATTTCCCAAGAATCCTGCTACGGAAAAGGGCTTGCTCATATTTCTAGTCCTGAGTTATACTCTTTTATACGAATGTGTTCCTTTATAATTTAATGTATACTGTCTTCCTATAAGTGATTTTTCCATGTTTAGCATTATTTTTCAGATAGAAATAACCGAGAGCAGGTTTTTTGTACCTGATGTCCTAGTCTAATTCAAGGATTATATTTCGAGATAATTAGTCCTAAATTTTTAATCGCGTGCGACTCTATATCTCAATATGTCGTCGGTCCGCCGGTTCCCATTTAGCCTTTTTGTTTATTTTAGTAATAACATTGTAACTATATGGCAGATTCTAACGAAATTTAAAATCCTTATGATGTTTTACATTCTCTTTCGATTGAGATAATAGACAATGCGCTCGTAATGTTAGCCCGGGAATTATTTTGTTTTATTGATAACATTGTAACTATTCAGCAAATTCTATCGAAATTTAAAACCATTCCTTTGTTTTATATTCTCTTTCGAATGATATAATAATTGCCAAGGTCCTCTTTAAGTTAGACATGGAATTATTTGGCAATGATATCATAACTATTTGGCCGATTCTAAGGAAATCTGAAATCCTAATGTTGTTTTACATTTTCTCTCGAATGATATAAGTCCAAAGGACCTCTGAGACTTAGTCCGGGAAATACGGAAAGATTTGAAGGTCAAAAGGTCATAAATCAGATTAAGTTACAGCCCGCGATTTTGGTCAGCAGACCTTGTTATTACGCAGGACTATTCATTTTGTATTATTTGTTTTAAATTTTATGTGTCATATCGTTAAATGATGAATATTATGGATGTGTCAAACAACATATTCGCAAGTTATGCATTGTGAGTTTAGAATCGGCACCGATGCCAAGATAAAAGCAGAAAGTTTTTGGTGAAGTATATGGTGAATGAAAAATTAGTGTGAGTAACGTAAAAAATGAAAAATTTGTTTTAAAATTACAGCGTAGAAAAGATTACTCTTAAAGATGTACCCCTTTCTGGACGACCAGAGGAATTTGATCAAGATCTTTTAGAAAAAAACACGAGAAGAAAATCCGATTATAACTGTTGCACAATCGTCTGAATAAAAAACATTCAACTCATTCCATTGCGAATCCTCAACTAAAGGAGATGGCAAGGTTTCAGGATTGGGGAAATGGATTCCTCAGGAACTGTCAGATCTACACTTGCAAGAAAGAATCGACATTTGTTCATCTCTCCTTTCTCGACTAAAATATAAACGACTATTTTGGTAGAATTGATACAGGAGACGAAATATGGATAATGTACGATAATATTAAACGTTCTAGACAATGGCACAATCATGGGAAAGACCATTGCCCAAGCCGAAACAAGGTCCATGGAATTATTTTTTTGTTTGTTTGGCGTCATATGAATCCAATAATCCCTTTTGAACTTTTTTTCCAAAATCAGACTATTATCCAAAGAAGTTCACTGTGTTCATTTGGACCATTTACGTGAAAAAACGAAGATAATAGAGTAGCATTAATGAATAAAAGAGTGCTCTTTAATCAAGACAACACCCGAGCACATATAGCAAGAGATACCATAAAAAACTTAATTTTGGGGCTACCCTGGCCCCATCAGATTAATAAATGTTTTAAGAGATTAACTAACCACTGACTAGAATGAAGATGTCAACGGCAGAAGAGGTCAAAACAAACTTAAAGAACTTTTTAAGTCAAAGTCAAACGCTTTTTACAAACATGGTATTGAAAGGTTAGTAGAAAGATAGAAGATACTGGTAGAAAAAAGTGTAACTTATATAACTTATTAAATTAATAAATAAATATTTATTTAAATATTAATAACTTCAAAAGATTTCGAATCAAATAAAATATAGTAAACATGAAAAAAGTGCCGCATAACTTATGAGAAGACTCTATAACTTCTAGAGACCACAATCAAGCTTATTAAATTTTTTATTAAAACTTAATTAATATTCAAATTATATCCGAATTAAAGAGAAAACCAACAAATACATTAACGAAAGGTGCTTTGGGAAAATGACTGCTACTAAATAAATGGAAATGGAAATGTGCTGAAGGTTGAAGCACAAGACTAAACTAGAAATAAAATACCCTGTGTGCTAGAGACAGAGATAGAGTACGGCTCTCTTAAACTTGCTCCAGTTCAATAATGATAACAACTTAAGAGTTTGCAGCAGCCTCTATCTCTAAGACTACCAGTTAGGAAGAATTATTGCAATGGTTACTTGGACAAGAGGTCAAAGATCAATGTAATGGTATTTTGAATGGTAATTTCATTAGGGTTAATGCCCTTAAAGTCTGGAGGAACGGCAGTTAGGAAGAATTATTGCAATGGTTACTTGGACAATCCAAACTTCACTAAATCTACAAGCAACAAATATGTGCCACCTATTGCTCTGTTTTTTTTACTTACACCTTGACAGAGGTAAAAGATCAATGTCATGGTATTTTGCAATTCATACCCCCGTAAAGGGGTGGTTAGTGTATCAGGGTTAATGCCCTTGAACTCTGGATGAACGGCACGCCTTCCCGGCTACAGCGCCGTATTTGTGCATCCTCCAGCCCTATGACCTGCAGAAGGACCTGTAGCAATCTAACATTCCACTATTTTCCCTTCATTTACCTTCATTGCATTCTTTACAGGCATCCACTTACTAACTTTCTGAGTGAAAAGCCCTGGTTGGATTTGCGGATTAGATTTCGAGAAAGAAATTCAATCTCAATTACTTTTCCTTCAAAGTGAAGACTTCTTAAATCCGGTATGTCTTTAAATATCATAAACACCACCTAAAGTAGTTGGGGCCGAGAGGATACACACTCCTCTAGATGTTAGCCACAGCAAGGCTGCCCATGTTATACAGCCTCTCCTTACGGATGTATAAAGATAAAGGAAAGGCAGAGAGACAGCATGGAGAAATATGAGTGAGAAAAAAAGAGGGGCAGGAAAGGCATTATAAAAGTCTCCATGGTTCGAGGTAAGCTGCTACTCTACTCTCCTCAAGAAGCCAAGTGCTCGTCCGTAGCTAGCCCAAGAGTGATGGCAGGCGAGGGAAGGTAATTTTATGATAATTAGACTAATTCAATCTTTCAATTGGTTTTCGCCCAGCGCATATATTCTTTACCCAACGGGAATGCTTACATTTCCTTTTCTCTTATTTTGCACCATCAAAAGGGTCGTTATTGCAATATACTAAATTATCTATCGCAATAACTTCACCGTTAATTTTGTTAAGATAAGAATGATGGAAGATCATTTTCCGTATAGGATACACACGAACGAATGGTTAGATGAAAAATGTGAGGTAGTAATATAGGACAAATAATAGGAATAAAAATCTATTTATAAAAAGAATATAAACAAATATATAATAAATATACTCTTATAATTCATTGATTTAATTTAAGAAAATAGAAACACTATAAAATTGCTAAAATAAATAATATTTACTTTATTTAGTCGTATTACCTATAAAATATATAATTTGTGTAAGGGAATTAAACAGACAAGAATGATGGTAACAATTTAAAATGGAAATATTAAATAGTTAAAATGATAAGTTGAATAAATTTAGAAATAAAATACAATATGCTATAAAGAAATGTTAAATTTGAATTAGTGTGATTGTAGTATTTGAAATAATAGGGTTGTTAGTATTTAAAATAAAATATCGTCTGATTTGTAGTATTTAAAAGAGTAGATATGAAGGTTTGTAATTGTACAATCATGTAATTGTACAATCATGTAGTAGACTATACTTTACACAAATTTACCAGTAGAGATTTTTAACAGACCATGTTCAAGCTGAAGCCGGGCAACACAATACCTTGCATCTAGTATATGAGTTTGAATTAGAGGCGTGCGAATGTTACGCTGTGATTGGTCGGTGTAATCACGTGATGTGGTCACAATCGTTGTTCAATTTCGTACACAAAACAATTAAATATGTTTAAAGTTTATAAATGTGTCGTTTAACTATATAATGGAATTGATATATATATATATATATATATATATATATATATATATATATATATATATATATATCCGGAGTAAGAATCCACTGGCAAAGAGAATGATAGCATTCATTTTTTATTTCTTCTGCCTACGTTTCGAGCAAAGACAAGCTCATCTTCTGGCATGATAAATTAAACAAAATTAGCTTTAAATAGAAATATAATTAACATTAAGATTAATTAAGACTGGAAGGTACAATTATAAATGAATATATAATTTTTGGCACTTAGCTGCTCATAAATTTGCCTCCTCTTTCCCCTTGCTCACAATTTCTCAATCCTTGTTTAAATAATTAACTATTTCTGATTTATTACTATAAAATGTATATACATGTATATTCATATATAATTGTACCTTCCAGTCCTTCTTAATCTTAATGTTAATTGTTTTGCTATTTAAAGCTAATTTTGTTCAATTTATCATGCCAGAAGATGAGCTTGCCTTTGCTCGAAACGTAGCCAGAAGAAATAAAGAATGAATACTATCATTCTCTTTGCCATTGGATTCTTACTCCGGATTAAATTGCGTCTCACTAGGAGCAATCCCTTTATATATATATATATATATATATATATATATATATATATATATATATATATATATATATATATATATATATATCGTAGCAAGATTTGATAAAAGCGATTTGTCGTATACTCACCTAGATTTAAGCCGTGTATAAGTTCTCGTAAATTATCGGAGAAATGCTCTTTATCAAAACACTTTATTTATCTTACTCATTTTTATACACTTGTATCATCCTCAAGACAAAGTAAAAAAAAGGCCTAACATTGGTTTATATATAGCAGTAAGTAGACGCACATACAAACAAACAAAACAATCGGCACAAGTGCAAACATACAGACAAACTTGTGAGCAAGGTAATGGACAGAATCAAATGAGCGGTCAGGTCAAAAGGAGGTGTGAACCTTCAGCTCCTAATTCTACTGCTTGGCATTATTTCGTGGATATTAAATTGAATGTTTAACTTAGGTTGTTTTTCTTCGATATGTGTCACCAAGGACAATAATGAGGCAATGAAACAACAAATGTCATAACCTCATTCTTACAGAACTTCGTACGCCTCGAAAGACCATGCCAGAGTAGTGCTCTTCTTGATGGTAGAGAGTAAAGTGCGTAGTTGTATAATGCGAGAAATGTCAGAAATAAATTTGAGGTAGAAATTTACCATACCATAGAACCGACGAATTTGCTTGAGTGAAGAAGTTCGAGGGAGTCATCGAATTACCGTAACTTTGTTCTCGAAAGAAGTAAACCCGCAAGGAGAAGTGCTTTGTCCATTAAAGAGTGCTAGTGACCCCGAAAATACACTTATAACTGTTAAGTACGATACTATGTTCTTAGAAAAGATGCAACCTAACGAAGGCGAGACAAATGTTTGTCTATTTATGAATACGCTATCAGGAGCGCGTCTATATAGCAAAATACAAGAGAAAGACCACACAGAACCCGATCCATGAAACGATAAAATGTCTCACCACTATTTATGTAAACCATAAGGGATAGGAAGCAGTACTGGGACCCACAGGCGTAGCGATCGTTGTCTTTTGGGTATCATATGGGTGAATATGGTATAGGGGGGGGTTGATGTACCAATGATGTTATCAATTTATGTGTGCTATAGGTTACCGCTTTGTGGGTGCGTGGTCGGTAATTATAAGGGCGTGTATTGAAGAGTCATCGTTGCTGTTGCGTTCGACGGATGAAGAAGACTTTAGACAGTAGGCCTACTTTACGCCTCTATTGAATTGGCTGGGCTTACCGAAGCTGTCTCGGTAATATTAAATGGGGTAATATTAAATGGGGTAATATTAAATGACTTTGAAATGGCGCGGCTAAGAAAATATAACTATATTCTTAAATTGGCCACTAAAAAGGGGCAAGCGAAAACGTCTCAACTTCTTTGCGGTTAATGTTTAGGCTTCCTGTTTTACGCGAAGTAACGAGTCTGAAGACGGCAAGACTTAAGCAAGTAAACGGGATTTCACAACACTACTAGGGGAATAAACTGAGTTAAAGCATAATAATTCTTCTGAATGCTGAGAGTGTCTCTCTCTCTTTCTATCTATCTATCTATCTATATATATATATATATATATATATATATATATATATATATATATATATATATATATATATATATATATATATATATATATATATATATATATATATATATATATATATATATATATATATATATTTCATCTCCAAGGGGCATGATCTTGAGTAAACTGGCGATCTAGTTTGTTCGTTTTTCCAACCCTTGGGCGGAGTTTCCGATAGCTCTGTGTACCTGATGTGTCTACATATTTCACATACATTTAGCTTTATTACAGCCAATTGCTTGTTGCGGGTCTCTGTTAAATTCCTCTGGTCAGAGCCTATATTTATTTAGCTGCTATAAATGTTCCCAACACGCGTATGTTTGTTTGCGTGTGATCCTCGTATTTCATCAGGTGGTCGTTCTTTGATATCTGTGTTTCTGCGCGACTATAGCGACCGCTTGCCTCTATTTGTACAGTTTAACACAAACACACATATATATATATATATATATATATATATATATATATATTTTCTTTTTGTTTTTTTCTTTATTTCCTTAATTTACACACATAGCAATTATTAGGATTTGATAAATCCACCGAGGCTACATTTGTGGAGTTCTTGTTGGGACTGTTAAATTTTGTTATTTGGTTCCAAAGGCCTACCAATTTTATAAAACGAGCCGTGCAAGGGATCTGCTTGAAAGCACGAATCATATAAGGTCGAAAAATGATAGAACAACCGAAAGAGCAGAGTTAATATCCAAGAGGTACGAAGGAGAATACAAGAGCAATTTAGGGTGAAGCGAAAACATTTTTTCTGAAATTTATTTTCTACCATGATTTTTTTATGGGTTATATGTCAGATTAAACCTTTTAAAAATTTTTTGGATATAATAATTTTTAAAGGTTCCTCAACGTCATTGAAAATTTAAAATGATGCAATTTTCAACCTAATTTTGAATATCGTGGATTATATAGGAAAATTAAATTCGAATTTTGAATTGATACTTCCAAACAAATAATTATTGTATTTTACAGAACAGGTTAACGAAATTTGATAATTTGATTGATATTTTGATGTTCTTCAATGGCATATTATAGTGGCGTACCAGAAAATTATGTTTCAGTAGCGCAGAGGATCCCGTTGAGAGTGGATGTGTGTGTGTGTGTGTGGGTGGCTCTGTCTAGTGTCTGATGTTTTGATCACATTCTTCTATTTGTATTTAAGAACAGTTATTCATAATGTACAATGAATATTTATACACGTTTTATTATATTTCAGAGCTCAATAATATGTAAGAAAAAATTAAAACAATATTTAATTATGTCATTTAAGCCTAGAACGCATGATGAAATTGAAAGGCCTTTGTTTGGCGTACCCTGCACCATTAGTGAACGAGTGTTGCAAACATATAAAGATATTATAAAATATGTTTTGTTTGAGCGAGAAAAAGAAAAGAATCGCAAAAGAAAAGACCCGCACATTAAACAAATAATCAGATTAGTTGCGGAGAAGTTAATTTATATTTGGAAAACGGCATCAATCCCTTGTGTGTCAATAGAGGCAGTTAGAAAAAGAATTTTAAATTATTATTTAAAATATCAGGATTTAATGAGAAATAATATCAGGAAAAGTGTGACAACATGCAAACAAAAATGTGAAGATTTTACAAAGAATACAGAACAATTGTTTGATATTTCATTTTGTAAATGCGATAGCTTTGAAACTGTTCTTGTAGCAAAGAAAAGAAGGTGCCACCATTGAAGCAAACGTTTCTGGAAGACCAAAGAACAACTAGGAAAATGGCAATAGGTAATATCCATCAAATTCAATTAAAGAAGAATATTCAGCGTGCAGTTAGGAAGAATCGTGAGTATTGTCTCTTAAATCAACCTTTTACTTCAACATATAATATCGAAGTGATTCTTCCTTCATCCAGCACAGAAACAGAATCTTCTGAAGAAGGTAGCGACTATGAGCTTCCTTCATTCGTGAAACGCAAAGAAGTAAACAAAAAAATTGCTTTAAAGTCTCTATCTAAACGAATAAAATTGTCAGAATTTGAGTTGGCATGTGATGGCACTGTTGTGTCTGATCAAGCTACAGCTTTAATAACAAGTTCAATCCTTAAGGACTTATCGTCAATTGAAGGCAAATAAACTTCTGTAGTAGTTGACAGGTCAAAAGTTAGAAGAGAGCGTGTCAGAGAACGTACTACACTACACCAATAAATTAGAAAATTAGATCGGAAAAGCCATTATATTTTGATGGTAGAAAAGATAGCTCATATTTTGTTGTTGAGAAGATGGAGGGAACTCATCACAAGAAGAAGATAATGGAAGAGCACATCTCTATGATAAAAGAACCTGGTTTATATACACTAGACACCTGGCAGGTCCGGCAAAAGCTATATGCAACGCAATATTCTCGTATCTAGAAGTAAATAACATCGCAAATGATGAACTCGTTGTCGTGGGATGATATGGAAGGGCAGTGAATAGAGGAACAAGAGGAGGTGTGATAAGAATGTTAGAAGAAAAACTTAATAGACCACTGCATTTGTTTATTTGCCAGCTCCATGCAAATAAGCTCCCATTGCGCTATTTCATGAACAGTATGGATGGGAAAACAAGTAAACAACAGGGCCTCGTGGATTTGTTGGACCTATAGAGGAACAACTGGATCAATGTAAGGCTCTAAGTGTTGTTGACTTCGAGCCAATTTCGACTAATTTGCCGTCTGCTGACAAAGAAAATCTGAGCACCGATCAAAAATATATGTTTGATATCTTTCTATTTATCTCACAAGGTCAATATTCTGCTGAAATGGCTCGTAAGAGTCTTGGAAAAATGTCACATGCACAATGGCTACAAGAGCAAATCGGATACTTTGATTATATGTTTCGACTGCCGACTCTTATGACACACTGGAATCCATCGTCTTGTTCATCATGAAGGTGTATGCACCATGCTGGTTTGAAAGAAAAGCGAACTCTTACTTGCAAGATAGAGCACTCGACCTCTTCAAGACAGTACAATCACTGCAAGGGATGAACAAAGAGTTTAAAGATATAGATGACACAGTGATTCAAACGAATGCTTATTTTGCACATGTGGAAAACATTCTTCTCTGTATGCTACAAGATGAAAGAAATCATATCCGGGAACTCGCATAGAAAAGAACTATGAAAGCAAGAAAAGATTATAAAGGGAAATCAATACGCACTTTCAAGATCTCAGCCATAAACTTTGAAGCTGACGACTACATCCGCCTAATTAATTGGCAGCAGACCGTTGTGACCAAACCTCCGGTGACGAGGACGCTCTCTGATGATTAACAACTTGGAGAATTTATCCGTCAACAGCCTAAATTCGATATTCCGAAGTTTCTTTGTCAGACACAAGCGGTTGATAGATGCATTAAACTGGTCACAGAAGCGTCACTAGCAGTTTGTGGAGAAGACAAACGGGATGGCTATATAAGGAGTAGAATTGACCTCAGGAGAAAAATACCCTCATTTAATACCAAGCAGGAATTCGTAATGAAAAGTAATAACACTACAAAAATCTAACTGCATTGAATAAATTAATATTAATAATAGTAAAAATTAAAACATTCGACTGTTAATTGTTCAATTTTTTCTATTTCAGAGTGATGATGATAAAAATCTACAGGTTACATGGAAATAAACGAAAGAAAAACTTATCACTAACTAGTCAATAGATTATTTTTATTTAATGAAATGGAAGTAGAAGTATTGATTGTGAAGTTTTATGGAAATAATATACTCCGTATAGGACATAAATGTTGATGTAACAACTTGAAGTTTAAAAACAAATAGGGTGAATTTTCCGAATTTTTTGCATTTTTTTCAAAGTTTCAATTGAGGAATCTGAAAATATTAATTTAGAAGTCTGAAATTTAAACACCATAGTTTTTGATGTTGGGTCCATCAATGTGGCCTCCACAGTGGCAAGCAGAGCCGCGCACACGTTATAGACGAAATCTTTCATCATGCAGTCCCATATGCGTTTGTTGGAAGACTTCAGCTCTTCGATGTGGCCTCGGTGGATCTTGCAGTCCTCGCTCTCGCCATGCGCCCAAACGCTGTAGTCGAGTGGATTGAGGGAAGGTGACTGCGGCGACCACAATTTATTTCGACCCCAACAACACTGCATGGTCTTGGCTGTGTGGGCACGGGCAACATCCTTTTGAAAGATGTAGTCCGTCTTCCTTATGATCTTTCTCACCCAGGACAATACCTCTTTGGGTAAGATATCCTTGTAATTGACCACGGCCATCCTATAACCGGCCGCTAACCAAAGAGACGACAGCTTCTTGCCATTCGAAGACACAAAGCCAATTTTCACTACGGAGGCTGGGTGCTTCATCGTGGACAGGTAGCGGACGTTCGGAACTTCCTGATCTAAACTTACCAAGCGGTCGCTCTGCTTATTAAAGACCAAATCGACAGTAAAGTTTTTTTAAATCAGAATAATTGGGAATTCGTTTGCCATGAATATTCAACTCATTGAGAAGGCGACTAAAGCACTCTCCACGTTGTTCACGCATACGGTCTGTGAACAGAGGCCTTTCCACTCACCCCAAGCTCTTGCTAGCCTCCTTCTCGACGACTCAGGACACATGGCCACCGAGATGTTTTTCTTTTTGTCGAGCTCAGTCATATTGAGCATCAGTGAACTTTGGAAGGACTTTCTCACAGCCAAACGAGGTCGATCTTTGAGTTCTTTCCCGTTCTTGTGTCTCTCTTAACTCTGTGGACTGCCATTCATCTGATGTTGAGCAACTTGCTGATGTGGGACTTGGTGTGTCCGGTGCGCAGTAGAGCAGATAAATTTAAGTTTGGCGTAACTTTTTCTATCACACACTTAAGCTTCTCTAAAAGGATAAAAACGACTGTAAGATAGATAGATGGATTTTTTATAGGCTCATGATTTTCTTAGCGAGTCTACAGCCTTTGCCAAACGTTTTACTGCCCCGTAGATTTGAAGACATTTAATAAATCCGCAGGCACAAAGTTTTACTTACATATGAATATGAATATAATAGTATAAAAGGAAGAATAAATAGCAATAGGTTATAATTCCCCCTAACAATCAGCAAGAATAAACATAATACAAAATTGGCGAAGCATGTAACTTCAACAACAGTTAACCTATAAGCAGATGGAGTCTGTGAACACTACTGCAACACTAAGATGCTACAGGAATCTCAGTAGGGTATCGAGAGTCCCTTGGCATTGATAAGATCATTTATTTTTTGAAGAATGTTCTCCACGGGAGTGTGACATCTGATGAGTGTGATAATGGCACACTTCTCGCTGATGACTGCCTTCATTTTCTTATTTTAGTCTCGCTGACAATGTATTCCAGCCTCTTTTATGTCCCTCTATAGGTATTCCAGTGGATTCGTATTCGAAGACTGAGTTGGCTAGTTAATTGCCGTGATATTGTTGTATGAGAGCCACTGCATGATGGATGTACATTTGTGATATGTGGCAGTGGACTGCTTGCAAATCAAATTCAGAGCATTTGTGGAGAAATTTCAGGCCGAGTGCAACAAGAAATCCCTCAGGACAGCTTGGTACTAGGAGCGGGCAATAAGTTTTGCTAATCAGTAGGGCAAAACAAAAGAAGGGAGATGGCTGTTTGTGGGGGTGTTAGGACAAGTTATGACAAGTCATGACCTGCAGCCGCACGCTCTTGCCTCGTCTATTTAAGAAGCAGTAGCTGTTCGCAGATCGTCAGTCACAAATATTGCGACAAGGGAGAAGGTTGAGCACCGCGCAGTGATCAGACTTTGACCAAGGAAGGCAAGAAGGCAAATGATATCCATAAACGCATGGTTGCAGTGTACACCAACACCACCCCTTCCTATGCAACCCTTACTCGCTGGAATAGGGAGTTCCGCCATGGTCGTAAGTCCCTTAAAAATGAACCCCGTCCTGGACGCTCGTCAGACGTGACCAACGAAGACAATGTGGCCTATATGGAGAGGATGATCCTCGAAAATCGTCGGGTGAAGGTCAAAGAAATCAAACGACAACTTGGAATATCACATGGAAGTATTATCAACATCATCCACGACAATTTGGCCATGACCAAGATCTCTGCCCGTTGGGTCCCTAGAAACCTCACGCCCCATTATCGACTTCAACGTCGTCAAAGTCCACAAGGCTAGAGTTTTACAAGCTGCCCTGCGCGAGTGCTCAACCACTTCCCCTACAATCCAGATCTGGCCCTTAGCGACTACTTTTTATTCCGCCAGCTCAAGGCTGCACTGCGTGGACGCCGGTTTGGGGACGATGAAGATGTCCAGCTCACCGTCCAGGAGTGGATTGAACAGCAGTTGGGAGATTTCTAGTTGTCGGGAATTCGAAGCCTCAGGGACAAGTGGCGCATGTGCATTGAAGTCGATGGTAGATATATAGAAAAATAATAAAACACTTTTCCTCATATCTTGTTTTCTTTTATCCGAATTTCAAAATTTATTGACCGCCCCTCGTTTTTCTCATAATTCATCGTGCCATCATAAATCGTGCCTCGACCAACGCCAGAACTTGACATGCATCCCCATACAATTACGGAGCGGCCAACTTGCTTTACTGTTTGAGATATGCAAACTCACTGCCATTGCTTGTCAGGCCTTTTGCCGACTGTAACTTTACCTAGGGTCTCTACTCACCGATGGTCTACTTGCGATTAGAACGTGCCTAAGCCTATCGACGTAGATTCTGATGTAGGTTGATGATCTGCTTCTGGCGGCCTTTAAATGAATTCAGGCCATGTGCAAGCACTTTGTAACCGACTCTTCTGATGGATGAATTAACCTGGCCAACCCTTATTCATACATGCTGCAGCTGGACTGCGGTTTTCTTTGTATCTCGTAGGCTAATTCTACGCAGGGACTTGTCCTCAAATTTGTACTTAACTTGTGTGTCATCCAGATCGAAGGCGGTCTTTAATGTTTCCACTTTCTTGGAGACCATCCTAGTTTAGCGTTCTTATCAGACTTATTTTTTCCATGGTATATTTATGTTTTTACCAGTATCATATCATTATCAAATTCCGTTGACATGGAATATCATATTAATCAAAAATAAGATGCGTTATGGCAAGACATTTTGACTGTAGCATACCGCACACTAACACACACTAAAATGGGAAACAAGTATACACGTATTTGAGGAATAGATCATAATCACAACCTGTTCGAAACCTTCCTCAACTGGAAGTTAAGCAAGGGATATAATAAACAAATGATAATATTTTTATTTAAACGGTTTTTGTAAAACATTTTTTTATATTCTTGTTCTAATGGAAAAGTTGCCAGACGTATACTTCCATGCATTTCCCTATCGAGCTGCCAGACAAATTCAAGCATGTTCTTGTACACCTATATAAAAAAATATTTCATTAGCAGTACCGACCTATTACCTGCCAAATTGTTCATGATCAAATTGTCCTAGTACTAATTTGCCTAGGCTAAAATTGTTTGGCCGCGGATTTTACGGACGGGCGCCCACACATAAATAGTGAATAAGTTAAAGACCGCACACTAAATGAACACCCAAATAACAGATGAAAGTAGCTCACTTATTTTATTAAATCAGATTTATTTAACCTACAAAATTAAAAATATAAGTAAATGATACACCAGCAGTAGTCTGCAAGCATGTTCATATCCCAGTGCCACTGGTACTTCGTCTTTCATCACTCAGCCATATTCTTGGAAACGGTCTTCCTTGTGTTCCCGATAAATAATCATCAACGATGCCTAGAAAGTAATTTAGATTCGAGCTTAAAAAATGTACCTTTGTTCACATGATTGCACTAAGAGACCCTAAGATTAGCATAAAATCATCTACAACAATTTCATAATCTGTACATAGGTGAGTGTACATAAAGATTACGACAAACTTGAAACAAAGGCAAGCATTTCTCTCATTGTCCTTCATGAATTTTCGAAGTTAATAGCTTTGATAAGTTCAATGATTTGAAGACGATATAAAAATACCTGCACCCATTTAAGCAACGATGAGAAATAGAAATTACTACTAGCCCGAGATTTTTATGTACTAGTGGAAATGGAATATTCTCTGGGCTTACAAGAGCATGCGATAAAACATTGCATGAACCTAGTCCTGTTGATGTCTTGCAGAGCAGTCACGTTGTTTCTAATGTTCTTGTCTTCCTTCTTGTCCTACATTTACAAGAAACAGGGGTGATTTTTGAAACATCCGTCACGATAATAACTTAGAAAAATATTTTAATTTACTAGAAAATATCAAAATGATTGTAAAAACTAGTTGGATATTTAATTCATCCTGAAAAATTAAAATAATTAGGTGAAAAATTTCACCATCAGTAATGATGGATACGTTGTCATTTCGACGTCGAAAAGCTGTTAAAAACAGTGACCGACATTTGAAAATAAATACTTTGTTGTCTGAAGGTTTTCAACTGAACCTATATAAATTGACCTCGCTAAACACAAAAATTATATTAGTTTTCATCTCTCAGGTCAATTTTTCCTTTATGATGGAAGATATGGATAATACCCATTATTATGTGCTTTTCCGTACTCGTATTTTGTATACAACATGTATTGACCGCGACAAAATAAAACCGAAATTAAGTCTAAGACAAAAAAATATCAGTAGAATTTTTTAGAATGAAAAGATGACTTAATTATTTTTTTCTTATGTCGCTCGAAGTTCATCACTTTTCAACAGGTTGATGTCCCCGTGACCTTATTATACCTTGCTTTCATTGACGGAATATCCTGATGAAACGTTTTCCCATGTTTCCTACTATAATCCCCATTATTTTATGGAAAATGAGCCAAGTGAGCGATCAAAGAAATGCACTTTTATGGAGTTATGAGCTGCCATGTTCTTGAAGCTTTCCGAAAGGCTACCTACTAAGAATGTCCTCATAATTGGAACTTCGTTACTTTCCGAGAAATTTACTATCAGTTAATTTGAAATCAATCCCAATTTTATTTTCTATTTCGTCTATAATTTTATCAAACCCGTGATCTTTCATTTAGCTTCAAATTTGGGGACCATCGAAAATATCCGCATTTAATTTTGCATCACTTTTATGTGAAAACATCTTCTGAATGTAAATAAAATGTGGTTACTGTTTATGTATTGCTTTTAATAGCTTTGCCATTAAAACTAACTTTATATGCAACAGTGGGAGAAGAATATTCGTACGATCAATTGATGTGTTGGCAAAGATATTTTGTAAACCAGGTGTAAAATAATTTTGAACTGGATATTGATGCTCTTCGAAATGTTTAGCGTTTGAGAAGCTATCCTATAGGCCAAGAAAGCAGGGATGATTGTTATAATCTAATTGCCTTCCTAAAATTATAGAGCTAAGCTTGTAATTACTAAGGATTCTGCAGTGATGATTATTGTATTTGGTGGCATCAAGTACAACTTTAATGTTGTCATAACTTTAATCAATTGGATAAAATGACCAACTGAAACGGAGGCAAGATGTTACCATTATCTAAGAGAGCAGCCTGGAGACTTCTATTTGGAGAGTCTATAAATGTCTCCATTTAGATCGAGCAGAACACCAAAGACAAATTCTCATGAAAAGAAAAGAACTCCATGAATACCTTATTACTACCTCTCTACTAGTAATATAGTTTTACTGGGGCCAATAGATTTCTCTTTCTAAGTAACCAACTCCGAACCAGAATTCTCACTTTTTTGACAACAATAATTAATTAACCATTGTAAGCATTGTCTTGAAAATAAATTTTACTCATATAAGTCAAGTAGCTTTAAAATTTGGAGAACCAGAGAATGCTAAAATATTGTGCATTTTTATGTTCAAAAGATAAGAAAAGGTTAACGAAAGTACCTATTCTGTAAATTTGTACTGGCAAAATAACCATACATTACATGGTCCTTTTCTTTACACCATACCATAAATATACCCAAAGGTTATGCCTTCAGGATTCTTTTTCTCACTCCATTGAAGTATTTAAACACATTTTCTGCAGCATATGTGAGGAGCAAATTCCTTATCTGGATTTCCCATACTCATGCCAAAATTAAAATCATAGCGGATCTTTACAAATGTTATGATATTCAATTGTTGCCCAGGCAGTGCAGAGCAAAACTTATGTGGCCCATTTTTTGCATTTTCTTTTCATGCTGGATGATTTTTTATAAATAATGAGGAACCCTAATCTTGAGGTACATAGTTCTCTGATAACTTTTCGACACAAAAAATAAAGTTAGGAAACAAAGTTTTCTGCAAAGAATAGTATTACATCATTTACATGAAAATCTGTAATGGAAGGCGAAAAATACCTAAGTATTGTAGGGAGAACTATAGCTGATCTGCAAAATTGGATTGCAGATTTGAATTCAGCATGAAAATTTCATGTAGAATTATTTCAAATATCGCGTAAATCAAAAATCACGCACACTAGTGTAAAGTACTATTCATAATTCGAACCTGCAGAAAGCAACACATGAACACTTGGCCAGAATTGGAATTTACAGCGTTGTCATACCAGTCTCTTGGGAAACATTTTAATTTTTGAATTGCTTAAGCTTGGAACGATATGCTGCCCCATTTATTTTAAAGTCTTCAAAGAATTTAAAGATAAGTTAAAAGCTCTTATTTAATTATTATAACACGCATATTTAAAGCACATATCATAATGGAAGGCTTGGTTATACAAACACACTCCAATTATTTAATATATTATTTATTTTTAAGAATGTCAGGTAGGAATTCTTCTTTATTGATTAGTCAATTTGGCTGCGGCTCCTGTGAATACAGAGCTTGGAGTTGGACGAAGAAAGTGGCACTAGGCGAGGAGCGAGGGTGGCAGCAAGTGGCGAGGTGATGAAAACATGATATATGATTTGCATCTCTCTCAGTGGCGTGAGGTTGCCAGGTATAGCTATCAATCGGTTACCAGCGGTCATTTACTGCGCCAGGAGACCCAGCTAGAATTTTAGTTAAATCGATCCAAAATGAAAATTAAAATACGGACTGTATGCATATCTATTCCTCGAGGAAGGGTCGATTGTCAGGGGGCATAAACAGCTGGACCGTCATGCGTTATTTCCCCAAAACATCATGTGTGCCAACCATGTTAGTGACGGAGTGAAATCTTTGAGGTAGGCTATCATGAGAGAAAGTCTGTTTGTGTCATGCTTGAATGTCATTTATAAAAAATCTGAGTCTCTTTATAGCCAAAAGGGTAACAGTGGCGTTTGCGTTAGCAGCGAGGTACGACTCAAAATTAGAGCTGCGTTCTTTTGAGGGTCAGGTGGAATCCAATCCGGCTTCAAATTTCAGACTCGATGGTACTTAGGGCAATTGAGTACAATTCCACTAGAAACTTGTGTCGTCTGTAAGTGACCGTAAAATTTGTCAAAGAATTTCAAAAAGGTTCTAATGTTTCCAACGAACACGTCTACAAGTTTGGAAATCGTTGGAATGTGCACCTTCAGTTCGTATTGAACTTGCGTGATGAAGCATGGTTATCTCTCCGAATTCACAGAGAGTGATTGGAGTATCTATAGAATTTAGAAAGTCTCTAAGAAAGAAAGATAAAGCACCTGTATAATGCCTGTGCTGGTGATATACCAGAATCCTCCATAATTTCACAATGGTTGGCAATAAACACCCATGGTAACTTATTATACCATTTAGCAGGTGGGGAGAACCTGCAAGCATAGATCGTTTAAGCACAGCATGAACCGACTTGATTACACTATTCCCCCTCGGATTTCTAGGAGAGGTGGAAATATGGTAAATTTCAAGAGTCCTGGTGAATTTAGAGAATAGATAAGAACAAAAGTTAGTCCCATTTTAGGATATAAGCGTTTTGGCCACTCCGTACCGCGCAACCCATCCTTGTGCAATCGTTTGAATTGATTCTGCAGCAGATAAATCGCGCAAGGGCACAACCTCGGCCAATTTGTTATATATATCCATGATAGATAATAGGGGTTATATAAACCCCACTTAGCCTGAGATCTGCAGCGAAAATTGCAAGATTCTAGGTTTAATTAATTCGTTTGTGCGCGTTTGCTGAAAGGTAATGCAAGTAATCTCTAGACATTTGAAGCCACATAAAGTACTTTGAAATAAGAGAGAGTGCGTCTTTAACATCAAAGTGAGCCAAATGAGGTCAAATATTTACTGTTTAAATATTTTGGGTACGAAGACCATTATTCTATTCAGCAAAGAGTCAACAAGAATTTTGCGTTCAGTGTTTGGTAGGCGGAGAGAGGATAATCGGAGTTTGATTTTTTCCTACTTAAGAACCGAGTGATTATCGCAGTTAAGTTTGTCTGGGGCTAGCAAGGTATAGTTGACCGTTAATAAAATTCAGTTATATGTAGAACTGTCAGAGGGTGGGAAGAAGACTCGAGAAAAATAAATGTTACACCCTTGTCAGCAAAAATGGTTACCGTGGAGTCATAGCGTGAGAAATAATTTTTAACTACAGAAAAAGCCGCAAAGAGCTCTCCTCAAACCGTATTCATTTTTGACTAAGTTGGGGACAACTTTTAGGAAAAAACCCCTAAGGGGGCCGAATTTCCCTCTGATGTTATAAGATAACCCTTCCATCGCACTTGCATCAACCAAAATACGAAATGGGTCGTCTTTTAATAGGTGTCTTAATTCCCTTTCTGAGAAAACGCATTACCTCTAATGCATTACAATGAATTTATTGAGAATTTAATGGAGATTTAGCTGGAATAAGATGGAGGAAGCATTTGTTTCATGATTCCTGTGAAAATTGAATAGGCCTAGGAACTCCTTCAGAGATTTATATGGGGTAGTTGCCTGGAAATTGCGTATGGCTGCAACTTTATCGAGTAGAGGTGAGATGCGTTCATTAGTTAGTAGCTATCCCAGAAATTCTAGCCGGTAAACACCTAATTAGCATATGTATGGTGTCAACATTAGAGCATAGGCCAGTAGGTGGTTCAATAATTGCTTCAGGTTTTCTTGGTGAGTTTTATGGTATGGAAAGAAAACCAATATATCGTCTATAAAACGAATGGAAGATCTCCCACAAATTCTTGAAGAAAACTCACAAACGTTTGTGAAGACGACCTCTTCATAAACGGCACCAAACGGCATGGTTACACAAGTGTTTTCCACACTGGACACTTCCAACAGAATTTGCTGGAAAGATTTTAGCAGGTCGAATTTGGAAAATATATGTGCACCTATGATTTGCGCTGTAAAATTCGAGACAAGCAGTATTGTATAGGCTATAGTCACTCTGTTTAAGGCAAGAAATCACACACTGGCCTATATATTGAACCCATTTTTCTTAGAAACTAAATGTAATGGAGATGCCCAGGATGATCGCGATTGCCGAATTATTTCTTCCTTCTTCAATCTAGAGAACTCCTCTTTAGCTTATTTTAGGTTGGCTTTAATAAAGAGGCACAGGAGTGTTCAGTGGAATGTTTCACCGGCTGTCCACACAACCAGAATGAGGTTAGTTCTGGTAACGATAAAAATAGTGAAATGTATTAAACATGCACGGATGCACGGCTTAAAGGAGGCCTGTAGAACTTGGCAAGTCAAGTCCTAAAACAAGCGCGGTAAGAGTAAACCGCGGGGTGTGAAGGGAAGAAATACCCTGAATCATGCTTACGGACACTAGATCAGTGAGAGCACGCTCTTTTAAATAAAGAATATGCGAGAAGTGTTGCAGGAAGGCGGCCCCCAAGATGGGATCACAGACGTTAGCAGCTAATATGAGCCACGGAAGAGACCGTGCAAGAAGATAGAAATGGAAAGAAGCTTCTTAAAATAAAAGTATAAAAGTTTAGAATTTTCCTTATAAGAGCTGATTCTATTAGACACCTCCGTATATAATTGTGAGGAATATAAATTATTTTTGAATTACCAATGTCAATTGAATAGATTTTATTTGATCTGTGGAGAAACAAACTAGAAGAAAGATTAAAAGAAAGAAAAAACTAGAAGAAGGAACATAAATGAGACATGCGCCGTGGTAGTCTTTGTTCTAGTTTGTTTCTCCACATGTCAAATGAAAACCATTCAATTAACATTAATAATGAAAAAATAATTAATAATTCTCACAATTATATACATAGACATCTTATAAAATCAGCTCTTATAAAGGAAATTCCAAACCTTAATACTTCCGATGGTCAATTCAACACTAATCTCTTGATAACTAGGAGATTTATACTTCCTCTACTCAAAATGCTGCTGCTCCCCATGCCCCCCCCCCCTAATTACATTCTGACTTGAAAATTGGTGTGCCCCTAAGTTAAGCATCTTTCTGTATTTATTAGTTCACCAGCGAGTGAAGACGACGGCCATCTCCGTCGAAACCTGGTTTTGCAAGTAAATTGATCCTAATACTGGTTTCTTTCCTGCATATATATATATATATATATATATATATATATATATATATGTATATATATATATATATATATATATATATATATATATATATATATATATATTTAAATGCAATGTCCCGCAGGAAAAAGGAAATGGTGTTTCCGAATACGTTCGAACTTTCTTTAGTTCCTTATCAAGGAGAACTACAAGAAAAAAATAAAATAATAAATTATAGCACCGCGTCTAAAAACCAGAAATCACCGATGGAAAGTAGGGGGGCGGGAACATCAAGATTTATCAAGAGTAGGTAGCAAGGTCAAACAAATAGATTAACGGAAAAATACATAGCCTAAAGAGGGAGATTAGGCATAACACGATATGCAGCAAAAGGAGGGGCAAGGAGAGATAGATATATAGATAGATAGATAGATAGATAGATAGATAGATAGATAGATAGAGAGAGAGAGAGAGAAAGAGAGAGAGAGAGAGAGAGAGAGAGAGAGAGAGAGAGAGAGAGTAAAAAGGTTTTTAATTACAAATTCCTTAAAACAATTATAATAATTAAACTGGGTACCCATAACTCTGAATAATAGACACAGAATTAAGTATTTAGTATACGCTTTACTTTAAGAATAATACTTTTAATAACAGAATAAATTTTAAAAAGGCCTTGGGATATGTGAAAATCATCGAATTGGCTTATAAAAGACCATTCAATAATATATCTTTTATGAGATCATTTGAATGAGAAATAAATTTAGCTGAATTCAAGTTAGTTAAATGGTCATAATCAGATATATGAACAAAAACGAACTATTATTTTCACCTTTCCTTACATTGTATTTATATTGATTGATGCAAACATGCAGTTGCTTGCCTGTTTGTCCAAAATATTTACTGAGTAAACCCCATCTATATATTTACATATATTGTGCACAAGTATATTATGGATATTAGACACATACTGAAAGCAACAGAAATGTTAAAGTTTTTTAAAAGACGGGGAAAGTTAGTAAATCAATCAGAAAAGAGCAAACTTAGAAAGTTTTTAACACTAAATCAGATAGTAGGATTCGTATTATAGAACGTCTTTTAGCAGAGGACAGACAATTTAAAAGAAATTGATGAGGGGAACACAATTTATAGTGGATTTCAAAGATATTCCAGATCCATACATTCAGGGATCACAACACATAAAGCACGTAGAAAAATGGAAGAAAAAACAGTGTGTATAACCTTGGGACAATGCGCAGAAGTAAAATGAATATTAGAGTTTAAATTAATAGGTTTGCAAAAGATCGAAAATTTAGCCATTCTGAGTTCTATAAATAAAAAGATCGAGGGAGGGAGAAAAGTCCAATTTTGTTACAGAATGTAATCTATCGTACGTTTCTTTCTTTGGGAGGGTTAATATCGAATTCCTGTTCCAAATGTCATGACACCATCCTTGATTAGTTCCCATTACATATGTAGAAATGATTCATGGCCTCAATGGGTTGATTCTTTGATAAGTAATTCATGGCCACTTTGGTGCAGATTCAGTAACTTTGCCAACTCTCGCATGGTAGAACGAGAAAGCGTTCGACCATGCAAAGCGTGCCTTAAAAGCTTGTCTATTCGGAAGATGTTTGTATTCGGCGCAGCCGAGTGTTCTAAGGGGCGGTTTAATTGAGATCAAATATGTTGCTCGCTGCCTCATTGTGCACGGTTCGAATCTCGCCCCAGTTCGGATTTTTTCGAAGTAAGAAATAACTAGTTCCAAAGAAAAATTATTACGTTTTCTCTTTCCTGCATTGAAGTTGGATTTATTTCATCATTCTCTCGCGCTCATGAGATATACATATATATATATATATATATATATATATATATATATATATATATATATATAAGTCTACCACCTCCTCTAACAATTTGTGTATTGAAGGTAAAAAAATGTCCATTTAATTCGATTGTGATCTACCTCTTTTTCCAAGTTTCACCACGCGTGTTCAATTTGTTTCAAAGCTTGCCATCAAACAAAAGGTTCATTGAAAACACCCCTTCGTTAGGGTTCCTTTATTGTCACTAAAAGATTTATCAATTGCATTTAAAATTTCCAGATGCTAACGAATGTTACGGTTCTTTCTTTTATTGGGGTAATAAAAAATAATAAGTTATAGAAATTGGAATAAAAAAAACATTAGTTTTATTCTCCACAAAAAAATAACAATAAAAGTTCTGTCTGGATATATGGTATATTTATATAGGAATCACTGGAGCCTAACCACTAGCTTTTACCTGCGCAATCAAGAATCATATTGTTGGAATCGACTTGTTGCTTTTGATCTGATAAATGCTGCCTAGCACATTGCAGCTCCTCCCTATCCTCGTTAATTTTGAAAGGCACATTTTCGGAAGAATAAAAACACTCTCGTCCCCACAAAGTTCTCGTAATTTTATTTGAGTCATAGCGGGTCCTTTACACTCCTATGAGCTAATCCATTTTCCCAATCTATTATAATATTGATCAAGGTGTCAGATTAATACCGTGAGGTAATTGCCGTAAATGAAGAGAAATACCCCAAATATCCCATGCCATAATGTATACATGTCCTCGTCATTAGTAATAATAGAGGTGTTTTATTTTTTTCATAGGAAAAACGCTATACATAACATTCTCCGATGGTAAATTTTTAGCTTCAATTACTTTTACTTTTCCACAGGAGATGAACTGCCTTACCTTTTGAACAAGGGCAGGTAAAAGAGATCCAAGCAATAACCTTTGCCCTGGGGTTTAAAATCTCTTGTGGCAATTCTTGTTAAGTATGCATCCATAATATTACATCTTATAACCGCCAGATGATCCCTAAAATAAAAAAAACACACTTCCCTGAAACAGATTTTCTGTATGAATCTATTTTCGTGATTGAGATACATTGATGGGAATTCACGTTTCAAAATATAAAAAACTATTTCTATTTGCTCCCAATAACAAAAGGCTATATAATATAATCTTTCTAATTATGAAATTTATGAACATTGATAAAAATGTTAACAATTCTTATATTATGCTTAACTGTTTATACCCAAGTGTGGAATAATTAAACTTCATTATGGTAAAATAATATATCTTTTTCGTACAAGACACGCGAAAATAGCCGTTAGTGTTTATCGTTGTAAATGCTTAATGCTTTTAGATAAAATCGTCCATTATGACATTTAGGAAAATTTTAATTATAGTAATAAAAGTGAGTTTCCCATTTTCATTCTTTACCACATGGAAGTATCGTTACCAACAACCGGATCACCTCATTTTAAGATAATTTTTCTTTAATTGTTCATGAGTTATTTGGTGTTTGGTTTAACCATTGCTGCAGTATTAAATGGGAAAGATATACGAGGCTCTTTTATTTGTTACTGATAGTTCAACGCAATTGTACACTATGAACTACACCGGATATCGGCAAATTATTTATCTCTGTCCTTCGATATTCCAGGATATAGTGCAAAAAATTGCCTAGTATTGTTCAAAGTGGTAGTGCCTAAGTAGCATCTTTCCAATGATGAATAGGTTTGAATGTTTTTTAATAGTTTAAAGAAATATATGTAAAATAGTGAAATAATTATTATCTGATTTTTATTTTTTAGTTCATTTATTTATATCGTTTCTATACTTTTTACATTTAATATCACAAAGTGAGAGATAATGTCGAAGCGGTGTTCCTAATATTTGTTTGACTCATTATAAAATTTAGTCACAAAGAAAAACTCGGCAACAATTGGTTCTATAAATGAGGAACCTATTTCAAAAAGGTTGAATTTATTATAACATTTCGAATAAAACCTTTTTTTAGAAGGTGAAGAACACTGATTAGGAAAGATTCTGGGTGAAGTTGGAAAGTTTTAAATGACTACTAAATATTTACTGGTGTTATAAGTATATATTTATAATGTATGCAATATCTTGCATGTGTTGAGAGCTTTATAATCTGCTATAGTTCTTGATTAAATATCGAGGGTCTGTTATCTGATTAAGAAGCAATGCAAACTTACAAAGGTAGAGAGTATAAGCGAATTTACTGAGGCTATTAAAAGAGAGAGTAAAAGTTTATTGGAAATGGGGCAGTGCTGAGAGTTGTCAACATATATTAGTCGTATCATATGAAAAAAAGAATAAAGAAGCAGAAGAATTTTAAATATAACATAAACAACAAAATTAACTGCATGATTACATAGCATTTCGAGTGCACTCTAACAAGCGGAAAACATTTATATTAAAATATGAGAAAATAAAGAAAGATCTGCTCTAACAATCCAGAAATTGAATCTATGTAATAACTACAAAATATAAATTCTAATTTAATAAAAAAAATATTTATGAAATTATCAACATTTTCTTGTAAATTCACAATGGCGGGGGAGGGGCAGAGGCTATTGGAGTTTATGGAAGAAAACTAATTAACACAATTAGTCAATGAACCGACCCTAGGGGAATATTTCTTAGACGTAATTCTAACTAATAATGTTAATCTGATCTCGGATATTATTATTGAGTAAGGTATAGGTTCCAGCGATCAAAAATCAATAGAGTTCGATATTAATATAAATCGTAACGATGAAAATAATGATATTCAAGTGCCATATTTTAAACGTGCGTAATTCAATTGCTTTAACCGCAATTTTAGAGAGATCAAGTGGAATCGATCGTTAGGAAACGTTAAAGAGTGCTAGTTCTTTTCATCGAACATTTTGGAGAGTTAGATTAGCAGTTCATTCCGCGAAAAAACAATTCGATATCAAAGTCTAATTGAAGGATAGGATTTCTGCATACAGGCCTCACAAGCGTAACCTATCCAAATGAAATAATCAAATTTACGTAGCTGGACTAAGGAAATGTCAGAAGGAAATACGAAGCACTAAAAGAAAATATGAAATTTAACTTGCCAAAGAAAGTAAACATAACCCTAAAAACTTTTCGATTATGTATCCAATAGAAATCCGATTAAGGAAACAATAACACCTGTAAAAAAATGACAATAACAGATTGGTTTCAGATACAGAAAAGGTGGCTAATATTAAATAACCTTTTTGCATCGGTATTTATAAGCAAAGATGAACATAATATACCACGAACGAACGACGTGGTAAACCTTAACGAGCATATTCCTTTAAACGATATCGAATTCTCCGAAGCAGGAATAGATTTTCATATCAGTAACTTAAAATCCAGTAAATCTCCAGGTCCTGATTTAGTCTATCTGGCGCATTTAAAAGAAATTCGAAACATATTAGTGGGACAGGTAACGAAATTTTGTAATAATTGTTTAAAAGAAGGTGTTGGTGCCATTATATTTTCAGCTAGCGAATATAACTCTTATTTATAAGAAGGGAAAAGAGAACTTTCATCCAATTATTGACCCATAAGTTTACCATCCATCGTAAGTAAATTAGTGGAATCCGCCATTCACGATAGGAAGATTCACCATATGGAAACGCATAATCTCATAGATGATAGTCAACACGATTTTAGACAGAAACATTCATGTTTAACTAATATTTTAGAATTTTATGACATGATTAAAAAATACGACGAAATTAGATCTTTGGACATAGTTTACTTAGACTTCGCTAAGGCATTCGACACCGCTCCTCCTAAGATATTACTAACTAAAATTTTGCTCATGAAGTTAGAAGAAACCTCCTACAATGGATAGAGTCGTGGCTGAGTAATCGTAAACAGAGAGTAGTTTTAAACGGTAAATTTTCGCAGTGGAAAAATGTAACTAGTTGCGTACCCCAGGGGTCTGTGTTGGGACTATTGTTGTTCCCTATTTATGTAAGCGATATGGACACTGGACTACTTGGTAGATTATCCAAATTTGCGGACGACACAAAAATTGCGGATAAAATTTTAACGGAGAACGATAGCATATCAATTCAGCGGGATCTAGATGAGATCTTCGAATGGTCTAATAAATGCAACATGAAATTCAATTTAGACAAGTGTAGAGTTTGGTACGAAGGTCGAAATAACCCAAGTTTTAACCACGAAATGGGTTGTAGAAATCTTATCTCAGTAGAAGAAGAAAAATATTTAGGGGTGCGGGTTTCAAAGGATCTTAAGTTTAAAAAAACAGTGTGACGAAGCGTATAAGAAGGCAAACCGAATTCTTGAAATTGTTGCGAGAAGTTTTCACTACAAACACCAAGATATAATCATACCTCTATAGAAAATTTTAGTAAGACCACACATGGAATACGCGATAGAATTGTAGTAAGATTATAGAAATGTAAACATCAATAAAATGGAAAGAATTCAACAACAGGTAACTTATCTAATTTTCTCAATGAGAAATAAGTCGTATATCGATGTCCACTTTCTAGATGAGTTTATAAATACTATGAAATGTAGGAGCAGCGAACCTTTACCTATGTAAATTTCTCAAATTTTGCATTGGGCTCTTTTTCTTTATTACTGTATACAGGACGGCCATGTTATTTGTAAAGATTCTACATTTTGGGAACATAATTAAGTAAATTAATGCTGCAACATATTAAAGTAATATATATATATATATATATATATATATATATATATATATATATATATATATATATATATATATATTGTTTAAGGGACCAAGATAATTAGTTTTCCAACCCTGGGCTGCAAATCCAAATTTAATGCCAAGGCCTTTTAAGAGGAATCACAGAAAATTTACATCTAATTGGTCTTAGCACTCAACCATTTAAATTTTATAGTATTAATTAGTTTAACTAAGTAATGCCTCCTAAGGATCTTGTTAAGGCATAACCTCCCCCAGTAAAAGAGAATGGGCAGGAAATAAATTATAAAATTGACCAAGTCAGCGGGTCTTAACCAAAAATTTGGCCTAACCTGTCTTTTGGTTTATATTAAGTGTAACTTCCATGGATTCCAACTGTCCGGTAAGAGTGAGAATGGATTTGGCATAATTAATACAGAGAGTGGAGGGATTAATTCGTTAGTCTAGTTTAGGATATTATCTAGTTATTCTTCAACTAGAGTATACTCAAGGTGAGTATTCCATTTGATCCCTGTGGATTTTTCTCAGTATTAACTATACTGGACTTAGATTGTTGCATAAGTTAGGCTGCACCACAGAACCCAATGAGACTTTGGTGAATTGCCTCAGTCCCTCGGTGGTTCAAATTCCCAAATTCGGGAGCGCTTCTTTGTGCAATGAAATATGATAAAACCCCCCGAGGACAAATTGATTTTCTGCAGAAATCATCAGGCTTAAAATTTTTAAAGACTTTATGAATCATGGTTGTGTAGAACTTGGTAGAAGAAAACATTTCTGTAATTAAAGACATAAGAAATCACACGGCATGTGTTATTAGGAATTTTGACACAGAAAAAACGATGTATAAGCCAGGACATATTACAGAAATGAATTATCTATTACAGCGACATCACTGATGTCTTAATTATTGGTGAGAAGTTAAAGTTTGTAAATTGTCTTAACTCGTAAATTTTCCATGAACACTAATACCTTTAGATTGAGTTGATTTTATGAGATTAGATGAAACCCGCACATTCCTAAGGTCACCAGTACGAAGTATACCTAGTTTCAACTTGGTTTCACTATTAATCTTTGCCATTGAATCTAGAGGATCTACCCACAAAATAAATTCAACTGCTTTATTTCTAATATTATCACGGTTATCATAATTTGCTTCACTATCACTATTCACTCTATTGTTATTGTCTTGCGTTATCCTATTGATCCTGTGTGCTTTTTCTCGAGTGCTGGGTTATCCTCTTTGTAGGGATGAATTTGATCCTCTTAAGTGCTGGTACTCAAGTTACGTCGTTCTCATAGAAGGCGTGTAGGTTAGAATAGTAAGGCCTGGTGAACCTTTGCTTCTTTACCTCTTGAAAAAGGTTGGAAGATAAAGTGTCTAGTGCGAGTAAAGTGAACCGTAGGTGTTAAGGTAAAGTAGTGAAAGGGAATGAGTAAGAGACAATGTTGTTTGCTGGGTGACCAGCTATCTCTTGGTTGCTTCTTTTTTCGATTTATTCTTGTCTTATTCGTTCTTGATGATGAGGCTCTCACGCCTCTATCATACCTTGTTGAGCTCGGTGGACCGAAAGGAACATCTCTTACTGGAGCTGGATCCTGATGAGGAACCTCAATAACAGTGGGCACCGCAAGGCCAAGTAGGGGTATGACCGCAATCATGTCGGGCCATCCCATATTCTTACCGATGCTCTATTGAAGTTGAGATCCTCAAAATTAAGGGCTCCTAGTTCGGTTGCAAACTTGAGGAAGAATTCCTGTAGTTAAGCTAAGTCCATGTCACACGTTTGTGACGATTCCATGTTGGAGAGGGTTAGGAGCGTCCCGAGTAATTTAAGAAAGAGGAAGAACTTGAGGAATGCAGTAATTTTTCGGTAAGATTGTCGAAGTGTTTGGTTTAAGAGATATAATTGACGCAACTCAGAGCATAGCTTAAAGATTCCACTTTGTCTGATGATTGGTGCCTAAGCGCGAGATCCTCTAAGACGGGCCTTTCCACCTCCAGTCCATCTCCGAAGGCCTGATTCACTCATGTTTGTCCGAGAACCGCATCATTTTTCTTGTCTAGATCTATTCTTCTCGTTCTTTCAGGACGCGCAACCTGATTTGGGGTGAAAAGTCGTCGATGACTTCATGGTAGTAACTCCTTTCCTATCCAAATATATTTTTCTGGTCTGCTGCAACAAGAGAAACAACCTCAGTTGTGCTTGGTGTTGGGGTGGTGGGCCGCATTTCTGGAAATTACTAATTCCTATATATCAGTCGAAGACTTCAGATCGGGGTGATGAGGCCATTGATTTCTTTTAGGGAACCGTATTTTCCGTATGCCTAATTAGCATTGTTAGGACATCTGGATGTTTTGCATGCCTTATATATTGTGAAGGTTGACCTAGTGTAAAACGGCCCTTACAGATAAGTATCATACCTATATACGCTACAAGCGTGGCCTGAACGTTTTCATCGCAGGAGAATTTCGTCGAGCGAGTGTTAGGTTACGTTGTATTTCGAAGCTCTTCGTAACCGGGATTTACATCATCACTTAGCGGGAAGACACTCTTGGATATCTTTAGAAGCATGCCAAAAGGTGTGAGGCAAACTCTCGTAGGATCTTCTATCCGGGAAGGACGGGAGAGCAAACTCGAATCCCTCGTCCGTAACAGTCTTTCGTGACCTCTTTTATCGTATTCTTAAGCAGCACTGCCTAATAACCACCAGAATTTCAAGCACGCTGTGGGACCGCTGAAGTTCGCTGACTGGACTTTAACTCAAAAAATGGGGAGCCCTTCAAAGACCAGTTTACTCTGTGAGCTACCCTAAACTCACGCTTTGTGCACGGATACTGGTCATTGCCCGGTCGAAATTCCTGTACGCTATGCTTCGACTAATGTTTTACTTACCTGAAGTATGCTCTAGTACTGTCATAGTTATATAATATCCTAAGCTAGCCTAACGAATTAATCTCTTTCACTCTCTGCATTAATTATGCCAAATCCATTCTCACTTCTACCAGACAGTTAGAATCCAGGGGAGTTACCCTTAGTATAAACCAAAGGACAGGTCAACTAAAGGTACCCTTCAAACTTAAGTTAATTCCCGCTTAACAACATGTTCCTTTAACATGCTCAAGCCGAATTTAGGGTTACAACTTAATGACTTAGTCAATTTTATAATTCAATGATTGACCCTTCTGTTTTATTGGGGGAAGTTATGCCTTAACAAGATCCTTAGAATGCATGACTTAGTTAAATTAATTAATACTAGAAAAGTTAAATGGTTCAGTGCTAAGACCAATAGATATAAATTTTCTGTGATGCTTCTTAACAGGCCTTGGGTTTAAATTTGGATTTGCGACTCTGAATTGGAAAACTAATATTCTTGGTCCCTTAAACATTATATATGTTGCAGTATAATTTCCTAATTCTGTTCCCAAAATGTAGAATATAAACAAATAACACGTCCATCCTGTATACACTGATAAAAAGAAATAGCCTTATGCAAATTTTGAGAAAGGTAAAGTTTCGTTGCTCCTACTTTTTACAATATTCAAAACATGTTTATATCTTACATACCATGGATTATATTAAGATCTAATTTATCTTTATAAAGTTTAAAATTTGAATCTCGTTCATAATGTTTGGAGCAAACTTGTAAATCTTTGTGAAATTTCATATAAAGGGGTACTCTACTGGGAGTAAAATAATGAGATTGTTGTGCATTTTCCAGAGCGCCCAGTCCTTATATACCCATATAAGAGACAAAAGGACCAATTACTTTTTCGAATAGACTTTCTTCTTGTGTTTGTGAATATATGTTTGAAAAATTCAAAGATCTATTATGTTTAACTTCATTAATAAGTGTCAATTTTCAAGAGAATGTTGAAATTGCAGAGCTCGTTTATTTATTACATTAGTGTGTATATTTTGTAGTTACTAGCTTCAATTTCTGGCATGTTAGAGCAGATTTTTTTTATTTTCTTATCATCCTCATCACTAACTCTATAATTTAAGAAAGAGAGTTTTTGAGTATTTGAATAATAATTTCATCTTAGTTTGGTTATGACTTATGTTTTTTTATCAAAGTTATTTCTAATAATTCTTTTATAATATCAAAAAACAAAAGGGTTAAGTTCAGAAATAAATATAAGTATCGAAATTTTGTGAATTATTTAAAACCCAAAGAATTACAAATGGTGAAGTTCAGAAAATTTATTTTTATATATCTTCTCCTATAACTCTATATTTTAGCAACATGATATTTTGAAAGTGGGAAAATTTAATTTAGAGTTCCTTTATAAAATTATTATAATTGGCGAAGTTCAGAAAATTTCTGAAAATTTAAACATGGCTGCTTTTTTTAAGATTTTAAATTTTAATCTTAGTAGAGAGGCGCAAGCTCTTCCCCGTAAGTGGGGCGGGGTGGCGAAGCCATTGCCTGGTAGTTTAATAAAAAATCTTTTCCTCGTGTTAGAGTGCACTCGAAATGCTATGTAATCATGCAGTTAATTTTGTTGTTTATGTTATATTTGAAATTCTTCTGCTTCTTTATTCTTTTTTTCATATGATACGACTAATATATGTTGACAACTCTCAGCACTTCCACATTTCCAATAAACTTTTACCCTCTCTTTTAATAGCCTCAGTAAATTCGCTTATACTCTCTACCTTTGTAAGTTTGCATTGCTTCTTAATCAGATAACAGACCCTCGATATTTAATCAAATACTATAGCAGATTATAAAGCTCTCAACACATGCAAGATATTGCATACATTATAAATATATACTTATAACACCAGTAAATATTTAGTAGTCATTTAAAACTTTCCAACTTCACCCAGAATCTTTCCTAATCAGTGTTCTTCACCTTCTAAAAAAAGGTTTTATTCGAAATGTTATAATAAATTCAACCTTTTTGAAATTGGTTCCTCATTTCTAGAACCAATTGTTGCCGAGTTTTTCTTTGTGACTAAATTTTCTAATGAGTCAAACAAATATTAGGGACACCGCTTCGACATTATCTCTCACTTTGTGATATTAAATGTAAAAAGTATAGAAACGATATAAATAAATGAACTAAAAAATAAAAATCAGATAATAATTATTTCACTATGTTACATATATTTCTTTAAACTATTAAAATACATTCAAACCTATTCATCATTGGAAAGATGCTACTTAGGCACTACTACTTTGAACAATACTAGGCAATTTTTTGCAATATATCCTGGAATATCGAAGCACAGAGATAAATAATTTGCCGATATCCGGTGTAGTTCATAGTGTACAATTGCGTTGAACTATCAGTAACAAATAAAGGAGCCTCGTATATCTTTCCCATTTCATACTGCAGCAATGGTTAAACATAACACCAAATAACTCATGAACAATTAAAGGAAAAAGTATCTTAAAATGAGGTGATCCGGTTGTTGGTAACGATACTTCCATGTGGTAAAGAATGAAAATGGCAAACTCACTTTTACTATTATAATTAAAATTTTCCTAAATGTCATAATAGATGATTTTATCTAAAAGCCTTAAGCATTTACAACGATTAACACTCACGGCTATTTTCGCGTGTCTTGTACGAAAAAGAGATATTATTTTACCATAATGAAGTTAAATTATTCCGCACTTGGCCATACAACAGTTAAGCATATTAAAAGAATTGTTAACATTTTTATTAAGGTTCATAAATTTTACTACTGAAATAAAATCATCATGGGAGTATTTAAAGTTAGAAAGATTATATTATAGCATTTTTTAATAGGATCAAATAGAAATGGTGTATATTTTGAACATAAATTCCCATCAATGTATCTCAATCACGAAAATAGGTTGATACAGAAAATCTGGTTCAGAGAAGTGTGTCTTTTTTAATTTTAGGGTTAATCTGGTGGTTATAAGAAGTAAAAATATGGGTGCATACTTAACAAGAATTGCCACAAGAGAATTTAAAACCCCGCGTAAATGTAATCTCTTGGATCTCTAAGACCTACCCGTGTTCATAAGATAAGGAATTTCATCTTATAGAGATACTCGTAAGTACAAGTGATTTAAAAGCTACAAATTTACTCACGGTAATATTCGGACAGTTTGATCAATATTAAAAAAATTGGGGAATTAGATTAGCTTATAAGAATGTAAAGGACCCCTTATTACTTAAAAAGTGCGGAAATAGAAAGTAGGAGAATTTTGTAATGATGGGAGAGTTTTTATTCTTCCAGTTTAATCCCTACAAAGTCAGTTTTCTTAATCAACGAGAAAATGAAATAGCTGCCTTGCGCTAGGCAGCATTTATCCGATCAAAAGCAACAAGTCGATTCCAGTAATATGATTCTTAATTGCTAGTCGTTGCTAGTCGTTGTGCTATAGTGATTCCTATATAAATATACCATATATACAGATAGGACCTTTAGTGTTATATTTAAAGAGAAGAATAATAATAGTTTTGTATGCGACATTATATCACCTATTATTTTTTATTTTCCAATAAAAGAACAAACCGTGTCATTCTTTAGCGTCTGGAAATTTAAAATGCAATTGGAAAAGTTTTTCCTGACAATAAAGCAACTCTAACTATTTGGTCGATGGCAAGCTTTGAAAAAAATTTAACACGCGTTGCGAAGCTGATAAAAATATAGATCGCAATCAGATTAAATAGACAGTTTTTTTTACCGTCAATTCATAGATTGTTAGAGGGGGAGTTAGAGTTAAATATATAAAGGGTGTTCTAATAACTTGGCCTGACTTTAAATGTGAGTTAAGTTTAAGCGTCTAATGATTTTTTTCTTTTTCTTTCAGATTTAACAACTTCAGTCGTTGGCACTTTAAACCATGAAAAGATTAACAATCGAACAACGTGTTAAAGTTATCGAAGCCTATTACGAGAATAGACGTGCAAACAGAAACGCATTTCGGGCACTTCGCGAATTTTTACAATCAGTTTACAATGATTGGTAGTACCTCAAAAGACTATATGTCCATACTGAGGAGGTACTTTTTTTTAAGACCCTATCTAGTAGTTTTAGAGACAGTATAGTAAAGTAAAATTTCACTCTCGGTTGGTCAACATAATTCACCAACCGAGAGTGAAATTGGGAAAATTGTTCGTAAATTCAAACAAACGCGAGCATGTGGTCAAAGATCCAGACACCTCTATTCGTCATCGCGCGCAGGAATTAAACCTCTCCACAACAATGTTACATCGAATTTTGACAAAAGATTTGTCGTTACACGCTTAAAAAATTCAATTGATACAAGAACTGAAGACTACTGACCATTTGAAGTGCGGTACATTCGTCAATTGGGTGCACAAGCGAAGACAAGCCGATGATGATTTTTCGTAAAAAATCATCTTTAGTGATGAAGCCCATTTTCATCTTGGTGGTTTCGTTAATAAGCAGAATTGTCGCATTTGGGCTAATGAAAATTCCAGGAAGATTGTTGAAAGCCACTACATCCACAAAAGGTCACTGTTTGGTGTGCATTTTTTGCTAGCGGAATCATTGGGCGTATTTCTTCGAAAATAATGCTAGAAATTCTGTTACGGCGACAGGCGAGCGACACCGTGCCATGATAAACAACTTTTTATGGCCTGAATTGAATTCTATGGATGTCGAAGATTTGTGGTTTCAACAGGACCGCGCCACATGCCACACAGCCAGTGCAACAATGGCTTTATTGAATGAGAAGTTTCCAGGTCGCATCATCTCACGAAACAGCGAGGTCAATTGCCCAGCACGATCGTGTGACTTGACGCCTTTAGATTTCTTCCTTGAGGGTCATCTCAAAAGTAAGGTCTATGCCAACAAACAAACAAAATTCAACAACTGAAGGATGAGATAATAAAGCATATTGGTGAGATAGAGGAGCAACTATGCAGAGACGTCATCAAATATTTTGACCATCGAGTGGAGGTGTGCCGCCGAAGCCTTGGCGGACATTTAGGCGATATTATTTTTCAAACAAAATTGCCATGACTCAAATAATATGATCCAATAGTGAAATCAATAAATTTTCACCAATAACACTGTTTTATTTACTGCTAACTTCGATCCGTCTTAATGGAACACACTTTATATATATATATATATATATATATATATATATATATATTCAATTTGAAATTATATTCTTCTTTGTTTAGGATGACGTATATGTTGGATTTGTCAGCTTTGCTTAAGAATATTTATTTGTTGTTTTTTAGATTCCTGATGGCCTTACGTATTTCTGGTGTTATGAGTTTGCTGCCCGTAAAGCATCTTCGTTTGGTGTTTTCTGCGCGTAGTTGGTCTTTTAGGTTGGAGTTAATTTCAATGATGGCTTGATCTTGTCGCTCCAATATGGCTTGGAACAGGGATTCTAGCTCAACTTTTTTTTAAATTAGTTCGAATTTGGCTTGTACGGGGCAATTCAAACCAAGATTTAGAGCTTCTATTTCAATAGTGGAGAGCGTGTGCCGGGAAAAATTGATGAATGATGTTGTTGCTTCTGTCAATGCTATACGTCCTTTGAACAGTTTATTAAGCTTTTTGGTTTTAATGCTTTTTTCTGAATTTTCCGTTTATAAAGCGCTGTTGAAGAGAGCTTTTGTGATAGAGTATCGTGTTGCTTGTGGAATTTCGAGCTCTTTAATTTGTGATAACTTTTCTTCAACATCACTTTCAAGTTTGGGGATGGTTTTCTTTAAAAGTTCTATTTGCCTTTCTATAAGATGGCGACGAAAGGCTATAGTTTTAGGTTCATTTTTCGCTACTAGGTCATGGGTTCTAATATTAGTGTAGTTGGGTAGCAGTCTTTCTTGAATACAAATTTTGTTGAAGACCATTGTTTATTTTGCCTTAATTAATTTCCTTTGCCAACTTTCTCTTCTTCTAACTATCTTTTTTATTCCATCTTGTAGATGGTGTATTATTTGTCCAGTATTCATCTCTTTTTTAAATGAATGTGTTTGGTAAAAAACAAACTAAAATGCTAAGCTTTCGTTCTTATTCGATCATCTACGGAGCGTTATGGAATTTCTTGCCTCCTTTACCGATTTAGTGAGTGGAGTGAGGATCTGGCAAAGTTATGATTATGATTGATTATGATTGAATTAAAGTGGGTGCATGTAAGGGAGGACGATAGGGTGTGTGGGTAGATAGAGAAAATAGACAAGTGGAGAAAAGAGAAAGAAGTGTAGCAGGGTGCAAAGAGATGCCTAGAGTCTGGTGATCAGACCTATCACTTTTGCTATTTTATTGGTTGCGTGTATTCTTTGTTGTTACTGTAGTTTTGTAATAATTATAAATAATTATTATTTATGGCGTTCAAGCAATTTGTCTTAATAATTTTTAGTCTATTTGGTGTATGTTATGCATTGCTTTCTTTGTATGTGTTTTTTAATACGTTTAAGTGCGTGCTTAATGCATTGGTATTTTTTGTGTGCATGTGTTTTTTAGTGTTTTTGTTTCTTCTAGTTGGTGATTTTTTGTCGAAATCGGGTTTTTTTTCGTAGTCTTGGTTTAAAGGTGTCTTCATCCGTGGGTTGTTGTCGTAATTTGAGTTTCTTGTCTTGTTCGATTTGTTTCTTTTCTTTACAGGTTTTTACATCACTTTATGAATAGAACGGTACTTTGTCTCCGCCAGCCACTCGGTTGGCGGAGCTGGGAAATCTGGGGCGACAGTCAGCTCTTCTGTTCTGGTTAATCATCTGGGTGATTCCATCTCCCAGTTCCTGATTAACCAGATCCTGCATTTTCCGGGTCCTTTCTTCTATGACTTTTTAAATGGGAATTATCCCCGCCTCTCTGTGCAGATCTTCTTGCCGTCTTCTTTCTTGCCTGCGTGTACCCGTGATTAGGTACATGCATTTATTTTGCACTACTTGAAGTCACCTCTTTTGTGTTTTTGAGACACATGAGAGGGTGGAGGCGGGGTAAAGCAACGTAGATCTTACGAGGGCATTGTAGATCTTCTTCTTGTTGCTTTCACGTAGATTTCTAAATGTGTATAGAGTTCTGACAGCGGACGTGGCTCGAGAAATTCTTTCTTCGACATGCTTTTTGTACCCAGGAGAGGTGATTTTCATACCGAATACATTGCATTCGTTGGTGTAGAAGTATCGCGTATCCCCCACACGCAAGTCTGCCCTTAAGGTACGTCCGATGGGGACCACCTTGACTTTCTCTTGGTTTGTTCTTATCTTCCACTGAGCCTCGTAGTTGTTTACGATTATCTGGCTGAAATCATCGGCGTACTGAATATTAAGGAAAGAGGGGTACACATGGGCTAGGACGTCCGCGGTGTATATCGAGTAAAGGGTGGGGACAGACACCACCCCCTCTGCGGGAGGCCTGCAGTGAGCGGAAACTTTGATCCGTCCGTGCACCCTAGACTGACATAAGCCGCTCTCTCCATGACATAATCACAAAGAGTTCTTTCTAAGTTTTCAATTAGACCCAGCCGTAAGATCTTATACTGCATGCCCCGCTGCCACACCTTATCAAACGCTTTTGATACATCCCGACAAACGATATCCACATAACTCCTGTCCCGTTTGGCTTGGGAAAGCTTTTCCGTTATGACATTGATTGCCATTTCCGTACTTCGCTTCTTTCTAAACCCGAATTGACATGGGTTGTATAGGGAGTTTTCTTCCAAGTGAGACATCAGTCTCCCGTTGAGGATCTTCTCAAAGAGTTTCCCGCCAAATTCCAGGAGTGAAATTGGGCGGTAGCTCTCTCTCAACGTTAGGTCCTTTCCGTGCTTGGGCAAGAAGATCATCTTTGCCATCTTGTAAGCATCTGGAAAGTACCCTGTATTCAGACATGCGTTAAAAATACGTCTCATTCCTTTGATGATGTTGTCTGGTGCCTTTTCGAAGTTTGCTCTCCTGTAGTCTTTTCTGACTGGAGCTGGGACTTGAATAGGGTTCCTGTTGGTGGTAAGTAGGATCCTATATGATCACTACATGGTACCTGGACTGGTTACATGTAGAAATTGAACGGCAGCTGACGATTAGCCAGACAAATGTCTGGTTTTGTGGCACTTCTTCCTCAAGTATAGGTTGGGAAGTCCGGGCCTATTCTATGGACCATATTTCGGTCTATCATAGTGTCCAGGCACCTTCCATTTCCATTGAAGGTCCTGTACCCAGACTCCCGACATCTGGCATTAAGGTCCACCAATAATATGGTGGGGGTCCTTCTGCCAAATAGGCCAGAGAGAGAATGGATTGGTAAATATTCTCGTCTCGGTGGCTGGTACCCAGTGGCGATGATCAGGTTTCCTATATCGAGTTCGACCTCTATTGCAAGATAAGATTCTTCCAAGTTTCTTATTGGTTTATACTTGATCCCTCTTTTGATGGCGATGGCGGCACCGTCTTCCCGCTCTTAAGAGTAATTCGTAATTAACACATCGTAGTTCAAGATCTTTATTTCGGAGCTACGAGTGTCAATCCCATGCACAGAAATCAAGATGACATCTGCATCAATGTCCCTGAACAAATTTACGTAGAGAGTTCTTTTTGCTGTCCAGCTGTTGGTGTTAATTTCCATGATTCTTATTGAGTTATGTTCCATTGTGAGGTGTATTACCTGTGTTTCTTCTTCGTCTTCTCACTTTTCTTGGCCTGTGGGGTGGGTCTGGAGTGCCCAGTCTTTTCTTCCTTCGGGGGAGGACTAGGAGTCTTTGACCGAACCTTCGTCGCTCTAGTGCGAGTGCATGGGCCCTCGTCACTATCCGAAGATGTGGATTCTTGTTCCTCGATGTCATTGTTTTCATCCTCTTCTTCTGATTCCTCCGATGTGGGAGATTCAATGAGCTCTTTTAGCTCAGTGGCTTTTTCGTCGTTGCTGCTGTTTCTGATCATACTGTCCTTGAATGCCCTTGAGCATTCTGGGTCATCGGGCACGATGACGGATGGCAGATTATTAGTTTTTAATAATGCGATTAAGACCCGGTTGTAGCATCTGGGTCTTACCACATTTGCCACGTTTGCGTGTGTTATGCATATTAAAATCTTAGCACTTAGGTCATTTGTGAAGACCATCGGTGAGGGGGTTGTAATTGCTCAGGCCATTCCTTCACTTCTCTGCACAGTGCTTGCATAAGTATTGGTTTTCTTTTTCTTTACTTCTTCTTACATTTTTTTAATGAACTCCTTTCTCTTCTGGCAGTTGAGGGCCATCGTTCGATGGGGTCCCTTACAGTTCATGCACTTTTTGGTAGTGCTATTGCAGGCGTCATATCGATGACCCTGTGTGGCGCATTTGCTACACCAAACTGTTCATTTTGGGGGGCAATTAACGGTTGTGTGGTTTTCTAAGGCATAGCATACGAAGCACATCTAAATACTATGGTATTTTTCGTGTTTGATGTTGGTTCCTGGGATCCTCATGTTGGAAATGAGGAGTCCCTCCGTTGCCGCCTTGTGGGCCATTTCGGTGGTCTGGAAGGTGACCTTGAAGACGTGGGTGTGATCACGGAACTTGATCACTTCCCTTATCTTCGCCCATGTGTGGTTCTTCTCGATTTTTTGTTTGATATCTGCGGGGGAGTTCTCACCCACCCAACTCTCCACCTTTCGGCAGATGACGCTCCTATTGGCGGAGATCGCTGGTGGGGTTTTGGCTTCCAGGTTCATTTCCTTGAGAACCTCAGCCCCTTCATCAGATAGGAGCCGGTCTATGTCTTTGGTCTCACCGCATATAGCGATGAAACCATTTGGAATGTCGATTAACTTAATAAGTGCAATCCTTAAATTTGCAAATAAGGATTCGCACACCGTTTTCTTCTCGGGGGTTTTCTTTCCGCTGATGGTCCGTAGGGGGACCCTCTTAGGGAGGGCCTCCATCGTTGTGGACGTCTTCTTTCTTCTTTCTTGCGTTCTCTTCTTCCTCTGTAAAAAATGTGTAATTATTTTTGTTATGTGTGAAAAAAAGTGATGTCAGAAGTGACAAAGGAGGTAGAGTCAAGGGTTGTACTTGAATACGATATGAGAAGAGCGCTCCCGTCCAATTTCCTGTTGTTTCCCTGCTCGGTTGGTGCCGGGATGATGGGTGATGATGGATGAGGGATGGTTCTCGAGTGTGGACCTCAGAGGATTGAGCTTGGTGGACTTGATGCATAGCAGGCGAATCAACGACCGCTAAGTTTGTGCCACCCCCTCACGGGTACGTACGCAAAAACTGCATCCAACTACATAGAGACGGGAGTATTTCCATTTATCATTCTGGCCGGGTGGTCCGGGCGATGAGGGTTTTTCCTCCGTCCAGGACTCGCAGTTTTGCCCCAGATTCGAGAAAATTTCTGACTTGTGCTTCTGCTGTGGGATAGGCCTCAAACCAGTTTCCACGCAAGACCTTAATTTTATCAGTCCAAGCGGCCGACATAGTTAAGACGAAATTTATGAAGGGCAGTCATCCGAGCAAGTTCCCACGCAGAGCGGTGAACGGGAGCAATGAGGTTTTTAGGCCATCATTTTACTTCCACTCGCAGCGAAAAGATTGTGAGAAAATCTTTGTAGATCAACTGGGATCCTAATGACTCCCAGGACATTCGGGTTCTTAGAGGGCGAGGCTCAAAAGTCTTTCTTTCTTAGCACGCGTGAGATTAAAACGCCCTTCAGAGGGTAGTAAAGCAATGCTACCCAGTCGAATATTCGCCCAGCTGGCAAAGTTAAGTAAAAGAAAACGGTTTATAAGAGGTATTTATTCTCCTTGGTAGAACGTAACGTTAGAGGAAATAGACCACTCTTGTGCGTGGAATGTTTAAAATAGTTTTAACGTACGATCCCAGCTTGTCGCTTGACTGTTAATGGCCGGTTTACCTTCGAGTGATTGCTAAGATTTTTGTATCAATTCACATTCCTCTCGGTATCTAACATTTGCGAAAGGAGGTAACCGTTAACGATTAATTTACAAAACGCCTCCAAAGATTTTTTCGATAAATGAAAATCCTCATGTGTTGTACTTTTACACCCGCCAATTGTGAACAGTGAATGTGGTATATAAACAATACCACACAAAGTGCCAATGCCACCTAATATTCTGGATTACGGCAAGTTTCCGGACGCCGATTCTGCTCTTCAAAGGTAAAATTGGACCTTAAAAATTCTAGCCGTTTCTCTATTCTGATTCTTCCACTTTTTACACATATGACATAAATGACTATGACGAAAAAATGACCAACGACGTACTCAGGATCAGCCTGAGGACTCTCCCCAAAATGACTGAGCCCAATCGGGGGGACCTTTTCTCCATAGTCTACGGTGAGCTTGACGTAGCTCTCGTCAGACTAATTGAACCTCCTTTGGATACACTGCCATATTCCAAAACGAAAAGAATGCAGAGCTCCTGGCTTCATCCAAAACCGCGGCAGTGTTTAATACCATAAACCTAACCCCTAAATTCCCCCCCAAAGTCAAACCCACCGTAGTGTGGTCTGCCGCAGGTTAGACCCATGGTGCGAACAATCACACATGAGCTAAAGTATCGGAAATCATTAAGTTTAAAGAATACACCCACGTATTCAAGGTGATGTTCTAAGATACCACGCTGACACAAAAAACCAAACAGGTCTCCTCCTCTTTCACATCAGGGTCTGCCCCAAACAAATCAAAAGGGAAGAGTTCACCCAGGTACAGACCTGCTTTAAGTGCTATAAGCACAATGAGCATACTACGAAGTCATGCCAACAAACGGTAATTGCCTGCTCCATATGCAGCAAATCTGGTCACATCTGGCGTGAATACAAGAGTGGAGAAAGGAAGTGCATTAATTGCAAAGGTGAACATGGGGCAATGGCGATGTCTTGCCCAGCCAAAAAAGAGGCAATCACAAATAACAACAGAGAAAGAGGGACGAAGAGGAAGCGAAAAATAACAGGTCATATGCCAAAGTGGCAAAGGCGGCAGTAAGAGAGGCCTCTGCTCATCCTACCTACCTCAAGGTAGAGAATGAGCAGTTAACAAAGATCATGTGTTGCATATACTATGCATACATTGCCAATCTCACCAGACCAGGCTCCTTTAAGAAAGAACTAAACCAGATGTTGGTAAAAAACGGGATGGACGAGATGTGGTTCCCGGAGAACCCCCCATCCGAGGAAGTGTTGCGCGTACAAATGAAGCCTCCTCAAACTCCCAAAATAAACGCTCAAGAAGGAACTATCCTCCCTCCAAAAACTAACGCAAAAATAGTAAATGTTCCCCCTCCAAAAACCAACTCCCCCAAAAAACCGAATTCCCAAATAATACAACTCCCAGTACAGTAACGGAATCAAAGCCGAAACACTGCCACGGTAGCCGCACCAAGTGGTCACCCAACCGGCGGGGGATGAGGTCAGCCTCATCCTCGAGAGAAAGCAATCATGCCTATCATGGCAGGCGTATCCAATTAAAAATCTACACCACAGAAAGTGCCCCATTCCCTGAAGCTAAAACGGACAAGGATGTGAGTGACGGCGTGACAACGGGCCGCTATAAATGGGAATATAGCGAGGACATTCCTGAGAAGGTGGTTAAAGAGGCCCTCAACAACACTGACGACCTCTGAGTTCAACAAGAAGAGATCCGGTAGATCCTTATCTCCTCCAGCCAGCCCCTCCAAACCTAAGAAAATTGGCGAATGGATCGAATAACTGACAGACATCACGTAAGGACTAACGAAAGACTTGACAATACTACAGATGAACATAGATGGATGGATCAAACGAATGACTCACGGCAAAATCATCAGACAATGTGACCCTGATATCGTTCTGATATCCGAACACAGACTTGACACAACGCAGAAGCCCATAAAAATCTTTAACTACGCTGTTATAACCAAGAACCACAGCCAGGAACGTTTCGATGGCGCTGCCATCGCAGTTAAAAAAGGTATCCTATTCAGGTCACTCCCAGACTTAGACAAGTCCTATCTGGAAATCAACATCCAGGCTACCCTGGGGCCACTGGTAGTGTCCACTGGGTACCAACCCCAAAGGAGGGACTATATCCCGATGCACAATCTTCTCCAACTATGTGCACATGGTACAACAGTCCTGTTCTGGAGAGATCTCAACGCCAGATGCCAGGAATCCGGATATACCGGAGCTCTAAATAAGAAAGGGAGGAACTTGAGGAAGCTTATTGGCGTGGGTATTGGTGCCCGCATTGTGCCCGATTTCCCCACCTATATCACCGAAACCTGCGCAACAATGCCAGATGTCATACTGACCAGCTTACAATTTCCCTACAATTACTTCATTCCTCCCGGCCCTCTAATTCCAAGCGATCACGTAGCTACCCTGATCAATATATCCTCAAGCCCCATTCAGATACCCGTCAGTATGAGAAAGTGCTTTCCGAGAACGAACTGGGAAGAGTAACGTACTCCTCTCGGTGAATTCCGACCTGTACCACTCGAAGAAGCCACCCTGGAAGAGATCGATCAGGAACTGGCAAGGTTAACGGAGGTTTTGGTGGAAGCGGAACGCGCAGCAGTACCCAGAACATTGTACAAAACGCTTCTAGCACTAAGGTGGACTCAGGAATTATACAACTTAACGGACGAATACAAGAGACTATTTAAAGATATCAGACTGACTGGCACTGTCAGAACCAAAAACAAACGTTTAAGGATACTAAGGACTGAAATAAAGAGACATATAACGGAACAGCAAGAATCTCTTTGGAACAACCTTGTAGACAAGATGGATGAAAAAGTGGACCCCCGAACCTTTTGGAACACTCTTTCAAAGCTGAAGAGTAAGCCACCTAACAAAAAAATACTCCTCAAAAAATACGACAGAACGAAAATGACACCAATAGAAACGGAAGAAGTGTTCAGGACCTTCTGGAAAAATGTGTTCTCCATCAAACCAGAAGAAAATGTACACTTCGATTTGGACTTTGAAGAACAAACCAATGACCAGTTATGACAAGTAATAGATAGGACGTACCCCTTTAATAATACAACTGCGGACAGAGAGATGACTGGAGACGGACGAAAGATAAAGGAGGAAGAAATTCTGTCGACGCTACGTGCCTTCAAACAGAGAGCACTTGGAAAAACACAATTGACCACACTAAACTGGTTGAACGCGCCCTATAACATTCTAGAGGGGTTGGTCAATATAATGAACGCGTGCCTTAACGTTGGCTATTTTCCGGATTAATGGAAGATCGCCAAAAGGAACTTCATTCCAAAATCCGGAAAACCGCCGGACGACCCAACGAGTTTCAGACCAATTTCCCTCCTCGAAGTGGCAGGCAAGGTCTTCGAAAGATCCTTGCTAATAGAATTCATGATATTATAGGGGAGACTAACCTCCATAACCAACACCAACATGCATTCCAAAGACGAAGAGGGACTGATACGGCGCTAGCAGTAATCACGGAGAAACTGGCGAAGATCGCTAGCCAGAAAAGGTACGCGGACCTGGTGCTCAGAGATGTTAAGAAGGCATTCGACAAAGTGTGGAGAACTGGGCTCCAGTTTAAAATACTGAGACGTCGACTAAACCCACGACTAGAAAAAATTTCATGTGACTATGTGAATGACAGGATAACATACATACAAATATTCGACCACACGGGACAGGACTTAGAACTGACTGCAGGCGTACCGCAAAGCGGGTGCCTAAGCCCCCTCCTATATAAAATCTACACCCTCGATCTACCCGATCCGATCAGGGAGACTTACTGTACGTCCAGTTCGCCAATGACATCACCTGGATCATGACTGCCCTCTTCAAAAGTCCCGAACTCATGGCAAGAATCACCGCCAGAGAGATCGACGACGTCAGCAGGTTCGAGAGAAGATGGAAGATCGCCACTAACACCCCAAAATTCATGGTGATCCCATTCTTCCGTATGAAACGGGCTGTATTCCATACAGCTCTGATGGGACAGTTCTGGGACTAAAGATAGGTAAAAATGGATACGGCAGCCACGTCACCCAGACGGCAGCGCGCGCGAAGGTCGAGCTTTCTAAGCTGTTCAGATTCACGAATCTGGACACGACCAACAAGAAAAAGATCTATAACGCGCTTGTAAGATCTAAGCTGCTGTATCCACCGATACCTATCTACACTAGTTCTAAGAACAAAAGGAGACTCCTCCAAAGAGTACAGAACAAAGGTGTACTCTTAATTACAAACACCAGGAGGAGAGAAAGAAGAGGCAGAGGGACCTACATCGCACGATCCAAATGACTCCAATCAACTTGTAACTGCAAGGTAGAGCCCGCAAAATCTGGGAAAAAGTACCACGACTCATGAAGGACGAGACCAGGCCTAGACACATAGACATTCCGCCAGAATACAGAAACAGAAGAAGACTAGACTTAATCAGCAGTAAAGCGCAGACCGAATGACAGGAAGAACCGATATACACATAGGACTTTACCTCGACAAACAATAAACGTCACAAAAGATCACCAAACGAACAGAATATTCTCATAAAAACCACGCAAACATACAACGAGAAGAACACGAGAGACACAGAAAACACCTACAAAGGCTTCAATGCTACAAGAAGAAATATCATAAACCACAAGGAACAAACCAATAACACAAACAGTAAAAATACAAAACAGAAACAACACAAATGAGCACGCAAAAGAACCATAAACCAAGAAGAACACAACAAAGAAACAAAAAAGAGTACGCCAAAGATCACGAATAGTAAGATAGAATACTGAGAAACAACATCAAACTCAAATAATGCCTGTGGTTCCCTATCACCAGGGATTTTCTTCACCCCCCCCTCTTTTCTTTTCATCAGGGAAATCTATCCTTACCTATCTATCTTCTACTATTATGTACATATATGCATACGTGATTGCAGTTGCAATCATATATGTGTGTATGTATTTTCCTTTCACTACTTTTTATATCCAAGTCCAAGGTTTATCTTCATTCATTTACTACATCGGTAAAGGAGGCAAAAAATTCCATAACGCTCCGAAGATGATCGAATAAGATCGAAAGCTTAGCATTTTAGTTTGGTTTATACCAAACACATTCATTTGAAAAAGAGATGAATACTAGGAAAAATAATCCATGATCTAAAAGATGAAATAAAAAATATAGTTAAAAAAAGAGAAAGTTGCCAAAGGAAATTAATTAAGGCAAAATACAAAATGGTCTTCAACAAAATTTGTATTCAAGAAAGACTGCTACCCAACTACACTTATATATCTATATATATATATATATATATATATATATATATATATATATTTATATATATATATAAATATATATATATATATATATATATATATATATATATATATATATATATACATATATATATATATATATATATATATATATATATATGTATATATATGGTGCGGTTAATGTAGTGGCATCATTAGACAACTGATCTACTTCAGGACCAGCGTGACTCCTTTAATCATCGAATTGGGAGACCACAATCCAGGATAGCTTTTAACCAGGCCCCCCAGAACTGGTTTCAAACTTACCCCTGTATGTATTATGACTCTTTAACCGTTACAGAACACCGTTATTATTAATATATTAACAGCGTTCTCTTAGCCAGATACATTCGAAAGATGTAAAAAATTTAAGAAAAATTGGTTCACTTAATGGAGTGGCATTATTAGACAACTGATCTACTTCAGGTCAAGCGTGACAACGTTCGTCCTCGAACGGATTATATCGGATTAAAACTTGGAAAGACAGTTAGAACTGTTCTATGGGAGAAAAAAAGAAGCACATTAATATATTGGTAGTAATGGCGCACCCAGCGGCACCTGGCAACCTCGGGCCATGCGATTATTTTTCAATACAAGTGAGAGAGATCGTCGGCTTGACACTCGCTGCCACCATGACTCTTCGCCGAGTGCAACTTTTCCCGCCTAACTCTAAGCTCTCCATTTGCATGTGTCACACCCCTCGATTGAACAATTAAAACAACTTCATACGAGAGTTTGTAAGCAATAAATAATATATTTCATAATTAGAGTGTGCTTATATAACCAACCGCTCTATTAGTGACCTTCGGTGAAAAATCTACAATCTTCAAGCCTTCATTAAGCAACTTTATCAATCAACAGGATTTGCAATGACAAAACGACAAGCAATTTTTATTTCTGGACGGTAAGGTTTTCGGCGGTTCAAGTGCCTCAATATTTGCCAGGTGGGCAGAAACACTGGCTCTCTCTTTGGAAGCTGTCATTTGGGAGACAAGATGCCTCCTCCACAAAGACAAAATTCTCCTTAGCCTTCTACTATTTAACAGCATAGATCATGAGCAAAGGACCTACGAGGCTCTCAAGAGCTAAGGCCAGTCTTCCTCCATCAGCTCACCATTCATCTAACATTCATCCTGCTGGTGCTGTGGGAAATTCAACCCCTCGACAGCTGGCAGAGATTGATGATTGCGGATTAGCTCTGGATGTATTACCTGCTTAGGAGCAAGTCTCCACTACTGCATACACTGGTCTGTTCTACTAAGGTTTACGTAGCTCTCTCGCTACCCAATCTTTGTTAGAGGCAACGAGTGACAAAATATCGAGGTGATCCAGTATCTGGACAAAGAGCTGTGGGGAATTGCCTGTTCAGTGATAATACTTAAATCCGCTCACTATTTCGGTTCTCGGATTGGTCTGGCTCTATCCACACGAAAAATATAGACAATGAGCCATCTAGTTGGTACTAGTTTGGGCAAAAATTTAAAGTTGAGGCCCATCGCTGTCTTTCAGTCTGTTGTTCCTGTATGGAGTGAAGCCAATAACTATCTTCTGCTATCTCCAACACTACGTCCATCGTTTTCTCTTTGCTACCGGAAGACACCTAAGACCATCATGCTGAAGTCTTACACACTTGAGCAGCTACCAGTATCACGACTGTGCCTAAGCTGGACACCACGCGAAAGTTTGCACACCTTAACTTTACCAGTCATCAAACGCCAAATCCACTGACCTTCTCTCCCTCGACCCCCGCAGTTCACTCTTACTTTACTTTACAGTTATACAAGCTTCCTTTAAGCTGTGCATCCTACAATACATGCTTCATACATTATATTACTCTTATCTTTACCAGAATTAACCTCACTTTACTCAACACTCCTGCCCCTCTTGACTAAGGACAGACTCAAAACCACCAAAGAGTTCTTTAAAATAAAGAAGGAAGGCAGAATTCAGAAATCCCGATCATCCTGGATATCTCCATTGCATATAATTTCTAACAAAGTTGGGTCATACATATAGGCAAGTTTGTGTCTTAAACAGAGTGACTAAGGCATATACCATACCGGTCTTCTAGAATTTTACAGATTAATTCATAGGTGCACATATTTTTCCAAATCTGACCTACTAAAATCGTTCTATCAAATTTCGGTTGAGGTGTCAAGTGTAGAGAAAACGTGTTTAACCATGCCGTTTGGTGGTATTTTTCTATGCATGTCACTAGGTTTGAAGCCGCCTTTACAAACGTTTGTGCATTTTCTTAACGAAGTCCTAGTAGATCTTCCATTCGTTTTCACTTTTGTAGACGGCGTATTGGTCTACTCTCCATACTATAAAACTCATCATGGACACCTGAAGTAATAATTCAACCGCTTCTTGGTTTATGGTCTAAGGTTAGCACAACCTTAGCAGCTCACCTCCGCCCGATAGAGTTGCAACCATACGAAATTTTTCGGCGCCAGCCTCAAATAATTCATTGAGAGAGTTCCTAGGATGATTCAATTTTTACATGAATCATGAAATAATTGCGTCCTTCATCTTATCACAACTAAATGACCTCTTGAAGGATGCATACAAATGCAGAAAATCCCCATTAAATTTGCCGTAAATTCTTGGTGATGAATTGAAGGAGTACAAACTTGCTATTTCCTCAGCCACTGAATTAGAGCACCTAGTGAAGGACGAAGTATTTGGTATTTTTGCTAATGCAAGTGCGATGGACCTGAGGGTCACCTTATAACATTAGAATGGAACTTGGACCCCTTTTAGTTTATTCTAAGTCGTCCTTAACTCAATCAAAAAAGACTACGATTAGATAAGAGTTTTTTGCGGCTTTATTTGCAATAAAGAATGATTTTCCAAGATACAGGGCTCCAAGTTAACCATTTATACTGACAACAAAGCTCTCCCTTTAGTATTTATTTCTCACAAGTTTTCTTACCAACCTCTGGTGGTCACACGGCAAGCATCCCAACACAGGTGCTGCTCTGTCTAGGAATAAACGACCATAGACCTTCTCTCTACTGGTCAGAATGACGTTTCTCAAATAGCACTGTCCGACCGCAGCCCCCTCTTAAAATTTACTCTTGTGGCTGCCCTTGGACTTTTTCCACGTCCTATAACGGCTAAGTATATCCTGCTAGCTGCAAACAAACTTAGCTGCCCGATCATTTCTCGGTTCTTGAGCAGGAAAAAAACAAACTACAATTATCCTAATTCTGCCCACCAAACACTGAAGGCAGAACTTTTGTGAACTTCTCGTTATGGTTCTCGTACCACTAATATTAAAACATCGAATATTTGACCTCTTTTATTGCTTAGCTCACTTTGGTGTTAAAGACGCACTCTCTCTCTACTTTCAAAGCCCTTTTTGCGGCCTCAAATGCGCAGGGATTTCAAAAATATTGTTCGTACTTGCGTTTGGTTTCAGCACATGCGCACGAACAAATTAATCAAACCTCGATTTTTTTTGTGTGGTTCATATAACACATACTGGGTTACAATCCCTTACTCATGGGTCGAACTACCTATTATTTATCGTGGAGAGATATACTAAATGGGTTGATGTTTTACCCTTGCACGATTTATCTGGTGCAGATTTAATTCCAAGCGAATGCACAAGGATGGGTTTTTGCCGTACGTGTTGTCCAAAATGGTCATATCTGAAAATGCGACAACCTTTCGTTCTCAACTATTCTCTAAAATTTCCCGGGGCTCTTGGCATTCAAGAGGGATACTGTAATCAAGTCGTTTCATGGTATGCTTAAACGCTTTGCTTGGAGTGTAGTCATTTGATGAATTGAATAATAAATCCCCATAGGTTTTTCTTTCCAACCACTCTTAAACTATGGAAGGCTCAGGTACATCACAAACACAGGCATCATACGGGTGCTCTATCCTTCTTACTTCTACACTTTATAATCCTTGAGATGCCACTTCATCGCGCATGCTCCCATACGATCAGAGGGTGCACATTCCTAACGATTTCAAAACTTGTAGCCGTTTGTTCGTTGGAAACATTAGAAATTTCTTGAAATTCCTTAACAACTTTATGATTAATTGTAGCGATACTCGTTTTAAGTACAATTAGGCTCAATTGATTTGAGTACCGTCGCGATCAACAAGTTGAGGTTGACTCAGCCACCACCTGACCTTCAGAGGACCGCAAGTCTCATTTTGATTCTTATCTAGCTGGTAACGCAGACGCAACCGTTACCCGTTCCGCGAAAATGAGCATCAGATTTCTTTTAAACGACATTCAAACATGACACAAACAGATTTTCTGACATGGTATCCTACCGCAAAGATTTCACTCCGCCATTGACAGGGTTGATCCTCTTAATGTTTTGAGAAAATCTAGATGTAGGGACATCACTTTTATGCTCCCGGCCATTCTACACTTGTTTGGAAAATAGATATACCTAGAATAGGGTATTATAATTTTATTATTAGAGTGATTTAACTCAAATCCTAGCTGCATCTCCTGGCAGACTAATTGACCGCTGAGAACCAATTGATGATGAAACATGGCAACCTCACGCCAATGGGAGTGATGTGAATTATATTTCGTGTTTTCATCGCCTCACCTCGCTGCTACTTTCACCTCTCGCATAGTGCAGCTTTCTCCGTCCACCTCCAAGCTGTGTATTCACGCAATCCGCACTCAACTTGATTGAACAATCAAGAAAAAAATCTAACCTTACTTTGTAAATAATATATATTACATAAATGAAGTGTGTTTGTTTAACCAAAAATTCCATATATGTGCTTTATATGTGTTCCAAGTGGAGCTAATTCAATAAGTAGAATAATTCCAAAGACACTGGTCTGATAACGCTCTAATTTCCATTTCTGATCTTGTGTTCATCGGGTGTTTTCTGCACGTTCAAATTGTAAATGTTTTTTGATGTCCGTGATGTTTTAAATAATTTTTTATGTATTTTCGCATTGAATTAAAATCTGCAACTCGGTTTTGCAGATCAGCTATAGTTTTCCCGACAACACTTTTACTGCAGACTTTCATGTAAATGATGTAATATTGTTTTTTGAGAAAGCTTTTTTCCATAGGTTTAGATTTTTGATGGAAAAGTTAGCAGAGAACTGTTTACTTCCAGATTAGAGCTCCTCATTATTTTAATAAATTATTCAGCATGAGAGAAAATGCCCAAAATGGCCCGAATAACCTTAGTTATCGTAGGTTGATATTAGAACCCAACCTTTTTCAAAATTCCTCAGCCCGATGAAGTAAGGCTTATGCACGAATTAGTCGGTTATGAGCGTGGGGTACAATTATAAATACAAATCAGAGTGCAGTTAAGTTTCAGAGTGGAGTTGTAGTTGGCCAAAACCTAGCTATCTTGGAAGGTTCTGTGGATTAGAATATCGAATTGAATCAGGAATTTGACGCATCGCTTTCGGTTAACGGTTACCAACGAGTACGAGGTTGACTCTCGTGAGTTTTAGCAAAATATACGGAGCTTGACTAATTCTGCAAGGGTTTGCGCTGAACTATGGGGTAAGGGAAGATGGCAGATACTCGCGGGTACTCGGGACACAGGCGGTTACTTACTGCTGTCTAAGTCCGGCCTTGGACGATTTATTTATAGGGGTGAGACGAAGGGGCTTTTCTCTTTCACTCTGACATTAGCTACTCATGTGGTAAAGTTGCATAGCCTGGGCAACAATTGAATATCACAACATTTGTAAAGATCAGCTTTCCTTTGAGTTGCTTAACTCTGTGAGTCAACAACGGCGCCCAATCGAAACGTTTGAAGGACTCATTAACCAGGACAACCGAAGAACAATAGCTCGACTCCTAAGGTTCAATGATCAGCAACCTTAAAAGTTATCTACCTTGTCATTGAATGCTCTCCAAGGGCGTATGGGCAGGGGATATAGTATGGAACGGATGGATCCCTGGGTAATTAATTGAATGTTGTGCATAAAATGGGTTGCACAACCGGAGATCTCGGTGATAACGTCATCAAAGCGACTCAGAAGCGCTTGAAATTGATTCGTTTGAAGAGAGGATAGCTGGTCGCATATCTTAATTTCCGCAGACGTGCAATCCTTAGTGGCGGGTAAGACATGCAACTTGTATTCCCTGTGTTGCTCTACGCAGGCCACTTAAAATACGCAAAAGGGCACCAGGGGGTAGCCAGATTCCATTAGAGACTTTTCGTCAATTGCCACTATCTGGTTAATTCTCACGCGTCGGTGGTACCGCTTGAGCATTTTAACATGCAAAACTGTCTTCATGAGGTGGCTTCAATGAGATACTCGACGGGGCCACGTTTCTCCACTTCTTGGTAGGGGCCATTCCATTGGCTCAACAATTTGTTGTTGTCCGTGGGAAAGTGTGGCAAAATTTCCTCTCCTGGGTTGAATTTCCTTTCCTTGGACTTGCAATCAAAGTACGTTTCATACTTGCCCAACCTGTCTCAAATCCTGTAGGTATGAGTAAGAGGTCCAATTTCAGATTGAAGTAGAGTTTCTTTAGGATACTCAGGGGGCGTCTAGCGTTTCTTCCTTATTAAAGCTCAAATGGGGCGAATCCTAAATTACGACGAGGGATTTCACGGTAGACAAAGAGAGCTACCGGAAGAGGGGCACAACCTCGGGGAACTTGGTGGCAAAATCGACCAGAGTTAATATATAGATATGGCCATCGCTCGACGGGTGATACATCGACCGGATTAAAACGATAGTTACTCAAGGGAAGAGTTCAGAGATTAGAGGTCCATTCTGTAAACGCGCAGGTCTAACTTGCCCTTTTATCGCCATCTTTTGGCAAATGTCGCACGAACGACAATATCACAGAATATCGTAGGTCGCACCATTCCAATAAAAATATTTGAATATCCTTTTAGCGGTCTTCGTGTAGCTAAAGTTGCCAGCAAACAGAGTATCGTGCACAGTTTGAAAAATTGGAGGTTTGTACGAGCGAGGTACATATAGTGTGCAGAACTTGGTGTTGTTTTCTTCGGTGTACACGCGATAGCGAAGGTCGTCCTTCATAAGGAAGGAAATCACCTTATTACCTCTGATGGTTTTACCCGTTTTGTACCGTACCTTTGTTCACAGTTAAGAATAGATTCGCATTCCCTCTAACTTTTAGCAAAGTCTCTGCTCATCACACACGGGGGTTCCAAAGGTGTAGAGTTTTGAAGATCTTTCTTCGCGCGAGAACAGGTAGCAACGGGTTGAGCCACGGGGGCGGGAGATACCCAAGTGGACTGACCAATTAGGATAGCACAAAACTTGATAGGGGCTGCAACAACTTCAGCTTAACCAGTAAAATAGGCGCACTCAATATAACAAGTCCAATGGGGAATTTATTAGCTTGTTCCAAGTAATCATGCACTACGGCAAAACTATCTTCATTCAAAGCCACAGGGAGGAGATCCTGCAACCCTTTACTGCTGTAGTTATGAATTGGAGGGCTCCAGGGGTACTTTTTTAATAACAGGTTTACCTGGTGGCCAGCAGTACTTGGCGGGTTTGAAGAAGAGGGAGCTTCATATCACGACGTTGGGGGTGCAGAAGTGGCACTAATTTGAGCACCTGGTTAGAAGAAGTGCTTCTAAAATACTTGTTCTGAGGGTAATTGGTTCTTACGTGGCCCTCAAATCCACAGGAAAACAAACGATGGTCCTTCTAGAGAACTACGACGTAGGGGGTTTTGATAGAAAAGGGCCTGACATCACGGTGGTCCGAGAGAAGAGAGATTTGAGTTTGGCGGGCCCAGTCACCTTGACGAACTTATTTCCACTGTTAGGAACAAATTTGTTTTTGCTTGTTTTGGAAATGGGAGATGGGGGTTCTGACCTCTTCCTTCCTTTTGGATAGCAGTTGCGACTAGCCGCGTAGACGTCTGCCTTCTCGTTGCATTCCTTGAAAGTATCGCACTTCTGGTCCTTCACGAAGGATCTGGTTCCTGAAGTGAGCGACACAAGAAATTGTTTCTTGAAGACGAAATCGAGCAGAACGTTGTATTAATGAGCCACTTTGGATGCATCAATCCAAAGAGTAAAGTGATGCTGCATAGAGTAGCTAAACTAAAGGAAAGTCTGGTTTGCCTGAATGCGACAATGCCTAAATTTAGCTCGGTAGAAGACGGGGGTCACATTATAGGCGGCAAGCAGCTCGGCTTTCAACGAAGAGTAATCAATCGTTGCCTCTGAAGGAAGGGAGATAAAAATATCCCTGAGTTGGGAACTCAGCAGTGGTAATAATTGGGCTACGCCGTCCGTCGCGATGTCCCAATGATTTACCTACAAAATCTTCTCGAAGTGGGTGAGATAAGACCCGAATTCTTCTCCTTCTTTGAATACTGTGAGTTTTATGGTCGCTGATTGCGGTGCGTCTAGTCTGTAGTTTGCGGAATTTATGAAGAGCGTTTCGTTCCTAGCCCTGCACATCTCCAATTCGTGGGAGTGAATCCTATATCTTTCTTCGCGTCTTTCTGTTTCTCTTTCTTTTCGTTCCTTTTCCTTTTCGTCACGTTCTCTTTCTTTGCTTTCGTTTTCTTTCATCTGCTCTTTCTCTTATCTCTTCCTCCTAAATGTAGGCTACTAGGTCTTTTCCGTTGAGTCCGAGAGATTCACCTTGGGCCTTAAAAATTCCAAATAAAGAAATGTTACTGATTTTATGCGAGGGAAGCGACAACAAGAAATAAATTAACGCATGACAATGAATATGGCGGAATATCTCGTAACACAGGGACGAAATTGCGACCAGATTTTGATTGACCCAATGAAATAACGAACAACAAAAGGAGAAAAACACTCGGGGAAAATAACGTAATTACTTTGTACGTTGCGGTTTCTATCCGTATAACCACTCGGAAAAAATACTTTGGGCTACGAGATTTTACCCAAATGCCTCACTGTAATTCAGACAAGAGTTACAGCACGTCTAGTGACAGGTATACATAAAATAATGCAATTTCTAAATGTACCTTCAAATTATGGTAGAGCAAGTGAGGCCTTGAAGGACAACAAATCAATTCCGTGGAGGAATAAAATGGTGATAATGCACGGTCACGCCAAATAAATTCATACACAAAAAATTAAATAAGAAGAGGAAAAATACAATTGCATAAGTAGTGATTCCTTACTTTTAGATGTTCAGAACCGTAACCAAGATTGGCCAACAATTTAACAATTTAACCAAGGTTAACCAATCGATTAACCAAGATTAACCCCAATACACTTGACACCAGTTTAATATAATATAGATATTACTATATGTCGTAGGTTGATGTTAGAACCCAACCCTTTTCAAAATTCATCAGCCCGATAAAGAGAGGCCAATGGACGGATTAGTCCTTTATGAGCGTGTAGTAAAATTATAAATACAAATCAGAGTGCAATTAAGTTTTAGAGTGCAGTTTAGGTTCGCCAATGCTTAGCTATCATCAAAGGTTTTATCGTAATAAAAACAGAGTACAAAAATATACCTTACTACTATGCAGATAATATATTTACAAAATTAAAAAGGTTTTAATTAAGGTATATAAATATAAGAGATGTACACGAGTCTCGGCTTCAAATAGATACCTAGGCTGGGTCAGCAGACGTACACACAAACCGACAATGACAGATGGGACGCTAAATGACCTTGAGCGCACACGAAGCCATTAAAATCGGGGGGGGGGGCTTGCACAGGAGAATCGCGCGTTGCAGTTACCTCGAAGATTTGGTCCGTGGAAGTAGTGCTGCCTTGTTAGAACTGGCGTAGAGTCCACAATGATAACTTCTTGACAACCAACTATTTATCGAGATGAACTCAGATCTTTCCTTCGGGTTTGAATATCAAATCAAGAATTTTACTCGTCGCGTTCGGGTTACGGGGCACAGATGGTTACTTATTGTTGTCCAAGTCCGGCGTCGGACCTTTTATAAGGGTGAGACGAAAGGGCTTTTTCCCGCACCCGAATAAGGAGAGTACAAGTGAACAGACGCTTTGCCGAGGGAGGTGGACCTTGCCCGATTATTGTTGTCACATGATAATCACCAGCGGGACTCTCGGTGCTATTAAGCTCATCTCAGGCTTCCGCGAAGTCGAGCTTTCAGTCCTTCACGACCTTCGCGCTTTTGTGCCTCGTTAGCGTAGATTAAAAGGAACGACCAGGTGTGTCATCTCTCTCTTTCTCTTTGAAAGAGACGAACGCACGCGTCTTCTCTCTCTCTCTGACATTAGCTACGCATGTGGTAAAGTTGCACAGCCTGGGCAACAATTGAATATCACAGCATTTGTAAAGATCAGCTATGATTCCAAATTTGGCATGAAGGTAGGATTTCAGGATAAGCAATATGCTCGTCATATATGCTGCAAAACATGTGACAAATACTTAAAGGATCGAGAAAGAGAAACATGAAGGCATTACCATTAGCTATATCTATGGTATGGAGAAAAGGAAATAACCATGTAATGGATTGTTATTTCTACATGAAGATTATAAAGGATAGGGAATTTCGTACAACTTTTGATAATTTTCTATCATAAAGATGAACAATTTGTGAGTAATGGAAGGTTCTCCGAATTTCAAAGTTACTTGGTAAAATGAGTAAAATTCATTTTCAAGACAATACTTATAATAGCTTAATGATTTTTTGTTGTCATATGAGTGAAAATTCTGGTTCTCGCTTGGTTCCCAAATGAAACACACTATCTCTAAAAGTCAGGAAACTTTTGTTTCAGAAGATACCAAGAAAAACAAATATGATGTTAACTACACAGATATGCTGTCTGCCATAAAGCTAATTCCCTATAAACTAGGTATTCTAGTTTAAAGATTCATTAAAAGCTTGGATCAGAATAAAGTCAGTAAAGATGGGATAAACAATCAGGAGAACAGAAACATTCATTCAACCATCATCTATATTCAAAGAACCGAAATTATAAATACAAGCACAGCTCGAAGATTTCACACGAAATTTAGGAATAGGAGATAAAACGACCCAGCGACATGGTTATCATCTTAGGGAGAGACATGAATTGCAGAGGAAACAACATATTACTAGTGCGAGGAGCGGTCAATAAGTTTTGTAAATCGGATATAAGGAAACGAGATATGAGGAAAAGTGTTTTATTATTTTTCAATATAACTACTCTCGACTTCGATGCACTTGCGCCACTTGTCCCTGAGGCTTCGAATTCCCGACAACCAGAAATCTCCTGACTGCTGTTCAATCCACTCCTGGACGGCAAGCTGGCGTACTTCATCCTCCCCAAACCGGCGTCCACGCAGTTCAGCCTTGAGGGGCGGAATAAAATGTAGTCGCTATGGGCCAGATCTGGACTGTAGGGGGGGATGGTTGAGCTCCTCGAATCCGAACTCTCGCAGGGCAGCTTGTGCAACTCTGGCCTTGTGAAGAGGGGCATTGTCGTGGAGGAGCAGAACACAGCGTGTCAACTTGCCGCCCCACTTCTGACGGATGCACTTCTTCAACCCAGACAATTCCTCGGCGTAATATTGGCCTGTGATGGCCCTTCCACGAGGCACATAGTCCACCATCAACACTCTCTCAGAATTCCAAAAGGTGGTGAGGGTTGGTCCAGAATTTGATGGGGGTCGAAGAGCCCCTGTCCTTCCAGGATATGCTTTCGAGCTTGGTCTCGGGATCCCAGTGATGGACCCACGTTTCATCACCTGTCAATATGCGTGACTCGAATCCCGCCAGGTCTTGGTTGTACATACAAGAGCAACAGCTCCTTAGAACTTTGATGACGTTGAAGTCTATCATTGGGCGTGAGGTTTCGTGAGGTTTTTAGGGACCCAACGGGCAGAGACCTTGTTCATGGCCAAATTGTAGTGGATGATGTTGATAACACTTCCATGTGATATTCCAAGTTCTCGCTCGATTTCTTCGACCTTCACCCGTCGATTTTCCAGGTTCATCCTCTCCACATTGGCCACATTGTCCTCGTTGGTCACGTGTGACGGGCGTCCTGGACTGGGGCCATCTTCAAGGGATTCACAACCATGGTGGAACTCCCTTTTCCAGCAAGCAATGGTTGCATATGAAGGAGAGGTGTCAGTGTACACTGCAACCATGCGTTCATGGATATCATTCGCATTCTTGCCTTCCTTGGTCAAAAATTTGATCACTGCGCGGTGCTCAACCTTCTCCATTGTTGAAAAATTTGTGACTGACGATCTACGATCAGCTACTGCTTCTTAAATAGACGAGGCAGAAGCGTGCAGCTGCAGGTCCTGACTTGTCATAACTTGTCTTAACAGCCCCACAAACAGCCATCACCCTACATCTGTTTTGTCTTACCGATTCGCAAAACATATTGACTGCCCCTGGTATATATAAAAATGATTTACAAGAAGGGTTTAAAGAACAATATCACTCATATCATGTGTTTATTATATGAGTATGTTGTTCAAACGAAAAAGTTAAGAGACGTATGTATGCATGTAATTCGAGTTCGCAGTCGCCACATAAATGAAGGCATTTTCTAGTACACCAATATAAAAAAATATTTCCTTAACAGTACTCACCTACTCTCCCTTATCTTCTCAAAATATAATCATCACCAATGCATGAAATGTAGTTTAGATTCGAGCCTAGAAAATGTATCTCTGTTCATATGCGTTCATTAAGAGACTGTAAGATTAGTATAAAATCCTCTACAACACTTTTATAATCTGGACATGGGTGAGTGTACATAAAGGTTGCGACAAACTTGAAAAAAGACAGGCATTTCTTTTATTGTTCTTCATGAATTTACGAAGTTAATGGCTTTCAGAAGTTGAATGATTTGAAGACCATCAAAAATACCTGCACTCATTTAGCCAAAGATGAGAGGTAGAAATTACTATTTCAGAATGAAGAAAACTTAACCTTTTTTGTTTACAAAACTCTTCATTAGCTCAAGTTTTATATGAATTAGTGGAAGTGGAATCTTCCCTGGGCTTACAAGAGGATTGGATAAAACATTGGATGAACCTAGATCTAGTTCCTGTCTTGCAGAGCAGTCACGTTGTTTCTAATCTTTTTGTCTTTCCAGTTCTCCCACATATACAATAAACATGAGTGATTGTTGAAACATCCCTCCCTATAATATTAAGAGTGAGATAAATTAATTTGACACAGAAACTAAATGAATTGACAAATTAGTTTCTTTTTTAATTCAGGCCGATAAATTAAAATTTTAAAGATGAAAAATTATCCCCGTCGACGTCGTAAAACTGTTCAAAACAGTTACGGCGTTTGAAAATAAATATTTTGTTGTCTAAGTATGTTTAATTGAACCTATATAAATTGACCTCGCTAAACAAGAAAATTATATTAGTTTCCATCTATCAGGTCACTTTTTCCTTTAAGATGGAAGATATGGGTAATGCCAATTATTATGTTCTTCTCCTACTCATTTTTTGTGTACATCACGAATTGACAGCTACAAAATGAAACTGAAATTATGTAAAAGACAAAAAATTATCAGTAGAATTTTATAATGAAAAAACCTACATTGGACTATAGAGTATAAAGAAAAGATGACTCAATTAATCTTTTCTTTCGTAGTTCGAAGTTTATCACTTTTAAAACACCAAGAGTAATCGGACAACAGGTTTATGTCCCGGTGACCTTGATACCTTCCTTCCTTTCCCCATGTTTCCTACTGTAACGCCCCAAAATTTCTGGAAAATAAAACAAGTGAACGCTAAATAAAACTTTTATGGACCTAAGAACTTCCAGGTTTTTTAAGCTTTTCGAGAAACTACTAACAATGCTTTATATTTGCAACTTCGTTACTTTACGAGAATGTTACTATCAATTAATTTGAAATCAATCCAATTTTGTTTTCTTTTTCATTATAGACGAAATAGCTTCTTTTTTTTAGACCATCAACAATACACGCATTAAAATTTGCATCGGTTTATGTTAAAATTTATGGCTGTAAAGAAATGCGGTTTCTGTTTATTCAATGATTTTACGAGATTTTTTATTAAACCTAGCAGTGGGAAAAGAACTTTCTTAAGATCAATCGATGTGTAGGCAACGATTTTTTGGGAACCAACTGTAAAATAGTTTCGAAGTGTCTATCCATGCTGTTCAAAATGTTTAGCGTTTGAATGGCTATACATTAAGCCAAGAAAACAGGGATGCTTGGTATAATTTTCTTGTGTTCCTAATATTTGAGAGCTACGCTTGTGTTCACAAAGGATTTCCCACTGATGATCGTTGTATTTGGTGTCATCAAATAGAATTTTGATACTTTCATAAGTTTCAATAAATTAAATAGAATATCCAACTGAGACAGAGGTAAGATGTTACTATTATTAAAGAGCGCATCTTTGAGACTTCTATTTGATCAGTCTGTAAGTAATTTTCACTAAGATGTTTGATAGACTACTTTTAAAGTTTTGATCTACCTATTAATCTCCGAGGAGAACACTAAAGTCAAATTCTCATCAAGTAAAAAGAGCTTCAGGAATTCCTTATCCCTACTTATTCACTCGTATCTCTTGCTTTACTTCGAGTTGAGAGTTTGGAAGAGCTTGTGTTAATGATGCTATTCCTCAAACATTTGTTTCCCATCTTAAAGTACAGCTAGGTCAAAAATTTTACGAACACTTCGGAAATTTTAGGGAATTAAATAAAAGAGAGGTCATAAGTATTTATTTGGATATCAATATGAATATAACAATCTATTAAATAGCAATAAGTCCTATATGCTCCCAACAATCACAGTACAAAAGTATGAGTTTCCTTATAAAATTTTTTTGAAATTTCTAAAGTGGCGATAATAGTGTAAATGTACAAAATTCTAGTATTAGTTTGCTGAAGGTTACAGTCAAAGTGTCTTCATTTAACACATCTTATTTGTTGATTAATATGATATTTCATGTCAACGGGATCTGATAATGATACGAAAATCCCCTGCAACAAATAAATCTGGTACGAACGCTGAATGAGGAGGGTCTCCGAGAAAATAGAAACAGTAAAGACCGACTTCGATCTGGACGACCCAAATTCAGTACAAACGTAAGGACAAGTCCGTCCGTCGCATGAGCCTACGGGATAGAAAGGAACGGCAGTCCAGCTGCAACATAAAGGGATAGAGGTCGGCCAGGTTAATGCATCTATCAGAAGACTCCGTTGCAGAATGCTTGCACATGGCTTGAATTCATGTAAAGGCCGACACAAGCCGATAATCGAACTAAATCGGAATTTAAGTCGACAAGCTTGGGAACCTGTTCACCACTAGTGGACCCTCGGTTAGTAGAAACGTGTATTATGGTCAAACGATTTCAAATTCTAGTTGTTCTTGAGCCCCAGTACCTATACAGTCTGTAAGAGGCCGGAGAAGCAGTTGGATCTAAATTACATATTACTAACAGTAAAACATGGCGGCTTTTCCGTAATGGTATGTAGATGCATGTGAAGTTCAACGGTTTGTCTTGTCAGTGATGAGTAGGACAGCATCACACCCTTCAGGTACACTACACCCTTGAGGATTGCATGGTTCGAAGAATAAATGATCGCAACAATGCCAAGGAACCTTCAATAAATTAGTTTTCATAGACTTCATCTGATAATCTATTAACTGTTGTTTAGTTACATGTTTTGCCAATTTTGTATGATGTTCATTCTTGATGATCGTTTGGGGCAATTATAACTATTGTTATTTATTCGTCCTTTTATACTATTATATTCCTATTGATATGTGAATAAAAAGTTTCGTCCCTAGATTTAGAAAATTTCCTCAAATTTCCGGTGTAGAAAAAAGTATGGCTGAAGCTGTAGACCTGTTTAAACAAAACTAGGTATATCTCCAATTCCGCACCCCCAAATTAGCAAAAATACCTTAAGAAAAGAATAACCATATACCAAAAAAATCAAACTAAGACTTGTGTAATTAGTTTTTTTAAAAATATTCCTTGGAGATCTCAATTTTTTCCAAAACAGTTCTGAATATGAGGAACTTTATTAGCTTCAGAATGAAACGATAAGGGGTGATCTGGGTGTCAAGGCAATACTGAACACCGTAGAAAAATTAAATTGAGATCGTATGACCATGTCATGAGGATGGACGAGGGAAGATATCCAAAAAGTACCTCCTGTGGAGACCTCGAGGAAAAATACCAGCCGACCGACCCCAAAAAATATGGATCGAGGATGTAGAGAGGACGCTGATACGAAATGGAACAACACTGACGGAAGTGGAGTAGCCAAGAAGATGCGAGGACCGAGCAGAATTCAGGTTGTTTCGGACGAGTACGCCAACTGACAGATAGGCACTATCTACAAAGCGGATGATAATGATAGTGATGTTAGTCGTAGAATGACCCACCGACATATATGTCACTACTACCAGAGATGAGTGGAGGCTCAAGGTCAAACAAGTGACCTCGACTCAACTCTGGTCACGACAGAGATGGGGGATAGAAGTGGGGGGAAGTTGGGGACCAACTTCCCTGAAGAAGTGTGGGGATTTAAATACAAACGATAGAGTGCAGTTGGCCGTTATTGAACTAATGAGACTGCGGGCTATGAGGCTAATGGAAAAGTAAGAACAAGAATAAACTTTAATATTTACAAAGTATCCACAATAAATAAATTAAAATAGAATAATGGCAATGGATACTCAATGTTTACAATAATCGATCTAACAGAGCTACTCGAAGAGAACTCTACGGGGGTATTCGAGAGGCTATACGAGCCTCTGTACGTATGCACACAGGTATGACTGACAAGAAAGCCACAGAGGATTCGTCTCAGCCTAGCTTGGGTTCGAGGCTTTGAGAGATGAAATGGGGATCGGTGGTTATCCGTTTTTTTTTTTAACCACAGGGAGTTTAACCTCTCCTAGTATAACTAACTGGAGGGAGTATTCGTGCCAAACGAAATGTAACGAAACCAAGGATTGGCTAATTGACTGGGTCTCAGATCCTTCGGTAGAATTCTAGCCTTCGGCTAGTAGGGAAATGGGGTGCGATCGAGAATGACGTATATCGTTGTAAAAGGCAGGCCTATACTGTCGATGCCTAATTAGGAACCTTTAATGCCTCCGCCAAGGGAAGGCGTGGACAACCTTTCCTTGGACTAACATAGCGCTTGAGTGATGGGAAGTACTTCCGCGGGGGTTATTAATAATGCCCCAGGAGGTGACAGAGGCGTGCGTTTGAGATTCCAATCTATCCCTTATCGCAGAAAGCAGTTTGATATTCGAAAAGTTACCACGGTCCTCGCTCACGTTTACTGACTTCGTGCAGACCTCGTGATTTCGACGGGGCACATGGTGGCAAGTCACTTCTATTCTAAACAACTCCTCCATTTCCAAAATGTTACTTAAAAAAATAGTGCCATCTGACAACCGCTAGATGGTTATTAAAAGGTTTAAATTTTCCAGACCTTAATGGATGGGGGATAATAAGGGGATACCTGACCTTTAAAGGGTCGCGCTTTGGTGGCTTGGATATATTTACGTACATAGTATCCAGGAACACAAGGAATAGGAGAATTCGATAAAGAACACAAGGGCTCCAAGGACTAACGCTAGTTCTAACTGGGGTCGAACACCTAAGGTCAATAACGAACTAAAGCTACACAAAAAATATAACATACACAGAAGATTAAAAATAAGACAAAATAAAAAGATACAAAGGTAATTTTAAAATACAGGGAATTAATTGATCCGAATAATACAATGGGTTACCGGTTTGTTCTTGATTTGTGAACAGAGAAATTTATTTTCCGAATATACACATTTTTAAAAAAGGAACAAGATTAAACATAAAAGTTAAAAGCACAAAATTTATCCGAGATTAGTTTGGTTAGGCTCTAGGGGGTTCCTATTCAGGCTATTCGCAACACAATTCTCGAATCCTCTTATATAATTAATTTGAAATTAATACTTCTGGAGGTATAAACTCCAGCGCATAAGGCGACCATTGTTGCTTTTTACATTTTGAAAATATACGACGGGGCTTGTGATCCGTCTCTACAAGGAACCCTTTACCTAATAAGTACATTCTAAACTTCTGTATGAACCATATAATGGCTAGAGCCTCCTTTTCGATGAAGGCATAATTTTTGTCGGGAGAGAGAAGCTTACAGGGAGCGTAAGCGACGGGATAACTATCGCCATTATCGCTATACTGGAGGAAAATGCAACTTAACCCTTCATTACTGGCATCGGTTCTGATACCAAATGTCTTCTTAAGGTTGGGGAACAGGAGGGGAGGGACGGAAGCTAATTTCCCCTTCAGCTTTTCGAAGTGAAAGAGAGCTAATAAGGACTAGACAAAGTGTTCTGGGGACTTCTTTTACAGTGGGGCACACAAAGGGGCCGAGAGAGAGGAGAAATGGGGGAAGAAGCAGATCCCATGAAAGGCCATAGCTGCTTCTTAATGGACTGACGGGGATTTCCACAATGGCGCGGGTTTTATCCTCCTGGGAGGCCAATCGTTTGTTTCTAATGTGAAAGCCAAGTTAGTCAATCGTGCTATAAACAAAATGGCAATTTCTCGGACCGTTTGTGAGTTCGTGCTCGCGCAGGCAACGCAGCAGGCCCCAGAGGGCAATCACGTGATGGTCAGACTAACGAGTTGCAACGTAAATGTTATCGAAATAAAAAGTTACAATTGCCAACCCGTCTATTATTCGCATCATGCGGTTGATATTACTACAAGCCGTTACCAAGCCGAAAGGAAGACGGGGGAACTCCATTAATCACTTGTCTGTGGAGAAAGCCATGTATCTCTTTACACCTTCTGTCGTAGAATGGACTCTCGACGATATACCATATATCACTATTCGTTGAGGGAACTTCTTTAATTATCTTTAGAGTGCGTGGATGTCTGGCGTGCTGATATTATGTATCTTTGATATGCTTAAGAAGTGGAACTGAGCTCAAGGATAATAATATTGCTATCATTAATAAAATAGAGTTTTATTAATAATAACTATCAACAATACACAAAACGGAAAATATTGACATAAACAGAGAATGGAAAGGGTCGTGGGGGCTCGGGCTAATCCGAGGATTAAAAGATTTAAAAAGGTAAAACAAATATAAGTTAAAGAGATGGGATGGTTCGCTAAACCATTTAAAGTACAGGATAGAATTGACAAAAGGGTTAAATACTCGAAGGAACGTTCGGCTTACGTAATTTTGTACTAGTGGTGCAGAGTAAGTCGACGTAAAGGAATTTTCGGTCCGCTGGCGAGTTCCAGCCGAAGGGGGGGAATAAGAGGATCCTGACGTGGCGTCTTGGGAATGAGAACCGTTTCTCGACGAACGGCTTGAAGAACAATGGCTGTTCTACGTTGTTCTCTTCTGAACACCAGGGGGGGTGAGGACTGTCTCTTGTCTACGGGCTCAAGAACAATGGCTGTTCTAATGTTGTTCTCTTCTGAACAACAGGGGAAGGGGTGAGAACCGTTTCTTGTCAACGGGCTCGAACGAACAATGGCTGTTCTAATGTTGCTCTTGTCTAAACAACAAGGGGGAAGGGCGAGAACCGTTTCTTGGCAAACGGGCTCAAAAGAACAATGGCTGTTCTACGTTGTTCTCTTCTGAACAACGGGGGAAGGGTGAGAACCGTTTCTTGTCAACGGGCTCGAACGAACAATGGCTGTTCTATCGTTGTTCTCTTTCTGATCAACCAGGGGGAAGCTTTTGTTGACTCGGCGTCACGGAGGCTTGAACCTTGGCACTAAAGGGATATTGTCCTTCTTCTCGACAAGTGATGGTGGATCTCAAAGGTCGAGGGCCCCATGGTGCACAAGGTGAGAGTGGGACGTAGTCAACCAACTAAAATTCCTTGCAACTAGAATTATGCCTTCTGGAGAAATTAGCCTACCTAATTATGGGCACTGATCTATTCGTACTTGGTTTCTCGATCTAAATAACCACTGACTAAAATCACCAAAAAAACACAAACAAAATATTATAACAGTTCCTTGAGCTACTCCAGCCTCTTAAGTTTCAAAAAAGGGGATAGCAATCTTTAAAACAAAAGGAAACTACTATACTCTATTTTATAACGAATAACACTACCCTTTACTCGACTGAGACTAGTGTTTGCAAAGATATAGCGTTAAACCTTACACACCTGATACCAAATTTAAATTGTATATAGATATATGTCGTAGAATGGACTCTCGAAGATATACCATATATAACTATTCGTTGAGGGAACTTCTTTACTTAACTTTAGATCGCGTGGTTGTCTGGCGGGCCGATATTATGTATCTTTGATATGCTTAAGAAGTGGAACTGAGCTCAAGGATAATAATATTGCTATCATTAATAAAATAGAGTTTTATTAATAATAACTATCAACAATACACAAATCGGAAAATATTGACATAAACAGAGAATGGAAAGGGTCGTGGGTGCTTGGGCTAATCCGAGGATTAAAAGATTTAAAAAGGTAAAACAAATATAAGTTAAAGAGATGGGATGGTTCGCTTAACCATTTAAAGCACAGGATAGATTTGACAAAAGGGTTAAATACTCAAAGGTAACGTTCGGCTTACGTAATTTTCTACTAGTGGTACAGAGGAAGTCGACGTGAAGGGGGGGAATAAGAGGAACCTGACGTGGCGTCTTGGGAATGAGAACCGTTTCTCGACGAACGGCTTGAAGAACAATGGCTGTTCTACGTTGTTCTCTTCTGAACAACAGGGGGGGGGGGGTGAGAACCGTCTCTTGTCTACGATCTCAAGAACAATGGCTGTTCTAATGTTGTTCTCTTCTGAACAACAGGGGAAGGGGTGAGAACCGTTTCTTGTCAACGGGCTCGAACGAACAATGGTTGTTCTAATGTTGCTCTCTTCTGAACAACAAGGGGGAAGGGTGAGAACCGTTTCTTGGCGAACGGACTCAAAAGAACAATGGCTGTTCTAACGTTGTTCTCTTCTGAACAACGGAGGAAGGGTGAGAACCGTTTCTTGTCAACGGGCTCGAAAGAACAATGGCTGTTCTATCGTTGTTCTCTTTCTGAACAACCAGGGGGAAGCCTTTGTGGACTTGGCGTCACGGAGGCTTGAACCTTGGCACTCAAGGGATATTGTTCCTCTTCTGGACAAGTGATGGTGGATCTCGAGGTCGAAGGCCCTTTGGTGCACAAGGTGAGAGTGGGACGTAGTGATGTTTCGCGACGAAAATCTGGATCTCCAATCTGCTCTTAGTGGCAAAGTTTCCATCTAAATAGTCGAGACACTCCCTTGGCGTGGGAGACAATGGAGTGGGAGCTTCGAGGGAATGCACAGCTGAGCCTGGGAACAATGCCTTATCTGCCCATAAGCGTAACTCAATCTGGCGAGGTCGGCGTATGGGGGCGAAGGGGGGGAAGATAAACCTCCTTGTTTAAACATTGACTCAGGTGGCTGCGATAAGGCGCCAAGCTTCAAAATGAAGATGCACGTGGGAGCATCGTGGTTTTGAAATAATATGTGATAGGGGTTGAAATTAACACGGCCTCAACCCGTTCTATCACACCTTCTTTAAGGAGAATTTAATAATATGCTTTACATATGTCCAATTCGGTAATACAATTGGCCTCTAGGTTTTGGTCGATCAAGGGGATTGGCTCAGCATCGAACAATGTCACTGAATTAAGTTTCTGAAAATCGACGCACAGCTTATATGACCCGTCTGACTTCTTTATCAACACAGTGGGGGAACAGTAATTAGATTGGGAGGGTTCTATAAGTTTTATATTTAAATTTAACAATTTAGTAACTTCAGCGTTGAAGACTTCTCTTAAATGGATCAGCAGGGCCGTCTGCTTAGAATGAATGTGCTCCACGGTGGTTAAAATAATATCCTGCTCGAACTGAGCGGCACAGCCGGGAACTTCCGATATCACTTCTCCAAAGTGACTCAATAACTGCTAAAGCTGACACTTTAAATCGGGGGGCAGCTGGGCGTTAACGTCTAAGTCAGATGACTGGGATTCGGTAGTGCTGGGCTCGGTGGGCAAAGGATACTCCTTGTCCTGTTCAATGCAAGCTACTTGCACCCCATTTAGTGGATCTAGTGGGTGAATCGAACCAATCAGGTCGATTGCGACACGGGTGAAGGGTTCAGATTTGATGGGTCCCTTTTGCAGCGGACGGGTCTGACGCGTCATTTTGTGGCTATCCTTTAATAGATATCACACGAACGGCAATAATTAAGGATATCTACCGCACGATGCCAATAAAAATATTTAAAAATTCCTTCAGCCGTTTTAGTATGGCTGAAATTGCCAGAAAAAAAGACTATCATAGGCCGTCTTTAATATAAGGGGCATATGCAAACGGGAAATGCGTAATACATGGGCCTGGAAGTATTGTTTTCCAAGCAGGCGTGGTACAGGAGGTCTTTCCTCACGACGTATGAAACAACTTTAATACCGCAGGTGGACTCCTAGACCTTATTATGAGTTTTGGTTCAGAGGGGGCGGAGTAAATCGCAGTTCTTTTTTTTTTTAGCAAATTTATTATTTAGAACGCAACTAAAATCGCAGTCGCAGGGGGTTTCAAGGGAAGCGGGGTGCCTCTAATTCCTTTTTCGCCTGGGATCGCGTGAATATGGGTTGAACCACAGGGGTGGAAGTAACTCATGGGCACTGCCCGAACAAAAGAGCTCAGAACTTTATTGGTGCTGCTCCTACTTTAGCCCAGCCAGTATAATACGCGCATTAAATAAAGCATTTCACGATGGGGAATCAATTTGCCTGCCCCAGATAGTCGTGTACTACCACAAACTTATCATGGTTCGGAGCGATCGGGGAAAGTAGCTCATCCGACACCACAATAGAAGTACACCCTGTATCCCGAAAAAGGGTGGAGACCAGGCAGCTGTTTGCTGATCCGGTCTCAAACTTCAAGCTGCCTGGGGAGCTCTTCTTGAACAAGAACCTGATGGCCAGGAGCAGGAGAATTAGACGGAGAGGGAGGCGGTTCGATTTGTGACGGTAGGGGCACGGGGGAAGACAAAATTTGATGCACTTGATTGAGAGAACAAGGACGAAATTAGGAGTTCTGAGGTCAGTTGGTTCTCAGATGTCCTTCAGCACCGAAGGAAAAACACACGATGGGCCTCCTGGGAAAGTGAGACGAAGGTGGATTCGACGAAAATGGCTTTATGTCACGGGGTTCAGACGAAGAAAAATTTCTGGTCTTGGAGGGGGCCAGTTATTTTGATAAACCTTTTACCTTTGGGGTACGATGGTTCAGCCTTTCTTCCTTCTTTAATGTAGCAATTGTGGCTTCCGGTAAATATATCGGCTTCTTCGATGAATTCCATAAAGAGCAACAACTCAGGTCCTTCACAAAATTCGAATCTCAGAAGAAGGCGAAGCCATAAACTGGTTCTTCAGAATTATCTCGACTAACGCTTTCTACTCGTGAGGAGCTTTCGAAGAATAGAGACAGAATTTGAAATGTCTCAGAAGCTTATACTAAAACTGTCGAAAGGTTTGTTTAGGCTCTATACGGGCGTGACGAAATTTAACGCGGTTTAAATTGGGCGTCATGTTATACGCGGCTAACAATTCAGACTTCAACGTCTAATAGTCGATCGTTGCCTCCCAAGGGAAGGATATGAAAATATATCTGAGCTTAAAGTATAACAACTGCAAGAGTTTAGCGACACCATTCTCTTCAATGTCCTAGTTGTTTAGCTCGAAGATCTTTTCGAAATGCGTCAAATAGGACCTGGAGGCTTCTCTTACCTTGTAAACGGGGAGCTTCACGGAAGCAGTTTGTGGGACATCATTCCGCGAGATGACGGAGAGCGTTTCAATACTCGCTCTACTCATTTACAGTTCATTTCGTTGGATGCTTTCTCTTTCTGCTATCTCTTTCTCTCGTTCATCTCTCTCTCTCTCTCTCTCTCTCTTCTGTGCGCTCTCTCAGCTCTCTCTCTTCTTCTTGTATATAGGACAGAAGGTCCTTTCCAGATAAACCAAGAGATTCACCTTGTAATTTAAACTGTTCGAATAAAGACATGATGGTCGCGAATTCGAACTAAACTTTAAAAAAACGTAACGGGATTGTCGACCCGAATTAACGCGGTATAGACCCAGTGCGGTTAATAATTTCCGTCTGAGCACTCGTAAATGCACGAATTAACGCGAGAGCCTTTAACTTTGGTCACAACGCCGAGAACAAAACTAGACTGAGCCTTTCTTGATATGAACGGGTAAAATTCCGCTGAGGGGGATAAATGAGAAGCGCGGTCTCAAAACTTACACACGGTATGTATAAAGGCGGGTAAATACAACAAATGGGAGAAACTTCGCAAGATTATTTCTGCTTTGTAAATAGCCTAAACCTTGAGCCTTCAAACCTTTCGAAGACCTTAAAAGGAACCTTTTAAAAACCCTATAAACCTGAAACAAGTTAATATAGATATTTATATTATGTCACAGAATGAACAACCGACATATACGTCACTTTTACCCGAAATGCGTGGACGCTCAAGGTCAAACGAGTGACCTCTACTCAACTCTGGTCACGACAGAGATAGGGGATAGAAGTGAGGTGAAGTTGGGGACCAACTTTCCTAAAGAAGTGCGATTATTTAAATAGAAATGATAGATTGAAGTTGGTTTTAATAAACTAATGAAGGCTGCGGGCTATGAGGCTGATGAAAAAGCAAAAAAACTTTAATATTTACACAGTATAAACAATAAATAGTTTAAAGTAAAATAATAGCAATAATCGATCTAACAGAGCTACTCGGAGAGAACTCTACGGGGGTATTCGAGAGATTATACGAGCCTCTGTAGGTACGCATACAGAGATGACTGGCAAGGAAGCCACATATGATTTGTCTCAGCCTAGCTTGGGTTCGAGGCTTTAAGAGATGAAACGGGGATCGGTTGGTTATTCAAGGGACTTTAACAACAGGGAGTTTAACCTCAAGTAGTAACACTAACTTGAGCGAGTATTCGTGTCAAACGAAATGTACCGAAACCAAGGATGGCACAATTGACTAGGGCTCAAATCCTTCGGTAAACTTCTAGCCTTCGGCTCGTAGTGAAATAGAGCGCGATCGAGAATGACGTGTTTCGATGTTATTGCAGGCATATACTGTCGATGCCTATTTGGGACCAACGATATAAAGGAAGCAAACGGAACCGTTACTGCCTGCGCCACGTGTTGGCGCGGGGGAACCTCTTCTTCGACTAACACGGCGCTGGAGGGATGGGAAGCACTCCCGCGGGGGTTTCTTGTTAACGCCCGGGGAGGCTAAAGAGGATCGCGTTTGAGATTTCCATCCTTCGTTTATCGCAGAAAGCAGTTTGATATTCTGACTGTTCTCACAGTCATCGCTCACGTTGACTGACCTCGTGCCTGACCTCGTGGTTTCGACGGGACACATAGCGACGGCAAGGAACCTCTCTCTCTCTCTCTCTCTCTCTCTCTCTCTCTCTCTCTCTCTCTCTCTATAAATATATATATATATATATATATATATATATATATATATATATATATATATATTTATATATATATACATATATATATATATATATATATATATATATATATATATATATATACGAGGGGCGGTGAATAACTTTTGCGAAGCGGTAGGGCAAAAGAGAGGAAGGGGGACGGCTGTTTGTGGGGGTGTTAGGACAAGTTATGACAAGTCAGCACCTGCATTCGCACATTCCTGCCTAGTTATATTTAAGAAGCAGTAGCTGATCGCAGATCGTCAGTCACAATTTTTTCAACAATGGAGAAGGTTAAGCTCCGCGCAGTGATCAAACTTTTGACCAAGGAAGGCAAGAATGCAAAAGAGATCCATGAGCGCATGGTTGCAGTGTACACCGACACCGCCCCTTCCTATGCAAGCATTGCTCGCTGGAATAGGGAGTTCAGCCATGGTCGTGAGTCCTTTGAAGATGACCCCCGTCCAGGACGCCCGTAAGACGTGACCAACGAGGCAATGTGGCCCGTGTGTAGAAGATGATCCTCGAAAATCGACGGATGAAGGTCGAAGAAATCGAGCGAGAACTTGGAATATCACATAAAGGTGTTATCAACATCATCCACGACAATTTGGCCATGGCCAAGGTCTCTGCCCGTTTGGTCCCTAGATACCTCACGCCTCATGATCGACTTTAACGTCGTCAATGTCCAAAAGGCCAGAGTTATACAAACTGCCCTGCGCGAGTGCAGATTCGAGGAGCTCAACCATCCCCCCTACAGTCTAGATCTGGCCCTTAGCCACTACTTTTTATTTCGCCAGCTTAAGGCTGCACTGCGTGGACGCCGGTTTGTGGACGATGAAGATGTCCAGCTCGCCGGCCAGGAGTGGATTGAACAGCAGTCGGGAGATTTCTGTTTGTCGGGAATTCGAAGCCTCAGGGACAAGTGGCGCAAGTGCATTGAAGTCGAGGGTAGTTATATTGAAAAATAATAAAAAAAAATTTCTTCATATCTTGTTTCCTTATATCCGAATTGCAAAACTTATTTACCGCCCCTTGTATATATATATATATATATATATATATATATATATATATATATATATATATATATATATATATATATATATATATATATATATATATATATTATTAGATTATATTGCAAAGACCCCCTAATTCCATCGGCAATCATCTTCAGCTGCTCCCACTTGGTTAGCCAGGTGTGGTTAGCAGGGTCGCCCACAATTGTTTGGGCGACCTCGAGGCCGACTGCCATATTGTGCTCTGCCTCCAGTGCGCACAGCAGCATTATTCAGGCGGTAGAATACATTTTGAGCAAGGCCTGAAAGGTCGGCCACAGCAACATCGACGAGCTGAAGTCATCCAACAATCGCGTGTGGGCCCGGATGATAAGGGACTTCGTCTTGCAAGTGTGCACGCCCCTAAGTCTCCCCTGGCCCGCTTGCTTACAGCCGTGGATGGAAACATTGATTAATATTATAATATAAACATATATTTATATGATAAAACAATAAAAAACGTGTCTAATTGCATCAAAACTATCCTTTTGTCTTTTAAAAAGAGCGTCTTAACGAGGGTAACAGTATATATATATATATATATATATATATATATATATATATATATATATATATATATATATATATATATAATATTTGAAGGATGAACGAAAGGACGCATAAAGGGAAATTCCTTTAATTTTCTTAATAGATACAACGTTTCGGGTGAACTTTTCACCCATTTTCGAGTACTAGAAAATACAATTTGTGGAATAGAAAAACAATTTAAGTTAGGGTTAAACAGATAATCAAAATGATGAATTTATGGAAAGTATTTACTGTTTATTAAGGGGAGGGGGGATAGCGAGAAATTTACAGGTAATTGATATTTTTGGATTATTATGTTGCGAGTTAAAAATTAAAGATTGGAGAAACACAGGAAACACATCGAGATAAACCAACCTTAAACAATCAGCCCTTAGAGGATAACTAGGGAGGGAGGGCGAGGAGCGTAAGAAGAAAGAAAAAGTTAGGAGGTTAATATATAGTTATATTAAAAAAAGTATATTGATTATACTAATTAGAAAAGAGTAAACTTTTACAATTTAATAATGTTTAAATTGGGAGACTCAGAAATGCACGCACCGCAGCGATCAGTGAAGGATGAGCTGATTGTTATTTAGGTATTCAGTTTCCTTGTATTTATTGTTTGTTTTTTATTTTTTATCTTATGCCATTTAACGTTTTCTTCGTGTTTTATTATTATGAGGCTTTTTTATTGTTAAGTGTAGTTTTGTTGCGTTACTCCTTCTTCTGTTTATCAATTGTTATGTTTCGCTAAGTTGTTTGATTCCTGTTTCTTCATTTTCGTTTCCAGCTTGGCATTATGTGTATTTTGGGTCATCTTTTCTTTGAAACTAACTTTTAGTACTTTTAAATTGTTTTTTATTTCTTAATCTGACATGTAGAGGAATGTATATGTGTTTTCGTAAGTCTTTAACCTTGGGATCTTTTTTGCTCTTCCCTGCAGCTTGGTCTTCACTAGAGTTAGTTTGAGCTCTTTCATTTCCTTTCTTCTCCTGACGTTGTTAATTAAGAGCATTGCGTTGTTCCGCACTCTTTGGGGTGCTCTGATATTTCTTCTGGGACTTTCTATTTTAGTCCCAATATCGGCCTCTCTTTTACATTAGTTAATTGTTACAATCAAATTTGATATTGACAAGATTCCTTGAGAAATGCGCGATAACGTAGACCATTTGGATGCTTGTCCAGATTTTCCATTTCTGTGTATATCAATTCATGTGCTCGATTTCTATGGCAGTTCTGTGTACCAGGAGAGCGTGGTTCTTGGATTGAGCAGCAACGATTCGAGAGTTATCGTTCGCAAACTAAATGTACACCGTGACCCTACTGATATGGTCAGGCAGGTCTATTGTGTAGATGCTGTAGAAGAGAAGGCTCAGGCATCCTCCCTTTTGTATGCTGACAGTCAAATTAAAGCATGCGTGGGTATATTCTTCGATCTGTATTTTGGCTTTTCTTTCCGTTATGTAGTCACAGAGTGTTGTTTCTAGTCTTAGTTTAGTCTTAATATCTTGTACTGTAGTCCGTTTGCCAAAATTTGCAAATGTATTCCTGATGTCTCTGAACAACAGGTCAACATAATTTGGGGGGCTTCCAATCTTAGCTAGTTACACCGTGATGGTTGCTAACACCATTTCCGCCCTCCCCTTCTGAATAAACGCTGTTGTGGCTGTGGGGTTTGAATTTCTCCATAAATGCACTGGTAATCATCGCTAGAAACTTTTCGAAGAACTTACCTGCGACCTTGAATTAGGAGCTGGTCCAAATTTCGCTTAGGAGTCAGGTGGCTTCTAAGTTTTTTGGAATGAAAGTAATTTTTGCGCTCTTCCAATTGTCTGAGAAGTAGCTACGAGTAGTAGTTAGGACAGCATTCATCACATTGACGAGCCCCTCTATGATGTTATGGGGCTTTTACGAAATTCAGTTTTGTCATTTAAGTATTTCCCAATCCTCTTTGTTTAATGAATGTACTGTATCTCTCGTTATCTTTTTACCCTAATCCTCCTTTTCTTTGTCCAGAGATCCGTTGTTAAAAGGATATGTCTTCTCAAGTTCTTGACCTACTTTATCGTGTATATAGTCTTTGAAGTCGAGATCGTAGCCATCATTTTCTCCTGGGAGATTGTTAATACTTACTTCCAGAGGTTTTTGAAAGCTCCTTCCATTTCCATTTCATTGTAGAATTTCGTCCAGTCGCTTTTAATTTAATTAATTACTCTGTCTGCTGGTTTGCCTTGTCATCTCTGTATATTCTTCAAGAACGTGTGGCAATCCGTTTCTGCGTAAACATAGGACACATAATCTCCTGTTGTTGCGTAGTGTTCTGACATTTGTAGTCTGACATTCCGCTCTTCTGAGTCATAAAGAGATTGTTTGTTGAAAGAGAACATAGAGATTATTTTACAGAGGAAACGACAAATATATTTGTGCATAGATTTGATTGGAGAGACCTCTTGAAACTAGTGACTTTCAAAGTGCCAAGAACCTTTTGCTAGTAGAGTATACTTAAATCCGGGAGGAAGCCCCGTAAAGAGCTTCCTCCCGAGCTCAAAACATAAAGAGATGCCTTATAGGGTCGGTTTATTGTTAGGAGGAAAGTCACGGAGTGCGTACACTATGCAGCCAGAGAGGGACGTAAATAAACGCGTAGTTATAGGTTCTTGGTATATATCCCCCTTCTTTTCAGTAAAAGGTGAAGAGGCATCTCCGAAACTAAAATAAACATTGAAAACGGAATGAAGAGGGTGCACTTTGGAGAATTTCTCCGACTCCAACTACCACTGAATCAGAGACTTTGCAAAGCTCTCTTTGCAAGACTAAAAGTTGCCTTCATTAAGATTATTCCAAACACAAATGCCCATATCTGCTTCTACCCTAGGCTACAAGATGCAGACAAGATATTCTCGTCAGAAAAAACAAAATTCTTAAAAATAAGAGGACTCGAAGCCAAAATACCATCCAAAGTTTCAGCGTTATGTGTAAAAAAGTGGAAGCTTGTATGGAGCAGATACAAGCGAAGAACTAAAAAAAAATAAATCAAACACAAAAAAACTGGACTTAAGTATTCGAAACGATTAAAATAGCCAGAAAAGCAGCTACAGACAAATTTCTCTTTTATTGTATAAGAATCCCATGATTAGAATCAAAATAGAAAAAAATTCATTAACTTTAAGATCTGTTTCAAATAAATCGAAATGGAAAGCTAGTCGAGGCAAACATGCCCGAAAGGAGAAGTATAGATCTCTTTTGACTGTTCTGAATCAGACCATCACTGGAGAGAGTGCACCTAATTAGGAAAAATTTGCTTTAATTGCAAAAGACCTCGTGTCCCATTGGCACTATCAGGCCCCCCAAAAACAAATATTAAAAAGAAAGAAAGGGAGGTGAAAAATATCTGAGGTAAGACCAATTTCGCATATGCCAAAACATCCAAGCAAATCACATGAAATAGCGAACAAATTAATGTAAACCTAGAAGCAAGGATGAAAATAATGGAACGCATCATGCATACACATTTAGTCAACATTGCACAACTGAATAGTTAGGCTACACAACTCAACTCTTTGTTAATAAACAATGGACTACCTACGATGAAATTCCCTAATAACCTTAACTCTTCAGCAATATACGACAGAGCTTTCGTTAATCTTTTCTCTGAGTCTGAGAAAAAATAAAATAGCTAGGCGACATCCAGTCCTGAGACCAAGGATGAATCGCCAGTAAAGAAAATGAATGTAAAAAAGTCACCAAGCATAGAACAAAGAGGTAAAATTCTGCATAGGAGAGCATAAACATAAAAGCCAGACAAGAAGCATGGCCAAAACTAAGCACAAAAAGTAGAAACAAAGCACAAAACAAAGAAAAGAAAAAGAAAAAGGAAATCAATAGTTACTAACAAGCAGCAAAATGTGTGACGCCAAATTTGAAATCCTACAGATTCACACGAATGGATGTATCGAAAAACACATTCAATATGGGAATACATATATTCAGAGAAGTTGATCCCGACATAATTCTAATAGCAGCACATTGCATAAATATAGGAAATGCAAAGATTAAAATATGGAACTACGAAGTAGCAGCCGCCAACCATACCAAAGTGAGATGGGATGGGGTGGTTATAGCCATCATGAAAAAAATAAAATAGACAACGAAATACAATGAATGAAGAATCGTTTCTCGCAAGGAAAATCGCCATGGAGTTTTGACAATTAACAAACGTTACCGCCTAGCAAATATCCAAACGGAACTTTATCCATATCCACAACTTCAACAAGTTGTTCAACTGAAGGAGTCCCAGTATCTTACTGAGGGATATTACAGATCGACGAACGTGAATGGGTGATTTTTAGAGCTATTGTTAAATAGAAAAATCGTTCAATCACAGGAAGAGCGTCCGCGAAACGAGTTATCCGCATAGCTGGGAATAATAATCCATTCATTTACTACGTGGAACCGATTTAAATCCTATCTGCGATCATAAAAGCATATGGAAAAGCAGATCGGCAAAGGTACAAAAGTAGTCAGGAACAATTTTACCCAGAAGAAATGGAAGACACAAATATAGAAGAAATTGTCGAAGAACTTGATCGATTAACATACCTTTTAACAAACGCGGATGAAGAAGCGCTTCTAGAACTCCGCACAAAACGATTACTCAGTAGAGACTGACTAAAGAAATGAAAATAGTTTACCGAGAACTCAATATAGAATAAGAAGGTGTGAGAACCCTTATCCCATTCAGAAACAGAATTGCCAGAAATCGAACGTGTAAGCAAGAAATTTCAGACATAATTATAGAACAACAAACGACTAATTGGGATGAGGCAATAATGGAGGTTGATGGCTAAGTCTGGCAGAAATAATTCTGGAGAAGGGTTAGAATATATAAAAAGGATCCCCCCCCTAGAAAAAATAAAATGAACGACCAAGGAATCATCAAAGAAGAAGAATAGAATTTGAAAAGATACTCAGAGAACACTGAAGGAATATATTAAGCATCAGCGAAGAGGAAAATTCCAATTTTGACACCAACTTTGAAGAATGCTTTTTTTGACGAAATGAACAAAAGAAAGCCAAGGAGCGATTTCACTTTTGAATTCAATTTGGAAATTATTATAAAAATATTCAATAGAAGAATGATAGAACATCTAGAAGAAAACAATCTATATATCGATCAACAATATGGAATTCTGAAAATTCAGAGTATATTAATGACAATATGTTCTATCACAGAAAATATAGCGCAGGCCAATACGAAGAATTATATAGATAGAATATGCAGAGAAGTCTTAAAGGACTTCGATAAAATTTAGCAAAGGGATGCCGTACAAGATCATCCAACTGGGCTTAAGCCAAAAATAGAGAGAATGATCCTATGCGACTATGCGATTGAAAGAACAGCATAGGAAAGAAAAGGACCCATATTCCAACTAAAAGCAGGGTTACCACATCCTCTATTTCAGGGTTTCTCAAACTGCTGCTTGTTTGTGTTGAAGTGCCTCAACCTTACTTTGAACTCTGAAATACGTAACTTACTTTCCTCGCCAAGAAATATTTGTTTCATTTAGGTAAGTGAATATATCTGAAAGATAGGCCAATTTTTTACACCAAGATGACTTTTTCAAGTTAGATGCTAATTTATGTTGATGACGTGAGAAAAATATGTAGATTTCTTCATGCAGTTCATAGAACCTTGCTAGCACTTTCCCTTTTAAAAGCCATCGAAGTTCAGTATTTAGGTATATTGTTTTGTCTTTCCCAAATCATCGCCTAATAAGCTAAAAATCCTAGAATTAAGTGGTCAGGCTTTAATAAAGTTGACAATCTGTGTCATATCTTCAATCACATTAGTAAAAAAAGGCATTTGCTTAACTGCAACAGAGTGTCGATGTAGAATTCAATGAATGCTCACAATTTCCCTGTATTTATTTTTTATCCACAAGACAACACCTGACTATTTACCGACCATGGCAGTAGCGCCATCTGTGCATGTACTTAAACAGTGTTGCCATGAAATTTTAAGTTCCTCAAAAAAAGATTAAGCTAATTGAAACATATCTTCCCCTTTTGTCTGAGTTTGCAAAGGCTTGCAAAAAAGCAGGTTCTCCTCAAATAGAAGTAATATAGCTAGGCCTGCAACCTCTTTAGATTCGTCCATTTGAAGAGAATATGTTTGACTTAGTTTTACTCTCCTGATTCATCCTTTTTTGACAATATTTAGCCAAGTCATTAATGAACCTAGAAACTGTACTATTAGAAAAGCAGACACATTCTATGTTTCTAACAAATTTTTCACCATTCATGAACCTGACTAGATCTTTTGTACTAGGTTTTATTATATGAGCCTCTCCTTGCTGTGCAATCCTAAAGCTAATTTTATAAGAAGTAATAAAAGCATTTTTGTTATTCTCACTGAAACGATTGAAAAAGTCTTTCTCATCCCTTCAATTTCTGACATTTTTTCTAAAATAATCAATGCTTTTCTTTTTAACTTGTGACTATTTGTTTTCCAGGTATCGCCTGAGCTTCGCGGGTCAAAGGTTACTATTATTAAGAACTACTCCACATTGGACGCAAAACCCATTTCGCTCTTCTTCGTTTTGTGCTCTCCTTTGTGCACAAAATGGAAGAAGGAAACGAAAAAGAATGTTATACGAGGCGAGTCAGAAAGTTCTCAGACAAATGTCATATTTTTAAAATGCGCAAAATTTACAAGAAATTCATATTCGAACATGTCTTGGATGTTTTTCAAATAATTTCCGTAAGTTTTATCATTCTAAATATCGGAAGTGTGTAAATGTGGTGTGCTTCTTTTAACGTTGTCTTTTCAACTCTTAAATTGACGAATTTTGAAATATAAGCCAACATTATATTTCTAATTAAACTTGATTGATCCTGTTAGAAATATGGAAGCATTACAACAGGTTTATGGGGACTCCTCACCATGTAGAGCAGTGTGATTGGATGAAGCGCTCTAAGGAAGGCAGAGAACAACTCGAAGATGATCCTCAGGAAGGGAGACCCTCCATCTCATAAAATAAGGTAAACATCGCGCTTGAGCGGAATCTAGCTAAGGAAGATCGCATAGTCACTATTGACGAAGTTTCCAATAAAATGAGGCTCTCACATTGTTCAGCATTTGCAATTATTACTGAAGATCTTGGTTTGTCCAAGCTTTCAGCACAATGCATCCCAAAAGCGTTGCGCAAAGACCAACTGAACCAAAGAGCTGACCATTATTTAGTAATTTTGATCAAATTGAAGCAAAGAGGACAATTTTTTTACCGTTTTGTCACTGGAGATGAAACTTGGATATACCAATTTGATCCAGAAGATAAAATTAAAATTAAAGGAGTGGCAGCCGAAGGGAACAGTTGCTAAATTCAAGACGGAAAAGTTTGTTATGGTTATGGCCACATTTTGGGGGGGGATTCAAATGGAATTATATTGATAGACCTTCTAGAAAGACAGAAAACTGTTACCTCCAGCTATTATGAAGGTGTTTTAAAGAAGCTGAAAACTGCCTTGGCCGAAAAACGTCGAGGATAGCTGCACAGCCAGATTTTGTTCCACTATGACAAAGAACAAGCGTATTCTGCGAAGGCTGTCAGGGCTACCCCAGTGCATTATGCGAAGGATGTCAGGACTATGGTACGCAAATTTCGATATGAAATTCTTGCACATCCTCTTCATAGCCCTGATTTAGACCTTTCGATTTCTTTCTGTTCACCAAATTAAAACAACCCCTGAAAGGCCCTCAATTCCAGTCGTTAGATGAAGCAAAAAAACAGGTTGTTGCTTGTTGTCACATAACCCAGCAATTCTACAAAGAAGGAATTTAACGTTGGAAAGATAGCTTGCAAAAGTGTATAGGCAATAATTAAGCTTATGTAGAAAAATGACTATGTTATGTTGAAAAAAAAATGTTTATGCCATTTGCCCCCCCTCTTACATAAAATGCTGACTTAAAAGGTGAAAATAAAAAGGAAAATTAAGACAAGTTAACAAAACAATGGAAATGGCACCGATATTACGACCTAACCAAGAGACTGTCTCCAACCACGATTATAGAACAAACACCGGATATGAAACAATACATAACCGAATTTACCATCGAGATGTGGAATGGTAGATAGAGTTTGTAAAGATAACACTACCCCCCTTTTATCCCAGTTAGACAACAACACAGCAATAACAACGGTTTGAACGCATTTAAATAAAGATAATAAAATATATATAATAAAGAAAATTAACTAATGACTGAGATTATTTTGTTCTCTAGTACTAGATAGGTGTAGAGGAATTAAAACATAAAGCCTCCGGGAGGGCCAGGCAGACATATGCATTAAAGTCCCTTCCCCCTGCGCAGAAAGCAAGACAATCGAGCCCCATGAGGAGATTCGTGGCAACGTTAGCTGGCGGAATAACCGTCTAACTGCCTACCCTTTTTGATCTCCTCGCTGCATAGGTAGCCGGAGCAATCCACTGTGCTAAGTTGACCACCCAAGGCCCTTGAGCAGCGTTCAAAGGATCTAATTACCTATGAGATCCAAAGGCCCGTGGTTAAATCGCCAAAAAGCGGTGCCAGTCAAAAGGAACACCAAGGATGGTGACGGTTGCTGGTATCTCTAATTAACAAGATGACTTGGGCACCGCGGTGCCATACTCCTCACCCCTCGCTCTCCCCGATGCGGCCTCGCCCCTTCCCCCTTAGATGGGGCGGTCGCCAGCCTATGAATAAGCCCTTGAAGGAAAGAGAAAAGATTATTCGAGGAGAGGCAATAAAATATCCGTTCGAGAAGATCGATCCTTCCCCCAGTGTCGAATTAACATAGAAAAACTTCACGTTTTGTGCCGGTACCAGACCTAACTATCCTTTATAGACTTAGAAGAAGTCTGACTGGATTACCATTTCTAGTGCCAAACCAGGAATTTCGGCAGCAAGGGAAGAAGGATTATTTCGGTGCCAGCCCGAAGCATCCTGCACAGGCTTAGTAAGAAGCTTAGCAGGATCAATATTCTTAGTGCCAAACAGGAATTTCGCAAGTAAACTTATAGAAGAACCAGTTACCCTCGAGTGACTCTCAAATTGCGATCTTAAGACCGAAGAATTAGACCTCGGATTCCCTTACCTCCATCCCATTACGAAGAAAATCTACCATCGGCCGCTCCAACACACCGAAGCATGAGAAAAGCCATCTAGTGAAATCCGGCAACCCCTGATCCTTTCTTTCATGTAAGTTAGAATAACCATTTATATTCGTATTTCTTTAGTATAAGTTTATTACGGTACTCAAATTAACTGAAGTATAAACAAGTGTTAGTGAACCCCGTCATATTTACAAGTAGAAGAGTGTAATTTAATTTGATGTTTAACGCTAATCTAAAGGGGTCACTAAAAAATAACTAATAGGCAATTGGTTTGTTTACGTGGAGCCTACTATTTTTTAGATTTGGTCAAGAATAGATTCTATAATAGGCCCAGTTTTAAGTATGGTTAACCTCGTTAAACTTATTTGGTGAATATAAATATTTTTTCTGTTTTTTTTTGTAGTTACTCGTAATTGATAAATTAAAAATATATGTTTATTTTGGGATAATTCTGGTGTTTCAATGGATCCTTTACGTGTTTAACGGGCTCTCGCCTTAAAACGGATTAAGCGCTGTGACACTCTCTCAACAATAAGGTAATTAAAAAGTCCACTCAGCCAATCTTAAAGTATTGTTGTCTTTCATAATTAATAGGATCAGACCGTCTTCCTTAAAAAAACATACAAAAACTATTATACGACAAGGGATCAAACGGTTTGATACCGAATCGAAGGATTAAAAACAAAATAAATCAAGATTAAACTCGTCTCTTCGTTTTTGGTTGGGAACGATTGACTTAAGATTAAATAAGGAAGAAGAATAAATAGGCTCTATGATAAACCCTTGGTTCGGATTCCACGTTAATCAGTAGCTCTTCCCAGTCATACGGTACATACCAAAGGACTTGGCTGGCAGAATTCACAATATTCTTCTTAGCCTAATACTCTGAGACAGAACAACTATGGCACGTATTTTCACTTCGAAAAATACTTCCACTTTCTGACCTTTCTCTTTTTCTCGTACTTACTCCCATTCCGTATTTAGGCTGTACCCAACTTTTTTGAGGCTACTTAGTCTCCTAGAAGGGGGAGAGGAAGATGGTCTTCGTTTATATATGAGTTGTCCGATGCTTTGCAACGGGGCGTTCGTTGGCTCCCTCTTGAAGATCTGCTGTTAGCCAAGTTACATGGTTGTAGAAGTCATCCCAATGTACTAGGAAGTGCGGGGCTCTCAACCACCGCCATTGAATTTATACTAATACACAAAGTTACACTCGTGCAAGTGTCGCATGGGGTAAGGCAGTTGTTCTCGATGATAAGAATGCAGGTGCAAACGACTTCGAATGGCTGAAGCCGTCACCATATGGAAACGCAGAACAATGAACACAGCTTTAGGCCGAAACTAGCCTGCAAACCTCTCGTATTGGTTCATAATGCCCTCCATTTACCTTGCCTCATTTACCAATCACTTAATTTTTGTATTTTCCATAGTTTGGGAAGAGATGGAGTTATATGAATGGTCGACTGGACCACCCTTCCTCCCTTTCTAAGGTGAGATAGAAGACTGGAGAGGTGCCTGTGCAGCCAGGGAATCTTCCCTTGAACTTGGACTTGGACATAAAAAGGGGAAAAAATATATATATATTTTGTAGGAGAATTAGTGGTGAAAAGTTGAAAGGAAGATAACTATATAGGTTAGAGGTTAGCTCCCTAGTGAGATGGTATCTCAGTTTTGTTTTTTCTTTGTTTTTACATTTGTTTAATAATCTTTTTGGTTTGGCTTTGAAACGTTTGAAGTTGTGCTACTTCCACTGATTTGACGTCGTAGTAGCTTTATTTTGTTTACTATTCGTTTGTTTCCATTATTGCTGTTGTTTGGTTTTAATGCCTTTGTTGGGTATCCTTATCGTTGTTCTCGTCACATTTTCGTTGTTGTTGTTATATATATATATATATATATATATATATATATATATATATATATATATATATATAAATACACGTGCCCATGAATGCATGTAGAATTCTAGTTTAGCTTTGATTATAGCTTTCAAGCCTTTTAAGTTAGCTTTCTTGTGACTAATGTCAAATTCGTTGTATGTAATGTTCTACAGTATGCAATTATTATTATTATCTTTCTCATGTTCGCCTATTCTTTATATTTTCTCGCTGTGTATATTGATTTTGATTGTTCCTGGCAGATATTCTGCTGCTGGGAAATCTTCGTCTAGCCTGTGATAGGTTTAGATAGTGATCTCAAAGTGATTTCCTATGAAATCTGGTTCTGTGTTCCTCTTTACCTTTCTCCAGATTTTTTGTGCTCTCGTCCTTAGGTCGCTATTTATTGCCGTTAAACCTATATCCTCATTGAGCACTTATTGGCGTTTTCTTTCTCTTCTCCTAGTGTTTGTTATTATTAGTATAGCTTTGTTCTATATTATTTGAAGCTTGTTGGGCCAAGACTTTGGTACGGCCACCAGTGGCATGAGGGGATACATAACCTTGGGTCCTATGTAGGCTGAGTAGATCTTTTTCTTGTTTTCTTGTGCTTAGGTCTTGAAACCTGTAAAACTCATTAAGGTCTTTTGGGATTATGCTATGATACTTTTGAGCTGATGAGAGTAGCCGTATTTATCGATTTTTACTCCTAGAACAGTCCCTGATGGTTTCTATGGGTAATTCTCTCCATATATTCGTATTGGAGCTGTCTTATTCCTTTTAATCGGGATGATAGTGAATTTGTTGTGGTTTGTGGCAATCTTCCAGCGACGTTCATACGCGTTGATGTTTTTGATCTCCAATGGAGTCAACCTAGCCATATATCTCTCATTCTTGTAAGGGGACACCAGTATCTGTGAGGCGTCATCTGCAAACTGGAAATACATCGATTCTTCAATCCTAGGGCTTCGAAGGTTTCTGGGGAAAACCGAGTATAGTAGCGAGTTGAGACACCCGCCTTGAGGGACTCTCTCTTCCAGTATAAATTCTAGGCCTTCAAGTTCTCCGATTGTGGGGAAGGCTCTTCGGTCCATGACGTAGTCACAGATAATTTTTTCCAGTCTGGGATTTAACCCCTGTGAAGAATTTTTTACTGAAGGCTCCGCCGCCAGAATTTATCGAACGCCTTCCTTACATCCCTCAATACTAGGTCAGCGTGTTTCTTTTCCTCCCTTATCTTTGCCAATTTATCTATAATTATTGGCAGCGCAATATCCGTATCCCTCTGCTTCCTAAACCCTTGTTGTTGTTTGTTATGTAGTTCGTTGGCATAGGTCTGCACTCGGTTGGCAATGATCTTTTCCACAATTTTCCCACCAAACTCAAGCAGGGAGATTGATCGATAGTCTGCCAGGGAGGTTTGGTTCTTTCCTGATTTTGGAATGAATATCCTCTTACATAATTTCCATTCGTCGGAGTAATACGCCGTGATGAGGGCCGCATTCCTTACGTTTAGTAACCCTTGCGTGATGGTGGGTGGGTCATTTGAGAAATTTACCTTTGTCAGTCGGGTGTACCCTGGCGCTCTTTGTTTGAATTATTTCAGTGTTTTGCTTAATTCTTAGTAGGTAATCTTTCTTCCGTATCCTTCCATGGGTCTTTCCTCCGTGGCGTTTTATTTCTTCGTTTATCGAAGTTCTCTTCCTCTTCCTGGATAATCCTGAAAATGTTTGTCCAGTATCTTCTAAATTCAGTCTCCAGTTGGTGTGGCTCGGTGATATCCTGTTCTGTATGATCTTTTATTTTCATCTCCCATGATTAGGCTTTCCCCATATACCTTGTCATTGTTTGCCAGAAGCTCCTAAGATCCATCTCTTTATCAAGTTTTTCGATCAGTCGGTCCCATATTTCCGATTGTTGTTGTATAATGAGGTGTTATAGGTTGTCTCGAGTTTTCTCTATAATGAAGTGGAGTTCCCTACTGGGTCTCCTTCTGTTGATTTCTTCAATTTCTCTCCTGTATTCTTCTTGCATGGTATAGCAATGCCCTCTGGCATTCCTATAAAATATTAACATATTTCCCTTTTTAAATCCAATGTTAAAATATCCAATTATTTTCCCATTTAATTTCAACTATTTCTATTTAATTTTATGTATAAATTATTAATCGGAGATTTCGTTCCTGAGAGGCGTAGCTCGACCAGCCTGCCGATTTGACGGGTGACGTCACTATGGATCTGTATTAAGGAAGGTGGCTTCAAGTGAAAGCTTAATCCTTCTCCTTCTAGGTGGTCATGGTGACCTTGACCTCGTTTTCTTCCGGGCGATATGAAATAGTTGTCTTCTCTTGTTTTCTATCTAGTTGGGATTTGTCCAACTCAGATAGAATAAGATTTAGAGTCCTACGGCGCCAATCTTCCTTGGTATAATCTTGTATTGTAAAAGGACTGCCAGTTCTCTTCAACTTGCAATAACTTTGTACCGGTGAATTTTGAGTTTTCATGTCGAACTCGAAAAATCTTCTGTCAACCGGTGACTTTCTTGTCTCTTCAGTGGGGAACGAACAAAAAGTCTGGTTTCCTCGTGTTAACCTGTTATATACCCAAATTACTCCCGCATGGTAATGGGGAGGTGGAGGGGGCACTCGCAAGGAGAGACCCGAGGGTGGTCTCCCGGGCTTGGCGTCTTGTAGCTCTGAGAGTGGGTAATACGAGATTGGCAGTTTGCACTTTTGAATTGATTGTTTATAAGTACACCCTCGAAGGGCCTGCCTTTTGAGCTGAGGTCAGGAATATGTCTCCTAAAATTTACCATTTTGGACGTTCTCCTATTTTACGAGAGAACATCGAAGGGGCAAACTTAAACCCAGATGTCTTTTATTATTTATTCCCTTGGCTCTCTTCACCAAGAAGGAGGCCTCGATATATATATATATATATATATATATATATATATATATATATATATATACTAAACTCTTATACCTCTACATTCCTCTACCCTTAAGATGATCCTGGGGGAGATCGCCTATGCTCTACGCAAAGAGCCTTACTAAAACATCTTTACAAAAGCTACTCGACCGATAGTAGGAACGCTCCATTCACATCACTCTTATTAATTGAATTATGTCCACCGTGCGCCTAATTAACACTTATCGTAGCCGATTTTACGAAATACACAAAAAACTACAACATTAGAGATACACTTATACGTACAATATACACCAAACGAAAAAAATTCTATCTCCACACAAAAAATTACCCTATGTAAACTATATTAACCTGGTATTACATTATGGCAAATACTTTCTGTACTCCAGTCGCATACGTTGTTTCCCACATCGTGAGTTTTCGACTGGCCTAAGCTATGTGGAATGAATTTTAGGTAGCATCGGGTTGTCCCAACGAACGAACGTACTTGTTTTTTTTTTGGTTCGGGGTAGCGGCATATTTATTATGGCGTCTACCCTATCCTGTTGTGTGGATTGTCCGTTTTTTCCAATTCTGACTTCTAGCTAAGAGATGACCTCATCAGCGAAGTGGTATTTCGAATTTCCCACCATGGGAATGCGTTGGCGGTGTCGTTTTGGGATGGGGCTACGAGCATGTAAGTGTCCTTTCTGTGTAGGGGTAGTCACGTACACGTGGTCAGGATAGAAGGATGCCTCCTTCCAGCCACCTACACATCTTCTTGCTTCTCCTTCTCTTTTAATCGTTATTTGTCTATTTGCCCTTGAGTTTTCCTCTCGGGAATAGGGTTGATCTTCCTCTTCATCAGCGAGAGGAGATTGATCGTCCAGAAATTCTTCTTTTATCTCTTCTTTCATTAAACTCTCTTCAAAACCGTCCTTTTTTTGAAAGTAGCTTTGTACTCCCGTTTCAATCAATGCATTTGACCTTGAGTTTTCGGTCACCATCTCTGTCTTCTGAGAATTATTTTCTTCAGGGTTTTGATCCGGCAGAGATTCTGCACTTTTATTTTGATCTTGTGAAGATTTCTCAGTCAGAACTTTTTGTTGAAAAGTTTCTTTGATTACCCTTTGATCAGGCGAAACTTGCTGGCTTATAGCTTGCTTATTAGGCGTATGCGTTACTCTTCTTATATTTATTCTTCTTTCGTCTTCCTTATTCTCCTTCTTCGCTACCTTCCCCTCCGGGGGTGGGAGGGTCGGCACCACATCCGGTGCCATATTGAAGACTCGGAAGAAAACAAATGGGTCGAGACCGTGTGTCTCTTATTCGCGGGCATCCGTGTGACGACGAGCTAAGCCACCGGATTTGGGGAGAGCTGCGTGCTCTGGCCCATTATACAGAGCAGAATCTAATAGGCGCTGCTTCTACGTCGGTTCAGCCTGAAAAATAATTCGACTGTATTTGGCATCGGACGACAGGGAACTTGGTTGGTCTACCCAGGAAATCCTGGACTACCACGAACTTCTGATGATGGGGGCTGATAGGGGGAAGCAATTTTTTTGATACAACGATACAGGTACACCCCGTATCGCGTAACACAGTTGAGACTCGGCGACCATTTACGGCCCCAACCTCGAATTTTAGTCCTTCGGGAGAATTTTTGCAGTATACAAATTCACCTGCTGTTCATGGGAATTCGATGTGGTTAAAGCAGGTATGGGATTTGGAGGTTGTTCTGGTTTCAACGTTGCCGTCAGTTTATGTACTTGCTGAGTCAAGGGAGACTTAAGCCTCCAATTTTGGGGGCAATTATAGCTAAGGTGGCCTTGGGTGCCACAACTAAAGCAGGTTATGGGGTTTCTGGGGTTTACGGCGTTCCTGACGAAATAGGGGGATTTATTTTGCGGGGGGTTCTGGGGATAACCCCCTTTTTGGGGGAAAAGCGTTCCTGATGATACCCACCTTTCTTGGAGGACGAGGGCTTGTTTTTATTTCCCTCTCTCGGATATAACCGGTGGTTTGACGAATGCAAATCGGCTTCTGACAAACACTCATCGAACGACTCTGCTCTCCTTTCCTGGAGTCAGCGTGCATAATAGCTGGTCCTTCTGTATGAAGTCGATGAGTAAGTCGAAATCATTTCTCACTTGGGCTGACTCCAACCAAAATTGGACGTGTCTCCTGAGAATAAAACCAAATTGTTTGTAGGTTTGTCCAGGCTGAATCCTAGCCTGCCTAAATTTTATTCTATAGTCTTCAGGATTTAGGTTAATGGCTTCCAGTAGTTCTGCTTTTAGGGTAAAATAGTCTATCGTCGTATCAGACGGTAGAGACACGAATATGTCAGGGAGTAGTCTGGCTATACCGTCTGTTTCGATATCCGAGTGATTCACTTCCAAAAAAAATTCGAAGTGCGAGAGCTACGCGTATAGGTCGTCTTCATCCTTGTACGCTGGCAGCTTCATAGTGGGACCTGAGATGTCCCAGTACTGGATTTTACGGACTCCACTTCCACTTGGTCCTTGCTCAATGCTTTCTTATGTTCTCGTATTCATTCTCTTTCTTCTGCTTTCATCTGTATCTTTCAGTCTTCTGCCTGCCTTTGAGCTTCTACTCTCCTTACTTCCCTTTCCGTCCTTTCTTTATCTTGGACGTATGCAAGAAGTTCTTTGTCCTTTAGTCCCAGGGTTTGACCTAGTTTATAAAATAATTCAAACGAAGACATATTGGCTATGTTCTTCGAAACCTCACCGCTGTAACGAACGTTACGTATGCAAATTAGAGTCCCTTAGCCTTTCCTACTCTAATCTTACCTTTAAAACTCTTGATTCGATTATTCCTATCCAAAAACGCAACAGCACACTATACAACACCCTTCGTTAAGTTATAATGTCTACCTTCGTAACTACACTTCACTGAATCTTTAAGACTTGTTTGAAGTCTCCTTATTTAAATTTTCCTCGAACTAGTTGGCAATTATTTGTTATGGGAGGGTTTTTTTTTTCTCTAATCTAAAATTTGGGTTCTTCTGACTTAACCGCAATAACCTGACACCAGTAAAATATATCATGGGTTAGCCGAGATTATATATATATATATTGAATTGTTTTATTATTTTTTATTAACCAAATAAACTTTGACTTGAGGCGTTGTTTCGTGCCTCGGTGATCGATTGCGAATCGTTTTCTAAGAGTGATAAACTTTATATTTATTCTAGGGAACGAATGGAACGGGTTTCTTTCTTCAATTTATCAAATATTGCCACTTCAACTCGTTCGAGGATAATTAAAACAGTGCTTTTACCAAAAAAATAGACTTTAATGAACATAAACCATCTCACTAAATAACATAAAAAATACAGATCTAATACATTTATAAAAAGAAAATGGGATTACTGGGCGAGCTCTCGAGGCTCGATTCGAGATAGAATTTTACGGGGGCAAACAATTTTAAGTTAATATCTTTGTCCTTAGCCAGACATCCAATAAACTAATTTTTATGCCCGGGGACATAAACAACAGGATTATTTTTACTTACATAAGGTAATGGAGATTAATACCCGAAACCAGTTAGAATATCTTCGGAGATTTTGTTCCTGAGAGGCGTAGCTCGAGTAGTTGGTTGTTTGCTCAATAGATGGCGTTCGTCGACCAGCCTGCCGATTTGACTGGTGACGTCACTATGGATCTGTGGTGAGGGAGGCGGCTTCAAGCGAAAGCTTAATCCTTTTCTTTCTAGGCGGTCGTGGTGACCTTGACCTCGTTTTCTTCCGGGCGATAAGAAATACTTGTCTTCTCTTTTTTCTATCTAGACGGGATTTTTCCAACTCAGATAGATTAAGATTTGGAGTCTTCAAACTGGCTAGATTGATACTCAATAATCTTGGGGCTCGAACGGCACGGATCTTCTTGTTACAATCTGGTATTGTACAAGGACTGCCAGTTCTCTTTAATTTGCAATAACTTTGTACCGGTGAATTTTGAGTTTTCTTGTCGAACTCGAAAAATCTTGTTTCAACCGGTGACTTTCTTGTCTCTTCAGTGGGTAACGAACAAAAAGTCTGGTTTCCTCGTGTTAACATGTAATATACCCAAATTACTCCCGCGGGGTAATGGGGAGGTGGAGGGGGCACTCGCAAGGTGAGACCCCATGGTGGTCTCCCAGGCTTGGCGTCTTGTAGCTCTGAGAGTGAGTAATACGAGTTCGGCAGTTTGCACTTTTGAAGTATTGGAGACATGCTTGTAGCGTATAAGAGGAGCGATATCTTTTTCCTGTTCTCCTATCCTCATCTCAAAGTAGGCACGAAGGCAGACCGTTACAAATGCTGTGATGTTCGGTTGCTGCTCACGCTGCGCAACCTTTCAACATACGTAGCAAAACATATTTGGGTCATTTTTTGCATTTTCTATTCAGGCTGAGTGATTTTTAATAATAGTGAAAAGGTTTAATCTTGCGATTCACATCTATGCTATCCTTTCATTAAGAAATCTAAAGTTATGAAAGTAATATTTCTGAAAAACGAAGAGTAATTACATGATTTACATAAAAATATGCATTGAAAAGTGAAAAATGCATAAAATTAAAGTGTTGTAGGCAATAAAAACTAGACTTGATCTGCAAAATGGGTATGCAAATTTGAATTTAACCCTAAAATTTCAAATAGAATGATTAAAAAGATTTCATATATCAAAATCACGGAGACAAGTGCCATTGCAAAGGAAATAAAGCTATTCTAATCTAGCTGCTATTCTGTACCATTTTATGAGTGTTTATAATTCTAATTAATGCACAGTAAGGGTGAAGTTTGAGTGCAGTTTGTTCTGAGAGCATGATGTAACTCTGGTAGAATTCGGTCTATACTTTTTAATGACTATACAGATGCATATTTGTGCATTATAATGACGAAAAGGTAATAAATGAATGTAAAGATTTCTAACTTCAAAAAAGCTAAGTTTTCTCTTATCTACCGAAACCAGGGGCGGAGTCATAAGCACTACAATGGATTGATGGGCGGAACTTTGTGATGTCACGATCCAAGAACGATATCTGTTGTGCATCAGCTTCTAACGGAATGTTGAGGTGTTTGGCAACCTTCTTTACATTTAGGTAAAACGATGATTTATCCAGTTCTGTTATCAGTTTTGGCTGTCTCAATAAAAATTCGTTATTAAAGTTATTCTCATTTACATATTCTATGTCTTATGTTAAGGATATTCTCTAAGAGATTTCTGATTTAGTTCAAGAGCTATATATGTAGATTAGTAACTAGTGAGGAGATCAGGTAGTTTGCCTGGTTTGGGAATGAAGATTATTTTCGCGCGTTTCTAGTCGTCTGGATGATATCCGGTGTTTAGGCTTGATTATATTTTTCGGTGCCTTGCTAATGCTGATCCATGCTCTAATAATGCAATATGCCTATAATTGTTTGGGAGTTTGTGGTTTTTCTTTGTTTATGTAGTATTCTGTTGTGTGATATTTGATAAAGTCTAGGGAAATGTCAAGAGGCGAGTGAGGCGTTGTATAGGTGTGTAGGCGTAGGGAAAATTTTCTCTTGGCTGATGATGCATTATTATGGCAGGGAGGTTGGAATGACTGGTGACACATTTTTGGTTCTTCTACCGTTAAAATGGTGGTTAGTTTAGTATATTTATCGAGCACCTCCAACTTTATTAGGCCGGCGGGCGCAAGCTTAACAGGGTGGAGCCGATAGTATTCCCTGTCTTACTAGAGCTGCTCTTGCGCTTGTGGTTCTGGTGCGTTGTTTGCATGCACAATATCCCAGTGGGACCTAAATGCTTCAATGTCAGTATCACTGAGTGTAAAGTCTTTGGGAAGTAGGGTAACTGGCTTTAGTGAGTCACTGCCTAACATTCTTTTTATGCGCCGCCAGTAGAAGGAAGGTTGAGTGCCATCGCGGTTCCGATCCATCTCCAGGCATTGTAGGATGCGGGGACTTAGCGGTGTGATGTGGTGTTGTCTTGGGCCTCTGTCGTTGTGGGTAGTGTACAGTATAATAAGTATTTGTGTATGAATGGGACTGTGAAGTGTTTAATATATGTATATGTCTTTCATGGTATGTACCAGTTACGTGCAATGTTTGATATTGAAGTTATTTGGAGTATTAGGGCATAATTCCTTTGAACTCCTCCCAGTTTGTTTTAATATAGTCGTAGATTGGTGAGTGAGAAGTAAGTTAGGTGAAGAGGATAGTAGGAGGCATACATAAATGTGATCATATAATACGTCGAGACCTGGGGCTATTGGAGTATGCAAGTGTGTGGCGTGGACCACGATACCTAAATAGTATTATTCATACCTCGAATGGTGGCTCAAACGACAGGTAGTTGATGCGGATTTAATTTATTACCTCTGAAATTTTAATTACTCGCAAAGGTACTTCCGTTTCAAATAAAGTGGCTGCCCCCGTGAGAATAATCGGCATAAAATTTTGACGCCTTGTTTTTTGTTCATTCTTCCCCTCTCTCTGTATCTGTCTCTGTCTGTCTGTCTCCTTCTCTCTCTCCTTTCCTTATTCTTGATGACCTGGAATCCTTATTTCAACTATCTCTTTATTTTCTATCTAATTAACTAATTTTAGTTTTGTCTATTTCTGATCAATCTAGATGTCAAATGAATGAATGTACATGAATAAATTGCACAATATAACATGTAATTTTGGTTGTTTGGTTGTGGATTAAAAGACGAGTTCACAGACTATGTGTTAGCTTTATCAAGAAAGTCATTAAGATTAAGAAAAGGAAAGTTTTTTTACACTTTAGACAAAGTCTTTCAGCAGCAATATAACACAGGTTGAAATTGAATTAAAATACTTTATGACTTTTTTACCAAACAAAATTAAAGACAAAGTGTTCATCTTAAATAAATGTGGAAACATAATCAAAATTATAACAAAAATATTCTTACCGGTCTCATCCTTCCCCCAAAATTGAGGGAAATAATGGCATTCTTTTTTTATGTGATGAATATAATTTTCCGGTGGGGGGGGGGCGAGGGGGGGTACGGCTTGGATAATAATAGAAAAAAAGCGACAGCGCCAAATTTGCTCTCGGTCAAGAGATACCGATCGAATCAGTGTCCTTAGTTTGTTGTACAAAGTCGAGTCAGAATCATCATATTCCTGTAAACGGATGTTTAAACGTGATCAAGCTTTAAAATTTCTTATTTTTTTAAACACCATCCACCTTGATATTAGATATACAATGGAAATTAAAATTGAAAACACGCTCCCTTTTTTAGATTTTTGTAATAAGGAAAAATCAAAGTAATATAGAAACATCAGTTTACAGGAAGCCCACTAATACTATGTTAGGATTAAACTTTTTTAGTAGCTCAAATCCATCTTTTTAAAAGCATTGGGTTTCCTTTAAATATTGTTGAAAATTTAATCCGCACATTTGTAAGTAGAGTTTACCAACCTTGTCACCCAGAAATAATGGTGGCAAAAGACAGACATTACCTGATTATGCCAGAGCTGGGTATTTATGATAAAGTCTTTAGCCGAAAATTAAACGCATTTTTAAAGAAATATTTTTGTCAAATAAAATTTCAAAATTGACTTTATAAACAAAATAAATGTAAAATCTTTCTTTAAAATAAAGGATCCTATTCCAAAGAGTCATAGAAGTTAAATAATATACTTATTCAATTACATTAGAAGTTCCGTAAGAACTACCAAATATATTTTCTCATCAGATTTTCATTATATGATCCATGATAGTGTCGTTCAAAGTCCAGTAGATCCTGTTGAAAGCGCTCGCCATGCTCCTCTGAGTACGCTCCCATGTTGTCCTTAAAGTTATTAAGATGAGAGCCAAGAATATGGACTTTTAGGGACATCCTTCAACCAATCTTGCGGTAGTTTATCACCAAATTCTCAACAAGACTACATAGTCTTCGGCTTTGTAATTACCTAGAAAGCCCAGAACCACTGCGATAAAGCTGTCCGACGCTCCTTATTCCGTCCTAGTGATCTTCTCGCGAAACTCATTGCACTCCATTGTCTTTTTTATTTGTGGACCGACGGAGACCACGGCTTCCAACTTTGTCGCAGATAACTTAGGAAAGAAATCTTGGACATACTTGAAAGCTGCAGGCTCGTTATACAGAGCTCTGACAAGTTGTTTCATAGGCCAAATTTTAAGTGCAGAGGAGAAAACAGTTAGTTTCTGGGGTCCAACAAAGGCTCACATTTAACGTTGTTTCTCCTCACACTATACTCGGACCGTTGTGGCGAATCCCGCTTGTGGTAGTGTAGCACGGTCTCCCTGCTCTTGAAAAGGGAAAAATAACAAGAAAACTTGGTAAAGCCGCCTTTTGACCCATCAAGAAGGCCACCATTATTAAGTTTGCAATAACCTCCCAACCGTACTCTGCATATTTCAATGCATCTAGCAAGATTTTGAAACCGCTGTAGTCCTCTTTGAGCTGGAAAGAGTGAGCAAGGGAAATAGATGGATACAGATGAATAAAGGTCTAGATACATGATAACAGGCGATTTTGCCTTTTCGACGTTTGGAAGGGTTCCCTATGCATTATAAAAAATTGCTTGAGTGGTCAGTTGGTTCCCTCCAAATTCGTGTGATTGCGAAATTCATAGCTCTCTTTTCTCCTCTGTACCATCTTGTAAAAAAAACAAAATGTAAACATAAGTATAAATATACAAATACTTTTCACTTAGTGTTATTAGAAATGTTTAAAAAAATACAGTATCCAAAATTAACAAAACACATTATATTTATCTAGATATATTACCTTGCAGAATTCTTTTGTGGAGCTCGCAGGTGAAATGAGGTGCCCAAGGTTTGTCTTGATCTCCGACTGGCGTCCCGGAATATGTTTTGTAGGCCTCAGGCATTTTAGCAGATCTCTCTCTACAGAGTACTTTTTCGCTCTTATCTTAATAAATTTGCCACAGACATAGCAAACTGCCTTTCTCAGATGCTTGCAACCTCTTGATGCCATGTGTAAGGAATGCTTCTATCAATGACGATTGGCGTTATCTACGCTGTGACGGCTATATTTAAACTGATCTGTTGAGTAAATATTCTTTGTCTTTATACAATCATCTATTTTGCCAAAATGTTCTAGAAATTCTTTCAAACAGGAAACATTCTCGAAAGTTCTACAGTAGAAAGCTCCACAGTTTATTTTTCACCAAATTAGTGCTGAATCTATATGGAATGTAAGAGAACTGCCATTGGGAGATAATATTATTATATGGAAAATAATAGCTATCACTACTGTATTACTGTTTCTATAACATTTTAAATACGGTATATCATGTTTATACCATCACTGAAAAAAACATAACCCTCAAACTTTTTTTATACTTTTACTATTTGCATCAAAATAATGTGATTGGCCAAAACTGAGAAAATTTAGAAATTTTATGTCCTAATGTCCTAGCCACAAGGGCAGTTTTGGGATTAAAATTTACTTTTTTATTTAATAGAGCCACAAACAAGAACAAGAAATAAAGTCAAATTTTGTTACACAGTGTAATAATTAAAGTTGCTAAATAAAACTATGTATATACAATAAAAACAAAATAGTCACAATTAAATTTGGATGGATATTCGTGATCTAATGGCTCATTGAAATATTAGTGTTAAATTTTTACTGTTTCACTTATCTTGTCCAACCCCTATATATATATATATATATATATATATATATATATATATATAAGTAAAAGAACTCAATGGCGAGTTATGGTATATGATAGTGAAACCACTATCATTTACGAGTCTAGTTTCAGTATTCATACAGAAAGTTAGTAAATGAATGCCTGTAAAGAAAGCAATGAAGGTAAATGAAGTAAAAATAGTGGAAATGTAGATTGCTGCAGGTCCTTCTGCAGGTGCTAGGGCTGAAGGATGTACAAATACGGCACTGTAGCCGGGAAGGCGTGCCGTTCCTCCAGAGTTCAAGGGCATTAACCCTGACACACTAACCACCCCCTTATAGGGATAGAAATTGCAAAATACGATGACATTGATCTTTTACCTCTGTCAAGGTTTAAGTGAAAAACAGAGCAATAGGTGGCGCATATTTGTTGCCTGTAGATTTAGTGAAATTTGGATTGTCCAAGTAACAATTGCAATAATTCTTCCTAACTGCCGTTCCTCCAGACTTTAAGGGCATTAACCCTAATGAAATTACCATTCAAAATACCATTACATTGATCTTTTACCTCTTGTCCAAGTAACCGTTGCAATAATTCTTCCTAACTGGTGGTCTGAGAGATAAAGGCTGCTGCCACCTCTTAAGTAGTTATCATTATTGAACTGGAGCAAGTTTAAGAAAGCCGTACTCTATCTCTGTCTCTAGCACACAGGGTATTTTATTTCTAGTTTAGTCTTGGCTTCAACCTTCAGCACAGTTCCATTTCCATTTATTTGATAGCAGTCATTTTCATAAAGCACTTGTCGTTTATGTATTCGTTGGTTTTCTCTTTAATTCGGATATAATTTGAATATTAATTAAGTTTTAATAAAAACAATTAATAAGCTTGATTGTGGTCTCTAGAAGTTATAGAGTCATTCATAAGTTACGCGGCACTTTTTTCATGTTTACCATATTTTATTTGATTCGAAATCTTTTGTAGTTATTAATATTTAAATAAATATTTATTTATTAATTTAATAAGTTATATAAGTTACACTTTTTTCTAACAGTAGCCTCTATCTTTCTACTAACCTTTCAATACCATGTTTGTAAAAACTGTTTGAATTTAATTAAAAAAAAGTTCTTTAAGTTTGTTTCAACCTCTTCTGCCGTTGACATCTTCATTCTAGTCAAGTGGTTAGCTAATCTCTTAAAACATTTATTAATGTGTTGGCGCCAGGTTGGCTGAGTATAGAGTATGACTCATTTGGCGCCAACCCAAATTAAGTTGTTTTTTTGGTATCTCTTGCTATATGTGATTGGATGTTGTCTTGATGAAAGAGCATTCTTTTATTCATTAATGCTGCTCTATTATCTTCGTTTTTCACGTAAATGGTCCAAATGAACAGAGTGAATCTTTTTGGATAATAGTCTGATCTGGGAAAATAAGTTCAAAAGGAATTATGGCATTCATATCACACCAAACAAACAAAAAAAAATAATTCTATGGATGAGGACCTTGTTTCGGCTGGGGCAATGGTCTTTCCTACGATTGTGGCATTTTCTAGAACGTTTAATATTATTGTACATTACCCATCTTTCGTCTCCTGTATCAATTATACCAAAATAGTCGTTTATATTTTAGTCGAGAACGAAGAGATCAACAAATGTTGATTCTTTCTTGCAAGTGTAGCTCTGACAGTTCCCGAGGAATCCATTTTCCCAATCCTGAAACCTTGCCATCTCCTTTAGTTGAGGATTCACAATGGAATGAGTTGAATGTGTTTTATTCAGACGATTGTGCAAAGGTTACAATCGGATTTTCTCCTACTGTTTATGCTAAAAGATCTTGATAAAATTCCTCTGGTCGTCCAGAAATGGGTACATCTTTGAGACTAATATTGCCATAATATTCATCATTTAACGATATGACACATAAAATTTAAAACAAATAATACAAAATGAATAGTCCTGCGTAATAACAAGGTCTGCTGACCAAAATCGCGGGCTGTCACTTAATCTGATTTATGACCTTTTGACCTTCAAATCTTTCCGTATTTCCCGGACTAAGTCTCAGAGGTCCTTTGGACTTATATCATTCGAAAGAAAATGTAAAACAACATTAGGATTTCAGATTTTCTTTAGAATCGGCCAAATAGTTATGATATCATTGCCAAATAATTCCATGTCTAACTTAAACAGGGACCTTGGCAATTATTATATCATTCGAAAGAGAATATAAAACAAAGGAATGGTTTCAAATTTCGATAGAATTGGCTGAATAGTTACAATGTTATCACTAAAACAAAATATGTAATTCCCGGGCTAACATTACGAGCGCATTGTCAATTATCTCAATCGAAAGAGAATGTAAAACATCATAGGGATTTCAAATTTCGTTAGAATTTGCCAAATAGTTACAAAGTTATTACCAAAATAAACAAAAAGGCTAAATGGGAACCGGCGGACCGACGACATATTGAAATATAGAGTCGCATGCGATTAAAAATTAAGGACTAATTATCTCGAAATATAATCCTTGAATTAGACTAGGACATCAGGTACAAAAAACCTGCTCTCGGTTATTTCTATCTGAAAAATAATGCTAAACATGGAAAAATCACTTATAGGAAGACAGTATACATTAAATTATAAAGGAACACATTCGTATAAAAGAGTATAACTCAGTAATTTGCTATAGATGAAGCAACTCCGATAGCAGAAATTCTTCAAAGTATTAGTTATACTATTATAAATATACATATTTACTTTGTGTCCCCTTATTTATGGTATTATCATTATGATTATCGATATTTATATATATTCTAAAGTATTGTGGCTCTATTTATCAACTATATGTAATCAAAGGTGTCTGGGACATGTATAAATATATATATATATATATATATATATATATATATATATATATATATATATATATATATATATATATATATAGAGAGAGAGAGAGAGAGAGAGAGAGAGAGAGAGAGGGTGGGGGTGGTATTAGATTGCATGATGACCGTCTCAGAAAAAAAGCGTTTTTACTTTTTTTTAGATATATCCGTAATATTTGGGTCAGTTTCTCTTCATGAGAGATTCAATTAATCACCCTCGATGAAACCGCCTGTGGCTTCAATGAAAGCATCCAGGTGACTTCAGAATCTGCCAGAGGTCTTCACCACTATCTCCCGTTTTAGGCACTTGAAAGTATGTGCAATACAGGCCCTAAGTTCGTCATTCGTCGTGCAGCTATTTATTTCGCGGAGGGGTGGGGTGGGGGGGTGGGGCTTTCGTTTCACCGTGGTCCACACAAAAACGCCGAGAAGGTTGTAGTCGGAAGAGTTTAATGCCAAATTTCAGGTGCTGTATGATCGAAGAAATTCTTCGACAGTCTTGCCTGATTTTTTCGGCTTTTATGGTAGGGCGATGAGACTTGCTGCCACAGATACGGCCTCTCTGTTCTATTTAGGCTTCAGAACCTTACTCAAAACACAGATTTAGCCATTGGTGTTAAATCTGAGACTCTCAGGAAAGAATTAGGGCAGCATTACTTCACCTTCATCCTATTGTTTCGAGAGTTGATTTTCTGGTTTATACATAAATTCTTCTAGTCAAACAATACTTCAGCATGTCTGGCTCCAACGGCTGTTTTGAATTGTTTCTTACCTGCCTGGTGTGCTCGAGTAACTTTTCCTGCTTCGCTTTGGACAAAATTTGTCCTATTCTGGTATTTCATGTACAAAAAGTCGCGAATAAGTTTATGCACCACCAGCCTAATTCCGTCGTTCTGATTACGTCAAATCATCGACCATGGACTTTACTCTCTCAGGTTTCTTCGTAGTCGATTTTCGTTTCTTTTAGCACCGCGCTTACGTTTAACTCCATCCTTCTGCTGGCATTGAGAAAGTCTGAAATCTCATTGTTTGTCCTTCGGGTGCAGAATCCAAGGACAACTTCAAAAATTGAAGTAAAAATAGTTATTGTTTTAAAGAAGAAACAGACCAAAAACGAAGGTAAAATAAATATGCGTAAAATAAGCAGCTAAAAATTGTGAATGAATACCGTGTCCACCCTGTATATATATATAGAGAGAGGATCTTTCAACAAGGACGCTCAAGGTTTGTCAGGAGATAGTAGCCATGTTGTTGAAGGGACATCTGACAACTTCACTGTGATCTGTTCAGTAGTACTTGGCAAGTCATGATGGAAAGTTATAGCGTTGAACAGCGTGTACAAATCATCAAATGTTATTATCAAATTCAGTGGCCCGTTCGACAAACGTTCCGCTCATTACGTGATTTCTATCATCGCCACAGCGACGAGCCCATTTTTGGATGAATGGATTTATGAACATGCAAAATTGTCGGATTTGGGATGAAAACAATCTACATGAGATACACCAGCACCAATTGCATCCCAACAAAGTCACTGTTTGGTGCCGATTTTCGTCTAACGGAATCATCGGTCCGTATTTTTGGGGAACGAAAGTGAGATTGCCATAACCGTCAACGGCGAGACCTACAGATCGATGATAAGCAACCTCTTGTGGCTTTAACTGAATTATATGGCTTATATGGATACTGACGACATGTGGTTCCAACAGGACGGCGCTACGTGTCACACTGCGCACGCCACGATAGACATTTACCACTAGCGATTTCAGGGCAGGGTCATCTCGCGCGGCGGCGACGTAAACTGGCCACCGAGATCATGCGATTTAACGCCATTAGACTACTTTCTTTGGGGCTACCTTAAATCGCAGGTCTATGCAAATAATATGCAAACAGTTGATGCCTCAAAATCAGCATAGACTTATGCGACAAAGTCATCGAAAATTAGGCCTCGCGAATACGTTCCACCAAGCGAAGCCGCGGCGGATATTTTAACGACGTGATAGTCTACACTTAGTGCTATAAAATGTACTTTCAAATATAAAAAAAATTGAGTGCATATATAATATATCACTCCCGCCCTTTGTTTATCTCCACATTCTTAGAGATACTCAGCATGGCTTCCGTAACGAACCTTCCTGCGGGCACAAACATTTTAGACTTTGTAATCTTGGTATAAGATGAAGCTAAATCCGTTGATATCATATACCTTGATTTCCAGAAAGCCTTCGATAAAGTTCCTTACTAAGGTTTAATGATATAATTACAATCACATGGAATTCACGGTGTCATTTCAAGATAGATTGAGAATTAGCTCAGCAAAAGAAAGCAGAGAGTATTCCTAAAAGGTACGGTGTTTAACTGGCTCACTGTAACTAGTGGGACTCCCTAGGGCCTCTCCTTTTTCTAATCTACCTTAATCACATTGATGAAGTTCTGACATGAACAATCTAAAATTATGTGGGTGATATGCAAATTGTCAATGCCTTAAACTCAAATAAGTAAGTAGAATATATTTTATATAAGTTAGACAAGTTATAACCTCGAAACGTGGCACATGTTCTTTCGTGCAGTTAAAGGCAAAGTGCTTCACATTGGAAATCAAATAAAAAAGCATCTGATTCAATGAAATGAACACGATTGAAAAGCGTAGACAAGGAAACAGTTTTAGGTGTAGCAGCGTAGAGTAACCTAAAACCCAGTCAACAATCCGCACAAGTTACCAAAAAGACTAATAAAAATAATTGGCTTTATAACAACGACATTCGAGCACAAATGGAAAGATGTAATACTTACCCTTTACAAATCTTTACTCCGGCCACCTTTGGACCCTGTTCAAGCGTGGTCCCCTTAACACCGAAAACATATAAACAGACTACAACGGATTTAACATCGAGTTACCAAAATGATAACTGGTCTAACAAACAAGCCACACAATAATTTTCTGAAGAAATTAAATCTATTTCTATTAACCCTGGTTACCTAATTCAAGTATTGAAAATCGTCCTAAGCATAATTAATATGAACTTTACAAAGTATTTTATAAGCGAACGATCAAACTACACACGAGGAAATGGTTATAAAGTTACTCATAGGTAAACCGTTTAACTCGCACAGGTCTAAAAAAAAATTCTAAAAAAGTCTAAAAAAAGGTCTGCTGACCGAACTCGCGTGCTTTCACTTATTCCTATTTATGACCTTACGACCTCAAAACTTTCAATAATACACGGACAAACTTTGGGTGGACCTTTAAAATTATATCATTCGAAAGAAAATGTAAAACAACAAATAATTCACTGGCTAACTTTAGGAGAACTTTGCCAAATATATCATCAGAAAGAGAATGTAAAACAACATAAGGGTTTCAATTTCGTTAGAATGGGCCGAATAGTTATGAAATTATAGCTAAAACAACATAATTCCCAGACTAACCTTGGGAGGACCTTGGCAATTATATCATTAGAAAGAGAATGTAAAACAACATGAGGGTTTCAAATTTAGTCAAAATCGGCCTAATACATAGTTACAATGTTATTACCAAAGCAAAAATGCAACAAAACAAAAGGAGACCGACGGACCAACCAACATAGTGAGATATAGAGTCGAACGTGACTAAGCACACGAAACTAAAAATTCAACTAATGGAATGGTCTTCCTGGTTTCGTCATTGACTGCACTATAGTTGATTCGTTTAAACATAAACTAGACAAACACTTCCCCTCAAACTCAAGACAGACTAGGTTTATAAGGGAGTAATTTTTTCCCCCTCCATCTGATAAGGAAACATCAAAGATCAAGGCAACATTGAAGCGTATCTCTCAAGAACTTTTCCACCTCCTGGCAGATATCCTTCCTGAATTGAGATCTGAAGCCAAACAATCCTCAAAGATGTTAGTTGCAACCTTGTTATCCATCAGCCTCTATTCTGAAAGTTTAGCATCTACACATTTCACTTTATTACTCGGCATTCTCCTATACTATCCTAAACTCATGCTTTCGTTCGTTTTTGCTTTTTATTTTGGAAAGTTTTGAAACTGCAACCTACCATAACTTCCGATAAACTTCATTTAACTTCATCACTTGTCAGATTGCACAGCTCTCTTAATAAATAAATGCCCTCGTTAGTTATTCCTTCTTAGAATATAATGAAATTTAACTTCGAAAATTTTGCCAAAACAAAAAGAAATTATATTCCCACAAACCCTTCTTGCTAAACAATAACTGGTGGAAATGATTTAAATATTAGCACAGTACCTCTTTACTTTTACATATTTACCGGAAAGGACATTACATGTAATTCTTAGGGATGTATGTATTACCTAGGAAGAGGCGTTGAACGCGGGAGTGGCGCTACCTGTAAACGTAGTTCTTCATTTAATAGAAAAATGTCGAGTAATTTTTACTGAAGAAAAGAGGTAAGTCCGGCACAACTTATCTTCAAACATATAACTCAATTTTATTTGGGCGTTGGAGAAAATTTCAAGATGAAAAGATCTTTGAGAAATGCTGAGCAAATGTATTAAATTTACTTCTCGCCAGTTGAGCCATCGAAAGAAGGAGGAATGTGCTCTTGTTTAGAAAAAGATCTCTCGAATATCAGGTTATATAATTATTTGTCTGATTGTACTCTATGATCTTCTTCAGTTTAGCAATTTAGTGAAATCTGAGATCTTTATTGCTATACAAATAATTGTTAGGATCTGTGAGAAAATGCTCCAGATCACATTTTGCCACTTCAAGTCTAAGTTAAAAATGAGAACAATAAACTTTCTCGCAAATAAGAACAATCATATAAGGACTGAAAATAAAATCGGGTTCGCATATTAGAAACTAAACAAGGAGTGTTGGGTAATAAGGGAGAAACAGAACGGTGAAAGAATTCGTAATCCCGAACTTAGCTTTTTTAAGATCAGCAAACCCCCAAAATAAGCTAGTAAAAATTAGGCTATCCTGAAAGACGTCAATTGCAGAAGAAAATAAAATTATTTGATAGAAATATATTTAAGCAAACCAAAAAATAATATGAAAATATTATTATAATATTAATAAAGAAATGAACTCATTAAAATTTTTTTGAATTCATATTGAGTATCCATTTTCCGACAGGAGGTATGAAAAGTACTTTGCTTATTTTGTTCTTTCATAACCAAATGCTACTCATGTTCTAAAGATAAGCAATTCTAAAGGCTCTTAGGAGTTACTAACTTGTAGAAAATCCCCCAAACAACAAGACAATAAATTTACAGAAGAATTAAAATAATATTGTATTTACAAAGATACCAATACTGATAAAATGTACCGATTCAGGCAAGACTTTAGGAAACCATTCAGGGGAAGAATCAGTTTGCGGATAGAGAGGAAGTCAACTTTGCCTATGAATAAGCCGTTATGCTTTTCTTGTCACGGAAATGATCGGGTTTAGCTAGCCTGCACTAAAAAGTGTGGGTGGAAAGCGCTTCACCTCCCTCGCTATTGACGTACGTGTAAATATGTGTGTGTCTATGTATGTAGGGCAATTTGGGAAAGTTTGAGGAATATCGACCCTCTCCTGCGACAAGCTATGGGGGACAGAGGGAATGAAAATGCAGTGTTTCTGCTAAGGTATTGGCACTGTTCGCTTTGGTCATATGATATTGCAGCGTCGAGGGGTTTTATGGCACAATATATCCGAGTGTAGATTTCACCTCAGTTTTACACCTATCACGACAATCCTTCAAGGCTATATCATTAAATAAGCTTAGGGGTGTACACACAAAGAAAATTGTAATTAGAGTTAAAATGTAATTAAACTGTTTCATTGAAATCAAATCCATGTAAAAAAGAGAGGCAAAATGAATGATGATCCGTAGGTACATATCGCCTACCAATGTTTTTTATCCTCCTAAAATCATTATTCTTCTCATAATCATCATGCACGTAGATGAAGCAAATGATATAAAAATGATGTAAGTAGAAGGAAGTACTGTAATTCATATTTTATAAGAAAGGATATTTGAGGTTCACCTTAAAAGTGGTTAAGATTTTAGTATAATAGCGAAAGATGGTAGGTAGAAAAGAGTAAAGGAAATTATGGCAAATATTAAAAGATAATTAATATAAATTAGTATTCCAGGAAAATGACTTAACATTTTCTAGTAACGTAAGTGTTAAGGTGAATCAAAACCTTATAATTAACAGTGTACATATAAGCAAGGTCCAAAATACAATTTTGATCCAGATTTTGTTACCACTTGAAGATAAAGATTTCATGAATCTAGTAAAGAATACATCGCTTTTGGGACGAATCCCGCTAACCAGGATTCGCTGTACATAAATTACAAAATTCACATTTGAGTGATGAATTACAATATATCCTTTAATAATGGCTGTGATTTCTTAGAATATGTGAGATTCTGTTTCTCAATGCGTTAGCAGTGCATCATCCGTAGCTTATTCTGTAGCTTAAAATTTGGGAGTTTCCAAAGCATTAAACCAATATTTAAATATAGTGTTACGAGATGCGGGCAATAAATTTGCAATTCGGACATAAGGAAACGAGATATAAGGAAAAGTGTTTTATTATTTTCCAATATAACTACCCTCGAGTTCAATGCACTTGCGCCACTTGTTCCTGAGGCTTCGAATTCCCGACAACCAGAAATCTCCCGACTGCTGTTCAATCAACTCCTGGACGGCGAGCTGGACATCTTCATCGTCCCCAAACCCAGTCCACGCAGTGCAGCCTGAGCTGGCGGAATAAAAAGTAGTCGCTAGGTGCCAGATATGGACTGTAGTGGGGATGGTTGAGCTCCTCGAATCCGCACTTGCTCAGGGCAGCTTGTGCAACTATGGCCTTGTGGACTTTGACGACGTTGAAGTCGATCAGGGGGCGTGAGGTTTCTAGGGACCCAACCGGCAGATACCTTGGTCATGACCAAATTGTCGTGGATAATGTTGATAACACTTTCATGTGATATTCCAAGTTCTCGCTCGATTTCTTCGACCTTCACCCGTCAATTTTCTAGGATCATCCTCTCCACACGGGCCACCTTATCCTCATTCGTCACGTCTGACTGGCGTTCTGGACGTGGGTTATCTTTAAGGGACTCAAGACTATGGCGGAACTCCCTATTCAAGCGAGCAATGGTTGCATAGGAAAGGGTGGTATCGGTGTACACTGCAACCATGCGTTCATGGATACATTTTCCATTCTTGCCTTCCTTGGTCAAAAATTTGATTACTGCGCGCTGCTCAACCTTCTCCATTGTTGAAAAACTTGTGACTGACGATCTGCGATCAGCTACTGCTTCTTAAATAGACGAGGGAGGAGCGTGCGGCTGCAGAACCTCACTTGTCATAACTTGTCCTAACACCCCAACAAATACCCATCCCACTTCCTCTGTTTTTCCCTACCGATTTGCAAAACCTATTGACCGCCCCTCGTATTTCTTCAAAGTCTTCCTCACTTGTACTCTACGTCACAGTGCTCTCATTGACCAAAAATGCAAGAACCTTCTTTAAATCGAAATAGGATTGTTGGTAGTTCTAGCAACCTTACATACCTTTTTTTTGCTCTACGTGTGTTGATAGTAAAAACAGGGAAGGAACCATCGCTATTTCGTGAGAAACAGTTATATATTATATATATCACATAAAAATTTCCCGGAGGCACGACATGTTTTGTTATATTGTTCCCATAACACTAACTAACAAATTTTAACTTTGTCTCTGCTACTTGACTAAATTGTGTTGTAACTAACTAATTCTGGTGCCTGAATTATGCATCTAGACTACATGGCTCACTTTGTCACCTTGGATCAATTAATGATATAATTATTACGAGTTTGAGAAAAATGAGACGTTTCTTGGCAAAGGCTTAGAATCGGGGCATCATATTTCGCATTATGTACGTCCTTTTGCAGACTTAGACAAGATATGTATTATATATAAAGGAGTTAGTACTCAGTTAACTTTAAATTTCTTTAAAATATTTTGAGACTCTTGCTCTTGCCGTTGTACGTGGATATAGGATCCTCAAGTTGTAGGAACCAGCAGTAGTCACCTATCATGTTTTCGTTGAAGCGGCCTTGATACCTGCTTTCCATCAATGCGATATCTCGGTGGAACCTTTCCCCATGTTCGTCATTAATATCACCCATATTAGATGGAAAGAAATATAGATGCGAATGCAAAAAGTGCATCTTAAGAGACATCCGACACCCCATTCGTTGATAGGCCTTTAGCATATTATCCGCTAGTTCTTCATAGTTTTTAGTCCTATAATTACCAAGGAAGTTCTGCACTACATGGAAAAATGAATCCCATGCTTCCAACTCAAGTGGAGTTAGTTTATTTCTGAACTCCCTGTCACGTATCAATTCTCTGATCTCAGGCCCTACAAAAATGCCAGCTTTAAATTTATCATCGGTTTTCTTTGCACCAAATTTCTCTTTGAGATACTGAAATCCATCAGAATCCTGGTCCATTGATTTAACAAAATTCGTGATAAGGCCAAGTTTAATATGAAGTGGTGTAAGGTAGATCTTCTGTGGATGTACCAAAGGCATGTGTTTCACATTGTATCAGCCAAATATGTGTTATTCTCTTCCGTGACACTTTTTGACAATATAATGATTTCTGTCGTCATGGCTGTTCCATAGACATAAGAAGCACATATTCTTTGTGTATCCTAGCTACAGTCCAAGAAGTAAAGAAATTACCTTTAGATCACCACAGAGATTTCGCTTATGATGCAAATAATGAACACCTTCCAAAATAAATTTAATTGAGCCATATGTCTCTATCATCCCAACAATAAGTACAAAAGGAATTAAAGGTTTTTTGTTACCATTGTGTAGCAACACATTCATCAGATAAATGCTCGTTTCGTAGCTGGTTCATGAGTCCATTAACATCAGTACAGAAACATGCACCATTATCTTCTTTATAGAAGGCAGCTAAAGCCTCATGGCGTTTACGGAGAGTAGATATTTTTGCACCATCCTCTAGAAGATTCCCTTGCTGTAGTTTGGAGCCCAACAATTCTGCGTTCTCCTTTGACAATGACAAATCCCTCACCAAATCATTCAAAATTTCTTGATTTATCAACTGGATTTTCTTTTCCTTAGAATCATCCTCATACATTTCATCTTCATGGTTATTATTCTCTTCAGGCGATTAATCATCATCTTTAACTGCACTAACTGATGGAGGAACTGGGATTGGCATCTCCATATTTTTCGGGACTGGTTTTATAGCTGACTTACAATCTGGATATACAATTTTTGACTTGTTCTTATCTGAGAATCCCGCGATATTTGTCATAAAAAAGTAGTAATTAAAAACATGATTTGTTAGCTCAAGCTACAGCCCCGTATAACACACAGTACAAGATTAATGAGGTGCCCAGGGCTTACCTTGGTCACTAACTTTAAAAGCAAAATAATAATTATATGCAGTTTTCACTTGTTCAGCTAAATTTTTACGCTGGTTGCTTGGAGTATATCTTCCACAGATATAATAAAAGTTGTCTAGGTTAATTGTACATCATTCTAGATTAATGTTTTCAACTTAGTTTGTATATATCTTGTTATAAACTTTTGTACAATCTTATTTCATTTACAAGTTAATTGAGAGAGTAATCTGAAAGAAAAATGCAATTAATCACTGTATGTAAATACTGTTTTAATACTACTACTATAATGGCTAAATTTGACAACATGATAAAGCAGGAGTGTAACGCAGAAACCAAACACACAAAACACATCCTCTCACTACGGTAGCCGAGGCAATACTGCCCATATGTATAACTAAAGAGTATGTGTGTAACTAAGAAACCTTACATGCTAGAACAATTCTGATTACAGATTAGGAATCAACATACTCAATTTAGTATAAATCACAAGCTAATATCCAAATAGCAAAACATTGTTAACTAGTGTACTGAATGAGGACAGTCGACTACCTGCCATCACTGGCCTGATGTATTCTCCTAACGGAAGGAATTTTTCATTTCAAAACTTTCTGAACCAGCACAAAAACGTTATTATTTAAGTCATCACACGCCTAGAAGTACACTTATTCTTTATAAAACAACTGTATAAACGTGGAAGAGACGAAGTTAATAGATCTTTGTGATAGAACGAGTTGAAGCTGCGTTAATTTCAACTCCTATCCCATATTATTTAAAACCACGATGTTGCCCACATGCATCTTCGATTCGAAGCTTGGAGTCTTATCAAAGCTACCGGATGTCAATGTTTAAACAAGGAGGTTATCGTCCCCCCGTTCGCCCCCATACGCCGACCTCGCCAGATCGAGTTAGGCTTATGGGCAGATAAGGCATTGTTCTCCGGCTCGGCTGTGCGTTCCCTCGGAGCTTCCACCCCATTGTCCCCCCACGCCAAGGAGATGTCCTGGCTATTTATATGGAAACTTTACCACTAAGATCAGATTGGAGATCCAGATTTTCGTCGCGAAACATCACCACGACCCTCTCTCCCTTTGTGCGCCAAGGGACCTCGACCTCGAGATTCACCATCCCTTGTCCAGAAGGAGGACAATATTCCTTGAGTGCCAAAGGTTCGAGCCTTCTGTGACGCCAAGTCCCCAAGGCTTTCCCCTTGTTGTTCAGATGAGAACAGCACTAGAACAGCCATTGTTCTTTTGAGGCCTTCGCCAAGAAACGGTTCTCACCCTTCCCCCCCTGTTGTTCAAAGGATAACAGCATTAGAACAGCCATTGTTCGTTTTGAGCCCTTCGCCAAGAAACGGTTCTCACCCCCCCCCCCTGTTGTTCAAAGGAGAACAGCATTAGAACAGCCATTGTTCGTTTTGAGCCCTTCGCCAAGAAACGGTTCTCACCCCCCCCCTGTTGTTTAGAGGAGAACAACATTAGAACAGCCATTGTTCTTGAGCCCGTAGACAAGAGACGGTTCTCATCCCCCCTTTGTTCAGAAGAGAACAACCTAGAACAGCCATTGTTCTTCAAGCCGTTCGTCGAGAAACGGTTCTCCTTCCCAAAACGCCACGTCAGGATCCTTTTATTCCCCCCCTTCGGCTGGAACTCGCCAGCGGACCGAAACTCCTTCGCGCCACTTTCCACTGCACCACTAGTGCAAAAGTTACGTAAGCCAAACGTCACCTTTGAGTACTTAACCCTTTTGTCAATTCTATCCTGTGCTTTAAATGGTTTATCGAACCATCCCATCTCTTTAACTCGATATTTGTTTTACCTTTTTAAAATCCTTTAAATCCTAGGATTAGCCGAGCCCCCACGACCCTTTTCATTCTCTGTTTATGTCAATATTTTCCGTCTTGTGTATTGTTGATAGTTATTATTAATAAAACTCTATTTTATTAATGATAGCAATATTATTATCCTTGAGCTCAGTTCCACTTCTTAAGCATATCGAAGATACATAATATCGGCCGCCAGACAGTAACGCACTCTAAAGATAATTAAGGAAGTTCCCTCAACGAATAGTGATATATGGTATCGTCGGGAGTCATTCTACGACATATATATATCTACTATTTAAATTTGGTGTCAGGTGTGGGGTTTAACGCTATATCTTTGCAAACACTGGTCTCAGTCGAGTAAAGCATAGTGTTATTCGTTATAATAATAAAATATAGTAGTTCCCTTTTGTTTTAACGATTGCTATCCCCTTTTTTTAAACTTAAGAAGCTGGAGTAGCTCAAGGAACGGTTATAATAATTTGTTTGTGTTTTTTTTGTGTGATTTTAGTCAGTTGTTATTTAGATCGAGAAACCAAGTACGAATAGGTCAGTGCCCATATTTAGGTAGGCTAATTCTATAGAGGCATAATTCTTGTTTCAAGGAATTTTAGTTGGATGACTAGTGCGCCCCCAAGTGCAAAGATGACTCAGTTTGAAATCTTTAAAGCGCAAGGAGAATCCTTGGGACTCTCCGGAAAAGAACTAACTGAGTACATTCGAGAGGAGCAAAGGAAAGAAAGAAAAAGAGAGGAACGGATAAGACAAGTGGAGCTTCACCATCAGATTGAATTAGCTCGGATTGAAGCAGAATTTCAAAGAAAAAAGGAAGTAATAGAAAGGGAAAGAGTAATCCGACGAGGGGAACGAGAAAGAGAAATACAACGAGAAGAACGAGAAAGAAAAATACAACGAAAAGAACGAGAAAGAGAAAAACAACGAGAGGAACGAGAAAGAGAAATACAACGAGAAGAACGAGAAAGAGAAATACAACGAGAAGAACGAGAAAGAGAAAAACAACGAGAGGAACGAGAAAGAGAAATACAACGAGAAGAACGAGAAAGAAAAATACAACGAGAAGAACGAGAAAGAGAAATCCAACGAGAAGAAAGAAGGAAGGATTCGCGCCCCTTCCCAGGAAAGCTGACAAAGTTTCCGAGCCCCGTAAAACCCCCAAACTTCTTTCCCCCAAACCAACAACGGGACTCCAAACCTCCCGTTAAGACTTCTCTTCCAGCTCTCTTCCCGAAGCGACGAACCATATGCTTCACCTGTGGTGTAGAAAACCACATGAGCTGGAATTGCCCCCAAAATTCTAGGCTTAAGAGTGGACCAGCCCACCAAGTTCACCAGATTAATACAACCCCGGCTCCCCCGGTGGTACAGACCCAAGCATCAACTTCTCCCCCTCCGTCAGGCCACCAGGTAAAGTTGATTTTTGCTAAAAGTTCATCGGGAACTTTGAAATATGAGGAGGGCAGCGTGGACAGCTGCCGAGTATCGACTCTCGTCAGGGACACAGCAGGATGTACGTGTTTCATCGTGTCCGACGAACTCCTCCCAGTGGCCTCTAACCACGAAAAATTTGCGGTGGTACATGACCACCTTGGGCGGGCGAACCGATTCCCCGTCGCTAGATGTTACCTGCAGTGTCAATATTATAATGGCTGGGCTGAAGTCATTGTAGCACCCATACAATTCTGTTCCGTACTTATAGGACAGAGCCCCCAAGTAAGTTTCAATCCTGTGTTTCAGGCCGCCCTTCCTCAAGGCCGAGATAAGAAAGAAACCCAGGAGCACGTCCCCATCAGAACCCCGATACCGTCCGATTTCTCGGAGACCCCTAACCAGGAATCTAGGACGGCAAAAGAGGAGTGTGAATCACTAACACCCTTAGGTGATAAGGCCCAAGACAAGGACACGGAGACTGTCCGTGGACCCCAAGAAAAAAAGAACCCCCAACGCGCCCATGGAGATACCTTCGTAGAACTGGACGAAACATCGGCGCTTGAAGAGGATTGCCCCGCGGAGTCCCTTAATGTAATCCAGACAGTGTGCATCCAACCTGATGCCGATTACCCTCCTCATTCCCTACCAGGCGAGTCTTTGGAACCCTCTGACCTGGATAGTGACGCGCAGCTGACACCACGTCAGAAGAGTCAGCTACAAGAACTAATTAAATGGAGTCACCATTTACCCGCCCTATTAGCTCTTTTCGAGCGACTGCGTGAAAATGGCCTCACCATTGGCCCCAGCAAATGCCATTTTTCCCACGAAACCATCAAATATTTGGGTTTCAAAACAGGACAAAGCAAGTTAGGTCCCCATGAGAACAAGATTAAGGCAATCGCCGACATGCCCCTCCCGATTACAAAGAAGCCATTAAGATCGTTCCTAGGATCAGCTTCTCCCTATCAGCGATTTGTTCGGAATTTCGTTGCAATTTCGGCCCCCCTATGCCCCCTTCAAAAAAGGAATTTTCCCCGATCGTTTACGTTGGAATGATGTCGCTGTTTCCCATTTTAATCAGCTCAAGAGTAAGTTCCTTTCTGCCCCCATTTTAAAGTTGCCCAAACCGGAAAAATCCTTTGGGGTTAAGACCGACGTGAGCAACGAGGGCATTGGAGGTGTACTCCTTCAATACGTGGATGACGGAACGAGTCATCCAGTTGCATATGCTAGTCGTCAACTATTACCACGCGAAGAGAGATATGCCACTAGAGAAAAGAAAGCTCTATCAATTATCTGGGTCATAGACAAATTCAAGATGTACTTGATAGGTAAAGAATTTCAAAAAGGAACCGACCACCGTCCGTTAGCCTATATTAGGATTTTGCGACACTCAAACGGCCGCATCATGCGCTGGAGTTTACTTTTGCAAGAGTATCAATTTAAAATAAATTATATCAAAGGTTCCGATAACCAGGTCGCTGACGCACTCAGTAGGAATGCGTTACCGAATAGCGTAGAATAATTGTATTCATAGGATTAGTATCTCCATGTAGGTATATACCGTCTTGTACGACTTAAATTAAGATTCTTTTGTAATATAATTAATTAATGTATATGTCTGAATTTTGTAACGCTCAATGTCTAATTTTTTGTATGTATATATATTTGTACCCATTAATTTACGTATAAATTATTTTGTCCTGTATGTACTAATTTTATATCATTTCATTGTTCCATGCCCTTTTTTTTCTTTGATTAAGTTGCATTAAAGGTTATTTTCCCCTGTAATCTAAAGATCAAAATAATCATATGTATTGAGGTAATACTAGTTAGGTGCAGGAAGGTACGGTTGGTACAAGAAATCGAGTTCCCTTCAACGGAGCCATATCGTTGTCTCTTTTCTCTTTTTTTTTTCGAAGTTACAACTTCCCCTGGAATGGATGGGTGTGATAGAACGAGTTGAAGCTGCGTTAATTTCAACTCCTATCCCATATTATTTAAAACCACGATGTTGCCCACGTGCATCTTCGATTCGAAGCTTGGAGTCTTATCACAGCTACCGGATGTCAATGTTTAAACAAGGAGGTTATCGTCCCCCCGTTCGCCCCCATACGCCGACCTCGCCAGATCGAGTTAGGCTTATGGGCAGATAAGGCATTGTTCTCCGGCTCGGCTGTGCGTTCCCTCGGAGCTTCCACCCCATTGTCCCCCCACGCCAAGGAGATGTCCTGGCTATTTATATGGAAACTTTACCACTAAGATCAGATTGGAGATCCAGATTTTCGTCGCGAAACATCACCACGACCCTCTCTCCCTTTGTGCGCCAAGGGACCTCGACCTCGAGATTCACCATCCCTTGTCCAGAAGGAGGACAATATTCCTTGAGTGCCAAAGGTTCGAGCCTTCTGTGACGCCAAGTCCCCAAGGCTTTCCCCTTGTTGTTCAGATGAGAACAGCACTAGAACAGCCATTGTTCTTTTGAGGCCTTCGCCAAGAAACGGTTCTCACCCTTCCCCCCCTGTTGTTCAAAGGATAACAGCATTAGAACAGCCATTGTTCGTTTTGAGCCCTTCGCCAAGAAACGGTTCTCACCCCCCCCCCCTGTTGTTCAAAGGAGAACAGCATTAGAACAGCCATTGTTCGTTTTGAGCCCTTCGCCAAGAAACGGTTCTCACCCCCCCCCTGTTGTTCAGAGGAGAACAACATTAGAACAGCCATTGTTCTTGAGCCCGTAGACAAGAGACGGTTCTCATCCCCCCTTTGTTCAGAAGAGAACAACCTAGAACAGCCATTGTTCTTCAAGCCGTTCGTCGAGAAACGGTTCTCCTTCCCAAAACGCCACGTCAGGATCCTTTTATCCCCCCCCTTCGGCTGGAACTCGCCAGCGGACCAAAACTCCTTCGCGCTACCTTCCACTGCACCACTAGTGCAAAAGTTACGTAAGCCAAACGTCACCTTTGAGAACTTAACCCTTTTGTTAATTCTATCCTGTGCTTTAAATGGTTTATCGAACCATCCCATCTCTTTAACTCGATATTTGTTTTACCTTTTTTAAATCTTTTAAATCCTCGGATTAGCCGAGCCCCCACGACCCTTTTCATTCTCTGTTTATGTCAATATTTTCCGTCTTGTGTATTGTTGATAGTTATTATTAATAAAACTCTATTTTATTAATGATAGCAATATTATTATCCTTGAGCTCAGTTCCACTTCTTAAGCATATCGAAGATACATAATATCGGCCGCCAGACATAACGCACTCTAAAGATAATTAAGGAAGTTCCCTCAACGAATAGTGATATATGGTATCGTCGGGAGTCATTCTACGACAATCTTAAACTTGGAAAAAGTCAACTGACTCTGCCCAGCCATTTTATTACGTAACTATTCTGCAAATAAAAATCACAAACGATTGCATCAATATTTCGATTAAAGCAAAAAGCTAAGTTCATTATCTGGACAAAATTCCAATCAAACAAGTATTTTAGAAAAAATTGTTAGCTAATAAAGATCTTCAACCATTATTTAATGTCTTTCCTATGCATAAAGTTCACTCTTGACACGAGCAAAATTTGTCGGATAAAAAGTTCTCTCAAGTCGAAACATGAACTTTAACGGCCTGTAATTCTTACATTCTGGATTGTAGTAGGATTGATTTTTCTCTACGCTATCAATTTTTTCTTCCCTTGGATGTAAACCGCGTTTTGCTTGAACCGTACATCAGAAGGAGCGGATGTCGCATCCAAATATTCGATCATAGCATCCAATCCATTAGCCATCATCCGACTTCGCATAGGATTTGGAGGGTTATCGTCGGCAATTAAAGGCGACCACCACGTAACGTAAAGCTCTTTCTCAGTGATTCAACTCTTTGTTTTCAGTTTAATAATGTATATCATGCTCCAAGAGCTTTGTAAATACCCCCATCCCGCCACGCCACCCCCGCAAAATCTTCACCTTAGCCCACGTCAGTGTAAATATTTTTGCAATCTACTCTCCTCTTTCCGAATGTGTCATCTTTCAGGCAGCAAACTCGTTTGATTGTCTCCAGAACTTGAAAGTTGCTCTTATATGTTTGATTAACACATTAATTAAAAAATTTATAAACATCTTTATCAAAGTACTTTCCTTGTTGTTCAGCAGGGAAAAAGTTCATATTTTCGAAATTGTTACAAAAAATAAAAGTATTGCAAAATAACACTCGAAATCAAGATACGCCCGCATGTATCCTGATCCAAACTGAAGAAACAAAGACGTTTTTTTCGAAATTATTTCATTTTCAACTGTTGTGTTTAATATATCAAACATTTTCGAAGCAGTGGTTTGAGTTTTTTCTAGAACGGCACACGACCATTATTATGATGGCTTTAAAGTACCGCTCAGATATCACCTCGGATTCTAGACCATCATAAAACATTTTTTTAAAAATGAAACTGATGAATCTTACACACAAAACGTTACTTAGAAGATAACCGCTTCAACTTGTTTCGCCATATTTGACTACTCAACTCTGAACATTAACTAAGTAAATGAAAATCATTTTAACAAACAGTTTATAGGGTAAAGTATAATTGACTCTTGTCATCTGGTGAAAATTGGCGGCTAAATGGATCTGAGGATGGAAAACAACAAGTTGCAAGTTATCAAGATCTGAACGCCGCAGACTCAACTTTAGAGTAGTACTGTTTTTTTTTTCCCCTCGGCCAGACGTTTGCCCCAAGAATGCTCCTTTAAGGTTATTTATCCTACTTAATTTCTATCGCAAAATATACCTTACAAAAATAGTTTATAAATCACTTTTATAATCATAATATATTGACTACTTACTCCATCTATATCCTTGATTAGTATACCCAATGATATATATATATATATATATATATATATATATATATATATATATATATATATATATATATATATATATATATATATATATATATATATATATATACATATATATATATATATATATATATATATATATATATATATATATATATATATATATATATATATATATATATATATATATATATATATATATATATATATATATATATATATATATGCAACAAAGCCCACAGGGAAAATTAATACGAGGATTTCAATTACTTCGAACTTTATTTCGAAATTACTTGGAATCCTCGTATTAATTTTTCCTGTGGGCTTTGTTGCATTTATTGGTTACTTACGCAATACTTTGTGAATTTTCCACATATATATATATATATATATATATATATATATATATATATATATATATATATATATATAATTATGTAAAAGGCCATGTTGCATGCATATGGCAGCGTTGGAAATTTTAACTTGTAAAGGGTCTTTCAACAAGGATGCTCGAGCTTTGGCATGCGATAGTAACCACGTTGTTAAAGTGACATCTGGCAACCTCACTGTGAACTGTTCAGTAGTACTTGGAAAGTCACGATTGAAGGTTATAGCGTTGAATAGCGTGTGCAAATTATCAAATGTTATTATCAAAATTAGTGCTTCGTTCGACAAACGTTCCGCGCATTACGTGATTTCTATCCTCGACACAATCGTCCTGCCGAGTCCACTGTTCGACTCTAGGTGCTCAAATTCGAGACAAAAGGGTCGATCAGTCAACACCTGTACGTCGCCGAAACGCAAGATCTGCTGAAAACATCGCTGCCGTAAATAAGAGTGTACAGGAAAATCCGAGGGAGTCAATTTCTCGTCGTTCACAAGAACTTGGCCTTTCTGCGACTTCAATTTGGCGAATTATCCATAGGAATTTGGGTCTGCACCCATACAAAATCCAACTCACCCAAAGAAAATATACCTTACAAAAATAGTTTATAAATCACTTTTATAATCATAATATATTGACTACTTACTCCATCTATATCCTTGATTAGTATCATCTTCAGCGACGAGACCCATTTTTGGATGAATGGATTTGTGAACAAGCAAAATTGTCGGATTTGGGATGAAAACAATCCACATAAGATACACCAGAACCAATTGCATCTAAATAAAGTTAATGTTTGGTCCTGATTTTTGTCTAACGGAATCATTGGTCCGTATTTTTTTGAGAACTAAGGTGGGATTGCAATAACCGTCAACGGCAAGACCTACAGATCGATGATAAGCAACTTCTTGTGCCCTTAACTGGATTATATGCCTGATATGGATACTGACGACATGTGGTTTCAACAGGACGGCACTACGTGCCACACTGCGCATGCCACGATAGACATTTTGCAGCAGAAATTTCAGGGCAGGGTCATCTCGCGTGGTGGTGACGTCAACTGGCCACCGAGATCATGCGATTTAACGCCATTAGACTACTTTCTTTGGGGCTACCTTAAATCGCAGGTCTATGCGAATAATCCGCAAACAGTTGATGTCCTCAAAGTCAACATACCGAACACTATCCAGCAAATTCAGCCCAATTTAGGCGAGAAAGTCATCAAAAATTGATCTTCCCGAATACGTTCCACTAAGCGAAGCTGCGAGGAGATTTGAACGACGTCATATGCATACTTAATGCCATAAAATGTACTTTCAAATTTCAAATAAAATGAGCGCATATATCACACACAACTTGTTTTATTTACATTTAAAAATTGAACGACCTTATTGGAATACCCTATATTTTCTTAATATTTCTTAATATTTTTTAACGGGGTCTTAGAGGCGAGTAAAAACATTCGCGAATGACATTCTTTATTTCTAGACATCTTTCGACCGTGTTAGGTCATCTTCAGGCAATGAACAGAGATGAAATTAGTCACAAATTGCTACATTATATATAGTCTTTCTACGTGAACATAAGTATTACAAAAATGGGCAATCATAGCGCGGGAAATATTTAAGGGAAAATTAGGCGCTAAAAGAAACATAAAATTGGAAGGCTCAGATTGTATGACTATACTCGGCAAACCCCGTTCATTCCGAGAAAAAGCCCCCAGGAAAATCGGGGCTTACAAAGTTTAACTTTGAAAAGACACCAGCCAATGCCCTCGAACGAATGAGAAGGATATATAACTCCTGCCTGAAGACGGAATACTTTCCAGATCATTATAAAATGGCTAAGATGATTTTCTTGCTTAAGCACGGAAAGGATCGAACGTTGAAAGAGAGCTACCGGCCAATTTCAGTTCTAGAATTTGGCGGGAAGCTCTTCGAGTAGATCCTAAACAGAAGACTGGTGTCTCACCTGGATACGAACTTACTCTTCAATCCACATCAATTCGGGTTTAGGAGAAGGCGAAGTAAAGAGATGGCGATTAATGTCATCAAGGAAAAGCTAGCCGAAGCAAAACGCAAAAGAAGTTACGTGGACATTGTTTGTCGGGATATATCAAAAGCGTTTGATAAAGTGTGGCAACGGGGAATGCAGTACAAAATCTTACGACTGGGCCTAGTGAAAGGTTAGAAAGAACTCTTTGTGACTATATCATTGTAGGGAAATCGTCACTCCCTCCCCCATCCGTTCACTTGTGGTGGAGTCACAAACGATTACCACAAAAACATCCGGCCCAAGCATCGGCGGGTGAAGCGATTAACCGCAGCGTCGCACCAATCGGCGAGATGAAAATGCAAGATCTCCCCCAGGAGAGTGAGATTCAATTTCACGTCAAATAAGAAATTGGAGACGTGTTTCTCCCAAGCTCGAAGGCTAACGAGAAGCCGATGTAAGACTTGGTGGGAAAAACAGTTTGGCATTAGAACCCTCCTGGGGCCGTCTTCAAGCCCCTACTCCCCTAACTACTTCCTCAGTGGGGTGATAAGGTATAAATGAGGAACACTGAAGAAAATCGAGGTAGTATACGTCAGTCTCTAGGTGACGAAGTCCCTGAATTAAGATTGGGCTACCAAGACTGGAGAGGTAGATTACTTGGTTCACCAGACCAAGAAGTACCCTGCAAGAGAGGCAGGGCTACCTACCTTAAGGGGCTAAGAAGCAGCTCATCCTCGAGCTAGTCCCTGGTTATCAAACCAAACGTTAAGTTAACTTTGTTAAGTTCAACTTACTCTCGTCAGAGAGACTCCTTATATCCTGGTGCATCTTAAACACCAGAGGTATTCCTCGTCCTTGAGGAATTAAGAAAAGAAGAAGGAAAAGGCTCCCCCTCAAGCTTGTTACTCGGTGGCCACACCGAACTCATAAGTTAACTTGGTTGAGGAACCAAGTTCAACTTATTCTCGTCAGAGAAATCCCCCTCCGTTATACTCGCCCTTAAAGAAGACTGGAAAGAAGAAGAAGCTCATACTCGAGCTAGTTCCTGGTTACCAAACCGAACTTTAAGGAACTTATTCTCGTCAGAGAAACCCCCCCTCATCGATCCTCGCCCTTGAAGAAGACCCTCGCCGAGTTAAGTTCTCGTCCATGAGGAATTAAGTAACGAAGGAGAAAAGCTCCCCCTCGAGCTCATTACTCGGTGGTCACACGGCACTCCAAGTTAACTTGGTTTAAGAACCAAGTTTGACTTCCTCTCGCCAGAGAGACCACGACTACCTTGGTGCCGCATAAAGCACCGTAATTGTTTTCGTCCTTGAAGAACCGTCCCCTGAATACCATGTGGACCCCCCAGCTGCTACCCTCGCCAAAACGACCTCGTGATCTCGCCCATCTACATCTGGCCAGGCGGCACGCGTAGTGGGACAAAAACATTCCTGAGGCCTTTAAACTCAAGTTGAGTCCGTAAGCCTAAATCTCATATATTGCTGTGTGTAGTGAAATTAATCAATTTTAGAGGTTCAAACTAATTGAATTAATTCATGTTTATGATAATATTCAGAGTATTGCTGTAGTTAATGTTTATATGTTGCATATTCAATTGTTATAGTTAAAATATAAATTTATTTTGGGAATTATTGTGCGTTTCTCTATATCGTTACGTGTTTCCAACGGCTCTATTCCTTATGATATTATTATAATATCAACATATTAGCACTCTTAGAACAAAAAGAGAGGGCATTCTACGACAGTCATAAAGAGAGCGGCGTACATCAGTCTAGGGTGCACGGATGGGCAAAAGTTTCCGCTCACTGCGGGCCTCCCACAGGAGGGGGCCTATCCCCCACTCTCTACTTAATTTACACCGCTGATGTCTCAGCCCCTGTAAGCCCCACTTGCCTCAACATTCAATTCGCCGATGATTTCACCAAGATACTCCCTTTTCATGGAGGAATGCGCCTTGGCAAGCTGGTATGACAGCAGCAGAAATTGAAAACATTAACACGCATGAGGCCCGGTAGAAGATACGTACGAACCAGGAAAATTTCAAAGTAGTTCCTATAGGCAGGAGACTACTTTACGAAGTCAGGATGTGGAATAGACATTATTCCTACACAATAGAGTGCAATGTACTTGGAATGAAGATTATTTAGCTGGATATAAGAACTACGTCTAAGAGAGAACTAGCAAGGCCAGTCCTGCAGTCAAAACTCTATGCATGTTTAGAAACCGTAAAAGCAATAAGAAAAAGGATTTACAATTTAATTGTAAGATCGATGCTGCTATATTCCACTTCCGCCCTCTCATGTGTCTCGAAGATACAAAAGAGGAATCTACAAGTGGTGCAGAATAAATGTATGTACCTAATTACAGGTACATACAGGAAAGAGAGAAGACGCTATGAAGAGCTGCACTGGGAGGCGGGATTAAGTCCCATTAAGGTTGTCATAGAAGAATAGCCAAGGAATTTGTAGAAACCGATTAATGGAGAATTGGACGATAATATCGTCCAAATGATTAACCAAAACTGAAGAGGCATAAGCCGCGCCAGATTTCCGAGCTCCGCTGGGCTTTTAGCTGGAGAAGCAGAAATGCCGTTCTATGCATTTAAATAAGAATGTTTTTACCCAGAGCCCAAAAAACAACCAAGAAACAGATTATCCAATTAAGAAAACTCACTGATTTCTACAAGAATTCACCGATGAATACCCCAAAATACCGAAGAAGACATCCAAGAAAAAACAACAAACACGATTCACACTCACTACAAGATATACAAAAAAAACAAAGACACTAAGGACAACAATAAAGTGATTAAAGTTGTTTATCGTTACGTGTTTCCAACGGCTCTATTCCTTATGATATTATTATAATATCAACATATTAGCACTCTTAGAACAAAAAGAGAGGGCATTCTACGACAGTCATAAAGAGAGCGGCGTACATCAGTCTAGGGTGCACGGATGGGCAAAAGTTTCCGCTCACTGCGGGCCTCCCACAGGAGGGGGCCTATCCCCCACTCTCTACTTAATTTACACCGCTGATGTCTCAGCCCCTGTAAGCCCCACTTGCCTCAACATTCAATTCGCCGATGATTTCACCAAGATACTCCCTTTTCATGGAGGAATGCGCCTTGGCAAGCTGGTATGACAGCAGCAGAAATTGAAAACATTAACACGCATGAGGCCCGGTAGAAGATACGTACGAACCAGGAAAATTTCAAAGTAGTTCCTATAGGCAGGAGACTACTTTACGAAGTCAGGATGTGGAATAGACATTATTCCTACACAATAGAGTGCAATGTACTTGGAATGAAGATTATTTAGCTGGATATAAGAACTACGTCTAAGAGAGAACTAGCAAGGCCAGTCCTGCAGTCAAAACTCTATGCATGTTTAGAAACCGTAAAAGCAATAAGAAAAAGGATTTACAATTTAATTGTAAGATCGATGCTGCTATATTCCACTTCCGCCCTCTCATGTGTCTCGAAGATACAAAAGAGGAATCTACAAGTGGTGCAGAATAAATGTATGTACCTAATTACAGGTACATACAGGAAAGAGAGAAGACGCTATGAAGAGCTGCACTGGGAGGCGGGATTAAGTCCCATTAAGGTTGTCATAGAAGAATAGCCAAGGAATTTGTAGAAACCGATTAATGGAGAATTGGACGATAATATCGTCCAAATGATTAACCAAAACTGAAGAGGCATAAGCCGCGCCAGATTTCCGAGCTCCGCTGGGCTTTTAGCTGGAGAAGCAGAAATGCCGTTCTATGCATTTAAATAAGAATGTTTTTACCCAGAGCCCAAAAAACAACCAAGAAACAGATTATCCAATTAAGAAAACTCACTGATTTCTACAAGAATTCACCGATGAATACCCCAAAATACCGAAGAAGACATCCAAGAAAAAACAACAAACACGATTCACACTCACTACAAGATATACAAAAAAAACAAAGACACTAAGGACAACAATAAAGTGATTAAAGTTGTTTATTACCATAACAGTAAATGCGCATATGATACCCAAGAACGTTAATTTTTTTTAAGACAAATGCCTTGAACGCCCTTATGATATAAACTATCTCCGTGGCAACAAAGGAACCACAAAGCAAAAAATACTTAAAAGCGATAGGCCTGATCACTAGGCACTTAGCATCTCTTTGCGCCCTGCCACACTTCTTTTTCTTTTTCACTATCAGTCCCCACACCTTTTCTTTACCCCCTACTCACACTACACACTTACATCAATTGAATTAAATTGAATCTGACTATTTGTCGCTCCGATCTATTTATCCGGTAAAGGAGGCAAAGGATACGTTCTTCTTTTAAAGGCGGTCAATTCGGAGACACAGAGATGTCTGGAGTATAGTTTCCAGCTGAAGTTGCACGTTAATTGCCGGTTTCTTGATTTGAATAATGACGGCTTCGGCCATCCACATTCTTCTGCGGTTTTGGAGTGTCAGGGTGAAGGAGGTGCCCTTATTTAGTTTTTCACGGGTTAGGGTAGTGCCATGAGAGTGGGCGTGTTTTTTAATCGCGCCATCTTTAAGGTGAGCTCTCAGTCGCCTTGACAGAGTTGTGGAGATTACACCGATGTACTTTGATTTGCGGTGTTCGCAGTAACCGACCTTGCACGAATTTTCGCACACGACCTTATACTTATTTTTTCTCATTTAAAAAAAAATTAACGGCGGGTATATAATGTCGAACCCAATAGCCTCTTTCTGTTATTATTCTTGGACTAATGATGTAATTTATTCACTTCTGAAATCTGTCTCCTAAGTAAAAAATCATATACCCCGTAAGGGGCGCGACGATTTGCCATACTGGCCGCCGTGCTGACGGGACTCAGCACCCCGTCCCACCCCAGGGTAGCCTCTTCTACTTCCTTCAAAATACTTGTTTCCTCGCTTTTCATAAACCTCTCCCCTAACTTTCTCTGGTCAGCCTCTAATTTCACAGGGTAGATGCTGACCTTGTTCTCAAGCCAACCGTTCCGGATCGGGGCTGAGGGGGTAGGGGAAAACGTTCCCTAACCACTGAGCTCCGGTTTGGGATTTTTTTTTTAACAACAGGCTTCATCCCCACCCATACCAATCTCACATCCCTTTTCCTCTCCTCTTCACAATCTATCCTTTTACGCCGTGTTCAAGGTGGAGCCGCCATGCTGATGGACTGCCAGGCCACCAGGCGGGAGGGGTGGTGCCGAATGGCGGCGCCTGGCTCTGCCAGGCCTGTAAGCACCTCTTGCAGTGCGGGCAACTGCGAGAGGTGATGAGCGGTTGCATACCGTAATAAAAAGAGGGTCACCATGCCCAAAGATGAGTCTCCCCCCCCCTTCAATTCCCCCTGAAAAAACGAAGGAGCTGCCCTCGGACAACTCCAGGGAAAAAATGGAGGCTTACTCCTCTCTTTCACCTACGGGTGCAGGGGACTCCCCCTCACGCCCTTCTCTGGAGGTGCTTTCGGGCACTTCCATTTTTCCAGCGGCAGTCCCCTCTTTTCTTTCCAAGGGGACTGCCAAGAAAGCCAGCAGGTAGCCCATAGCCAGCCGCTCCTCATCGAAGCGGCTCGGTAGGGCAAACCCCTTTAGGGGTGAGAGGGTAGCCAGGCCCCTTCAGTCGCTTCCTTCAAAAAACCTGCTGGCAAGAATATTAAACCTTGCCGGCGTAAAGGCCTGTGCCTCCCCACACAAGACTGACGATGCTGCCAAGTGGACCTGCGATGTCCTGGGAGGGGATGGCCAACTGGAGGCCCCTCCTGTAATAGACATGGTCCTTGAAGAAACCCAGCCTCAGACGGTAGGGCCTTCCATGTGGGGGAATCCGGGCTCGGCGCCAAACAACGAACCCGAATCCGCTCCTATGCAAGGACCTCCTCAAAAGGCTAGGGTTTCTGAGGCAGTACAAGGAGGGGATGGATCTCTCATAACAGGTGCCCATACGACTACCAGGACATTCTCCATTTCGGAGAAAAACCTGGCTTAGGCCGGTTCATCTGGCCAGGGGGCTTCTGCCAGCGGAGGTTTGAAGCGGGTTCATTCCCCGTCCTCCTGTCCTAAAAAGAAAAGGACGAAAAAAAACAAAAAGACAAACAAGACTCAGGGCTCTTCTCTATCCGCGGGGGCTGCGGGGATGGATGGGTCTGCTGCGACTTTGGCAAGCGACCAAGCCAAGATCGGCACATCCAGCCCCTCTGCCCCCCTGGGTGCGGAGCCCACGAATATGACAAAAACCAAAAGTGCGCAGGGCGGGGTCTCGATAACATCGGGGCCCTTCATTCAGAGGTTACCTGGCGTTTTCGAGCCCGCTGGCTTCAAACGCTTCCTCATTATTCGCTCCACTGATGGCAACATGTTGGCCAAGGGCAACATGATCCATTAGAGGAGAGGATTAGCTATTTTTTATTAGTAAAGAGCCGATGGTGACCCGTTTCTCGGAAGAGAGCCTTCTGGCGAATGCGGCGAATCCCGCCGACGCGGCCAAGATAAGTGCTCTTCGGACACTTCATGGCACCCCGTTGAGTGTGACGCCGCACTCTACTATGAACTTTGTGAAAGGAGTAGTTTATGTGAGGGAACTCGTTGACTACTCCATAAAGGACATCACCTTAGAGCTGGCCGAACATGGGGCGATCAAGGTCGAACGTGTGATGAGAAAACAGGGAGGGGCCTCGAGACCCACCCCTACACTCTTCGTCACGTTCGACTGTGACAAGCTCCCTGAGTCCGTGCGTTCCGGTTGGTACCGATACCGCTTGAAGGCATTCGTGCCACTGCCGCGGCAGTGCTATTACTGTCACCGCTTCGGCCATACGAATCATTCTTGTAGACGCGCAAAGTTGGGGTCCCCCGAAGTCTGTGTAAATTGCGCTAAGGCCGCACACGATAGGTCTAAATCATGTGTGGCCAAGTGTGTCAATTGCGGAGAGCCGCGCCCCGCTTCTTCGAAGCAATGTGGTGCTTATCTCCTTGAGAAAGAAATCCAGGCCATTCAAGCCCAGGATCAACTCTCATTCCGCCAGGCTAAGGAGTAGGTCCTGGCGCGCCCGGCTCTGCCTGGAACATCATATGCCTCAATAGTTAGAAAGGCACCCTCTGCTCCTGGCCCATCCAGGCCAACGAGCACGGTTGTTTCCGCGCCCATTCGTAGCCCTTCTGCGGGCTCTGCTCAACCCGGGCGCCCCCCTGGTAAAGCTGGCGGCAAGAAGGGTTCACACTCAGCCCTGGCTAAAACCAGGGCTCCCCCCTCTTTTCCCAGCGTGACCGTTTCCCGTAAGGCGAAACGGCCACATGCCTCCACCGAGTCGTTAGAATCACAGGAGGCAACACCCCTGAAGTTGGTCGCTAGGCCATCTTCCGGGGTTCCTAAAGCTGTCCCCTAAAAAGGAGGACAGCAACAAAGGAGCTTCGGCTCCTTCGCCCACACCTAGTGGTGGAGCGAGTCGCTCGGAGATGGTGGTTTCCCGAAAAGAGGGCCCCCCCCGCCTCCGAAGCCGCAACAACCGCCTAAGGTTTTGAGGCGGGGAGAGGAAAAGACTCGCATGGCGATTCCAACCTCCTCCAATAAGTCATCGAAGCCGAAAGAGCCCTCAGCGCTGTGTCCGGGGTTCTGCCCCTGGGAAGCATACGGCCATTAATGTGAGGGTCTTCTGTTCGAGGAGGGCCCCCGCGTCTCCACTGAGCTAGGCCTGTAGGGAATATTACTTCCATGGAATTGCCATGGACTCCGTCCAACTGGGAGGAGCTGCGGAGGCTCGTTTCGTCCCGTTCCCCGTTAGCTATCTTTCTGCAGGAGACCATACTAGGCGCGTGCCCCCTGCCAGCTCTCCAGGGGTATAAGGGCCTTGTGACCCCACCACCGCGGGATGGCCGGGCTGGGGGATGCGTGGTTTACACCCGGCATGATGTCTCCGTTTTTCCTTTCTCTTTAGATACCTCCTTTCAGGCAGTGGCTGTGCAGCTGCACCTGAATAGGAGGTATACTATCATTTCTGCGTGCATTCCACCTTTAGCTGACTTCAACGCGGGGGAATTCGGCCGCGTCGTGGCACGGTTTCCGAGGCCCTTTCTCTTGCTTGGAAATATGAACGGCAGGCATCCTCTCTGCGGAGATTACTCAATAAATCCCAGGGGACAAGTCCTTGCCGATCTAATTGAGGAGCTTGAGAAAGCTGTCCTAAACGAGGATAAGTTTACGCATCACTGTCCGAGAACCGCTTCATTTTCTTGCCTTGACCTATCTTTGTGCTCTTAGGATGCACAGTCTGACTTTGATTGGGGGGTGGTCGATGACCTCCATGGTAGTGATCACTTTCCCATTCAATTATCATTTTCAGGGCAACTGCCGCCTGCAAGCCCACCTCGGTGGTGCTTGGCGCGGGCGCGGTGGCCTGCATTTCAGGAAATGACTGAATGTTCTATCTCAGTCGAGGAGTTTAGGTCGGTAGATGAGGCCGTTTAGTTCTTCTCCGGCAACCTCATCGCCGCGGGCCTGAGTACTATTCCTAGAACGTCTAGCCGTTTTGCACACCGACCAATCCCTTGGTGGTCGGCCGAGTGCGAGACGGCCCTCAAACAGAAGCGTTATGCCTACATGCGCTATTAGCGTCTCCCAAACGATTTCACTGTCGCTGAATTTTGTCGGGCTAGGGCTAGGTTTCGGTATATTTTGAAGAACGCCTGCCGCTCTTCTTGGCGAGAATACGTGTCTTCACTTAACAGGAAGACCCCTTTAGCAAAGGTGTGGAAGCGAGTCAAAAGGATTCGGTGCAAGTTCTCGCAGGACCCTCCTCCCGTTCTCCAGGAGAGGGGGAGCGCAATCTCGTACCTCGCGTCCATGGCGGATTCCTTTGCGACCGCTTTTTCCGCATTCTCTTGCCCGCGATGCTGCTCCACCAGCATTCAATGCACGTCGTCATGTCGTGGAAAGCCAAGCTTCCTGCAAGTTCCACTCCACGTCGGATGCTCTGCTCCGAATGGAAAATGCCGTCTGCAAGGCTTTCCTTCGTAGACAGCACTACGCCACGGTCTTTTTCGATCTGGAGAAGGCCTATGATACCGCATTACGATACGGTATCATGGAGACTCTCCACAAGATTGGGGCGAGGGGACGCCTCCCAGTCTTTATATCTGAATTTTTGCGAGATCGTTGTTTCCGCGTAGGGGTCGGGGGAGCTCTCTCCAGCCCAAAGGAGCAGGAAGAGGGTGCCTCGCAGGAAAGTGTCCTCAGAGTCACACTCTTTGCCCTGAGCATCAAAGGCATAACATCGGTGCTGCCGAAAGATGTTCTCGCTACGTTCTACGTGGACGACCTTTTGATCTCTTTTGGCGTGGCTCAGATGCCAACTCTGGAGGGTCGACTCCAACAGGCATTGACCTGCGTCTCTCGCTATGCCGAAGCGCACAGGTTTCGGTTTTCCTTAGCCAAGACTAAGGTGGTGCACTTCTGCCGCCATCCACGGCTCCACCCCGACCCAGATTTTTTTCTTAATGGGGTTTACCTGGAAGTGGTTGAATCGCACCGTTTCCTTGGTCTTGTATTTGACCGACGCCTCACCTGGGAGGCTCATATTCGTAGCCTTAGGGTCTCTTGTACCCGCACCATTCATATTCTCTGTTCCGTGAATTTCAGAACTTGGGGCGCTGATAGGGCTCTTGCCTTATTTTTTTATCGATCCTTTGTTCGTTCAAAGCTTGACTACGGATGCGAGTTTTATGCATCCGCAGCCGAGCTTTTATTGCGGAAGGTGGATTCGATCCACCACACCGGCTTTTGCCTTGCGACCGGTGGCTTCCGCACTTCCCTCATTGAGAGCCTGTTGGTCGATCTGGGGAGATGCCACTCACTCTGCACCGCGTGCAGTGCATCACTCACCTGTATGCGCGATCCCGGCGCCTTTCTCAGTCACCAACAGCTTTCACTACATCCGCAGCTGATCTCGACGGTGCCTATGCGAGCAACAGACGCAAGTCATACCCTAAGCCCTTTGGGTTTAGGGCCAGGAAACTCCTTCGAGAGCTAGATATAGCTCTCGGGCTGGTGGCGCCCCTTGTTCTGCCCAGGACGCCACACTGGAGGGTACCACATTTGGCTATTTGTCGCCACGCCTCTGCTCCCAAAGCTTATACGGTGCCGGGATATTGCGTTTGACCTTTTTGGAGCACACCTCGTGTCACGCTTAAACCGTGCCAGTGTATACGGTTGGCTCCAAGTCCCTCGAGGGGCTCGGCTTCCACGCCGTATCCCCTCTGTTTGAAGTCAGCGGGGCTCTGCCAGGCGCTGCGTCTGTCTTCATGGCCAAGCTGGTTGCAATACACCACTCAGTACGAGAGATTACGCGACGTTCCCGGTTCGGAGATCGGGTTGTGATCTATAGCGACTCACAAAGCGCCCTGAGTTCTCTTGGGGATTGGAATCTCCGCATCCATATGGTTCGCGATATCTGTGACGCCACGGTTTTGGCGAGCCGGGCAGATATCGAGATTATCTTCTGCTGGGTTCCTGGACATGTAGGAATTACGGGGAATGAGCGCGCCGATGAGGGCGCCAAAGAGTACGCGAGGACTCTGAGATCAGACCAGCGTTTCGCTCTTCCTCACACCGACTACATGGCAGGAATACGGGCAGCTCTTCGGACTGCTTTGCGAAGAAGATGGGAGACGGTCGAAGGGAACTTAAAGTTGCGTGCCATTGCGCCGCGACTGTTTCCATGAACCTATCCTCCAATGCCACGATGGCTTCAGGTCGCTTTCTGTCGTCTCCGAATCTGACACACTCGTGTGACGCATCCCTATTTGATGAAGCGCTCGCCTGCGCCCTATTGCGACGACTGCGTCGTCCCCCAGACTGTTCGGCACATTCTTGTCGAATGTGCCAGTCTGGGTGATCTTCGCGCACGTTACCTGTCCCGGTACTGGGCTGGCGGTGTCGCTACCGCTTGTCCCTTGTACTTGGGACGAGTTCGTGCACATTGACTTGTAAACTTGTTGACTTCTGGGGGTAGGCCTGCCTTCTCTTTATTATTTATGCAGGGTTTTTTGTTGTTTTTTTGTTGTTATTGTTTTTTTGCTTTGGATTTTGTTTGTTTTTTTGTTTTTTTCCTCTTATAAGTCGCACACTCCTGCGCAGGTGGGACCTCTCCCCGACGCAGGAGCTTGCTTACTGCTCACTTCCCTTTCCTTTTTTTTGAGGGGGGGGGGTGTTTTTTATCCTAATTTTACCTTAAAGTAGCCTAGTTTTAGGCCAGTTTTTAATACGGCGACTAATGCCCAAGTAGGCAGTCACCAGATTAGCTCTTTAAAAATAAAAAATAAAATAAAGAATTATATATATTTTATTAAAAAAATCCATAAAATTTGTCTTCTTTGTGAAGCGGTTGGTTATACAAACACACTCCAATTATGTACTTTTTTTTTCAATGTTAGGCGTGAGTTCTTTTTGATTGCTAAAGTTAAGTGACTTGCAGCTCGCGTGAATGAGAGATTCTTGGAGGTTGAGTAAAAGCTGGCACCTAGCCTGGAACGAAGGCAGGAGTCATGGCGTTATGTGTGTACCGATTGATGAGGCAACAGCATGTGTCTTAAACTAAATCGATTATGCTAATTCCGAATCATAACTCAGAATTCTTAGTTCTATTCCAATACCTATTTTTGTTCTCAGTTTTTTCACGTTCACAAAATCTGTTTTTACTAATCCAATCCTTTGCTTAATTTTTTTCCTCGCACGCTATGTCCTCTGTCACAAGGTTTCTCAAATATTAAAATTTTTACCTGTTTTATTACGTTGCTCTTTTCCTTTGTTGATGCTAATTAGTTCTGTTTTGTTTAGATTAATTTTAAAACTCTTCTTTTGCATGTTGTGCTTAGTCCTTCAATGAGTCTCTGTAACTTTTCTGCTGCGTCTGCAATTATAGCGATATCATCTGCATACCCTATATTATTAATATTTTACCATCTAAATTTGATGCCTTGCCATTATTCTATGTCTTCAATGCATTTTTGTCTCTTCCATGAAAATAGATCCGGTGATAGTATGCAATCTTGACGTACCCCCTCTTGATATCTATCAAATCTGTGTTTTCTATACCTATTTCTATGTTAGCTTTTTGACCCCAGTATAAATTTGTTATTATCTTTATGTCTTCTAAATCCAGACCAATATTTTCCCGTATTTCTTCCATTTATGTGTGTTTGATCGTATCACATGCCTTACCAAAGTCTATAAACCCAATTAACAAATCTTTTTTGCAATTCTATTGAATTTTCTATCACTGTTATTATCATGAATATTGCATTTGTAGTGCCCTTCCCTTGCCTAAACCCACATTGGTCATCCTGTATTTGTTCGTTGATTTTGTTTCTGTTTCTATTTAAAAGTACTCTTAAAATTATCTTTGATAGTTGGCTCATTATGCTAATGGTTCTGTGCTTTGAACATTCTGTTGCTCCTGGCTATTGGAGTATGCTTATGAAAGTGAATTCTTGCATTCGTTCAGGTATGTATCCAGTATTGTATATTCTATTTGTCAATCCTGTTATTTTATCTATTGTTATGTTGCCTGCTGCTTTGATAATTTCTATGGCTATTTCATCACTCCCTGTTGCTTTTCTGCTCTTCATACTCTTCATGGCATGTACTAATTGTTCCCTAAGTATCTCTGGTCCTTCTAGTTCCCCGTCATGCTCTGGTTTCTGCTCTCTTTCCTCATCATACAGGTCACTAACATAATCCATCCATCTTGCAAGCACATCTTTAGACTCCATCTAATCTAACGCGGAACCTTTGAGTGTTTCTATTTTAAAAATGTGATGGTTTGTGCTGAATTTTTAGTAAATTATAATTTCGGGCGTCTCAACGTAACACCTTTCTTGTGTGTCTTAGATAGACAATACCTGGATGCTAAGTAACTGGAAGATACGAATAATTCATTATAGCTATCTTTAGGAATAATAAATAGATGCCTGTTTAAGTTGTTTGAAGAAACGATTAACTTTATCTTCGAGTCGTAGAAGAATGATTTTTGGGTAACTAATTTGTAGGTCAAAATTTCTTACAATCATTTAGTATATTGTGGCTCTTTTGAATATAGACATTCCTGTCAAGGATCATTACACTCTTCCCCTTATCAGGTTTAGTAACTATTATATTCTTTTTGCCTGCTCCTTTCCTTAGTATTTTTCGGTCCTCAGGCTTGATTATAACGTTTGAAATTAAAGATCAATGTATTTTAAAATAAAATTCACTGCAGAGTGAAGATAATAGTTTAACACCATTTCTAGCCCCTGCGAAGTCAAGTAGAGTTCGCAAGGGTAGGGTTGACGTTAATCGCATATTCACAAAAATCCCCGTTGAGGCACCTTTCAATGTCCTTTCGGCCCAAATGTCTAAAATAGATACTGATTTACCCTCCTGTGTGCGAAAAATATTAACCTCGTACGTTTATGTGTAACTGATAATGTTTTCACCTAGATATATCGTTTTTATCAAATGTTGTACGTAAGAGTATGGGCAATCTCATATCATTGATTATCTGCAAATTTTGAAAATGAACTACTACCTCAAATTACTCCCTTCCTTTTGGTTTGGATGAGATAAATCGATGATCTATTTATTTCCTTGCTGGCCGGATAATAACCTTGAATACTTTGAGGACTTCTTCACAAATCTCAATAACTTACATCCCACTAGTACATTTAAGGCACAGTGGGAATAAAAAAACTCGCTGCCGTGCCTTGATACAAAAAAGTTATAGGAGTCAACGGCTCGATAATACACACAGTATATTGCAAATCCACGAATTCAAATTTGTACATACATTATTATTTAATTCATGATGAATCAGTTAAGAAATCCGTATTATGACTAATCTTAAGAGCTTATCGCATCTGCAGCCTGCGCCTTCTTTAAGACAAACTTAATTTCCTTAGTTATACATATTATTAGTTTAATGTACCACATATTGTTCATTGAATCATGGTATTCCGAAGACATATGGATTTAATATCGTCCTAATAACACGAGTAATGTTTCCACTTAAGCAGTAATTATAGTACTGTTTGACCCACAACTTTCCAAACTAAAACACTTCCCCACTACTAATATTAAGATAGGGTTTAAATATGACAACACTATAAAAAAGTGATTTTTAAATAACAAACCTTGTAACCACCGTCTGTAGTGTATCCTATTCCATGCCACAATTGCCAGTGAAAACTGGGCACTTTAGTAAACGCGTATATGCACATCGGGGATGATATAAGAAGAGGAAGTCTATCTTCTAGTTTGTTTAGCCATAAGAGTAAATGTAATTACCAAATTGATTTTAATAATGCCAAACTAGTCTATACGCTCGATAATTATTTCAAAAGACGTATAATTGAATCAATATTAATTGGATTTCAAAGGAAGCTTTGGGACAAGATAATTTTGAATGACTTTGATAAATTTAAAAGAGCCCTCAGACATATTGAAATTTGGAATTTTTTTAATCAATATTAGATTTGAAGTGAATCGGAACGAGAATTTATATTATATGTGATTTGAAATGAAGTCGGTTAAATTCTAAGAACGACAAAACTGGGTACGGAAAATAATGACCAAGTTCTCTCCCCCTTCAATTCGCATCCACACTCAGCAGATCCATTATCCCAAAGCTCGGCTAAAATTTCGGCTTAATTTCGTGCTTTGTGATGAAACGCTTCTTGAAATTAATGACTGGCATTAAAAGACCTTCTTCCCGACGCCTTTTAAATTTTAACGTTGTACTTTGTCTCTATTTTTTTCAGATTTGTCTCTGGAGTTTAGATGAAATATAGATTAAGTTTTAACTTTTTTCCAAGTCATTAGAGATTTTGAAAATTGAGATATTCTTTAAATTGAACTTTATAATTATCTCATCTTAAAACTTATATTACGTGACAAATATCAACATACCAAACGTTTCCCTCATTACCCATCCGCTAAGATGGTTTAAAAGAATATAGATGCGTTAATAAATTTTAGGAAATCATTGAAGAGGTGAGTGGGTCAGATGGGTAAAAACTCATCTTCTGCGTCAGTTTTCTTCTCTTTATTCCTCGGTTAATCTTCTTCGTCCTGTTGTTGAAGTCGTATCTAAAAATAAAATGTTTAAACTTATGAGCAGCTCATGATGTGGCAAATGTCTTGTCTTGGCTACTATGGACTAACCTAAGGAATTTTACTGCATTTTTGTCCGTTTTAATAAAAGTTTTATATATAAAAATTAAGTGAGGGCAAATTTCGGAATCAGGCTATATTCAGACCTAAATTTTTTAACTTTGGAATTTTTACAACAAAAATGATAACGTCCAGAAAAATAAATATTATTATTAAATGTTTTAGAATTTTTAAAAGAAAAAGAATTACAAAAGGTGAAGATGATAAAATTGATTAAAATTTGGGCATGGCTGTTCTTTGGTTGGTGATATTTCGTAAAGTCGAAAGTTTTATCAGTTATTTTTTAAGTAGATTTTGAATTTTAATCTTTAATCAAGCAAATAAAAATTATTGGAGAAAATTTAGATGAAAAAAAAGAGTCGCGAGGATCGTTTATTCCGTATTTCAAAAGAATTATGATATAATTTACTTTTGCTCTATCTTTTTGTACATCGTTGCTTATTTTCTAGGCCAAAAGACATGAAAAAAAAAACCTTTAGAGGAACGGTTTCAACACCCGTCCTTACAAGAGCATCTGGCGCTTGGTAAGCAGACCTTATTTCTCTGGCCTTCTGCTTATCTGCTTTTGACAAAGGCCTTTTTGTATACATTTTTTAAAAAAAGATTTCAGTGCATATCCCTAACACAATACTTTAGGAAGGCAATTTTTTAAAAGTTTTATTTTTTCTCTTTCCTCAAGTGACTTTCTATGTTATTGTTATTTTATTTAAAAAAATACTATCCTGAAACTTTTTGAAATTATAAGCTGTTATTCAGTACTTTAGATTTTTTTTAAAAAGAAGAATGATTGGAAAAGAAAAAGATTCAAAGATTTTAAATTATGACATTAAGGATGGCTTTTTTAAAATTGAAAGAAGAAAAAAAGAAAAAAACGCAGGAAAGCTAAAATTCCAAGATACTACATATCCAGGAGTGGCAAAAGCAACAATAAATGAAACGAAGGAAACTAAATGAAAAAATAAGCATCACGCAAGGAGTAGAATCGGACGTATTGTATGTATGCATCTTCTCTGCGCACTTTGCAAACATTGTAAAATCAGGAATTTTTGCTGAAACATTAAATCAATTACTGATGAAAAATGGTATCATAAAGATGTGTTCAAAGGAGAACTCAGAATCTTCAGACATCCACAGAATAGACATATTTAAAAGGTAGAGACCAATCAACATCTCAATGGAACCTCAAAAAAAAAAGAAACCACAGAATATACAGACGAGGAACAAAGAAACGACTCATCTCATCTTGAAGCTAAACAGAGGAAGAACAACCTAGAATAGTTATAAATAAGAAAAAGGAATTGTGTGCGTACCTCAAAATCTCGAGATGAAAATCTACGCAAGCGAGACCATGCCACAACCACGAAAAATGAAACAAAAGGATTTAGTCAAGGCACTCGTTGAAGAAAAGTGCAAATGGGCATAAAAGGAACCAAAGAAAAAAACAGGTATCAAAATTATTATTAGAGAGTAGACTCAAGCGAAGAATGGAAAATTCAACCCCAAGGTCGGAATAGCAAGGAGAGATCAACACGAAAAAGCACCCCAAAGAAAACTAATATCCTTAAAACAATTCGGACTGAAGTAAACTACGGAATAATGGGAAACGAAAGATAGAGAAAACTAGAAATTCTGCAAATATATACTAATGGATGGTTTGGAGAGGAATGATAATAGGAAACAACATTAAACTGATCGCTTCAGACATTGTATTCATTTCTTAACATAGAATAAAAAAGGAAAAGAATATAAATACAATATTTAACTATATGTAATGTCATAACAACAACCCGAACAGTAGAAAAAATGATGGAGCAGTTATAGCGATAAAAATAGGCCTCAAGTGCACTGAAATACAAGTCAACGACGAAGCAAATATAGCCGTTAAAATAAAATTAGAAAGAACATCAATAGTAATAGCAACTGGATACCAACCCCCAAAAGATATTTTGGGCCAGTACACAACTTTATTCGATATCACTGTGTAACATAATCTTTGTTACAGAGCAGAATATAAGTGATTCTAGATAATTTCTAGGCTCTGATTACAGATTTATCTTTACAATTTGCATATCACGTCGACCTTTTGTGTAATTTGAAAAACAAATCTAAAATTGTTTATCAAAATTGCCCATCATCGTTGAAACCGGCACCATATGATGAATCTACTCCAGTACCGAAGCCACCTACTAAATTAACTGAATATTTTAGTTCAAATAATGATTCTACATTGATATCTGGAGAAATTGAAGAAAATCAACCATATGTTCCAATTGATCAAGATACAGAACCAAATTTATTTTGCCAAAAAAGTTTAAACGACTTGGGAAGAGATTTATATCTGAGTCTATATCTATGGGATAGCAGAGATGATAAAAATCACTATAAAAAGCGAGAATGGCCAGCCAGAGAAGAACACATTGTTGGCAAACATACTGTTAAGCATGATGCTCTAGTAGATCCAATAGAGATTCATCTTCCAACTTCTTTACGTTAAATTAGGGTTAATGAAAAATTTTGTAAAGGGTGTGGTTCAAAGTAGTGAAGGATTTCAATATTTGAAAAACAAATTCAAAGGATCATTAACTGATGCCAAAATAGTAGCTGGAGTTTTCACTGGACCACAAATTCGCAGAGTTGTTTCTGGTGATTCATTCACTTTGTGTCTCGATAAAAAGGAAAGGAAATCATGGTCATCCTTTTTGGAAGTCCCTGAAAACTTCCTTGGCACTTTTAAATCTCCAAATTATCGAGAAATAGCAAACAATATGCTGGAAGCCTATGAAAGGATGGGATGTAGAACGTCACTTAAAATGCATTTTTTTCATTCTCAACTCGATTTTTTTCATGAAGATCTTGGAGCTATTAGTTTTGAACATAGTGAACGTTGTCATCTACAAATTTTGGTTATCAAGACGAGGTAACAAGGAAAATTTAATCCAAACATGATGGGGGATTGTTGCTGCTCTTTAGAAAAACAAACTTTGATGTCTTACAAAAGAAAACCAGAAGGCTACAATAAAGTTTCCTTAAACTTTAAGTGCATAACAAACTTAATCAATACAATAAAATCTTCATAACTTCGGAAGGAGCGTGGTTAACTTCGCTAGTAATGTACACTGTCTGTCCTAAGACAGAATAAATAGGGAAGGTTCCCCAAATTTAAAATATTTTTGCTTAAAAATTAAAAAATTACACAATAAAAAGATCCAAACATTATCAGGTTTGACAAAGTCCAAACCCAATAACGTCCCAAGTAACATCATTATGGTCCTCAAAAATATTTTTAATGAAATCTTGAACACCGGCTACTTTCTTGACGCACTAGAAACAGCAAAAGTATTGCTCTTCCCTAAACCAGGTGAGCCTCTAAGCCTTCTAAATAGCTACAAATCTATATCGCTATTAGACTTTACTGCCTAAGTTTCAGAGAAAATGTTAATCAGAAGACTATTAGCATATATCGAGAAGAATTGTATTTTCCACTTTGTATTCTAGAAGAACAGGAATAACACCATAGCCCTCGAAAAAAGAACAGAAAAGTTAACACAAGCATGAACCGACAGAAAATACAGCGACTCACTCCTAAGTGACCTAGAAAAAGCTTTTGATAATGGCTGAATCAGAAGCTCACAGTATATCATCCTTAATTTCAGAATGAACAACAATTCAGAGAGAATTCTCTGCGATTACATCACGGAACAAACAGCATTTGAGATGAAAACTGCAGTACCCCGAAAAGGTAAGTAGGCTCCCAGTCCCGCGTTGTTTTCCGTATATACAGCAAATATTTCTTTACCAGTGAGGCCAGGGATATGAAACATCCAGTTCGTGGATGTTATCAGCCAATGGAACTTTCCCCAGTAGAAAGTAAAGAAGAGAAGCAATATTAACAATACTCGAAATAGGCAAAATTAACAGTCTCAAAAGAAATTGGAAGATACTAACTAACATCCAAAAATTCGCCGTAATTTCATTCACAAGTATAAAAGTAGCCCATAACATAAATGAAGGAAGAGGGTATTAAAATAGATCCGAAGGTAAGATTTACGTTTAAAAATAACACAAAAAGGATATATGTATATGTCATCAAAAGGAGAGGATAGAAAGAAAAATCCAACTACAACTTTTATATTCACTGCGAGGAATCTCTCTGGAAAAAAAAGAGTAAAATATATATGGCATTGGGGAGGGGACATTAATTTGCCTCCTAATGCCATTTCATGAAAGAACAAAGGAAATAGATAGAATACAAAATAAAGCCCTAGGTTTATTAACTGACATTAGAGGATTTTTTTTTAATTAGTGACCTACATGAAGAATCCCAATTACAACCAATAAATAAGATCCTCAGGAAAAGGCCAGAAGATATATAGGAAAAATCAACAATATCTCCTAAGTATTCGCAGAACGGATCTATATCACACACGAACAAAGCACTCACCTTCAATTCCAAAACTCATGGCAGCACCTGAGGAGAGAAGAGGAGACTATATTTACTTGAAGAACTCAAGAAGAGTAAGAAAATAGACTAAATACAAACGTACCAATTAACAAAAACAATACCGCTAACGGCAAAAATTAAAAGAACATGAAAAAATACCAATATATTGACAACCGGAATAAAACCCGATTTATGACAACCTAAAATGGAATCCGAAAAGAATCAACAATAAGCTGAATAAGGACACATGAAAGTCAGGTAATAAATAACACAAAAAAGAAAACTACAGAAAGATACATACTTAAAAGTTATGAATCTGATTAAATATTATGGAGTATTAAAATCACTATAGATAGGTGCCCGAGGATAATCAGATCTTCCGAACACTAACATCCAGAGGAACTTAGGTACTCTGACTGTGAGAAAGGCAAGAATGACTGAAGCGAAAATGAAGTATGGTAGTTTAAATACCACAATAATTAGTAGTAGCCTACCCACATCGTTTGTGCACAGGAATTAGTTCTTTTTTACCTATGTCTACCGAGGCTGCTCACTCTGGCTTCTCTCCTAGATTTCCCTCTATAATTTCGTTTTTTCTCTCCTACCAATGTGTTTTTTTAAAAGTATGCAAATATTCCGTGTTAAATATTTTAATTACATCTAAACTTGTATAGCGAACATAAATGTTTTGGGCAATTATAATTCTCTATGATTATAATTAAAACAAATCATATTTACTTCTCCAATAGACAGATAACAGAATCCAAGATACGGGAATGAAAGAGAGCAGATCGAGCCTAGAAGAACGACAGCTTCATCTTCACAAATGGAATGTGTTGAAAGTAAACAAATTTTAATTAACAGAGGATGAAACCCAACTAAACTTAAGCATAATTTAAAGACAATACCTTCAAAGAAAAAAAATAGAGTAAAAAAAAATAGTAAAGGAGATATTTTGAATCGACAAGAGTATTTTTTGAAAGAGCTCATCCGATTTGAGCTGAAGAAAAGCTCATTATTGTCATTAACCAAAAATGCTTTACTTGAGTCGTATCAAATTAGTTATCAACAAACAAAAGCAGAAGAAGGACATAACATTGCAAAAAGAATAATAAAGTGATATAAAAAAGATTTAGAGGAGGATATAAATATTTCGCGAATATTGATGACTGCCACTTTCAAATGTCAGTTTCAGGGTGTATTTATACGCGTAAATTGGAATATTTTCGGATATTGGGATACTCGTAAATAGGGAGAGTAAAAAACGCTCACATTTTCTCTTCAAATAGCCGATGCCAAAAATTTCGCTAGACTAGCAGCTTCGCGGTCTAGACCAGTTACTTGACACTAGATGTTGCAGAGTACTAGTACTTAGCACAAGTTATCCTTTTCCATTTTATTCGATTTTTTTTTGTGTGTAGGTTGGGAGTATGATCGGATGCCAGAGGGAGACGGCTTCCCTTCAACGCTGGGGCATGCTTTTTCTTAACGTTTTTGTTATTTTTTTTTATTGGGGGGGGGAGGGGGAAGAGGGTTGTCGAGTGATGTTTTATTTTTTTTATTTATATATTAATACAATAAATCGCTTCGTCACTCCTCCTTATAGTAGGAACTTGCTCTTCACATGAAGACCTTTTAGCCCTGTCGCCTAAGATCTATCAAATCTTTTCCGAATATCAAATCGTTGTTTCCGTGTGACTATTTCTTGAGTCTTCTTCGTATCCGAAGGACAACTATAACAACAACAACAATTTCTTTAGAGGATAGTTTTTTCTTTTAAATATTAGTCAAAACTTATCCAATTATACTTTTGTGAACAATTGAGTTCACTAAAGAAAATATAAAACATTAGCAGTAGAAGGATAGGCTGAACTCTTTTCTTGTTTTTATTTTATTTTAAAATTTTTGCGTTAATTTTAACAATTTATGAAAATCTTTCTGAATCTTTTCCTTTTCTAACACCATTCTTTTAAAAATTCTGAAAATCAAATAATGATTTTTAATTTCAAAACCATTAAATATGTTAAAAAAATTGGAAAACGCAAATGGTACTTAATTATAATTTATGTAAAGGATCGGGTTAGAGATTAAAATGGAAAATCTATTTTTGAAAAAATTTCACTAAACCTTCTAATATGCGAAAATACACACCGAAAAACAGCTATGTCTATGTCTTAATTTCATTTAATTTTCTCATTGATTTTCTAAACTGCACAATTTGTAATTCTTTTTGTTATTTTTTAAATTTCCAAAACACTGATAATTATATTAATTTTTTCTGAACTTCACAATTTGTAATTCTTTTTGTTTTAAAAAAGAGCCAAGTTTAAAGTATAATTTTATGGATATAAATCTCTCAAAAATTTGGCTCTTGACTATATCTATATGAAGAAATTTGTAACAACTTAAGCTAAAATTCAAACTGGTAATCAAATTTTCTTCGTAAATTATAATGTAATGGATGATAGAGAATATGCTGATTGTTCAGGGAGACTATGCCTTTGGTAGCAAACGCCAGATAGGCGCTATACATAAAAACCATAACTAGCATCTTTGCTTATTTTTAGATGCAATATTCATGAAAGTAACACTAGATAAGACTTATCATCATCATCACTAACTCTATAATTTAGGAAGGGGATTATTTTGAGTATTTGAATAATATTTTCTTGTAGGTTTGGTTATGACTTATTGCTTTTTTTATCAAAGTTATTTCTAATAATTATTTTATAATATCAAAAAACAAAATGGTGAGGTTCAGAAATAAATATAAGTATCGAAATTTTGTGAATTTTCTAAAACCCAAAGAATTACAAATAGTGAAGTTCAAAAAATTTATTTATATATATCTTCTTCTATTCTTCTATAATTCTATATTTTAGCAACGATATATTTTTAAAGGGGGGAAATTTAGTCTAGAGTTCTTTTATATAATTATTAAAATTGGCGAAGTTCAGAAAATTTATAAATATTTAACCATAGTTGCTTTTTTTTTAGATTTTAAATTTTAATGTAAGTAGCGAAGCACCAGCTCCCCCGGAGGAGGAAGTGGCGAATCCATTGCGTGGTTGATCCATAAACATTTGGAGAGATACTGAAGAAGACGCAATATTTAATTTAATTGATTTTTATTGGAAAAATAATATTCCATGGAAACGTTATTGTGTTTCCTCTGATGGTGCTACAACTATCTCAGTGTGTAAACGGAAATTTCGTGTGATGTTGCAAGAAAAAAAAAGGAAAATTCTCAAGAACTAGAAGTAAAAACTATGTCTCTAGAACTAAAACTAGTAGCCAAAAAAAATTTACAAACAATAAATTTTAGTAAACCAGAATAAATGCAATAACCCTGACTTTATTATGTAAAGATATAAAATTATTTATGCAAGTTTTTATTACATAGTAAATTACATTGGTTAATTAGCGCAACAGAGGTAGTGCGCTTTTCTAATTAAATGAATAATGATTTTTTTATCTGCACATCCTTTGGAAGTTTGAGCAAAATAAAAAGACCACTGAAAGATGAGGGAATACTTTATCATTCTTATATTTTTACTTACTTGAATGAAGTTAAATATTTGATTGCATAGTAATAATCTGAAGTGTTTCAAGCCCAAGGAAAAATGAATAGCATTTAAATGTAAACTAAACATTTGGATGAATATGCAGGCAAATGTGTTTTGAGAAACAATAGATTTGTACACTTAAATCATATATATATATATATATATATATATATATATATATATAAATATATATATATACATAAAATCATGGACAAATTTGGATAATAAGACAGGGAGTCACTAAATTGTATATCTATTTAAGTGAAACAGTAAAAACAATAAAAATCTTTTATTTATGTTTATCATGTGTATTATGTATTAAAGTATCTAAATTTTTAATATTTTTTTATCTTTTCTAAAACTATATTTAAAGAAGCTAATATTTTTAAAAATTGTAATTTATAAATTTCCTTTTCTTTAGTTCAATTTGACTCCGTATGTTATTAATCTTAAATTAAAAAAGTTTAACATAATGAAACCTTTTTTTAAAATTAAAGGCTATTTATTCAATATTTGGAAATTTTTTATAAGAAAAGAAATAGGAGAAGAGAGAGATTCAAAGAGGTTTTCCCAAAAGATAAAAATCAAGGCTGGTTTTTCGTATAATTGAAGCTTCTATCAGAGCTCTTCTAAAAGTTCAGAATAAAATAAAAATGATTATCAAATGTTTTGGAATTAAAAAAAATATCACAATTTATGAAGTTCAGAAAATGCATTAGAACTAAGACATGTCTGTTTTTATTGGTATTTTGTTAAATATAAAAGCAAATTTTGATGAAAAAGAAGAGTTCTGAAAATTGTTTTTCTTTATGTAAATAAGTTTTCCCATAAAAGTTTTTTCTTGCCTTTAGACCTAAAAAATAAACATGGATCTAATAAATAAAACTAGAGAAAGAGTAAATAATCAGAAGATATGTACCGGAAATCTTTTAGTTTTTTAGACGAACACACCGTTGTGAGAGCCAGGTAGCCCTCGGCTACAGACTAAAGATCTATCTACCTGTGGAGCACAAGCTGTTTCTGTAAGAAGGAGTGATAAAGCCGCACTTCTTGTAATTTTATATATTTATAATTTGCTTTTTAATTTTACTTTCATTCCCTTTCAGAACCTGTGACTCTAGTCCAACATAATGCCATCAGTAGACTTGAGAAAAATGAATCGTTTGAAGCTAGAGGGCTTGAAAACTCTGGGTTGTCTCTCAATGATGATCCACGAAATCATCGACGCTGCACTCGACTTACCTGGAAATTAGGTCTTTTGGGTCTTGCCCTCTCCGTCCGAGGCCACAACGGAGCATGATTTGTCCTTCTTTTTACCTTTTATTATTTACTTTTAAGAGGAGAGGCAGAGGAATTAGCCCCCTTCTCAGCCCACACAAAAGGGGCTCCAAGGCCGAACGAGCCAGCCTCAGCCCTATCCTTCTCCGAAATAGGGAAGGATTTAGCTGACAATGAGGGCCTACCCGAGGGAGGAGGTCCCTGCTCTCCTACTGTTCCTCAAGGGCTTTGCCACCTCATGGGAATCTTTAATAGGAGAGGACTCTGGCTGGGAAAAGTGTTCCAACGAGTCATTGATCTCTGCCAGCTAAAACCCCTGCCATCTCTGACCGAGCACTTCCTGGACCATTTATATATCTACAAGAGCCTATAAATGGCCATCTCTCTAGCTGTCGGGGATCCTGACATATAGGAAACGTCGTTCGGCCCGGTATTTCGAACTCAATCGGTGAAAAGTAGGAAGGGGTGGGGGGGGGGGCAGGCATCCCCTATCCAACAAAGTCGCGAATCTCGTGTCTATTTGTTTTTGTATCATAATTTATGTTGTAATCAAGATAAAATTGTCATTTTTCTAAACATTTGCCCCATTTATTGAAATAGATAGTGAAATCAGAGGCAATGTATACTATTTATTTTAATTCATACGTTTTAGAAATAATTATTATAATATTTAAGCATGAGGAGCGGCTTCGCGACTCCTCATTAGAAGAAGAGCTTACGCTTCGCAGGGAGACCTTCGTTCTGTGGCTTACAACCTATCTGGCTCATGCAACGTGGTTTTGGTCTAAAATGTTTTTAAATGTTTCCAGTACATATCTCCGAATAATTTACTTCTGGTTTAATCTTTTTCAGATTCATGCTTATTTTCTAGGCTAAAGGAAGAAAAAAACTTATATGGGAATTCATTTGATATAAGTAAAAAACGATCCTTAGAGCTCTGTTTTGATCGAAATTTTCTATATTTGAGCCCACAAGAGAATTTGTGTGCGATAATCAATATAACAGTTGATAGACAGGATCTATATAATTGTAAGCAGTTGCAGTTGCTTATTGAACAGAAATGGACCAATATCAGTCAAGATATCATCGCAGATTTGGTCTTCAGCATGCCAAAACGAATTGAAACATTACTGAAGAACAAGAGACATTTTTGCAAATATTGACTGCGCAAATCAATTGACTGTATTTATTAATAAAATATGTTTGGGCTTTTAATTTTATATATTTCACCTTTTAATTATGATATAAGCATACTAAAATAAGACAAAACGTTTGATTAGTTCTATTAATCATCACTAACTCTATAATATAAGAAGGGGACCTTTTTGAGTATTTGAATAATAATTTCATCTTAGTTTGGCTATGACTTATGTTTTTTATCAGTGATTTCTACTATTTCTTTTATAATATCAAAAAACAAAATGGTGAAGTTCAGAAATAAATATAAGTATCGAAATTTTGTGAAATTTTTAAAACCCAAAGAATTACCATTGGTGAAGTTGAGAAATTTATTTTTATATATCTTCTTCTATAACTATATTTTACAACGTGATATTTTGAAAGGGAGGAATTTAGTTTAGAGTTCCTTTTTTAAAATTATTATAATCGGCGAAGTTCAGAAAATTTATAAAAATTTAAGCATGGCTGCTTTTTTTTTAGATTTTAAATTATAATCTTAGTAGCGAAGCGCAAGCTCCTCCCGTAGAGGTTAGTGGCGAAGCCATTGCCTGGTTTTGTTATATAAAAAAATACAATAGTCGCAAAACTTTTGGTTATGACTGTATATATATATATATATATATATATATATATATATATATATATATATATATATATATATATATATATATATATACATATATATGTGTGTGTGTGTGTGTGAAGAAGAGCTTAGGGAGAATTGTTTGTTTTTCCGTTTAATTTCAGTGAACACCAAGGGTCATAGCCATAATTGGAGAGAATTATAATTAAAGCCTTGTATGTAGGGAATGGATGAAAACATGAGTCACTTTCATTTGCCCAATTAACTTGAAAATTAAAGCAAATTCAAAGCGAATCTCAATAGGGATTCAAATGTAATTTAATAAGCCACCTACAGATAATATACTTTAATATTAGTAGTTGTGATATAGCCAGAAGCTACATCAAAGAAGTTCCTTTCCCAATTACCAAAATAATAAAAAAAAACTCAATGGAATGAAACTAATTATATGTTAGCTAATAATGGCCTGAACAAAGTAATGACAAACAAAGGTATAAACGTAAAAAATATAGGAATAATAATGCTGATATACAGAATACATGTAACTTTATACAAATTCCTCCAAGTTTATATAACATATCAAACTATGATTTTCTGTATTAAGCGATGCAGTTTAATATAAAAACTTGGTTAAAACAATGAGCAAAGATTGTTAGTCTAAATATGAAGTAGATCTAAATGTGAGTCTTCCGATGTATTTTGTTGTTTGCTCTTAAATTCCATCGATCATCTATGAGTAATTTGTATGTTCGATTGTATGTGAGTGCTAGAATGCGTATTGATTTCTATGATTGTTAAATTAATTATAGAATGCGGGAAACAGGTTAGAGCAAGCATAGGTGATGCGAGGCTAGGGGGACGTCTTATTTACACTTTTGAATTGCAAAATATTCAACTAGGTTTTGTCGAAAACTTTATAGTCGATCCTAGTGAGAGTAGGAATGACATGGGGGCATGAGATTGCCTCCGTATGACCTAGATTGTGTTGTTTAAGCAATGGGTTGCTTGGATTACGTGTGGCAATCATCGATGATGGGTGCCTGGGAGAGAGCATCACTAGGATTATCTCTTCCGGCAATATGAAGAATATCATTAGTCTAGTAACTAATGAATTCAAATGTAACCACCTTTTTTGGAGAGGCTCTGGTTGTGAGAGAGTTAGCTACACCAAAGATCGCCTTGCAATATATCAGAACAAGAAAATGTAGTACTTTCGAGTAAATGTTTGAAGTGTTAATTGCATAAACAATAGCGATTATTTTTTTATAAAACATACATTGTTTTAATTAGGTACTCTTGAAAGCTTTACAACACAATTCTACTGTCACCTACCCCCCGTCAAAGAATGTTTTAATCACTTCCGACGGCTAATTTTAGACGCATCAGTAATTAAACGGGTTAGAAAGTTTCTCTTTAGAAAGAATTAAAGGGTGGATTTTACTATATCATATTTTATAGTGTTAAAAGCGACTTTTGCACTGTCGTGCCATTGCAATATTGATTTTGAGCAAAGTATTGTTTGTGTTCTATAACAATCTGTTGAGAGAAATGAGACGGGTGGCCGCATATTTAATAAGTCTACGAAAAAAATTATTAAACCCAGGGAATCTCATTAGCTCTTGGAATGTTTTTGGTCTGGGATAATCCTTGGTAGCGGCTTACTTAATCCTATTATTGAGATATACCTTAGTATTTAGTTATATCTTTAAAAAATCAAGGGATTCCACTAAAAAATAATTAATGCTGATTGGCAACCATTTAATTGATGTAAATGTAAAGGCTAACCTTCGTTTTAATCCACGCCACATTTTGCCACTCATCCAGGGTCCATTTAGTAACAATCACAATCACAGGGGTGAGAGTGTTTCGTGGTTCATGGCGTTGAGATGGATACTCTGGTGGATCTTCTTTTCCCATATCTAATGGAAGGTAAAGAATGCGTCCTGGCCCAATAATGATGCATCTGGTACTTCCTGCATTGAATGTGTATGCGATTTGAGCCCTGCTACTTTTCTGTTACCATGGAATCTCTATCCAGAAGTAGCTGGTCATGATCCTTAAGCAACCTTGGTCGGCCATTACCATGTCCAAATTGAGCGGTAATACTTTGTAATGACGTATTCTCAGTATAAAGGTGAGACCGTAGATCTAAGGATGTTGAATGGATGATCCCATCTGTCTGACATCCACTATCATGTCCTGTTCGAACTCCGATAATTCACGTCGCCTTAACATAAGCAACCTAGCTTGTGATTACATTGACCCACAAGATGACATCTCACAACTCATACATGTTTTGGAATTTCCGTAACGTTACAGTACAATAGCGCTGACCATCATTACCTTTACATACTGTTAACCGATGAGATTTGGTTCCGCAGATTGCTTACGATTTTGACCTTTTTATGGTCAATAATTTCGCAAAAATGCATATTTGGGCAGTTACTAAATAAACTCCAGAGGGAAGAGTAAAACAGCAGATATTGGATCATAGTATTGGTTTTAAATTATTCCAGGGGCTATTCGTAACTCACCTAACAATGTAAGCAGAATTACCTTGTTACATACCCAGGATCAAATATGGTTGGCCTTAGAAAAGTATAGGTGGAAAACTGTAGACTGACATTAATGTGTTAATCAATGTTCAAAGATTTCCCATCAAAATCACAACTATACTGAAATGGAGAGTTGCATATGAAAGGCTATTCCTGCAATTTGAAAGCGGCTTCTATTGCCTTAGCTGGAATCTATATTTAGTGCTGAGCACTGGCAATCTTGCTTAATCACCTCTCTGTCTTTCTCTCTGCCTTCCTTGAGTGGTACTGGATTTTTTCATAACTAGTTCTGAATTCTGCAATGACTCCACTCCTCTCTCGATTAATCTGTTTCGGTCCAATGAGAGTATTCATTTATGTCTCAGGAAAAAATAATTAAATACTAAAAAAATATTTTAATGCTTGAAATAGCCTTGCTATATAATGAATCCGGAAATGGATAACTGGCACCTAATCCAAAAATACCGAGTATAAATTTGATCGTATGAACGAGTTTATCCACTTCTGCATTATTTAACCCATTGAAAGGATATTTTCTTCTCTTTTCTTACAAATCTTTTTTGTCAAAATGAGAGTAATTTAATGCAAAGTAAGTGTAGTATTTTAATAAAATAGTGCATACAAGCATATAGCTCATCATTTAAGAGAATTTGCTACTAGAAAATTCAGGTTATATGTAAACCTAGGATAAAAGTGATTGGGATCCCAATTATAAGGCCACAGATTATAGTTCTAATTTTGCTAAAAGTTTTGGAGAGGATGATTAATCATAAGAAATTCATAAGACATTTATCATCATGTATTCAAAATAAAATTCTCCTGAAAGCAATAAACCTAAAAAATAAATGTGTAGAAAGGTATCTTTATCCTGGTAATATACCGATTTTGATAGGGTGACGCCTCAGGTAGTTTAGTTTCAATTATTTTCTATGGTTGCTTAGTGGTAGAGTATCTAACAGTCAATCGGGAGCATTAATTTCTATTTGCGGCCCTATATTTTTTTCATTTTACCCCTAAAATTATTTCCTGTTTTTCAATATGATTTGCCTTCAGTGAATTATTTTTTGCTCTCCTTGATTTTTGTTATTTACTTTCATTTCTCTAGCCTTTACATACTTCTATTTCTTGTATTTTGTGCCTATTTACGTCCAATTTATCTCTTTTATACTATATAACAAATACTTATGCAACTTATTTTCCTAGGTCGAAATGTTGCTTATTAAGGAACAAAAACAAATTACTCAGAGATAAAGAGATTTAAGTTTGTAAATCTTAAAGCGATTTCAGAATATGCTGTTTTTTTTCTTTTTTTGCCATCCAAAAATACATTTCATTTGTTATCTTAAGCATACAACTCCAATGCATACATAATAGGGTTTTCTCGTGATAGCCACTGACATTCCTCTTATCCTTTACGCAACTCTATTCGAATAATATTATTCATTCATTTCAACGAAAAACAACGATTCTTAAGAATTTTCAACGGAATTCGGTCATAAATAGTCAAATCTGAAGGATTTGTGACATTGTCGCGGAATTGGTTTTGAGGAACGTCGGGGGCTCAAAGATTAAAATTAATAGCCCAATATAAAGTTCAAATAAACGCGAAAACTATCAAAGATATCTTTGCCAGAAGATATTTTGAGGGAGGTCCTAAAAGTAGGGAATTGAAGAGAAGTGAATAAGCATATGTATGTGTAAGCTACATATGTAATTATGTAAATGATTTAATGCGGTTGAAAACGTTATGGGACTAAAAACACATGACCTATTGCAGTGCAATAGAGTAAATAAATAACTAAACATACCCGAAAGTATTACTTCCCGTTTGGTTATGATAGTGATAAGTATAGAGTTTCATAATACCTAATATAAATACCTTATACTTTATTTAAATACTATATATCCTCTTAATTATGTATCTCTTAAACAAAACATTAGTTATGCTGCAATTGTGAGATGATCCGAAGTGGAAATACTAATTATTAGCAAACCGAATACTGACATTTTATTTACATGGCGAGTAAATAATAAATAACTTCACTCTTCATTTCACCTCCATAAGATTTATTGCCTCCCTATGGATAATTTATGCTTTTTGACACCATGCACCATTTTTTTAATCATAGCGGTGGCAATGATTTGAGAATGACGTATAATTAAGGATAACGACGTCTTAATAATAAAGAAAATTTAAGAATGATGTACATCTAAAGGTAACTTAAATTTCAGAATAACGTAAATTTAATGCTGACCTAGATTTAAGACTGAAGTAGATTTAAAGATAACATATTTTTAATAATAATATAGATTTAAGAAAAACGTGTATTTAAGCATGACGGTAGATTTAAAGATAAAATAGATTTAGGGAATACATAGTTTTAAGAATGACGTAAATTTAATGATGGCGTAGGTTTTTGAATTCCGTTGATTTCAGGATGAGATATATTCAAGGATAAAGTACCAGATTCGTTGGAAAAATCATAAACTTTCTTGTCGTTTGTTTTATTCCTGGTGGCCGAAATTATATAGTTTATAATCTTGTTTATATATATAGTTTATAATATATTTTTATTACATATTAATATAATAGAGTTAAAATATTCACATGATATATAGTTTATAAGCTTGTGCATGTGCATAGCTCAAAATACTGATGTGCTAGAACAATTCTGAGTCCAGTTTCGGAACCATAATACTCGATTTAATTTAATCCACATGCTTTAGCCTCAGTAGTAAAGTCTTTGTGGCACAATCTTATCAATCGGCATACACACAACGCCATGACTGCTGCCTGCTGTAGCAACTACCCATAATATGTGCATTTATACAAAAATAATATATAAACATGTAAATACCTTTCAAATATATATGTACTTAATAATAAGAAATGTCTCACGCTTAAATGATTTAAGCGTAAGTAAGGAAAAAAATTCGAAATCCTGTTTTTCCTCGCTATAGGCAGATCATCATGTGATGCCTGTTAGCCAATAGTATTTGAGAATTTCAAGGACACGAGCGGCGTCTATCTGAACGGTTTTGAGTGAAGAGGCTTTCAGCGAGACCTAGAGTGCGTGTTAATTTCATAGATATAAAGTAGCTAAAATTTGTCAGAATTACAAATATTACCGAAATATTTTATTTGTAAGTAAATAATTTCCTTTTTCTTATACTTACAGTTCCATAAACAATTGTGTTTCCTAAATATCTCTCTCTCTCTCTCTATATATATATATATATAAATATATATATATATATATAAATATATATATATATATATATATATATATATATATATATATATATATATATATATATATATATATATATATAAATTGAAAATCACATGGAGCGTGATTTTATCTCTCAAAGTAGCGCGAGAGAATGATGAAGATGAACGCAATAAATCACAATGAAAGAAAAAATGGAATAAATTTTTCTTACAGTAATATTTATTACCTTTTTTGAAAATAATCCGTGCAGGGAAGCAATTCGAACCATGGACACTGAGGCAACGAGCACCGCTTTAACCACAGTTAAAAGTATGTCGTTAGTACACTATGCTACGCAGAGAACCAACTAGCATAGTGTACTAACGGCATACTTTTAACTGGGATCAAAGCAATGCTCGCTGCTTCAGTGTCTTATGGTTCGAATCGCTTCCCTGCACGGATTTTTTCGAAAAAAGGTAATAAATATTACTGTAAGAAAAATTAATTCCGTTTTCTCTTTCAATGTGATTTATTGCATTCATATATATATATATATATATATATATATATATTATATATATATGACAACTTTTATTAAATATAAATTCATTATAATTATTACTATATATATATATATATATTTTTAGATATATATATTCTTTTGTCCACTTTTGTAACCATTCCTACATCCATTGTCATATTTATCATTAAAACGACACGTATAAATTCTACTATATATATCAATTTAAATTCCCATATATTATGATCAACCTTTATTTTTATATTATTATCATTACCCTATATATATTATCTTTTTCTGTGTTTTGTATATTCTTTTGGCCAATGAGCTTTTTTATTATTATTATCAATATTATTGTTCAATATCCCATTTTGTTTGTTTTATTAATGAGAAATATTTTTACTTTTTTATAAGCCTCGCTGTTATTGTGGTTACCTAAAATCTAGAACGTGATAATTCCCTGGATTTCCAACCTTATCAAATTTTCTCTTCAACTATATTTTACAAAGGGGAAAAGTTAGCTATCTAGGCAAGATAATAGTCTGTCGTAAAAACGACAATTGCTAGCTTTCACTCTGAACCTCCAAGAATCCCAATCCACGTGAGATGCAAGCCACTTGATTTTAGCTTTAAGAAGAATTCATACTTGACCTTGAAAATAAAATATTACATAATTGTAGTGTGCTTGTATAACCAACCTCTGCAAAAGGATAACGCAGTTTATGCAATTTTAATAAAAAATATCTAATTCTTTACTTGGAGACAGGTTTCAGAAATGACTGACTTCCATCATTATTTACAAAATAATAACGCAAAGAGGATATTGGGTTGGAACTTATATACCAGCCGTTATTTTTTTTAATGAGAAAAAAATAACTATAACACAGAAAGGTTATCTGTAGTAAGCCGAATTCAAATTAAAAATATATTTAGTTTTGACAAACCCAGGAAAGAAGGGGTTAGGCAATACTAAGCTCGTGTGTCTTAGAATTCTAATTTGAAACCTGTCTCCAAATTAAATAATCATATAACAACAGGAGCGGTTACAATACTCCTCCGTACAGAGGAGAAGCTTGCGCTGCGCAAGCAGAACTTCGATCTGTGCCCTATGGCGTATGTCGGAAAATATATCTCTTCCGACATACAGAATAATTTATAATATAATATAAATTCATGTTCTTTAGTAATAAGCCTTGCCATATATTAGTGGTATATTTTACCACCTTGTTAATTTCTGATTATAATTAATTTCTTCTTTTCATTTGTAACGGTTACCCAATCCTATTTTTGTCTATCGATGTAGTTTATATCGGGGAAAAATCTCCCTAGATTTTCACTTGTTCGTTTGCATTCACCCAACATGGTTCACAATAATATCGGTTTCGCTGTAAAGACTCTGTGCTTTCTATCGGAATGATTCCTTTGTCATATTCCATAGTCATTAATTTTTGCCTTGTCATTCCTTTGACACCCAATTGATTGCTAGTTTGGCAAGTATTGACAGTGTATATATATCGAAGCTCTTTCGACTGTAAGTATTGTCTATAGGTAAGTTTAATAGTAGTCATTACAATCTTTAATTTCTAATTCCTCAACGCTGCTATAAATAGCTTTAGAACAGGTATCTTTTTCCCTTGGTGTGTACAATTTAGTCTAGTTACTCTAAGACAACTTTATTTACAGCGTATCTGACTCTAGCAACTGCGTTTATGTTTAAATAATTAAAAGGTTTCCAATACATATCTCCTAATAATTTAATCTTGGTCTATTTTTTCAAATCCATTCATATTTTCTAGGCCTAGATGCAAGAAAAAACTGATGGCAATTCTTTTGATATATAGTCAAAACAATCCTTAGAGCAGTTTTCAACTAAATTTTCTTTTATAAATAAGGGAATACTAAAAGAAAACAGCCATACCTTAATTTTACTATTTTCCGAACTTTTATTATTTTCAGATACATGCTTATTTTCTAGGGTTAAAAGCACAAAAAACCTTAATGGACATTGTTTTTAGAAAAAAACAGTCATGATGTAATTATAATCCATTTTATGCACAGCTTTTTTTTCGGATCCATGCATAATTTCTAGGTTTAAAGGCAAGAAAAAATAACAACCAAGAGCTTTCTTGCATCGAAATTTTCTTTTATATACAAAAAATAGAAAAGGCGATGCCTTAATTTTTAACATTTATATCTTTAGTTTTCTGAACTCTTAGAAATGACTGATAAATGCTTTAATTATAAGAAAAAACAGCCTTAATTTTAATAATTTGGGAAAAACTTTCTAATTCTCTTTTTCAATCCATTTCTTTTAAAAACAACAAAACCCTGAATAAGAGCCTCTTTATTCCAAAGTTCCATTATATTAACTTTTAATTTAATTCCAAATATTTTTATTATTTTTTTTAATAAAATTACAATAACATAGGGACACTTGAACTAAGAAAGAAAAATTCAAACGTCCCAAAAATCTCCTTCCTCTAAAATAGTGTTAGGAGTAGTTGTATATTATTTTCTCGAACGAACTCCGTAAAAGTCTTCTTTCTCATTTGAAAGCTCGATACAGAATTGAAATATTTAAAGTTTTATATCATGCATAGTAAAATTTTATTTTATTTCATTTTATTTTAATCCTCATCAAGAGGGAATAGATATTCGCCCCTACCAGCTGAGTCTGGACCAAGAAGCCGGAATAAATGTGCTCATTATCAACAAAAGGTAAATAACGTCGAAATTATGGAAGAAAATAGAAGAACTACTTCCAACATTTGCCTATCACAAGAACATCAAAGAAAGAGAATCCTTTACTGCTAGATTCCCATTTGCATAACTTCAGGTGAGAATTTGTGATGATTTCCGGCTGCAAATTCGCCCAGATTTTTCGAAGAAGTAATCGTAGAAATTTTCAAGAGCTTGAATTGATCCTCATCATGAAATTATAGGGCCATCATCCTGACTTCGTTACCTAACCACTGGGCTGGCATACCAACCCAACTGAATGCCGTTCCCAAACCCGGATTAATAGGGGGGTTAGAATCATGAAGGGCATCCATCCGTAAAATCCCTGCCAAATCCTTAATAGATGAGTCTTTTACCGAGTGTACTAAACAGAAATCTTTGGAAACGACTCCTCAAGAACGGCGGCCCCGAGTAGGGAAAAGCTGAGAAGAAGAATATTAAAATGTTATTTATTCTTTTGAATGCCTTTTATGATATATTAATGATAGATCTTTCATAAGATCTATGGAAAGACCTCCGAAAGAAAAAAATAGAACTCTGGGCTTTACAAGATTCAGAGGAGCTCATATGCTTACTCTAAAAGGGCAGAAAAACTGGATGTCCGTTATGAATTCTCACTATTCTGAGGAATTAATTAATGATTGTGTGACTGACAACCCTTTATTTGGGGTTACTTAATACAAAATCACTATTTTCCTTTCATCTTTTATTTCTTTCTTCATAATTACCCATCATCTGAATTCTCTTACTAACCTTTCGAGTTATCTTTCCAAGAACTGGATAAATTATTCTTCTGGAAAAGGATTTTGCATTAATTGTACTAAAATATTCTCCCGGTTATTGAAAAAGTCCTGTAACACTCGCTACGACAATTTTAACAAAGGAAAAAAAGATAATTTTGATGCAGTTAGAAACGCTTATATTGATTTAACATATAAATGTGTTTATATTGTGATATTATTCAATGTGACCGCCCTTAGGGGCGAAAAGGTTCTCCAGGCGCAACCTGAGTGCCCCGCACACGTTGCTGGCGAAGTCCTTCCTCATGCATACCCCCATGTGGTTGATGATGACTTTAGCCTGTCAACTTTGCTGTAGTATACCTTGAAGGCCTTGCCATCCCCACATGCCCACATGTTGTCATCTGGCGACTGCAGCGGCCAAAGTTCGCTTTACCAGAAGTTCAGGTTCGACCCCAAGCATTCTCGCAGGTTTGTATCCGTGTGGGCCAAGGCACCGTCCTGCTGAAAGACTTATTCCGCCGCCTTCGTGATCTTTCTCACCAAGAAAAGGAATTTAGTGGTAAAGATCTTCCTAGAATCGGTCACTATGTGCCTATATCTGGCCGTGAAACAGACCGAGAGCATCTTCTCACCATTTAAAGCCACGATGCAGAGCATAATTATGGAGGCCCAGTGCTTGTTTGTAGACACTTAGCGTACCTCAAAGATGTCGTGGCCGAGGCTTTCCATGCGGTCTTTCTGAGCTCTGAGAGTTGATGACCGGATCGACCATAAAAGTTTTTCATCAGAAAAAATGAAAGTTCGTTTGCCATAACTCAAGTTGGTGAGAAGGTGGCGGCAGAGCTCCCTACGTTGTTTTTGCATACGGTGGGTGAGCCAAGGCCTTTCCATGCAACTCATGCTCTTGTTGCTCGCCTGCTCGATGGTTCTGAACACCCGGGTCACAGAGTATTGTTCTTCTTCGCGAGCGCAGCCATATTTTGAGCCTCGGAGCACTTTCGAAGGGTTTTCTAAAACTAAATGGTTGATAATTTGAGATCTGTCTGAACGTGGTCAAACTTTGAGATCTTTCCTGTTCATGAGTCTCTGCGAAACTCTGTGAACGGTCATCCGGCTGACGCTGAGTGCCTTGTAAATGGCGAAATTGTTGTTGACGGTGCGTGTGAGAGTAAGATCACGAGTCCTTTTACTTCCATCTCGAAAAATCTCGACAAAAAAGAAAAGACGTTTTAATGAGACATCCGGAAAAGGTAGACCTTTAAGTTTGTTTGACGAAATTATTTCTATCACGCACGTAAACCTTTTGAAAGATAAAAAAAGTGTAATAGAACTTTTGCAAAAACTGGCATTTATCTCTGTGGTGATAAAATGGTCGGAAATTGTTGAAGAACTTTTGGTCCTAATGAATATTTGGTTACCCTCATGGATAGATTAATTTTCCAAGATGTTTTGTTGCCTTTGATATCAACTGAATACACATTACCAGTGACTAACTAGATGAAATAGCATCACTTTCTTGCAAGTGTTATTGAGTGTTGCAGTTGTGATCATGTTATAAACTGAACTAAACATTCTCTAACTCAAGGCAAATTTGCATGGACATGCCAAAATAAAGACTAACAAATACAAAACTAGAAGCTCCTACATTTAAAATATTTTTTTGTTTATGCAAACCTACCTCTCAATATATGGATATTCGTCATTTATCTTTGGAGTACACGAACCAGTAAAATAATGCCATGAGTCAGCTAAATGTTTCAGAAAAAAACACTAAACCTTCACTATGATATATGGAAATTGTGGACGAAGAATGTAGATACCTTATTACCACTTATTTAATAAGTAGAAATCCCTGCAACTACACTTAACAGTGATTAACGGAAGTCTTGCACGAACATTCAACAAGATCTTAGATTAATCACAGGGCTGTGAAGCATTTGTTTTGTTTTGTTAACAAAACACACAACCAATTAAGAGTTATTTAACTCGGTATTTTTTATATCATACAATCAATGAATGGATGTAAATCGCACTTAAAGATATATTTAGACGAATTTACGTGGCATGCAAATCATGAACAAATTTTTTCCCAATTTTGTGAGACAATTTTTGAACAATATTCTTTCAATAAAACTTATGATAATAAAATTATTTTTTAAGAACCTTTATTTTGTTTTAAATAAAATTAAATAAGATTTTAAAACTGTGTTATTGTACATTAGGAGGAATTTGGGGTCTAGATTCTACATTTAGGAATAGTTGGGGTCTGTTTCTTCTTTTGGTTACCAGGTGTCCAAATTCTACATTTGATCTTTCCGATCACCAAATGAATTGTGCAAAACCCTAAAGGTAATAAATTGTGCAAAAGGTGTTTTAGATAACAATTCTTTTTTTCTTAAGATCTAATCCTAAACCGGAGTTTTAGAATTTGTTCAGTAAATAAGGTAAATGCTTGAAAACATTGCAAGCATTTTTGCTACTAATAATATAATTTCGGAAATATTAGTTGCCTTTGATTGAAAGTTGACATAACATTTACGTTCTATTCATCTAATACCTGTCTTAATACTATGACTATCAAAATTTCATTATCGATAACTCTTGACGAGTTATAACTCATCATTAAAGACAACTTCTAGCATTTTTAGATTATTCTAGGGCAACTAATGCTTTGTTGTATCTTCTTTTGGCTTCCCTATATTACATTAGTTCTGTTAGAAAGTCACCTTGGTTAACACTCAAAATTCCTAAGATAGAGGATAAGGCAGTAATTCAAATTTATTTTATCATTTCTATCAATATAAGAAGCTTTTCAGTCTCTAAAAAACTGTAAAGGGAAGAATGCAATGTATTGGATATATATCTGCAAAGAGAAAGATGTGTCTAATATTATGTTTTCGACAACCGAACTCGATTTTTATAATGGTAAAACTCTTGAAAATACGTAAATCCTTACATATATTGGAACATTTTTTTACCATAAAGGGTATTTTTTGGTGAATAAACCAAGTCTTTGACCATTGCTTACGAATTCTCAACTATGGAGTGTATCATCCATGAGAATGATAAAACAAACCGGTGCTCAATAAGTTATATATATGTAGTGTTTTACCAGCGAAAAAATTATATAAACTCGCCAGTCACTCTATTTAATATCATTAGTTCTGTTAGAGATAATATAAAGCAGAAGAATAACTATGTATCATGACAAGGAGGGCGTGAAATATAATTCTAATAAAATAATTGAATGTCTAAGGGTGTAATTTTAATAATTCTATGAACAAATATATTGAAAGGAATTGAATATTTAAGTTTGTTTTTTATTATGCCTAAGTACCTATCATTGGCGGAAACCTTTAAAGGCATAGCCTTCGCAATATCTAAATATTAATCCTTTGATCTTTACCGAAGAAGGGGCTACACATCTACTTATGATATAAATAAATTATCCAGAAAAAAGTTTGAAGGACAAACAAAAGGAAAATACAAATCCAAAACAACAACAAATTCTAAATAGTAAATCATGCATGACAAATTCACACGGAAGAGGCCTTTCTTCACCGCAATCTAAAAATATCCTTTGTTTCAAAGGAAAATTCAGATATCCTGAAGGATAGCTGGATCCTAAAATAACTATAAGACCACAGCCTGACTCACGCGAGTGGACTCTATTTGGAGATGACAAAAAATGACTTCTTACTATTGATTAGTCGGAGCACGATGCTACTCAAATTCAAATTCTCTCAAGCCTTCACCGACAGTCTTTGTTATACAGCCCGATTGTCTGCCCTTATCCATTTCTTGCATTCAGCGGAGGGAAGAGTGAGAAGCCAGTCCGGTAGCTTAGTCTGTGCAGACAGCCCCTTCCTTTCATTAGCGCACTTATTCCCAGCAACTTATACCTATCTAAGGAGTTTGCAGAAAACTTTATCCGCGCAATATTTCCAGTGCTATGGAAGATTTTGACCATAGATGCAGGTTAATAAGCATTCTATGATGATATCATCTAAGGAGACGTCTTGGAAAGGAATATTTTTGTTTTGTAAAAGGTTAAACAGTTAGACCGATCGTTTTTTCTCTACAGGCACGGAAAAGATAGCAGAAGATTTAAAAAAGGTGCAAAAGATGACCCGAGATAGATCACTTGTTTCTCTTGGGGCACTGAGTCCAGGAGGGGGTGTCGCTCGCCCAGGATTCAAATGTAGGAGGGGTATTAGCCTTGTTGCACCATCAACCGCCTTGTGTGTGTTCAAGACCATGTTTCTCTGACCTGAAAACGATAGATTTGAACTAATACAAAGTGGTATAAACAAAGAAGCTTATCCATATCAGCACCCCAAGTACTGTCGCCACAGAGCAAAGAGTTTTTATTGTGCAGCTACATGAGAACAAAATGCTGCGAATAGACACATCCCAAGTGAGGCATCGATCAAAATCAAGAATTACAAACCAGTTCAAGTTTAAAATTTCTAGGCGAGCCGCATTTTAGAAAAGTTCCCGATTGAGGTAACATCAATAACGTCAGAATAAGTGCCTAAACTTAGTCTTTGCTAAAGAAACCGTAAGACATCGGTTTCGACATAGGAAGAGACGCAGTCTAAGGTATATATCTGGACTGCCTTAAAAGAGACTGAAAATTCGTCTCTGAAGAGTGAGGCGATAACATTAGGGTGATACAAGAGATTCTTAAGGCAAATAGAGTGACGCACAGGAGACACTCGTGCGAGACACCCGACTCTTGGTCTATGGAGCTGGACAGGGCCAACGTGCCTTCTCACACCATCACTGTGCTGAAAAACAGGTGACTTCCATTTTTTAAAAAATGAGCTAACCTACAGTTCCCGATTTCTTCATCAACGTGAATACGGAATCAGATTATAAAAATGAGCGGACAGTATTTACTGTGAAATACTCTCCTCTACATAGAAAAGACAATTATATTAGCAACTAGACAGGAATATGTTTCTCTTTAAGGAAATATTAATGGCACTTCCTCTTTCGAAAAGGTGTCGTGGCATGATCCAGAAGCTAATGCAGAACACAGCTCGCTTACAAAAAACATTACATTGAAAGGCTCTGAGCGTCTAGAAGTCCAATAGGTGGCCCATAAGTGAGTGAATGACGTACTTTGGCGGAGCTTCCCACCTACGGGATGTGTAGCAAATGGTCTCGATGAACTCTATCAACGACAGACAGATGGTCCAAAAAGGCAATCACTCCTTCTTAGAAAACGGGAAGAGAGTTTGAATGCACTTGAAGTACAATCAAACCCCCTTTTTACAGAGGAGGGCGGGGGTACTCCTCTTAGTTTGGCCATATATAACTCCATAAATTGAGGCGCGAATTATTCGATGCGAAACAGAATCTGACAAATTGATGGTGAAATTCGCAGAAGATGGATTAGTATTTACACCACTTATTAAATAGCAATTCTCTTGTTCTGCCATCAAAAAAGTGGTCCTCGTACCAACCAAACATTAAGAGTTCATTTCACCCCCCCCCCGCCAAAAAAATATAATATTTGGACCATGGTGATGTAGATCCCGTTGAGGTGTTCATAATGGGCGGGTGGGCTACGGCGTTCGTAGCCCTGAAAGAGCCTAGGGCAAATTATACCTTCTAGTCATGTAGGTCAAATATTTTCTTAGATTTTAAATACAAATTTTGGTCCGGAAGGTGGAAGGCCAAGGTCTTATTTTTCGATCAAATACAAATTGCAATTATTAGAGAAGATACAAAACAATCTGCGCTAATTCCCACTTTTTGCCTTGCACACAGAAAAACAAAATTATTTACTACCCTTTTTGTGATTTGTTTTCACGTTGAAATTTATATTTGTATGGTCATAACAGTGACATTGATAACAGTTTCATGATCACTGCTCTGATTCCGTCACACCGAAGCCATACTACCCTGCTCGCACTCCCTAAAGGAACTTTTTCAGGTCAAATAGGAGGAAGGGTGATTGATTTGGTCTGGATACCACTTATTCTTTCTCCCACCACGATTAACGCTGATTACCGCTGGCCGGCCAACTCTTCAATAATGAACTCAAGGGAGTAGTCAAGCAGCGTAGAATGTCCAGTCACTCGCACAGGTGTGCCACTGAGTCTCTGAACAAACTTGTTCTGGTGGTCGAGCGAATAACCAGAAATTAGTGGAAGTTGTTAGCCTCGAAGACGCTGACGAGTGTCTCAAACGGTGATCCAGACGTCCTCAGGTCCCAAGCTCTTTTTGGCTTCTTCCTTCTTTTTTTGCTAGGAATGGAAGTGTTCTTTCACCTTTCTCTCCAAGTTGATCTCAAAGTCTGACTGTTCCGCCATTCACCGCTCCACCCTTGAACTGACGAAATACACGTCGACACGCAGCGTCTCACTTGAATAAAAGTGACACGCATTCAAAATTTGTTAGTGCTTAGATAAATCTAAAATATGAGACGACATCAGGGAGAGATAATATAGTTGCTGAGAGGTTAAAAGGCAATGGTGATTGTAAAATATAATGGGTCTGGAAGCCGTGTTCTAATGTATTTAAAAGTGGAAGAGTACGTAACGACTGCAGGGTGGTTATAATATTATCAAAGCATAAGAGTTAATGTGCGAAAGTTGAATGCAAAAGATACATGGAGCTAGTTCAAAATGGTATAAAAATGTAAAGATCTAGAACAAGTTTAGGTTTGTGTAAATATGGTATTTTTAATTTACGCATAGGTTAAGGTGAACAATAGAAACGAGGATTAGAATGAAGAAACGGAGTGTGAGATTGAGGATTAATAGTAGTAGATTGGTTTTATGTTGCTATATGCTGATACAGAAAAAAATAGAGGGGTGTAATATTAGTGACCATGGTGTTACACGTGAATAAGTGATAGGTTTTAAGTATCCAGAAAAGATACATTGTGAATAATCGTGAAACAGATGCCCCAGATTGTGACCGCAAGTATTTGAATGCTAGGAAATTCTCTAAGACGATCAGAGCGTTATGGAATGTTCAGGATTTGAATGTAAAATTTAGCAGAGAGCTGCACAAGAGTACGTTGGTACTAACGATGGTGTATTGAAGTGAGATTATTGAATGGAATGGTAAGAAAGGACCGAGAGTGAGAGTAGTGTAAATGGCTAATTTAAATGGTGCTCTTGGTATGCTGAATATGTATAAATGGAGAAATAGGTGGATGATATCGGTTTAAGGTGTGAAGAATGGTGTAAATGAGGGTGTAAATGGAATTGTTCTTAGGTGGTAAGAAAATATAAGAAAAATTAATGGAAATAGACGTGTGAAAAGAATATTAAATAATGAGTGTCAGGGTGTGAAAACGATTAGAAGACCGTGTAAAAGGTATATTGTTTTTGTGAATAAGTGTGAGATAGAAAGAGAGGAATAAAGAGGAAGTGGATAATAACATGTATGATAGGTATGCATAAAAGAGGTTTGTAAGGGAGCATGATTGGGGACTGAGTTGATGAGATGCTACAGTACAGAGCCAATCAATGTTATGAAGAGTCATTCGGCAAACAAGGAAAATGATGGGGGGCCACGGCTTAATGGAGTCTAAAAGAGGGAGGTGAAAGGTGGCACACCACTTTGTCATAAAGTAGTGTTTTTGTAGTCTGGAATTAGATTTGAAGTGATTTTTATCTATGTTTGATTCACACTGCTTTAACCATAGTTTGAAATCATCGTTTCTCGTCCTGATTGAGTTGTCAAACTAAAGAAAGAATAAGTTTAAGATTAGTTAAACCGTGTACTATCTTAAAATTTCAAATCACTTCACACCTCAATATACGTGGTTGGAATGAATATAGATTGAGCACATTCAAATTGCCCTCGTATGATTTTTCTCAGTTCACCTTTTCAGGGATTTTTACACAGGGTTGCCGCATACCTTTTGAGTTTAGCCGTACCATGGACTTGTACAGTTGAATAACGATTTCAATGGACTTGTAGAAAAAGATTCTTTAGATAAATCTTAAGACGTTATTGGTCTTTTTTTCACGCCTCTACACTTTCTGAAAATTGAAGTCGTTGTTGATTGGCAATTATAAATCGCTATCAGTGCACAATTTACACAGGAATATTCCTGATATCGTATATTCAAATATATTTTTCCATTTGTCCGCAATACTACGAACTTACATGTTACTGTTTTTAACCCATCTGCGATATATCTCGATCCTAAAGAGTAAAAACCTTTTTTCACTGTTTTATACTATGGAAGCATGAAACTCAATACGCCGTTGTCACACATAATTTCTCTGGTCAAGAAAGACCAACGCAGCTGTAATTTAATTTGGAGTGCTTTATCCTCGTTCCTATTCCTAGTTTGATAACGCTGTCCCACTTCCAGGTAGAAGCCGTGGCCATCTTCCTCCTCTTGGGTTAGAAGAGAATCTCACTTAGTTTCCTTCGCCTCGTCGATGCCCAAGATTATAAAGATTCATGTTTGATTAAGCCGCGTCTGATATCCCTTGGGAATCTCGCTCAATTCTCTTCGTTTCATCGACACCCGAAATTATCCAGGTCCATGTTTGCTTAAGCTGCGTCAGGTATCCCCTTGAGAGGCCATTGAGGGCGAAGCCCTCTCTCAACCATGGATGCGTCTCTTATTTAAAGTGATGTCTGCAAATCCCTAGCAGAGAGAACCCGAGCTTCTTGCCGTCCAGGCCTTAGTATCTGTCTCCTCTGAGGTGATCCCCTCGCCCTTGTGATCTCGTCCGGCGGTCGTCTTCGTATAATCCGCCTGATCAGAGGAAGATTACGGAAACCCGTTTATACCTCGGGAGAATGTTCTGGGATTCTTTCTTCTCACTATATTGAATGAGACTTTCTGCCGTCCGCAGACGAATCTCGATTTCGTGATTACTTCTCCTTAGAGCGGAAGTAATCTCAACCCCCTTCGGAGTCTCTCTGGACGCCTTTGCATCGAGACTCCATCGACGAAGACCTGGCTATTGTTCTTCCACATCCACAGTTCATCCTCCAGAAGTAATCAGGAGTCCTTTTCTCGTTAGTCCCACTTCTTCGTTCCCAGTCCTAAGAAGAATTCTCCATTTGGTGTAACGCCAATAGACTTGCTAAATCTTTCATTCAATCCAACTTATTGTATCATTTATATATTTTCCCAGGAATAATTTCCTTAATTTTTGCCTTTCATAATATTCTTTTGTCGTACTGATTATTATTTCGATTTTCATTTTTATATGTGCCCTTGTTCTTATTATTTGTATTAAAGTTTATTTTTGTAGAGGTGTTTATCTTTCGAATAACCCTTGAGACGAACTCGGCCAATGTATTCCCTTTTAAAGAGCCAACCTTACCTTTTTTTCCAATTCAATTTACCCGAGCGCAGCTCTGATAGTGACTTTTTGGTCACACGCCTTCGTCCCTTGACATATACCATAATCGAATTTCAACATTGTAAATTATATTTCTTTCTATATCACATTAAATTAAAATATATATATGGAGGTAGCCACAGTAATGATATCTTTTGACTTCTATTAGTTACTACCTACCTTCACAGTTCAACGCCGTTAATTAATGTCCTCTGTTTTCTTTTTGTAAGCCAGTGTTCTAACAATGCGAGCAATTTTCCACGAATAAACTGAGTTGTACTTTTATGCAGTATCCGATGTGTAACTTTATCAATGTTTTTGTATCTAATTTGATCTAATTTAAATCAAATTAGATGACGTCTATTGCTCGCCTTGCTTCATTTTTTTCAACTATTTTAGGAAAACTCTCAGGCAGTTTAGTAAGGTATGATTTGTTGCTGTTTTTTCGAAATAGTAAATTGTTTTCTAAATTTTCAACTCTTTTTCTCTTTGACGTTTGACTCAAGTAATTTCATAATCAAGGATGTTAGGCTAATTGATCTGTAGTTTCAAAATAGTGGTTACGTAATTTAATTATAACATTCCTGGAAATGTTCTTTCTTCTAACAATCAATAAAATGCACTCTTGTTTTTATTTTTTAATCTGGCGAGGATAAATTATTTATGGCCTTGTATATGCTTTGGTAAATTTTAATTATTTATGTAAAAACCAATTTCATCTTACGCATTGACCGATATGCTATTTAGTATTGATCTCTGATCAAATGAAAATCATGGCTCGATAATTTAAATATCTTCCAACTTATTTAGCATAAAAACAGAGAAATTGATCATTAAGTATTTCAGCCAGGATTTTTTAATCATTAATGGTGTATCTCTTGTTGAATATCCTTTGTTCACATCTTGGTAAAAGTCGTTTGCATTCTGATTGCCATCTATGGTTGCTAATGTAGCATAGTTTGTTTATCTTTTCTAAAGTTTTTTTACGGTATCTTTTGATTCTGAATATTTCGCTATATTTCGTTATTAATTAGATTCTTTGGCAATACGCTAAGCTTTATTGCTTTTATTTGATTATTTTTATTAATTCTTTGTGCATTCAGCTTACGACTTTCTCGCTTTAGTTAAGATATATGCACCTGTTTGAATTTCCATGAAAAAGTTCCCTCATGGTCTTTATGTCACCCAGCTAAATCTTAAAGGTTTTTGCTAATCTTACTCATCCTAAGTTTAAATTTAGCACTCATTTCTAGCAATATTTGAAATTATCATATAATTTGGGGCTGGGACAATATTTGTCATAAATATTATATCGGAAGGTATTGTGGTCTATGTCACTGCTGAGGTACGTCAATGCAAACTTTATATATAAAGTTTTTTAATACTACAAACAAGATACCAGATGTTCTTTCTAAGAGTTGAACGATGTGCCGTTTGCACAACAAAGCTATAATTTTAAAAAGTTGATAATCTAATCCTGCAATTTCTGCATTGGATTCATCATACTTTATGTTAGGAAAGTCAAAATCACCAATAAGAATACAGTTCTTTGCATTGGCGAGGTTTGCAAGAGATTCAACTATTGCGTTTTCACCTTTCTCCTTGCGGCATTTTGACACAGAGGCTAAGAGTAAACAACAAAGTTAAACGTTAGGTGCTTGCATAATATTTCAGCATCTCCAGTTTTTAGAAGGCCAACTTCTACAGCACTTAGCTAATGCCGTAAATCATGACCACGCTACCACTTTAAACAACTCTTTCCTTCTGAAATTGTTTACCCCAAAACCTGATAAACGCCAGGTATATTTTGGCGTACACTACTCTAACTCTAGCTAATTGCTATTATATTAAACTTCTCTCTTACCACCAATAATCTAAATTTATTGAGTTTATTGGTAAAATATACATTTAGCAAGTGAAGCGCAGAGGCTCTCTTTACCTATATTTCTTACTTTTTTCTTAATGTTAAATACTTTGAAATAGAATATTATTTATTTTATCTCTTCTCTTCTTTATCATAAATCTTCTTGTTTTACCGTTTTCTGATGCCTTTTCTTTCTCCCCTATCTCTTGAAATGTTTAAATATTTCATTTATGGATAAGCATTAGTTTACTATGTACAAAATGTTGGTTCACAATAATACCAAGAATATAGGAGGAAGTTCTTCCATCGATTGTAGAGTTTGCCCTATGCGTTAATTTGTGCAAACTGTAAACTCATTAAATGTTCGTTTGTCCCAACACAAGTATAATATTAGAAGAGGTGAACGAAATAGTGCTTTCTTTGCTCACTTACTTATCTTCACATGAACATCCTAACAATTGGAACTCTACTGAGTTTATTTACCACTCAGAGAAATATATTAAAAGAAATGTTATTGAATGCTACTTCATTAAACTTGATCCTGGCCATAAAAGGTTTTTAAAATTAAATTGACCATTTCAATTCTGAGCCTCTTATTTATTTACATGGCCATTTTAGCTTTATGAATAATATTTTAATGAGGAGCTTGGTCAAAAGTATATTAAAATCAAAATAAAATGCATGTTCAGCTTTATCTTATTCAAACGTTTCAATGATTTCATTACAAATATCCATAAAATTATTTAGACATGAACGTTCACATCGATATCTGCGTTGGCGATTCATTTTCTAAACTATTTACTCTCAGATGCTTTACTATCCTGTCTATAACAATGCAATCCAAAAGTTTGTCAACCACCAACGGGTAGTGGGATAAAATTTAATAGGTTCAGGCATAATGAAATAAAAACAGTACACGTTTAAAAACTCTGAATTTAGGAGCCTGTCACACAACATAGCAGATTTAACTTTCTGAAGCTTGAAAATGAATATCCTTCAAATATCGGCCTCCATTGTCAATACACTGAATCGGAAGTTGTAGTCCACTTTTCAAGCATGTTAACTGGTATATTGGGAATTTCGGTTTGGATGTTATTCTTTAGTTCTTGCAGGGTTTGGGCACGATTGTTATAACCAGGGATTTGAGATAACCCCAGATGAAATAAGCACAGTCGGCTAAATCAAGCGAGCGCGCAGGCCAGTTTACGTCCCCTTTCAGAGAGATCAGTCACTCGAGGAAGACTTCTCTAAAAAAATCCATTGAAATCCTAGCAGTGTGGGCTGTGGCCCCATCTTTCTAAAACCATGCAGTGTCCAGTTTTATTTCTTCGAGATCAGGCGAAAAAAACTCCTGGCTCATTGTCGAATAACAGTCTGAATTCACATTTAAAACACGACCGTTTTCTTCAGAAAGTAAAGGCCAATGATCCCTTCTTTTGAAATTGCACACCATACCGTGACACGATCCGAATGTAGGGGTCGCTCATGAAGTTCCCTGGGATTTGATTCACTCCAATATTGCATGCTCACTTTGTTAACATAGCTTCTAAGGTGAAAATGTGTCTCGTCAGAGAAAAACATAAGTGCGTCGTTGGGTAAGGGGTCGACCAGCTGCTGACATGATGTTTGTCGGGTTACCTAATCACATTCTGTACCAAACTAATATTCGATGTGTGAAGATGGAGTAAATCGTGAAGAATTCAACGAAGAGAACGTCCCGACCTGCCAAGGGCAACTGCATGTTTACGAGCAGAACGCTTGGGAGAGCGCAGCATAGACTGACGAACTCGTTCGACATTTCCATATGTTATAACGGTCTTCTTTTGTCCTTTCTTGCTTTGGGACATATCTTCCGTTCCCCTGAAGGCACCCACACAAAATAAAATAGATTTACGATCAGGAACATGGCCTCGCGGAAGAATCTCGAAGGGACGACGAAAAGCGCATTGCACCGCGATGATAGAGTGGCCGTTAGAAAAATACGCCTCCACGGCGAAAGCACGCTGCTCTCTCAATCACAGCATGTTTGCGACTAATACAAGTGTGAGACCTCCCCCCATCCAACCCCTCCACTCCACTGCGACTATCCTTAATTACGCCTTTTTCCTTTCAAATAATAAGGAAGTTCCTATGCTCCACATCGTACAAAAATGTTTTGCACTAATATTTCTGAGTAGGGAGGGGCCTAAATACTCGTATATCTGAAGATAAATGAGCATGTTTAGTACATAGTAGAATTAAGCGAATGCATGTATTTAACCGAATATCATATATTGCAAATACCTTTGGTACATATGTTTCTCTTATGTATTCACTTTAACTTATTTTTTTGTAAGTGATCACGTTACCTTGAGTTTTTATGGAATATATTGAAACGCCAGCGAAAATCCAGTATCCAATATTGCCATGATTTGGTAAACCAATAACCCAAAATCAACTGTTCACGTTGATAGAATGAGATTAATCATGTGATAAGAACTCTTTTCTTAGTTTATAATTCCTAAGCTCCCCACAACCCAGTTCTTACTTTGGGAAGTTGTTTTGACTCTTTAAATTTATCTCTAAGATCTTTATAAATTAAAGTCGGATTATTATGTTTCCTTGAATGTTCCGATAAAGTAGTAATAAAGTGTAATTATGGCAAAGGAGAGAAGGGTTAGTGTTAGAAATAACAGAAGGTAGGAAATAATTATAGAGAGGACTATAAGGCAAGAACCCTAGCAGGGGAAGCAAGCCTATAAGAGATAAGAGGGCAATTAGGATTAGAATATGGGAGGAGGTGTTGTTTTGGGCCGTCCAGATATGGGAGGTGTGATGGTTAACTCGGGGCTATTTTCATCATGGGGCATTCGTCAATCTATTTGTTCTTCTTTAAAATTAATTAACAGCCTTAGAGTTAACCCACAGTTTGTGTCTATGATCGACATTTCCTTTATAATAAATTCTCTTCGTATTTCCAGGAATTAATATTGTTATAATTATGCAAATTGAATAACCACATCACTGATAAAGCCGTATGCATTATTAATCAAATTTCAAATTATTCCACATTAATTGAAATGATTTAAAACTATTTCTGGAAATAAATCATTGACTTTGGTTTGTTGCAATATTGTTTGAGCTTATATACTTGTTCGATCGATACTGTTGATGAGGTCTGAAAGGATGTCAGAATCTTTGAATTCCATGTAATTTCACGCTAATAAATGGAAAGTGCCTCTCTTATATGTCTAAGAACGCCTAATAATGAGTAGGAAGATGAGACTTGTTTAAGGAAGTGGTCGGATTAATAATAAATTGTTAGAGCATTGGTGAAAGGATTCAACCATCAATTAATTTTTATATTGATCAACTTATCAAAATGTTCAGAATTCCGTTGACAGCCTAACATCCTACGAACGCAAATTAGGAGTATTTTCACTCAAATTCTCAATGAGATTACTAAAAATAAAAACAATATATAATTTTTATATATTTTTAAACATTCTTAATCGCAATAACTAATAAAGATGCGGTGGTAATTGCATATTTGTTTTTGTTACAACTTATCTTTCTTCGTATTCCTTCTTCCCATTGTCATGCTTTTCTTTCTCAATAATTTTCCTCATTAATCTCAAATTAATTGTCTGGAAATAAGATTAATTTATGAATATTAATAGTCGTTGAAAGAAGGCTTTTAAATTGTGAATTTATTTTCTAAACATTTCTAAACCGATTAATTCAGATCTATTTACCTATCTTGCAGCAAAATCTTAAAAACGACCAGCTGCCTAAATTACCTTCATTTGATCGTTATTTTCTGTAGCGAAATTTTGGTAACAAGATTTCCTGAACTTGCAGGAGGAACATCAACTTCGATATTTACCTGTCATAAACTCCTCTTTGTATCCACGGTCATCTTATTCCTGTCACAGAAAGGTAAAATCATCGCACAGAGAGCCCAGGTTCAATCATACGATATTTCACCAGATTAAGATAAGTATCATTTACGGGTGCCATCTTACAACCCCTGGTTTTCTCCTATGGGATGGGGACGTCCCATCAGAACGACAGTATATAGAGTGTGGTAAATATGGCTATAACACAGAGTTACTTGTTCCTCTCAAGAGCGGATTCTCGCCTCGCCTGTGCAGGCCGTTTCGCTCAATTTGTTACCGTACTCCCCTTTGGATGAAGAATTGTACCGCCGCCCCCTGCCCCACAAGGGATACTTTCAAAGCAACGCACAACAATCTCTAAACCACTTTAACTGTCCCAGTATCATAACACATTCTGTCTGTTCATATTCCCCGGCACATATCCAGGCCCCGCACCCCCGGACCATCCCACCTTAGGTAAATTTCGTTCTGTTCAACGAAACATTGTTTTCTTCCGTCGCTGGAAGCTGATGGCACTGCTCTGGTGAGAAATGGGGGAAAAAACTAACATTCGCACTCGTCCTAAACCACTCCATTCTGGTGCCCATCTTGACCCAGATGCATGAGGCGATTAACTCAGCAATCGACAGAACCATTTTCTGGCACTTCACACAACGCCACAGCGAAAAATGCTTAGTTGCACAAAAATTATATCAAATTTGCCTCTTATTTGTTTATATTACAAATAAAGAAATAAATGCCATTAAAAACTATCCAGGCTAAAATTACTCTGCCTATTGATTGTATTTATTTATTAAAATTAGACGATATTCAACGCTGGTATCTCTAACAGATAGCGTTCAAAATAAATTCCTTAAAACAAATGGTGAAATTGTGAAAAGTAAAAATGTGTGGAAAAAACAACTGAGTAGGTCGAGTCTCTAACTAAATACGAGTATGAAGAGTGATTAGATCCTAAAGACATTGAGTACGCCTAAGCATGTTGGAATCTCCGTGAATCCTATTAGTCTATGTTCTCTCACAGATAACAATAAAAAATACTTCATTACCATTCACGTTACAACTGTCGTAGAATAGGGTCCCGTCGATATACTATATAAAAATATTCGTTGAGGGGATTATTCTATATTTCGAGTGCGTGGTAATCTGATGACCGAAATTAGTTCAAAAGGGACGGGGCCTGGGGAGGCTTATTTATCTTCAATATACTTAGAAGTGGATTAATAATATGGCTACCATTAATAAAATTGAGTTTTATTAATTAAAATATCAAACAACACACGGAAAATGTTTACATAAACGGGGATTAAAAATGGGAGAAACACAGGAAATGAAAAAGGTCATGGGAATATCTGAATAATCTGAGGATTAAGATTTGAAGAGATTTAAAACGGCAAACAAACAAAAAGGGGGAATGGTTCGCTAAACCGTTTAAAGCACAGAGTTGCGTTGACAGAAGGTTAAATGATTAAAGGTAATGCTTAGCTTACGTAATTACAAGGTTGTCGTGCAGAGGAAGGCGATGGGAAGGAATCTTCGGTCCAACTGGCGATTTCCAGGAGAAGGGGTTCTTCGGGGGGTTTTCCTTAATGAGGGGGAAGGAATGTCTTCGAGGAGTGAGAACGGATATTGGAGATGTTCTAGATGAACAATGGAGGTTATTGTTGTAACCAAGCGTTCTCTTGAAGAACGTTACAAAAAAGGGGGAATTAACTTATCGTGACGTGATGTCTGATGAACAAGAACCGTTTCTTGACGAACAGGCTGGAAGAAAAATGTCTGTTTTAATGTTGTTCTCTTTCTGAACAACAGATGGAGGGGGGAGAACCGTTTCTAGTCGAACGGCCTCAAAGAACAATGGCTGTTCTAACGTTGTTCTCTTTCTGAACAACACGGGGGGCCTTGTTGACTTTGCGTCTCGAAGGGTACAAACCTCGGCACTCAAGGGATATTGCTCTTCTGGACAATACGGGGGTTTTCGGTAGAGTTCGTAGGTGCACAAGGAAGACCGTATCGGCTTGATGCCTCACGAAGATAATCTGGATCTGCCTCAAATGTGAAATGCTATGGTATAAATAGCCGGAGCCAGCCCCTTGGCGTAGGGGAAAATGGGGTGGGAGACTTCGATGGAATGTCCCGGTGGCGCCTGGGAAAATGTCTTATCTGCCCATAAGCCTAATTCAATCTGGCAAAATCGACGCATGGAGGCAAACGGGGAAGTGAACCTCCTTGATTAAACATTGGCTATGATGGGCGATAACGCGCCTTCTACTTCCTCTCGAAGGATACACGTGGGGAAGTATGTGTTTCAACATGTGATAGGGGCTGAAGCAATGCGGCCTCAGAGCGTTCTATCACACCCCTTCATTCCAGGGGAAGTTTTCACTTCGAAAAAAAAGAGAGAAGGGACAATCATAGAGCTCCGTTTTGGAGAACTCACTTTCTTGCATCAACCGTACCTTCATGCACCTAGCTAGCATTACCTCAATACATATGATTATGTTGATCATTTGATTACAGGGGAAACTAACCTTTAATAAAAACTTAACCATAACAGAAAAAATTACGGAACAATGAAATAATATAAAATTAGTACATATGGGACAAAAGAATACATACGTAAATTATTGGGTACAAATATATGAACATACGAAGAAAAAAAGAAGACATTCTGCCCAAAATTCAGACATTTACAGTAACTAATTATATTACAGGAGAATCCAAATAAGTTTTACAAGACGGTTAATACATACATGGAAATCCTAATCCTACGAATTACAAATTAATCTACACTATTTGCTAACGCATTCCTACTGGGTGCGTCAGCGACCTGATTATCGGAACCTTTTATGTAATTTATCTTAAATTGGTACTCTTGCAAGAGTAGAAAACAGCGCATAATTCGGCCGTTGGAGTGTCGTACATTCCGAATATACACCAACGGGCGATGGTCAGTTCCTATCTAAAATTCTTTACCTATCTAATACATCTTAAACTTGTCAATAACCCAAATAATAGCTAGCTAGAGCTTCTTTCTCTATAGTGGTATATCTCTTTTCGCGGAGTAATAACTGGCGACTAGCGTATGCAACTGGATGACTCGTTCCGTCATCCTTATATTGAAGGAGTACACCTCCAATGCCCTCGTTGCTCGCGTCGGTCTTAATCCCAAAGGATTTTTCCGGGTTAGGCAACTTCAAAATTGGGCAGAAATCAGCTTACTCTTGAGCTAGTTATAATGAGAAACAGGGACATCATTCCAACGTAGTCAATCGGGGAATTCTTTTTTAAAAAGGTGCTGAAGGGCGCTGAGATTGCTTTGAAATTCGGGACAAATCGCCGATAGTAAGAAGCTGATCCTAGGAATGATCTTAATTGCTTCTTAGTATTTGGGAAGGGCATGTCAGCGATTGCCATAATCTTGTCCTCCTGTAGACCTGGCTGGCTTTGTCCTATTTTAAAACCGAATTATTTTATGGTTTCGTGGGCAAAATGGCATTTACGGGGGCCAATGGTGAGGCTATTTTCGAGCAGTCGCTTGAAGAGAGCTAATAGGGTGGTTAGATGATGAATCCATTCACGAGTAGCGACGTAGACGTTATCGAAGTAAAAGGAGACATTCGGAAGTCCATCTGACATCGTTCTCATGAGACGGTTATAGTTACTACAAGCGGTCACGAGGCCAAAAGGAAGGCGCTTAAATTGCATTAAGCCTTTCTCAGTTGCAAAGGCGTTATATGCTTTCACCTCGGGCCGGGGGGGAATTTGGTAATACGCATTGCACAAATCAAGTTCTGAGATGAAATAGCGTCTTAAAAAAGGGTGAGGTTTTGATCTACCAACGGGATGGGCTCGGCGTCGAACACAGTTACCGAATTTAACTTCCGGAAGTCGATGCACATCCGATAAGAGCCATCAGGTTTCTTGACCATGACGATTGGGGAACAATAACTAGAGATGGAAGGTTCTATTATATCTAAACTAATCAAGTTATCTACTTCGGCGTTAAAAGCTTGGCGTACATGAATCGGCATGGGATAAGGTTTTGAACGGAAAGGTTCTAAGATCGTTAATTTAATATCATGCTCGAAACTGGTAGCGCATCCAGTTTAAGCGCATTCTCTGAAATAACGTCTTCGAACTGCCATAATAGTTCTTGTAGCTGACTCTTTCGATGTTGTGTCAGCTGCGCGTCGATATCCAGGTCAGAGGGTTCAAAAGACTCGCCTGGCACGGAAGGAAGAGGGTAATCGGCATCAGGTTGTATGCACACTGTCAGTATGACATTAAGGGACTCCGCGGGGTAATCCTCTTCAAGCGCCGATGTTTCGTCGAGTGCTACGAACGTATCTCCATGAGCGCATCGGTGGTACTTTTTCAACAAGTTAACGTGGTAGAGATTATCGCCTGCTGGGGTACCAATGAGGTAATCTGCCGATCCTCGTACCTTGCGGACCGAGTACGGACCTTTCCATTGGCTCAGTAATTTATTACTAGCTGTGGGTAGGAACAGGAGTACTTCATCATCGGGCTTAAATTTCCTATCTTCGGACCTGACATCAAAATAGGTTTTATATTTTTCCAAATTGACATCGGCATTTTCTTAGGCGATGTTTGCGCATTTATCGAGCCTCTGGCGTAGATCCAAGACATAGGCGTAGGATGACTGAAGTTCTTGATCCAGTTGGGGCTTGGTTAGCAACTCCTTAAAAATGCTGAGTGGTGCGCGTACATTACGTCCATAAAGGAGCTCGAACAGGGTGAAGCCTAATGTAAGGTGAGGAATTCCTTGATAGGCGACTAGGGCGACCGGGAGATATCGGTGCCATTCGCGGGGCTTCTCGGCACAGATGTTCTTAATAATGTATTTTAAATTTCCATTTAATTTCTCGCACATCCCGTTTGTCTGTGGCCGGAAGGGGGTGGTAAAAAGGGGCTTTACCATGAGTAGCTTCCCTACGTACTCCATCAACTCGGAGGTAAATTGCCGTCCTCTGTCTGAGAGTATTTCCTTGGGGACGCCTCCCCTTGAAAAGATGGAAATGGGGGCCTCGGCGCAAGAAATACTGTCGATTCGGCGAAGGGGGACAGCCTCGGGAAAACGGGTAGCAAAGTCTACCAAGGTAAAAATGTAGCTGTGCCCTTCGCTCGAAGGGGGGTGGATAGAGCCAACCAGGTCGATGGCCACTCTGGAGAAGGGTTCAGTTATGACTGGTCTCCTTTGTAAGGGAGCAGGTTTGACCCGCTCTTTAGCTGACGTCTTCTGACACACATCACACGATCGACAATGCTTCAAGATGTCAGCTGCAGCACCCGGCAAGTAAAAATATTTAAAAATACGCTGACCCGTTTAGTATGACTAAAATGACCAGAAAAGATGCTGTCATGAGCTATTTTTAGTACTACAGGTACATGGGATCGTGGATGGCATAAGGCAGTTGTAACAGCGTTATTACTGTCCTCGGCGGATCGGTAAAGTAGACTACCTTGCTCCAGGTATCTTATCACTTTGGGTCCAAGGACAGTCTCCGTGTCCTTGTTTTGGGCCTTATCTCATAAGGGTGTTAGTCTTTCACACTCCTTTTGTGCGGACCTAGAGTCCTGGTTAAGGATCTCCGAGAATTCGGACGGTATCGGGGTTCTGAGGAAGATGAACTCCTGGGCTTCCTTCTTAGCTCGGCCTCGAGGAAGGGCGGCCTGGAACAGAGGGTCGGAGCTTACTTGATGGCTCGGCCCTATAAGTACGGAACAAAATTTTACAGGTGCTGAAATGAATTCAGCCCAGCCATCTTAATACAATCACTACAGGTAACATCTAACGACGGGGAATCGGTTCGCCCGCCCAAGGTAGTCATGGACCACTGCAAATTTATTGTGGTTAGTGTACTCTGGAGGGAAGGAGCTCGTCGGACACGATGAAACACGTGAACCCTGTGTCCATGACGAGAGTAGATACACGGCAGCCCTTCACGCTGCCCTCCTAAAAATTTCAAAGTTCCCGGGAAACTTTTATCAAAAATAAAATTTACCTGGTGCCCTGACGGAGGGGAAGTTGATGCTTGGGTCTTCACCACCGGAGGAGTTGGGGTAGCATTAATCTGGTGGAATTGGTGGGCTGGTCCGCTTTAAAGCCTAGAATTTTGGGGGTAATTCCAGCTCATGTGGTGTTCTACACCGCAGGTGAAGCATATAATCGGTCGCTTCGGGAAGAGTGATGGTGGAGAAATCTTAACGGGAGGTTTAATATCCCGTTGTTAGTTTGAAGGGAAGAAGTTTTGGGGTTTTAAGGGGCCCGAAAACTTTGTCGGCTTTCCTGAAAAGGGGCGCGAATCCTTCCTTCTTTCTGGTAGGGGGATTGGTGAGAATTTCGATTATCCTTGGGTTATAAATTATGGCTTGCAGCATAGACATCCGCTTCTTTGGTACACTCTTTACTCTGGCACCGACGATCCTTGACGAACGCGTGGATCTCCATCGGGAGAGACGCCAAAAATTGATCCCGCAACATGAAGTCTGTTAAGAACGCCTAGTCAGGAAGAACCTTTGAGGATTCTAACCAGAATTTAAAATTTCTCTGAAGAATGTATCCGAATTGACGGAACGTCTGTCCGGGTTTAATAAGATCTCCTCGAAATTCTTGTTGATAGAAATCGGGAGTCATATTATGAGCGGCCAATAACTCAGCTTTTAAGATGCTCTAGTCAATTGTACACTCAGATGGTAATGAAATGAAAATGTCGCGCATTTTAAAATTTAAGAGTGGAAGTAACCTTACTACGCCTTCGGCCTCCAAATCCAGGTTATTGATTTCGAGGATCTTTTCGAAGTGTGATAAAAACGCTCCGAAATCCTCTCCATCCCTGAAATTGGGGAGCCTAAGTAGGAGATTGGGCGGGGCTTCTCAACGTGTACTGACTGATTGTATTATAGCATATATCTGTGCCATTTCAAGCTCATGGTGAAGCTCGGCTTGTCTTTTCCGTTCCGCTCTTAATTCTCGTTAGATTTCTCTTTCTCTTTCTTTTCGTTGAACTTCACTTTGCCTTTCTTCTCTTAACTTTTCTCTTTCTGTTCGTTGCTCCTCTTGAACGTACTCAATTAACTCTCATCCGAAAAGTCCCAAGGATTCTCCTTGCGCTTCGAAGATTTCAAACTGAGTCATATTTGCACTTGGTGGGCAATAGTCAACCAACTAAATTCCTTGCGATTAGAATTATGCCTTCGAGAGAATTGGTCTACCTAAATATGGGCACTAACGTATTTGTGATTGGTTTCTCGACCTAGATAACCAATGACTAAAATAACACAAAAAAACACACGAACAAACTATTATACCACCTTCTTGAGCTACTCCAGCTTCTTAAGTTTCCAAAAGGGGATAGCAATCGTTAAAACAAAAGGCAATTACTATACTCTATTCTTATAACGAATAACACTATGCTTCACTCGACTGAGACCAGTGTTTGCAAAGATATAGCGTTAAACCCCACACCTGACAGCAAATTTGAATAGTATATATATATATATATATATATATATATATATATATATATATATATATATATATATATATATATATATATATATATATATATACGTCGTAGAATTGGCTCTCGACGATATACTATATTTAACTATTCGTTGAGGGGATTATTCTATATTTCGAGTGCGTGGTAATCTGATGACCGAGGTTAGTTCCAAAAGGGAGGGGGAGCCTGGAGAGGCTTATTTATCTTCAATATACTTAAGAAGTGGAACGGAGCACAAGGATAAATAATATTGCAACCATTAATAAAATAGAGTTTTATTAATTAAACTATCAAATAACACACCGAAAATGTTTACATAAACGGGGATTAAAAATGGGAGAAACACAGGAAATGAAAAAGGTCCTGGAAATATCTGACTAATCTGAGGATTAAGATTTAAAGAGATTCAAAACGGCAAACAAACAAAAAGGGGGAATGGTTCACTAAACCGTTTAAAGCACAAAGTTGCGTTGAAGGAAGGTTAAATGATTAAAGGTAATGCTTAGCTTACGTAACTAAAAGGTTGTCGTGCAGAGGAAGGCGATGGGAAGGAATCTTCGGTCCAACTGGCGATTCTCCAGGAGAAGGGGTTCTTCGGGGGGTTGTCCTTAATGAGGGGGAAGGACTGTCTTCGAGGAGTGAGAGCGAAGTGGGGCTCGGAAGTACGAGCGATCCTTGTGACAGGATATTGGAGATGTTCTAGATGAACAATGGAGGTTGTTGTTGTAACCAAGCGTTCTCTTGAACAACGTTGCAAAAAGGGAGGAATTAAATTATCCTGACGTGATGTCTGGGGAACAAGAACCGTTTCTTGACGAAAGGGCTTAAAGAACAATGGCTGCTCTAATGTTTTTCTCTTTCTGAACAACAGGAGGGGGGGCCTTGTTGTTTGGCGTTTCGAAGGGTACGAACCTTGGTACTCAAGGGATATTGTCCTCTTCTGGACCATAAGGGGATTTTCGGTAGAGTTCGTAGGTGCACAAGGGAGACCGTATCGGCTTGATGCCTCACAAAGATAATCTGGATCTGCCTCAAATGTGAAATGCTATGGTATAAATAGCCAGAGCCAGTCCCTTGGCGTAGGGGAAAATGGGGTGGGGAACTTCGAGGGAATGTCCCGGTGGCGCCTGGGAAAATGTCTTATCTGCCCATAAGCCTAATTCAACCTGGCGATATCTACGCATGGAGGCAAACGGGGGAGTGAACCTCCTTGATTAAACATTGGCTATGATGGGCGATACGCGCCTTTTACTTCCTCTTGCAGGATACACGTGGGGAAGCATGTGTTCAACATGTGATAGGTGCTGAAACAATGCGGCCTCAAACCGTTCTATTACAACTATTAATTATTATTCCCATTAAGCCTGTATGAACTACTTAACTATTACATTTTAGCCATATGTTTCACTGTCTTTATTGTTAAACTCCCATTATAACCATCTTCGTTGCCCTTTGTGCTTTTTTTACTAAAGGAAGGGTGAGAGATCATTTAAAGCAACTCTGAAAAGAGAAAAGAGAATTTCATACTTTTATGGATAGAATAAAATAATAGTCCAAAAGAAGTATAGGAGGTAAAACAAATTTATATACTAACATCAATAAAAAAATCCAAGAATTTGTACAAGAATGTAGAGGCAAATCGCACTACGTATGATATTTGCACGGCCTTTTCTAATTGAGGTCACTTGGTCTTTATAATTCTACTTACCCTTATTCCTTCACTTACACATAATTGCTTGGAGTAATTAATATGGTTGTCATAGAAAAATACTATATTTTATAGCTTTGAGCTTCTTGTACACATAACAAATATATTTAAAAGAAAATATATTCGCTTCTGAAAATTCAGAGATCGATAGACACAAGAGTTTCAGACTCTTATTGTCTAATTCATGGGTTAAAGATTATCAGCAAATATTTGTCTTAGCAACTACCCGCTCAATAGAGTGAATTTCTGGAAATGTGTGTCTCCTTAAATTGTTTGCAATGCCGGACTGTGAGGCGAGTCAGAAGCATTGACTCATTTGAAGCCTGCAATTTCAGGCTCTCTTAGAGAATTCTACTTCACCCATTCGACGCTTACTCCCTTTTGCAGATAAAAAAACTCATTATATAAAAATTGGGACCTTCATTGCCACAAGTTCCTTTCATAACATATCTCGAGTTCCTGCTTGGATTGAATGGATTGATATTATTATAGTAGCGGTAATCTAATTTTTGCTAATGACCAAGAAGTCATCCAACTTCTATAGTAGTTTGAAAATTAGATGCCTTTTTTCTACATCGATAAATAGCCAAGTATATAATAAAAGGATTTTTTTTTTAGAGTGTCATTCGATAAGAAAAAGAAGGGATACCAACATGTTGAATCTTCCGTCAGAATATGCTTCCGACGGCAATTCTGCGAAATGCGGTTTTCCAAAAAATTCTTATCAAATACTTGTATTTGAGAAGACAGAATTTCATCATGAATAAAAACTAAAAAATAGATTCTTGAAGAAATGAATAAGAATAAAAAACAAACACAGAATTCAGATTTACTTGCCCGAGTTATATTAAGTATTTTTTTATCGCTATCGTACTCGGAACTTTAGGTCATTCTCAGTGCAAGTAACAGATTCACTTCTGACAAACAGATAGATCAGAGAAGATTCCAGTATTGATCCCACCTCCACTACGTATATGCCGTTGGTAATGTAGTAAATGATTTATTGAACATTGAAAGCTATAGGAAGATCAAAGTCAAGTTTCCTATAAACGGAGAGGCTTCTATAATCATAAGATGAAATCTTTACTTCATTTTAACTTCCTAACAGAATAACAATTAAAAGGACACAACTGCAAAACCTAAGTTTGTAATTGAGATCCTTTATAGTAGATAATTTACCTTACTACAGAAGGGTCGTTAAATATAAAAAATAACAATAGACGAGGCGGCAAAATTGTAAGTACATAATTGGATTTAAACACACTAAAAGATGAGTTTTTATTTTAGTCATTCCTCATGCGATGAAAGGCTAGTGATGTAGAATAAGCGACATTTCCATTACATGTGATTTTTACTTTTATTTATTAACAAACGTGAATTACTATGAGCTTATCGTAAACAAGGATGCAACAAAAGGCATTCATTTACTTTAGAAATAATAGGAAGCTAATGCAATCTCATAAAATTTAGGTAATTCGACGAAAGGAACTATAGAAACAAAGACCAGCAAAGACCCTAAGATTCACTCAAAGCCACTCCGCTTGCCCAGACGGTGTTAAACTACTACTATCTAATGTTAGTATATCATGCTTTTTTCTCTTTTTTAACACGCTGAATTTTTTAGTATTGCACTTATACGTTACACAATTATCTACATGTGTAACCTTTGACATGCAGGTTCAGTTTTCCTTAAAATGCACGCCTACGCTCGTCCGAACGGGGGGCGGATGGGGGTAGGACAGCACTCTCTTCTCCCGCAAGCTTCGCCTGGTAGTGATGAAAATAATAAACGTTTCGGACAGACAGAAAAAGAAAGAGGGAAATCAAGTTCACTTTATGCCATGCAGGGGGATGTCACTGGCATCTTTTTATTGGTCATTTCATTTTATTCTTTAACTCCTTATGATATGTCGTTTTCATCTATGCTCCTACTATATTATCTTTACAATTTTGAAATACTCATCAAGTCAGCTTTGCAACATATTTACTGATGTTTTTTTTTACTAAACGGTGGTGAGGGCTATTACACGTTTGTGTAATATTAAAAGTTAAATAATTTTGAGCTATAATAGAGTTAAAGAGCTGATTCACTAATTTGAAACCGTCTTGGATTTGTGTTGTCCGTTTCCTCCTTCTCGAACAGTATTCTGTAATTAATATTACTAAATTCTCCTAAGATTTTGAATATACCTCAAACAACTGCCCACGCAATAGTCTACTTCCAAGTGATAGTAGTTTCAATAAGCGGAGTTTCTCTTCGTACGGTTGGTTTCTAATTCATGCATTTAGTCTAGTAGCCCTACGTTGCACTCTCTCTAACTTCGCTATATCTTTCTTTAGATAGAGACCCTAAAATTAAACCGTATATTTGAAGTGTGGGGGCACGAGCGCTCTGTATAGTGGTAGGTTTATATCTTTCTAATTGAAAGTGAAATTCCGGGCGATATATTCTAACACACGGTTTGATTTCTAAGTTAACTGAGTAGCGGCCTTGGCCTTTCATATGGTATTCTACATTTAAGTTATGACATCGTAAATGCATGAGCTTGCATCTTCCTATTTTGAAGCCCATCTGCCATTTGTCCACCAAGTCGACAATTTTATCAAGGTCTCTCTGCATTTCCTCTACATCGGATCTAGAAAGGGCTCTTCTTTCTAGCTTCGTGTCATGAGCAAATTTAGAGATCCTATTAATCAATCCATTATCCAGGTGGTTATTGTGAACAGTAAATAATAATAAGCCCAGGAATATTAAGGACTGTATTAAAGGCCTTAGAAATTCAAGGTAAATTATATACGCCACTTTATTGTCATCGTAGATGCAAATCATGTAATGAAAACATTCGAGGAAATTGGTTAGACACGAGCGCCCTTAACTGAATCCATGCTAAGTATATGCAATTAAATTATTCGCCTCAAGATAACTAACAAATCTATCTCAAATTATCGATTCTAAGAATTTTTCGATTACAGAAGTTAGGCTGATGGGTTGGAAATAAGTCGGCTCAGATTTCCACGCTTTATTTTAATATCGGCGTAACGTTTGAACTCTATTGGAACTATGCTTTCCTCGATAATCGTGTAGAGCTGTCTTGTTTATTGATTTCTTAGTTCTTTAAAGATAAATTGGGTTCAGCCCCTCGGGCCCAGGTGCCTCCGATTTTCCCATTTCATTATTGTATGTGAAAATCTCCCTTTCATTTATTCTTATGGTAGATAGAAAAACAAAACACAAATATGAAGACTGAATGGGTCGAAATAACCCTAAGTAATCAAGCAATTAATAACTCGTTTAAACTAAAAAGTAAAAAAAGAACGTAGGTAAAATAAGAGGAAAGAAAACACTGCTTTAGTTTCACTGGTCTGTGCACTTTTCATGGTCTAAACCATAATACCTTATTTTAGGCCAATTTTTTGCGCTGAATCCGAAAATCATACTCATTTTATCTAATCAGATCAAGTTTTTGAGATATAAGCACATGCCATAAATTCCTGTTGTTTCAGATTTCTTTCATTACAGTTGAGTATCCAAAAGGGATCGATGAAAACTTATGCAGTTATTAAGAAGAAATGTCTTGAGACTTCTATTAGATACGTCAATGAAAAGTCTCCATTTCATAGCATCATACTTCACCCCCATTAAGTTAAGCAGGTTGGCAATGTTGTTACAGTAGACCAGTAAAGAGGTCCATCAAACGTGAAGAATTTCGTAAATTCTTTCTCGCGGTTCCGATATCTATAGAATGTTGTCCCTGGTGCGCGCATACATTTATCTCGAAGACGTAAACCCAATAGCTGAGCAGATTCTTTGGGATTGTTCAGGTGCGATGTCAGGTTGTTCAGTTTAGCTTGCAATAATAGCACCAGTTGGTAGACCGCTTCTGGCTTCTATGCATTAAACTCAGCTGTATAGGTAGGGACACTAGCCTCGTAATCAGAGCTAGAACCCATGGTATAATGATGCTCAGGAACAGGAAGATCGGTGTCATGTGGGATTGGTTTTGTAGCAGAAGGTACAGTGGGGTATTGAACATGGTACTTGTTCTTGCGATCGATACCTTTCAAATTTGTCATGCGCAAGTAGCCGTCGTTGACGTGATCTTTGCCTTGCCTCCACTCTATTGGGGCTCCAAATGGCATGCTATTTCTTTTCTTACTACTACATGTTTTGCATCAAATATAGGGAGCAAATGGCTAGTCCTGTTTCCATAGTTTTACTCCAAAGTAAGCATTATATGCCTTTTTCACAAAATCCGTGATTTCTGCTTGACGTTCTAGATGAGCTACATGTCCGCAGATGTTATAAAACCTGTTCAAATGATTCTTACATGTACATACGATCCCTACTAATGCAAATATAGACCTGAAAAGATGAATAAAAGAGGTTATATATGGTTACTCATCAATAGATGTGACAAAACAGAAGTAATAAACGGTTGGATGATAGCGCTATTTTCGAATATATATTCTAATATAAATCGAGCATATCTTAGAAATCACACCTGACCAAAGCAAACTAATTTTATTCTTAAATTTACCATGCAAATATCAGTCTAAATCAGATTAAAAACCAATGAGCTTTGAAAAAATGTTTAGAAACGCAGGCCGGTGTTATTCACTAAACATAATTTGTCACACCACAATCCAATGAACATAGATAAATGAGTAGCTTACACGAGTACCTTCTCCTCATGGACCAAAAGTTTTTTTAAGGTGCTTGCTTTCCTTGCAACACAACACACACACACACTCTCTCTCTCTCTTAAAATTAGACACAATCATTCAGGTTAGATCATTACAAATTAATACTGGTATAGAATTGGTGGATCTCTTCTGTTTGGCGGCAGGCAGATGTTTTGTACCAACCTTTCACCAATAATGCAGTTTTGAGTGCTAAATGCGAATATAACATTTCTTTTTTGGAGAAATGAAAGGAAGTATTAAAAAAACAAAATTTAATGCGCACTAGTTTAAAACTCAGGATCATCGTAGGGGATCCCACTGCAGTGCTAACCCCCCCTCACGAGAAGTCCCCTTGAATTTACTCCAAAAAGGTGAAACATATTGGTACACGGCGGTACCCACCGTAAGATGCTCGATTCCTACTTATGCGAATTTATGTGCCGAAAACGCAATAGAAATGAAAATTTGTTTTAAAAATATTTTAGAATACTTATATCGAAATACAAATGAATGTTTGTATAAATAATAAACGAAGTGAACAATAATATTGGGAAATCAAATGGCAGTTTAAGTGCGTTTCATTTCATTTTCTTTTTTTTACAAATATATCGGACAAACTAAAATTTATAGTTTTAAAATTCTTTTTTATAGAGACTTCCTTTCATTTCTCCCCCAAAGAAATGATATATTCATATTCAGCACTCAAATCTGCACTACATATTTTCGAAAAGTTTGGTACAAAAAATCCGCCTGCCACAAACAGAAAAGACCCGAATTGGTTATATGATCCCGAACGAATTTCCGTAGCTTGGATATAATTTTCCTATCAAATGAAAAAACTTTCCTCCAAATGTCGAGAGTCGTATAAAATACGATGAAGGATGTTTAATATTACATATGCATCCTTTCGGAGATAATAGAATTTAAAGTTTTCGAAATTCTGGATCGGAAGAATTGCCTATTTTTTATCTTTTTTCGTGTCGTAGAAAACTAAATTGAACGTCTTTTCCACCGAAGGCTGGAAAATGTTGGGTCATCAGTTATGTCTTTACGTCTTGAAATAGGTTGGAAGATAAACTTTTTAGTGAACGTAAAGTGGAGATAGGTATTAAGGTAAAGTGGTGAAAAGGAATGAATAAGAGTTAGTGTTGTTTGCTGGGTGACAACGAATGAAAAAATTTTGATAGGGGCAAATGGTAAGTAAAACCAGGAATAAAATGAAGTCTGTGACCATAATATCATATAATGTTATAAACCCTATTCGAAATATCTAGGCCGGGTTAAATTCATTTAAACTATAACGCCTCTTATATTTTATGGGGAAAAATCATACTTTTGCTTACTTTGAGCGATATATATATATATATATTTACAAAGAACGAGCAAATACAGAATCTGCGGGTGGTTATACAACCACCACAGGGCTATGCCATTTTTATTTCCTGTCTTTCAAGTAAACTTGAAGCTAGAAAGAAAGATGCAGAAACCTGGTGTAGCTGACTATGAATACATATAGTACAAGAAGAATAAGAATTGGACGCGAATGAGCGAATGAGACAAGAAACCGTAGTTTGTTTTTTTTAATCACCCGCAAATCCTGTAGTTGCTCCTTCTTTGTATGTGACATGGACAGTGAGCCTTTGGATTGTGAGCGTGTAAAAGGATGTGGTATAAAAATTCCTTCGAGGTTCCTAGCTTAGCGAGATACTGGGTTTGATAGGGGTAACGCTATGGGTGAAATATAGTTACTGTGCCTGGTAGCTTAGCGGTAAAGCATCTGACCGGCAATCAGCAGACTCGGGTTCGAGTCCCGGCCAGGAATTCAAAACTTTTTTCCCCTGGCGTTATTTCTGTCTACTCCGTAAATGATCGCCTTCACTGTGCCGCCCTCTGCTCCCTTTGATTCTGGATTCTTCTAATGTCCCTCTCTCTTGCCTTTAAAAAACTCCGGTTGCTTGTCTCATTTACTCATTCGCTCATTCGCGTCCAATACTTATTCCTCATATATATTTTATATATATATATATATATATATATATATATATATATATATATATATATATATATATTAGTGCTGGAAAATCCAATCGAATTCAAATCGATAAACCTTTAAAATCTATATACTCGTATTTTCAAACTCGAACCGAAAAGAATTAAAAAGCTCTATTTCGAACTTGAATTTATTATTAACATAAATTTAAAGCGAAAACGTAGAGTATCATTAATAAAATAATTAAGCAATTCCAAGAAATAGCAGTGGTTTAACTTGTGAATAGTATGTAAATGTATATTTTAATCTTTCGTCCTAATCCTACTCCTAATCTTGTTTTGCTAATCACAGAATGACCCAAAGCAAAGCCTTTATTCTGTTCGAGTTTTTAATACCCGAAGAGATCTCTTAATGATCCCACTTGACTTTACCTTCGCATCAAAATGAGAGGTTCGAGCTCTTCTTTTGCTAATCACAGTATGAACCAGAGGTAAACCTTTCTTCTCACCTACCATAGATGTCGTAGAATAGGCTCTCGACGATATACCATATATAACTATTCGTTGAGGGAATTATCCTAATATTTAGAGTGCATGGTAATCTGATTGACCGAGGTTATTTATCTTCAATATGCTTAAGAAGTGGAACTGAGCTCAAGGATAATAATATGGCTATCATTAAAAAAATAGAGTTTTATTAATTAAACTATCAACAACACACAAAAAGAAAATGTTTACATGAACGGAGAATGGAAAGGGTAGTGGGAATATGTGACTAATCCGAGGATTAAGATTTGGAGAGAGTTAAAAAGGTAAATAAATAAAAATTGAAGGGGGGGGGGGAGATCGTTCGCTAAACAATTTAAAGCACAGGGTAGCGTTGATAAAAAGGTTAGATAATTAAAGGTAATGCTCAGCTTACGTGATTACAAAGTTGTTGTGCAGAGGAAGACGATGCGAAGGAATCATCGGTCCACTAGTGATTACCAGCAGAAGGCTTCTTCGGGGGGTTGTCCTTAGCAAAGGGGAAGGACTGTCTTCGAAGAGTGAGAGCGAAGTGGGGCTTGGAGGTACGAGCGATCTTTGTGACAGCAAATCGGGGATGTTCTAGATGAACAATGGAGGTTATCGTTGAAACTAATCGTTTTCTTGAAGAACGTTAAAAAATGGAGAATTAAATTATCCTGGCTTTGATGTCTTGGGAATGAGAACCGTTTCTTGACGAACGGGCTTGAAGAACAATGGCTGTTCTTAAGTTGTTCTCTTTCTAAACAACATGGGGGGGTGAGAACCGTCTCTTGTCAACGGGCTCAAAGAAAAATGGTTGTTCTAACGTTGTTCTCTTTCTGAACAACAGGATGGCCTAGTGGACTTGGCGTCTCGAAGGCACGAACCTTGGCACTCAAGGGATATTGTCCTCTTCTGGACAATAATGGTGGATCTCTAGATAGAGAGTTCCTATTGTGCTTAAGGAAGACCGGATCGGCGTGATGCCTCGCAAAGATAATCTGGATCTGATCTGATCTGCTTCAATCGGGAAAGCTTTGACATAAATAGTCGAAGCCATCCCATTGGCATAGAGGACAATTGAGTGGGAGGCTTCGGGGGAATGCCCCGGTCGCGCCTGGAAAAATACCTTATCTGCCCATAAGCCTAACTCAATCTGGCGAGATCGACGTATGGAGGCGAAACGAAGGAAAGAACCTCCTTGATTAAATATTTGCTAAGGTGGGCGATAACGCGCTCTGCTTCCTCTCGCAGATGCACGTGGGTAGCCATGTGTTTCTGAACATGTGATAGCGGCTGAATTTAAGGGGCCTCAGACCGTTCTATCACACCCCTCCATTCCAAGGGAAGTTGTCACTTCGAAAAAAAAGAGAGAACGGACCACCATAGAGCTCCGTTGGGGAGAACTCTCTTTTTTGCACCGACCGTACCTTCATGCACTTAGGCATATTACCTCAAAACATATGATTATGTTGATCATTTGATTATAGGGTAAACTAACCTTTAATACAAACTTAACCATAAAAGAGACATGGAACAATGAAATAATATAAAATTAGTACATATAAGATAAAATAATTTATACGTAATTTAATGGATACAAATATATACACATTAAAAAAAAAAATGACATTGAGCCACAAAATTCAGACATATACATTGACTAATTATATTACAAGAGAATCTTATTTAAGTCGTATAAGACGGTATATACATACATGGAGATCCTAATCCAACGACTTTCAAATTAATCTACACTATTTGGTAACGCATTCCTACTGAGTGCGTCAGCGACCTGATTATCGGGACCTTTTATATAATTTATCTTAAATTGGTACTCCAGCCCATAATTTGTCCGTTGGAGTGTCGTACATTCCGAATATAGGCCAACGGGCGGTGGTCAGTTCCTATCTAAAATTATTTTTCTATCAAATACATTTTGAACTTGTCAATAACCCATATAATCGCTAGAGCTTTCTTCTCTATAGTGGCATATCTCTTTACGCGTGGTAATAAGTGTCGACTAGCATATGCAACTGGATGACTCGTTCCGTCATCCTCATATTGAAAGAGTACACCTACAATGCTCTTGTTGCTCGCGTCGGTCTCAATCCCAAAGGATTTTTCCGGGTTGGGCAACTTCAAAATGGCGCAGAAATGAGCTTACTCTTGAGCTGATTAAAATGAGAAACAGCGACATCATTCCAACGTAAACGATCGGGGGAATTATTTTTTAAATGGGTGCTGAGGGGCGCGGAAATTGCAGCGAAATTCGGGACAAATCGCCGATAGTAAGAAGCTGATTCTAGGAATGATCTTAATTGCCTCTTAGTATTCGGGAGGAACATGTCGGCGATTGCCTTAATCTTGTCCTCCTGTGGACCTAACTGGCTTTGACCAATTTTAAAACTCAAGTATTTTATGGTATCGTGGGCAAAATGGCATTTGCTGAAGCCAATGGTGAGGCCATTTTCGCACTTTCGCTCGAAGAGAGCTAATAGGGTGGTTAAATGATAACTCCATTCACGACGTTATCGAAGTAAAAGGAGACATTCGGAAGTCCATCTAACAACTTTCTCATGAGACGGTTATAGTTACTATAAGCGGTCACGAGGCCAAAAGGAAGGCGCTTAAATTGCATTAAGCCTTTCTCAGTTGCAAAGGTGGTATATGCCTTCACATCAGGCCTGAGGGGAATTTGGTAATACGCTTTGCACAAATCAAGTTCTGAGATGAACTTGGCGTCTTCAAAAATGTGGAGGTTTTAGTCTACCAACGAGATGGGCTCGGCGTCGAACACAGTATACAAATTTAACTTCCCGAAGTCGATGCTCATCCGATAAGAGCCATCAGGTTTCTTGACCATGACGATTGGGGAACAATAACTAGAGGTGGAAGGTTCTATTATATCAAACTTAATCAAATTATCGACTTCGGCGTTAAAAGCTTGGCGTAAATGAATCGGCATGGGATAGGGTTTTGAACGGACAGGTTCTAAGGTCGTTAATTTTATATCATGCTCGAAACTAGTAGCGCATCCAGGCTTCTCTGAAATAACATCGTCTAACTGACATAATAATTCTTGTAGCTGACTCTTTCGATGTGGTGTCAGCTGCGCGTCGATATCCAGGTCAGAGGGTTCAAAAGACTCGCCTAGCAGGGAAGAAAGAGGGTATCGGCATCAGGTTGGATGCACATTGTCTGTAAGACATTAAGGGACTCCGCGGGGTAATCCTCTTCAAGCGCCGATGTTTCGTCGAGTGCTACGAACGTATCTCCATGGGCGCGTCGGTGGTACTTTTTCAATAAGTTGACGTGGTAGAGCTTATCGTCTGCTGGTGTACCATCAGGTAATCTACCGGTCCTCGTACCTCGCGGACCGAGTACGGACCTTTCCATTGGCTCAGTAATTTATTACTCGCTTTGGGAAGGAGCAAGAGTACTTCATCACCGGGCTTAAATTTCTGATCTTCGGACCTAAAATCCTGGTTAAGGATCTTCGAGAATTCGGACGGTATCGAGGTTCTGATGGAGACGGGCTCCTGGGCTTCCTTCTTAGCTTGGCCTCGAGGAAGGGCGGCCCTGGGACACAGGGTCGGAACTTACTTTAGGGCTCTGTCCTATAAGTACGGAACAAAATTGTATGGGTGCTGAAATGACTTCAACCCAGCCATCATAATACTGACACTGCAAGTAACATCTAACGACGGGAAATCGGTTTGCCCGCCCAGGGTATTTATGTACCACCGCAAATTTTTCAGGGTTACGGTCCACTAGGGGGAGGAGCTAGTCGGACACGATGAAACACGTGCACCCTGTGTCTCTGACGAGAGTAGATACACGGCAGCCGTTCACGCTGCCCTCCTCAAATTTCAAAGTTCATGGGGAACTTTTATCAGAATAAAATTTACCTGGTGGCCTGACGGAGGGGGAGAAGTTGATGCTTGGTTCTGCACCACCGGTAAAGTCGGGGTGGCGTAAATCTGGTGAACTGGGTGGGCTGGTCCGCTTTTAAGCCTAGAATTTTAGCGGCAATTCAAGCTCATGTGGTTTTCTACACCGCAGGTGAAGCATATGATTGGTCGCTTCGGGAAGAGTGATGGAGGACAAATCTTAACAAGAGGTTTGGTGTCCCGTTGTTGGTCTGGGGGGAAAAAGTTTTAGGGTTTTACGGGGCCCGGAAACTTCGTCGGCTTTCCTGGGAAGGGGCGCGAATCCTTCCTTCTTTCCAGTTTGGGAAATTGGTGAGAAGTTTGATTCTCCTTGGGGTATAAATTATGGCTTTCGGCATAGACATCCGCTTCTTCGGTACACTCTTTAAAGGTCTGGCACCGCCTATCTTTGACAAACGCGCGGATATCCGTCGAGAGAGACGCCAAAAATTGATCCCGCAACACGAAATCTGTTAAAGACTCGTAGTTAGGATCAAACTTTGAGGATTCTAACCAGAATTTAAAATTCCTCTGAAGAATGTATCCGAATTGACAGGATGTCTGTCCGGGTTTAATACGACCTCCTCGAAATTCTTGGTGGTAAAAATCGAAAATCATATTATGAGCGGCCAATAACTCAGCTTTTAAGGTGCTGTAGTCAATTGTACATTCGAATGGTAAAGATATGTAAATGTCGCGCAATTTACAATTCAAAAGTGGAAGTAATCTTACTACAACTTCAGCCTCCAGATCCAGGTTTTTGATCTCAAGGATCTTTTTGAAGTAAGCTAAAAATGCTCCGAAATCCTGTCCATCCCTGAAATTGGGGTGCTTAAGTGGGAGATTGGGCGGGGCTCCTGAATAGGAACTGACTGATTGTATTTAGACCTGTACTTTAGCCATTTCAAGCTGATGGTGAAGCTCAGCTTTTCTTTTCCGTTCCTCTCTTTCTTCTCGTTGGATTTCTCTTTCTCTTTCTTCTCGTTGGATTTCTCTTTCTCGTTGGATTTCTCTTTCTCTTTCTTCTCGTTGGATTTCTCCTTTTCTTTTCCTTTCTTCTCTTAACTTTTCTTTATCCGTTCGTTGCTCCTCTTGAACGAACTGAATCAATTCTCTTCCGGAAAGTCCCAAGGATTCTCCTTGCGCTTTGAAGATTTCAAACTGAGTCATATTTGCACTTGGGGACGCAATAGTCAACCAACTAAATTCCTTGCAATAAGAATTATGCCTTCTAGAGAATTAGCCTACATAAATATGGGTACTGACCTATTCGTAATTGGTTTCTCGACCTAGATAACCAATGACTAAAATAACAAAAAAAAAACAAACAATTTATTATAACAGTTCCTTGAGCTACTCAAGCTTCTTAAGTTTCAAAAAGGGGATAACAATCGTTAAAACAAAAGGGAACTACTATACTCTATTATTATAACGAATTACACTATACTTTACTCGACTAAGACCAGTGTTTGCAAAGATATAGCGTTAAACCTTACACACTTGATACCAAATTTTAGAAGTATATATATATATATATATATATATATATATTTATATATATATATATATATATGTCGTAGAATAGGTTCTCGACGATATACTATATATAAATATTCGTTGAGGGAATTATTCTAATATTTTAAGTGCGTGGTAATCTGATTGTCCGAGGTTATTTATCTTCAATATGCTTAAGAAGTGGAACTGAGCTTAAGGATAATAATATGGCTATCATTAATACAATAGAGTTTTATTAATTAAACTAACAACAACACACAAAAAAGAAAATGTTTACATAAATGGAGAATGTAAAGGGTATTGGAAATATCTGACTAATCCGAGGATTAAGATTTGGAGAGATTTAAAAAGGTAAACAAATAAAAATTAAAGGCTGGGGAGAATGGTTCGCTAAACCATTTAAAGCACAGGGTAGCGTTGATAAAAAGGTTAGATAATTAAAGGTAATGCTCAGCTTACGTAATTACAAATTTTTTGTGCAGAGTAAGACGATACAAAGGAATCATTGGTCCACTGCTCATTACCAGCAGAAGGCTTCTTCGGGGGGTTGTCCTTAGCAAAGGGGAAGGACTGTATTCGAAGAGTGAGAGCGAAGTGGGGCTTGGAGGTACTAGCGATCTTTGTGACAGCAAATCGGGGATGTTCTAGATGAACAATGGAGGTTATCGTTGAAACTAATCGTTTTCTTGAAGAACGTTAAAAATTGGAGAATTAAATTATCCTGGCTTTGATCTCTTGGGAATGAGAACCGTTTCTTGACGAACGGGCTTGAAGAAAAATAGCTGTTCTAACGTTGTTCTCTTTCTAAACAACGGGGGGGGGGTGAGAACCGTCTTTTGTCATCGGGCTCAAAGAACAATGGCTGTTCTAACGTCGTTCTCTTCCTGAACAACAGGGGGGCCTTGTGGATTTGGTCTCTCGAAGGCAAGAAACATGGCACTCAAGGGATATTGTCCTCTTCTGGACAATAATGGTGGATCTCTAGATAAAGAGTTCCTATTGTGCTCAAGGGAGACCCAATTAGCGTGATGCCTCGCGAAGATAATCTGGATCTGATCTGATCTGCTTCAATCGGGAAAGCTTTGATATAAATAGTCGAAGCCATCCCCTTGGCCTAGGGGACAATTGAGTGGGAGGCCTTGGGAAAATGCCCCGGTCGCGCCTGGGAAAATACCTAATCTGCCCATAAGCCTAACTCCATTTGGCGAGATCGACGTATGGAAGCGAAACGGGGGAAAGAACCTCCTTGATTAAATATTTGCTAAGGTAGGCGATAACGCGCTCTGCTTCCTCTCGCAGATGCACGTGGGTAGCCATGTGTTTTTAAACATGTGATAGCGGCTGAATTTAAGCGGCCTCAGACCGTTCTATCACAATAGATAAGAGCTCCCTTTTGTTTTGCCAAAGCTGGGTAGAATCTCCTTCTCGTTTAGAATTTAGTAGAATAATAAAGTGCATAAATTGTTAAAGGTATTTAGAGAAAATCAGTTTCAAACTTGATGGCATCCTGTAAACTTCACATTTATATAAACGCTTCTCTCAACGGAAATGTGTAATAAGAGGGGAAAAAGGAAATGGAAAGCTTCCTATGCAGCGGCACTATGTACATCCCGGAGTCCAGTCGTCACACAGTGAACTCGACAACGTACAAAAACATAAAGTGCGGCATGATGACCTCATCACTAAACTAAAAAGTGACTGAAAGTGAAAAGCGCAATAAATAAATAATAGAGCAAAAAGTGAAAGTGAAAATAATTAATCAAACGAATAGATAAAAGTGTTAAATAGTTAAATGTAAAAATTATTAAACAAAAGAATATAAAATAAAGTTAAACAAGCGAAAATATAACGGATAGTGTAAATAAGAAATTATAAAATTAAGGCTATCAGATAAAGTGAACCAAAAGTTATAATCAAGTAGATTATAAGAAACAATATGAACTGTGTATCTAATATAGAAGTACATTTCATTAAATAAAATTAGATAAAACCAGTATACTAAATTCAAACGGTTGTGTATAAATCGTATTAAATCCAACCAGATAAATATAAATTAATAATAGACAGTAGTTAATAAAATAATAATAAAGTGTAAATAAGTAAATCATAAACAAACAAAAACATCAAAAACTAGTGTGAATATTTAAACCCTATTAGTGGGTACAATTTAAAACTGTAAAATTACAAAAAGCTGAGCTCCTGCGTTTATTTGTCCAGGAGGAACCTCTTTATGTATCTTTGCATTCGACTAAATCCTTTCCCTCCTCAGCTATTATTTTTTTTTCAACACTTTGACTATATATTTTTTTTGGCATTGTATAAATTTATTTATTTAATTTAAAACTACTTTTACTCTTTCCAATAAATGTATCATCCTGTTCATTCCTTGAAAAAGGTCTCTAAGAATAATGACGAAAGTGCTCGGAAACGTTTTTCACTTTTCCTTTATGGGTGTATCTGCCTATATATATATATATATATATATATATATATATATATATATATATATATATATATATATATATATATATATATATTTATATATATTAATATATATATATATATATATATATATATATATATATATATATATATATATATATATATATATATATATTGTATTCAGTTATTATAGTTCTTGTCTCTAAAGATAGAAATCGGTAATTTTCGTACAGAAAGAAAATTGACACTTTATCTGCTTAAGTATCTAAGGTTTAGGCAATTTTAAATTGAGGAATTCCTTGTTTATTTAATGATTATTTCGATATTATTATTGTTTAACTAGTTTGGTTTCAAAAGCTTCACTGTTAAAATTCTTCATTGAACTCTATATTTCAACTGACCTAGGTATCTTTTCAGTTATCCGTACCAACGAGGCTGCTGGGATAGGAGGGTGGGGATAGCTTTCAACTTTACTGTCCATTTCTCTTTTGCTTTGACTTATTTTTTGTGTATATATTAGGATAGAGAATTTACACAAGTTCCTGCTCCTCATGGACCGAAAGGTCTTTTAAGGTGCTTGCTTTCCTTGTAACACACAACTCTCTCTCTCTCTTTCTTAAAATTAGACACAATCATTCAGGTTAGATCATTTCAATTTAACACTGGTATAGAATTGGTTATATCATCCCGAATGAATTTCCGTAGCTAGGATATAATTTTCTTATTTTTAAATGATTATCCAAAAGATATGGTGATCTTATTTCAGGTGGGGCGCACTGTTACGCCCTCCCTAAACTAGGAAAATCATTAGGGACAAAGCACAAATATGATATATAGCGGAATGTAAGTAGGTACTGTATGCCATTATTTTTAACATCATATCAGAAGTTTGCCATCTAACTAACCGTTTACTCGATAAAATAATTTATCTTTCAAAATTACAACAGCCATTGCAGGCCAATGATATTTTCTCAGCAATTTCACAGCTTTTATGACTTGAAAACATATTAATGCAAATTTCAAAATAAGAGTTAATGTTAATCGAACAAATAGTGGATTTGTACGGCTTAATTATTATGAGGACGAGAATTCACCCTCATCCCGGCAGATTAAATTCTATGGTTTATACAAGAGTTAAATCCAACTTTTAATCTATATAGCATTTTTTTATGTTTTATCAAAGCTTTTATAGGTTATAAGAATAATCCAAAAAACATATATATGTACTCTTGCGCTTGTGTCTTATGTAAGACCAAAATTAAAAATAAAAAATGCAGTGACATAAAAGAATAAGAACTGTCCGTAGAAAATATAAATATGCACAAAATTTGCATATATAAGCCATCTTGAAAGATCTTAAACTCGAATATTTTGAATTAATTTTTGTCTTTATAAATTTAAAGTTGGATTTCCTCTCCTTCTTTCTGGCTATTATTTTTTCCATAGATTTGATTATGTTTCTTAAAATTAATCTAACGTTTTGAAAGGAAGAATTCGCTCGTAATTAATAAGATTGATTAACGAAGTTGATTTGTGACAAGAAAGTTGCATCTCAGTCCATCTCAGACATCGAAACAAATAATTTCGTTTCGTTGGTTAAACACAATCGGTAATAATGAAGATGCCGACCATAATCGGATAATATTCGTTTTAAGACATTAACAATTTTTAAATTCTCAAAGACATAAACGTTGTTAATCCTCAAAATCATTTTCACTGATCTGGTTTTCACCGATATCATTTTCGTAACTTAATGATAGCATAGTTATTCATTTTGCGAAACATATGTGATTATTTTACTATTTGAATCTTTGCGCACCATTAGCCTTATTTTCTTTAACTTTTAGCCTGACTAGTTAACTAATAGCATACTATGCTATATCTGCAGACGATCTGCGCATGCTTCCTTGACTGATTAACCAAGAACATGCTTTGTTATATTTCGGACTGTTCATACATGGATGTCTCTTCAGTTGTTATATTAGAAAGGGGGGATGTGGTTGTTCTAAGTCACAATACCAAATAATACGCGAAGTTTTTGAGGAAGATATTCAGACCTCAGAAATATATAGGACACACAGTATAATCTCGCTAGTTATTAAATGCCTTACATGCCGCAGGAATTAATTTTAAATTTAGGCAACATTGAAATTTCTTTTACCGTGATACAATTGCAAAGGATTCGAAAGGACATAAAACTCAATCAAAATTTCGGTTACTGCATTTAAGGCCAAAGGCCTTAAATGCCCGCATTGTTTATGAACTGTTTTCTGCGCGAAGCTTTTTTTCAGCGAGAAGCTGAGGGAAATATTGTTAGGGAAAGAAAGGTACGGTAAGGTAAGGTAGGCTAAGGTAAGGTAACAGTTAGCTTAACGAATCTAACTAAAAGCTTCTTAACGAATATGTAGGTAACACAAAAAAATAAGCGGAGTATGGAAGAAACACGAAACAGGAACTTAAGTCCAATATTCAAGCAAACGGAACGAAATCGGAAGAAACAAATATGAAGGTACGAGTATTCGGGAGGCAATTATATGGCAAAGTGAAACGAAAAAAATGAAACTAAACAAAGAATATATAACAAACTAAATGCAATATCATATATATATATATATATATATATATAGGATGACCAGGACAGAGCCGTAGATGCCTCGTAACATTTATTTCAAACGTTTCAGGATTATAACTAATCCCATCATCAGTGCTAGAGAAAGAATACAAAATATAGAGTTAAATGTATACATAAAAAGTTAACACATGTAATAAAATTGTGAAACATGAATATTAAACTTTAGATTAATTATTTGCATTAGAAATATGGAGGAAAAAACAAACTAAACCAACGAGCGAATTTCTAAAAAAGAGGAAGGAAAATAGTTGACAGTGGATTTTATTCTTGCACCCCCCCCTAAAAAGAAACCAAAAAAAAACAAACAACTAATGTGAAATTTAAAAAATTAGCATGTTTTTTTAATGAGTCACTAAATTTAATGGGACAGATAATAAGTTATTATTTAGACTTAGTTGAAGTTTCGTAATATAAATTGAATCTAGCAGGTAAAGGTCCGAGATGTTTCTTTCCGCATTAAGTATCGTGAAGTTCTCGAGTGTAGCCCTAGAGCCACATTGTGACAGATGGTTTTGAATTGGAGATGGATCAGACTTTGAAAGGTATAGTCTAGTTCTTTCAGATCTCCCTATGTACTGCATAAATGAATTGAGACTGGGATCATTATTTCAATTCAAAGATCAACCACCCACCAATATGAAATCTAAAATTATATACATTTTTAGTTCTATGTGCAGTAGCACTGTATCATATGTGGGGGCAACAAGGCGTACGCTTTACTCCCGCTTAATGCAATATCTGCCCTGAAAACGTCACCATCAGCATGTAATGTTAATGCAGTGTAAACAATTGCAGAGTGTTCCAATAGCTTCTGATTTTTCCAGTGTTTCAGTAAAGGAATGTTGTAAAGAAATGCACAGATGTCGTTGTGCTTGCTCAACATGTCAAAGCGTCCACCAAGGAAGACAAGAGCAGTGTCGATTGCATGAAAAAAGAAATGCCTTTTGAGTTTTTGCTCTGCATCAACGAGAGGGTCAACTTCACTTTCATAACCGAAGTGGTGTGACACAAGACGTATCATTTCACTTGCCATCTCCGCCGGTATCTCCAGTTGTTCAAATAATTCGATTTCGACGTTGACTACTGAGGAGAAAAGTGTGTCATTTTCTCCTGGGCAGCGTTAATTTCCATCTTATCATGCTAAAGTAACTTGCTGACCTTATTGATATCAAAGAGCAGAGTGTCCAATATTAACAATCACAAAAGAAAGTGGAAGGAAGTAATTTCTACAGAAAGGCGTTTGCTTCTGAGTTAGCTTTAGAATTTTTGCCTTTTAAAGCATCAATAATGCTTATCAACGCGCTGTGGATGTCCTTGTTTTTTAATTAAAGGGATTTTATGCTTTCAATTTCGCTTTCTAAGTTAGTGTCTGATGGATATTTCACAATGATGGAGTAGAATTCCTTTAAAGTGTTCCAAAAATTAATATAGTCACCGCAAGTGACCAAAGGAAGAAACAACCATCACTGCTGAGCTTGCTGCATCGCATAATACAAAGGATAAACTATAATTCTTGCAAGGTAAATAGAAAGTAAGTGGATTCTTCTTTAGAAGTATTGTTTAGGCAGAAGAATATTTTCCCTTCAAATTACTGTCCTTATCGTAACTTTGATCTCAACACTCTATTAGATCCAGCTCCAACGAAGCGAGCTTCTCCAAGAGCAATTAAAAAAGTCCGGCTGTATTTGTTTCAGCAACTTTCAAAACCCCCCCCAAAATACTCTTGGGTTTCGTCTTTGGCTTTTTGAAGTTAGATAAAACAGATGAACTGATATCTGGCGTGCAAACGATTATAATGTTGTAGTATTTAGTAGCCTTTACCTGATTGGTGATTTCTTTGAAAATGGGGTCAGAAATGAGTGATATCAATTCATTTTAACGTCGCAGGTGTTCGGCCAAAATATAATCAAACTTTGCAAGCAATTGCAGTTCCCTTAAAAAATCTCCATTTCCATGGGCGTAGAGCCTATCGAAAACACTACAAAAGACCATATTCTTCTTTCCTAAAAACAGATCATTTCCCAATAATACGTTTTACATTGCGTGTTTCCGCTAAAGCAATCGGCTGTTTGTCAAGAGTTGAGGCTGTTTTATGGCGGAATTCAAGCTCCTTCCATTTCATCATGTGCTGCCTGTGGTCCATTGGTTTCTCATGTTTTTCTAAGCTCTTGCTTAAATACTGCCAACTGCTTAATCTTTCAGACGTTAGTCTAGTTTTACTGCGACTAAACAGCTTGCAACATAAACAAAATACTACATCATGCTGAATTAAATATACAATCCAGTTTAGAACTATTGTTTCACCATTTGAAAATCGGGATTGAATCTGCGGTTTTCTTTTAATCTAGGATTTTTTTTTTTTTTTTTACTCGAACGGCTCAAATTTTTACAATGTCAGTACGCATGCCTTCGGATATAGTTTCTAGCAAAGATGCAGAGTCAGCAGTGGTAGTGAATGCTTCTTGTGTCACAACAATATTTTCAGCAATAGGTAAAGATTGTTAACCGCATGTATCATACAAGTCCTTCACATTTCCCTCCGCTGCCGAAAATGTAGTAAACCTTCTGTGAATTTTAATCGCATCCACGATTCTGTTATTGCTCCGTGGTTCAGTCGTTATTTGCTTGCCAGTCTTCTCTCTTCTCCGAGCAGCATTGCATTGCTATTCAATGATAGTAATGCTATTAAGGTTAATGGTAGCATGAATTGATCCATAATTCCAGCAATTCGTTTCCTGTCCTTTGTCAGTTTCTCTTGTTTTTTGTGTTGTTTTTTCCACCCTATTCTTACTTTCGGAACGACATCACATGGGATCTGAAATACAGAGTGCTTCGTAAAAATAACAGGAAATTTATTGCATAAGAATAATGCAATATTTACAAATGTTACTTATACATGTAATACTTATAGCCTTATTAACATTTATACATACGAGTATGTATCTTTGCCTACATGTATTTGATTATAGTAAAAAGATACAGATGATACAGAAAGAGATACAGATACAAGTGTAATGTGTGGATATAAGTAAAGCTACCGAACATGCAGTGAAATATAAATTTAAAAATGCAATACATGAATTAATAGCCATTCCTTAGAGTTACATCCTAAATATATAGTTATATGATGTCCTTTTAGTATAGACTAGTTCTATTTCAATAGTATCTGCCTATAGTAATAGACTATTCTTATTTTAATAGCCTATGCTTATAGTAATGCCATAGCACTATAGTAATAGACTATCATAATAATCATACCTAGCTATATAGTAATATCCTATTCATATAGTAATAAACTACCTCTATGATAATAGCTTATCCTTAAAGTAATAGAATGTTTCTTAATTTATAGCTTATGCCTATAAAAATAGTTTGTTCCTATATTAATAGTCTGTTCTTATAGCAAACTTCTATCTCTATAGCAATAGCATGGCCATATAGCAATAACATATCTCTATAGTATTAACATTCTATGATAATACGATATCCCTATATTAATATCCTATCCCAATTGTAAAAACATATTGCATAGTAATGTCCTATCCCTATAGTAATATAATATCCTCATCGTAATAGCGTATCCCTTAGTAAAAACCTATCCATATAGTAAAATCTTATGCCCAGGGTAAAAGCCTATCTTCATAGTAATAGCCTATTCATATAGTAATATCATATTCACATAGTAATTGCCTATTCCTAGAGTAATAACCTATTCCTATAGTAATATTATATCCCCATAGTCATCGCCTATCCTTAGAGTAATAACCTATTCCTATAGTAATATCATATCCCCATAGTAATAGCCTAACCGTATAGTAATATCATATCCCCATAGTAATCACCTATCCCTAGAGTAATAGCCTATTCCTATAGTAATATCATATCCCCATAGTAATAGCCTAACCGTATAGTAATATCATAGCCCAATAGTAATAGCCTAACCGTATAGTAATATCATATCCCCATAGTAATCACCTATCCCTAGAGTAATAGCCTATTCCTATAGTAATATCATATCCCCATAGTAATAGCCTAACCGTATAGTAATATCATAGCCCAATAGTAATAGCCTAACCGTATAGTAATATCATATCCCCATAGTAATAGCCTAACCGTATAGTAATATCATAGCCCAATAGTAATAGCCTAACCGTATAGTAATATCATATCCCCATAGTAATAGCCTAGCTCTATAGTAATAGCCTATTCCTATAGTAATATCATATCTCCATATTAAGAGCCTATCCGTATAGTAATATCATATCCCCATAGTAATAGCCTAACCGTATAGTAATATCATAGCCCAATAGTAATAGCCTAACCGTATAGTAATATCATATCCCCATAGTAATAGCCTAACCGTATAGTAATATCATAGCCCAATAGTAATAGCCTAACCGTATAGTAATATCATATCCCCATAGTAATAGCCTAGCTCTATAGTAATAGCCTATTCCTATAGTAATATCATATCTCCATATTAAGAGCCTATCCGTATAGTAATATCATATTCTCATAGTAATAGCCGATTCCTATATAAGCTGTATTTAATTAAAACGACCTTTCTTTGGCACTAATTCTAAAAAGTATCTATCTTCTAAATGTGCTAAATGGTTGGGGAGTCTGATATAGATGGTTAATGCTGTTAATGTAGTTAATGTGGTTAAGGTGGTCGATGTGGTTGATGCTGTTGGTGAGGTTAAAGACGTGATCTGCTACTGTAAATGATTTTAGTCCGGCTCGTTTTCACCATTTATTCTCTTTCACTTTTATATTCTCACTCTTTGCTCTCTAACCTTTTTCCTCCCCCGGGTGAATGTTCCTTCATTGGATTATTGCTGGTGGTTTTTGTCTTACACGGTAATTGATCCAATCGAGAATGTAGCTGAGTATTGTCATGCGTCCATAACTGCTTTCTCGCGGTTGATTGCAATGTCAGACGTGTCCACGTGATCCTGGGAGTAGACGTAAATCTTGGCAGCTGCCCATACTGATTTGTTGAGGTATACCTGCCCCAAACGCAGCCTGAGGAAGCGGACTTGCCGAGTTGGTGAAAATTCATCTGAGCGTGATCATGGGCGACCTTTACTGCCGTGGAGTTTACTGGGATGATAGGTCGTGCCGCGGGGAGGGGAGACAACTTATCGACCTCGCTGATAATAATCTTTGACACAACGGGTCGAAGAGCTGACGAGAAGTTTGAACTTGTTGGAATTGGTGTTTACCATGGATGATGAAATGGTCTCTGGACTGATCGTGGGTGAATGTCTGGGCAGTAGCGATCACCAAACAGTCTCTCGCGTTGCAGTCTACAAACGCAATTACCACCGGGCGAAATTCAACGACCTACGAGATGTGATAGGTAGATTGGAACCTGCAAGTGGTCAAAGTGCCTCAGTCAACAGGCTGAGATTTAAATATCCATGTTCATTCCCCCGCAAAAGAGAATAAAATATCCGTTTGACCGAAATGGTTTAATCGCGGCATCGCCTCAGCAAATCGCAACAGCAAACAAAGCTACGTTAATTGGACAAGCAGTCGTAGCAACAAAAATCTTATGCAGTACATAAAAATTATTAGAACTGTTAAAACATTGGTGAGCCAAGCTAAGTGCGACAAGGAACTTGGGGCCACGTTTCTCTGCAAATAAAACCTTAAGGAATTCTTCCTGAACGTAAATAGGTACAGATCAGTTTGCCCTTGCATAGGCCCTCTAAGAGAAGAGCGACTACTTCAGCTCTGTGTTCACAAGGGAAGAAGTCGGTACCACTCTGAGGCCGAGGTTACATCTCAATGAAAGGGTGGACCTATGCAAGAAAGATAATACTAGACGATGAGGAGGTGTAAACTGAAATAAAGAACATTCATGCATACAATTCTCAAGGTCCAGATGGCTTTTACCCTAGAGGCTTTCGGTAAGTGAGTGGTAAATTCACGTCACAACTTACTGCGATCCTTACCGAATCGCGAGAGGTGCCAGAGGACTGGAGGACGGCGGGAGTAACCCCAATATTTAATAAGGGAGAGCGCGAAAGCCTAGGTAACTATCAGCCTATGAGTCTAACGTCCGGTGTGGCCAAAATGACAGAGAGTAGAGAGTACCTGGACTTTCGAAAGGCATTTGATAAGGTACCACACCATCGTTTGATGCGCAAAGTCCGCACGGTTGGCATCACCGGTTTTCAATGTGAGATTGAAAACTGGTTGTCAGGAAGCTGCAAAGAGTGAGAATAAAGAGAGTAGTCGCGAGATGGGCCCGATCTTGGTCCTCTGATGTCAATCATATATGTAAATGATTATAGATTTATAGATTGCTTTGATTGATATCCATGTTTGTGGCTAATACCAAATTAGGTGGCGGCGTGAGCTCACGCGAAAGAATAGAAGGCCTGAAAATAGCCTTCGCAGGTTAGAAAAGTGGTCCAAGACTTTACAAATGTCATTCAACCTTGACAAGTGCAAAGTGATGCACATCGGACATACCCATCCTCACGGAGACTACTACATGGTAGGTAAAGTTCTAGAAGTGACTGACTTGGAAATGGACTTGAATGTGCAAATTAGCAGGGATTTAAAGTTTTAAAGGCAGTTTACCGATATAGACAGAAAGGACAGAGACTATTGAGACACATAAAGAGGAGATTTTGCTTCCGAAACAAGAGATTGTCGTCAAATTGTACAACTTTCTAATCAGACATCACCGGCGATACGCCGTTCAATTCTGGCCCCCTACAATGCGTGAGGACAAAGATGGACTGGAACGTATCCAGGCTAGGGCCACCAAGCTAATTACCTAACTTAGGCACAAAGGCTATTAGCGTCGGCTTCAAAAATTTGGGCTTTTCTCTTTGGATACTCGCCGATTACAAGGCCAGCTAATAGAAACTTTTAAGATTTTATGAGGTGTCAAAAATGTGGCCTACTGCATGATGTTCATGTTGAACACAAATCTGACTCGTAACCATAGTTACAAGTTGGATTTGCATCCCATTCCAGACCTTATTTTCCGGAAATCATTCTCGCATAAGATCTGCGGTACAATGAATCTTCTTCCGGTCGAGGTAGTGAATCGTTCGTCTATAGAACAGTTCAAATCTAGTCTGGATGATGTAATCCATGAGGGTGTATAGAACGTAGGGTAGAAAAGATTATAGCAGTGAGTTAAATAGGCTTCAGATAATCTGAAAAGTTTCTTGATTGTGTCCTTTTTCACATCACAATCAGGTATCTTTTACGCTTTCTGTGCCCATAAAAGTGGGTGGGAGAGGTGGGTGGGGAGAGCCGTCATCCTTGCTATGTTTTTCTCATGCTAATGCTAGGGCTTTCCCCAAAAAGTACCCCCTAGTTATGGTCAGCAATATCTTTTTAGTTAATGCTATTCCTTGTGACTTTTCGATAGAGTTATGTCATCCAAACTGCTCCTGAGAATTAATGAAACAAACCCAATCGATTTTTTATAAACTTATTTATTTGTAGATGCCAATTTTTTTTATTTTAATGATTGTCCATATTTCTTTAATAGATACGAACCCAATCTTAAATAATTTCTTTCTAGCAAACAATCACTAAACCACTATGCAGTTCCTAACCCTGAAAAACTCTTTAAGAGAAAAGTTGCGCTTTCATCCTGCTTTATTTCTCATTCTTAAAAATTCAATAAAATCCAAGTTTAAATAACTCATAGTTTGGTCTATAAAGCTTCATTGAGTTATTAAAACTAATATTCTTACTCGATAAACTTTCTAGTCAAAATTGGAGTTGGAAAAATAGATTTTTTCAGATCTATTTCATTTTTATCGAACACTTATGTTCAATATTAATTTGTCATTCATTATCCATTACAAACTGAAGTTTATTTTTCAAATTTTGGTATTAACTTTTCCGTCTTTATTCCTTATCTACAGAGAATATCGAGGATGAACATCATCTTTACCTTCACCTTTAAGTATTTCGGTTAAAATGATTTATCTTTTCCATAAGAATCTCGATTAATGGAAGTAGATATAAAGCCTCTAAAAATTAACTATAAGGAAAATGAGTTTTACAGGATTTTGTGATAATATCTATTTGAGCAACAACAAATTCAACTTACTTCCTCAAAATTACATGAATTAATTAATCATCGTAATTATAATTCCCTTCGGAGGCATTGAGGATGAACCTTATGTACATAGACGGGAGAAAACCTAATTTCCTCGTTATTTGGTTAGAACTTCGAGTGAAACATTCGCCAGAGGCCGAAGAAGCTAGTGGCTATGAAAGCCACATGAGGCCTACATCACCACTTAAGCAAATGTTCAGTGACTTTAATCGTGTTGCCGAACTCTGGAAAATCAAATATACCCCAAGAAAAAGTATAAATTAATTTGTAATTCAATTTTGATTAATCTGAAAATATTTACCTTACAATAAGATTATATATATATATATATATATATATATATATATATAGTCATATGAGTTACTACTGGCCAGTCTAATCTTCAATTTCATGGTGAAGGTAAGGACAAATAGGAGGCTGAGGTACATGTGATTTATTTATAGAACAACGTTTCGGGCTTATCACCCATCTTCAGGTTCTAAAACCTAAATTAATCTAATACAGTTAAAGAATATTAAAAATATTAAAAATAATTAGGTTAAGACTATGTAGGTAAATCAAAAATTAGAAAATAGCTCAGGAATTTAAAAGGCAAGAGAATCAAATTATCAATCTAATATAACCACTATTGACACGAAAAAAACAAAAAAACAAACAAAACGTAAATAATTACAGTATAATATTGCTTACCGATAACTAAGGAATTTAAAAGGCAAGAGAATCAAATCATTAATCTAATGTAATCATTATTGACACGAAAAAAAGAAGCAAAAACACAAAAGTAAAAAATTACACTATAATATTGCTTACCGATATTATACCGATATTATGCAAATTTCATTGAAGACCATGGTGTATTTCGCCTTAGTTAATTTACTTTGGCAACTTTATATTCTTTGAATTGTATTTTTTATTCCATCTTGTAGATATTAGATCACTTGTCTTGTATTCAACTCTCTTTTAAATGAATGGGTTTGGTAAAAACTAAATTGCTGAGCTTTCGATCTTATTAGATCATCTCCGGAGCGTCTTGATATATTCTTTCCTCCTTTACCAATGAAATGTGTAGCCAGAATCGGACTGAATGAAAGAAAACGGATTTTAGGTGATATTTATTCCACCTGGTTGATCGTAACGGCAGAGCAAACGAGTCAATCCGTTGAGTGGAATTTGACCTTTTATAGCCGGGTTTTTTCGTTTATTAAAATGGCTTCTAAGATGTTCAGCTTAGCACTTGGAATTGCACATAATAAGCGATGAAATACAGGTAGAGTTAGAGAGAGAGAGAGAGAGAGTAAGAGAGTAAAGTGGTTAAAGGGTGAGTTATAAAGAATAGATGATGTGTAGGAGACAGAATAAAAAGATCCCTGGTGAAAGGGTAGCTCAGTTTGTGTTAGTTTTTTTTTTATTCAATAAACTATAATTTTTATAGTTTATTTAATTAAATTAACATTGTTAATTCAATTAAAAGGGTTTCGTCTTAATGATGATTTCTGGCATTCAAGCCTTTCTTTGAGACGGGGTTTTTAATCCCCCTTTGGGTATTTTGAACAGATATATTTTTCTTTAAAATGTTAATTTGAGTTTGAAAAAAAAATTTATTATTTAAGTGTATTTTGGTTTAAAATAGAGTTAATTTTAACTAATAAAATCTTGCGCATTACACTGGTCGAGTCTTGTCTATTGTCGATTCTGTAGTGTGTATTGGGGAGTTACGTCACCGTCAGACTGTAATTTATTGCTTTTAAATGGACTTTGTCGTGGAATGGACTCTCGACGATATACCATATATAACTATTCGTTGAGAGAACTTCTTTAATTATCTTTACAGTGCGTGGATGTCTGGTGGGCCGATATTATGTATCTTCGATATGCTTAAGAAATGGAACTGAGCTCAAGGATAATAATATTGCTATCATTAATTAAATAGAGTTTTATTAATAATAACTATCAACAATACGCAAACGGAAATTATTGACATAAACAGAGAATGGAAAGGGTCGTGGAGACTCGGGCTAATCCGAGGATTAAAGGATTTAAAAAGGTAAAACAAATATAAAGTTAAAGAGATGGGATGGTTTGCTAAACCAATTAAAGCACAGGATAGAATTGACAAAAGGGTTAAGTACTCAAAGGTAACGTTCGGCTTACGTAACTTTATACTAGTGGTGCAGAGGAAGTCGACGTGAAGGAATTTTCGGTCCGCTGAAGAATTCCAGCCGAAGACGGGGGAATAAAAGGATCTTGACGTGGCGTCTTGGGAATGAGAACCGTTTCTCGACGACCGGCTTGAAGAACAATGGCTTTTCTACGTTGTTCTCTTCTGAACAACAGGGGGGGGTGAGAACCGTCTCTTGTCTACAGGCTCAAGAACAATGGCTGTTCTAATGTTGTTCTCTTTTGAACAACAGGGGGGAAGGGTGAGAACCGTTTCTTGGCGAACGGGCTCAAAAGAACAATGGATGTTCTACGTTGTTCTCTTCTGAACAACAGGGAAAGGGGGTGAGAACCGTTTCTTGTCAACGGGCTCGAAAGAACAATGGCTGTTCTAACGTTGTTCTCTTTCTGAACAATAAGGGGGAAGCCTTGTGGACTTGGCGTCACGAAAGGCTCGAACCTTGGCACTCAAGGGATATTGTCCTTCTTCTGGACAAGTGATGGTGAATCTCGAGGTCGAGGTCCCTTGGCGCACAAAGTGAGAGAGGGTCGTGGTGATGTTTCGCGACGAAAATCTGGATCTCCAATCTGCTCTTAGTGGTAAAGTTTCCATTTGAATAGTCGAGACACTCCCTTGGCGTGGGGGACAATGGAGTGGGAGCTTCGAGGGAATGCACAGCCGAGCCTGGGAACAATGCCTTATCTGCCCATAAGCCTAACTCAATCTGACGAGGTCGGCGCAGGTGGCGGACGGGGGAAGATAAACCTCCTTGTTTAAACATTGACTCAGGTGGCTGCGATAAGGCGCCAAGCTTTAAAGCGAAGATGCAAATGGGGGCATCGTGGTCTTAAATAACATGTGATAGGGGTTGAAATTAACGCGGCTTCAACCCGTTCTATCACACCCCTCTATTTCGGGGAAGGTTGTCACTTCGAAAAAAAAGAGAGAAGGGACAACGATAGAGCTCAGTTGTGGGGAACTCGTTTTCTTGTACCAACCGTACCTTCCTGCACTAAACTAGTATTACCTCAATACATATGATTATTTTGATCTTTTGATTACAAGGGAAAATAACCTTTAATACAAACTTAATAAAAAAAAGGCATGGAACAATGAAATGATATAAAATTAGTACATACGGGACAAAATAATTTATACGTAAATTAATGAGTACAAATATATATACATACAAAAAAAATAAACATTGAGCGTTACAAAATTCAGACATACATTAACTAATTATATTGCAAGAGAATCTAATTTAAGTCGTACAAGACGGTATATACCTACATGGAGATAATAATCCTATGAATACAATTACTATACGCTATTCGGTAGCGCATTTCTACTGAGTGCGTCAGCGACCTGGTTATCGGAACCTTTTATATAATTTATTTTAAATTGATACACTTGCAAGAGTAAACTCCAGCGCATGATTCGGCCGTTGGAGTGTCGCACATTCCTAATATAGGCTAACGGACGGTGGTCGGTTCCTATCTGAAATTCTTTTCCTATCAAGTACCTTTTGAATTTGTCTATAACCCAGATAATTGATAGAGCTTCCTTTTCTATAGGGGCATATCTCTTTTCGCGTGGTAATAATTGACGACTAGCATATGCAACTGGATGACTCGTTCCGTCATCCTCGTATTGAAGAAGTACACCTCCAATGCCCTCGTTGGACGCGTCAGGCTTAATCCCAAAGGATTTTTCCGGGTTGGGCAACTTTTTATTGGAAGCAGAAATGAGCTTACTCTTAAGCTGATTACAAATGGAAATAGCTACATCATTCCAACGTAAACGATCGGGGGAATTATTTTATTGAAGGGGGCTGAGGGGGGCTAAAATTGCAGCGAAATTTGGAACAAATCGCTGATAATGAGAAGCTGATCTTAGGAACGATCTTAATTGCTTCTTTGTAATCCGGAGGGTATGTCGGCGATTGCCTTAATCTTGACCTCTTGGGGACCTAACTTGCTTTGTCTTATTTTGAAACCCAAATATTTTATGGTTTCGTATGCAAAATGGCATTTGCGGGTGCCAATGGTGAGGCCATTTTTGCGCAGTCGCTCGAAAAGAGCTAATAGGGTGGTTAAATGGTGACTCCATTCAAATAGTTCTTGTAGCTGACTCTTTTGATGTGGTGTCAGCTGCGCGTCAATATCCAGGTCAGAGGGTTCCAAAGACTCGCCTGCTAGGGAAGGTGGAGGGTAATCGGCATCAGGTTGGGTGCACACTATCTGCATTACATTAAGGGACTCCGCGGGGTAATCTTCTTCAAGCGCCGATGTTGCGTCCAGTTCTACGAAGGTATCTCCATGGGCGCGTTGGGGGTTCTTTTTTGCTTGGGGTCCACGGACAGTCTCCGTGTCCTTGTATTGGGCCTTATCACCTAAGGGTGTTAGTAATTTACACTCCTTTTGTGCCGTCCTAAAGTCCTAGTTAGGGGTCTCGAGGAAATCGGACGGTATCGGAGTTCTGATGGGGATGGGCTCCTGGGCTTCTTTCTTAGCTCGGCCTCAAGGAAGGGTGGCCTGAGACACAGGGTCGGAACTTACTTCGGGACTCTGTCCTATAAGTACGGAACAGAATTGTATGGGTGCTGAAATGACTTCAGCCTAGCCATCATAATATTGACACTGCAAGTAACATCTAACGACGGGGAATTGGTTCGCCCACCCAAGGAAGTCATGTACCACCGCAACTTTTCGTGGTTAGGGTCCACTGGGGGGAGGAGTTCGTCGGACTCGATAAAACACGTACATCCTGTGTCCCTGACGAGAGTCGATACTCGGCAGCCGTTCACGCTGCCCTCCTCAAATTTCAAAGTTCCCGATGAACTTTTATCAAAAATTAAATTTACCTGGTGGCCTGACGGAGGGGGAGAAGTTTTTGCTTGGGTGTGCACCACCAGGGGAGCCGGGGTGGCATTAATCTGGTGAACTTGGTGGGCTGGTCCGCCTTTAAGCCTAGAATTTTGGGGGCAATTCCAGCTCATGTGGTTTTCTACACCACAGGTAAAGCATATGATTGGTCGCTTCGGGAAGAGAGATGGAGGAGAAATCTTAAGAAGAGGTTTGGAGTCCCGTTGATGGTTTTGGGGAAGGAAGTTTTGGGGTTTTACGGGGATCGGAAACTTCGTCGGCTTTCCTGTGAAGCGGCGCGAATCCTTCTTTCTTTCCTTGTAGGGGGATTGGTAATAAGTTCGATTCTCCTTTGGGTATAAATTATGGCTTGCGGCATAGACATCCGCTTCTTCGGTACATTCTTTAAAGGTTTGGCACTGACAATCCTTGACGAACACGCGGATCTCCGTCGGGAGAGACGCCAAAAATTGATATCGCAACAGAAGTCTGTTAAGGACTCGTAGTTCGGATCAACCTTTGAGGATTCTAACCAAAATTTAAAATTCCTCTGAAGAATGTATCCCAATTAACGGAACGTCTGTCCGGGTTTAATACGACCTCCTCGAAATTCTTGGCGGTAGAAATCGGGAGTCATATTATGAGCGGCCAATAACTCAGCTTTTAAGGTGCTGTAGTTAATTGTACACTCAGATGGTAAAGATATAAAATTTCGCGCAATTTACAATTTAACAGGGGAAGTAATCTTACTACACCTTCAGCCTCCAGATCCATGTTATTGATTTAGAGGATCTTTTCGAAGTGGGCTAAAAATGCTTCGAAATCCTCTCCATCCTTGAAATTGGGGAGCTTTAGTGAGAGATTGGGGGGGGGGAGGCTTCGGAACGGGAACTGGCGGACTGTATCTCTGCTTCAACACGAGCTAATTCAATCTGATGGTGAAGCTCAGCTTGTCTTATCCGTTCCTCTCTTTCTCTTTCTTCTCGTTGGATTACTCTTTCTCTTTCTTCTCTTTGGATTTCTCTTTCTCTTTCTCTTTCTTCTCGTTAGATTACTCTTTCTCTTTCTTCTCTTTGGATTTCTCTTTCTCTTTCTCTTCCTGTTCTTTGCTACTCTTCAACGTACTCAATTAGTTCTTTTTCGGAGAGTCCCAAGGATTCTCCTTGCACTTTAAAGATTTCGAACTGAGTCATCTTTGCACTTGGGGGTGCACTAGTCAACCAACTAAAATTCCTTGCAACAAGAATTATGCCTTCTAGAGAAATTAGCCTACCTAAATATGGGCACTGATCTATTCGTACTTGGTTTCTCGATCTAAATAACTACTGACTAAAATAAAAAAAAAACACAAACAAATTATTATAACAGTTCCTTGAGCTACACCAGCTTCTTAAGTTTCAAAAAAGGGGATAGCAATCGTTAAAACAAAAGGGAACTACTATACTCTATTATTATAACGAATAACACTATTCTCTACTCGACTGAGATCAGTGTTTGCAAAGATATAGCGTTAAACCTTACACACCTGATACCAAATTTAAATAGTATATATATATATATATATATATATATATATATATATATATATATATATATATATATGTCGTAGAATGGACTCTCGACGATATTCCATATATAACTATTCGTTGAGGGAACTTCTTTAATTATCTTTAGAGTGCGTGGATGTTTGGCGGGCTGATATTATGTATCTTCGATATGCTTAAGAAATGGAACTGAGCTCAAGGATAATAATATTGCTATCATTAATAAAATAGAGTTTTATTAATAATAACTATCAACAATACACAAAACGGAAAATATTGACATAAACAGAGAATGGAAAGGGTCGTGGAGACTCGGGCTAATCCGAGGATTAAAGGATTTAAAAAGGTAAAACAAATATAAAGTTAAGGAGATGGGATGGTTTGCTAAACCAATTAAAGCACAGGATAGAATTGACAAAAGGGTTAAGTACTCAAAGGTAACGTTCGGCTTACGTAACTTTATACTAGTGGTGCAGAGGAAGTCGACGTGAAGGAATTTTCGGTCCGCTGGAGAGTTCCAGCCGAAGGGGGGGAATAAAAGGATCCTGACGTGGTGTCTTGGGAATGAGAACCGTTTCTCGACGAACGGCTTGAAGAACAATGGCTGTTCTACGTTGTTCTTTTCTGAACAACAGGGGGGGTAAGAACCGTCTCTTGTCTACGGGCTTAAGAACAATGGCTCTTCTAATGTTGTTCTCTTCCGAACAACAAGGGGGAAGGGTGAGAACCGTTTCTTTGGCAAACGGGCTCAAAAGAACAATGACTCTTCTACGTTGTTCTATTCTGAACAACAGGGGAAGGGGTGAGAACCGTTTCTTGTCAACGGGCTCGAAAGAACAATGGCTGTTCTAACGTTGTTCTCTTTCTGAACAACAAGGGGAAAGCCTTGTGGACTTGGCGTCACGAAAGGCTCGAACCTTGGCACTCAAGGGATATTGTCCTTCTTCTGGACAAGTGATGGTAAATCTCGAGGTCGAGGTCCCTTGGCGCACAAAGTGAGAGAGGGTCGTGGTGATGTTTCACGACGAAATTCTGGATCTCCAATCTGCTCTTAGTGGTAAAGTTTCCATTTGAATAGTCGAGACACTCCCTTGGCGTGGGGGACAATGGAGTGGGAGCTTCGAGGGAATGCACAGCCGAGCCTGGGAACAATGCCTTATCTGCCCATAAGCCTAACTCAATCTGGCGAGGTCGGCGTATGGGGGCAAACGGGGGAATATAAACCTCCTTGTTTAAACATTGACTTAGGTGGCTGCGATAAGGCGCCAAGCTTTAAAGCGAAGATGCAAATGGGAGCATCGTGGTTTTAAATAACATGTGATAGGGGTTGAAATTAATGTGGCTTCAACCTGTTCTATCACAGTCTTATTTGTCGGTCGGCTTCTATGTCTAGGTGTGTACGAGAGAATTCAGCGGTCAAGCATGCACCAATGGCTTTCCATATCCTTTTAGCTCTCTCGTGGAGCGCCACGTTGATTGGAGATAATCCAACCGAGTCGTGGAGCTCCCTCTGTCGTTTTTGTTCTCTTCTTCGGGTGTTTGTAATAAGTAAAACGCCTTGTTCTGGATAACTTGTAGTTTCGCAATGTAGGTCTTGGCGTTCGCGTTCAACGGCACCTGGGAGTATAAGAGTCTCGAGCAAATGCACGCATTAAATATCTTGAGTTTATTTGAACGAGTTAGGTCACGGAACCTATAAAACTCCCTCAAATCTCTCTTGCTATTCGCGACTGTTCGCTCGATTTGACTCTTGTGGCCCCCTGTAGTGATTTTGAGCCCCAGAACCGTCCCTTTACGGCAGTAGGGGATTCGCTTCCCTTCTACCCGTATGTCATTGAAGGTCTTGCGAAACATAGGAATTATTTTGAATTTTGGGGCATTGGTCGATATCTTCCATCTCCTCTTAAAAGAGTTGATGTTTGAAATCTCCCTAGCCTTATTTCTCGCCATAAATTCCCTGTGAACGTAACCAGCTGTAAAAATTTGCGATATATCGTCAGCAAACTGAACGTATATCGTACCTTCGGATAGAGGTTGTGGTAGGTCACATGTATATATGTTGTATAGAAGGGGACTGAGACATCCCTTGTGGGACCCCTAATTCGAGCTCGAATTCGGGGCCTTTGTATCCTCTGATATGTATAAATGCTCTCCTCTCCATTATGTAGTCGCATAGAATCCTCTAAAGAATGCGGTCAAGGCCTACTTGAAGAATCTTAAATTATAGTCCTCTCATCTAAACCTTATCAAAAGCTTTTTTGACATCTCAGAGCACCAGGTCTGCATGCCTTTCGTCTGCCTTGATTTTAGCGAGTTTCTCTGTGATAACGGCTAGTACCGTATCAATCCCTCTTTTCCTTCTGAAGCCGTGTTGTTGCTCGTTATGCAAGTTGGCTTCGTCGAGAAAAGAGTTGACTCTATTGGCTAATATCTTCTCGAAGACTTTGCCAGCACATTCTAAGAGAGATATCGGCCTGAAGCTGGCAGGGCAGTCCGCGGGCTTTCCCGATTTGGGAATTAAGATCATCTTGGCCACCTTCCACTGGTCGGGAAAGTAGCCCGTGTTCAGAGCGGCATTCATGAGGACCAGAAAATCCTAAACATTTCCTCAATCTCTTCGGGCTCGTTAATTTCTATACCGTCATTTACAAGTGTGATTTTTTGGGGGGAGGTCTTCCTTTTAATCCTTTAATTGTTTGCCAGAAAGCATGTGAGTCTCTTTCAATGTCGAGTCTTTCTATTAGTCTGTCCCATGTAAGTATCTGTTGGTGGGTTATTAGTGCCTGAAGTTCGTCTTTAATCTGTCTTAGTCTTCTGTGGGCATTGTGGTTGGGGCCTATCAGCGCTACTACATTGGACAGGTCTTTATATTCCTAGGCCAGTGCTTTCATGAGAGGGGGCCAATGTGGAGCTAGAAGGGTTTTATATTTTATATGGGCAATACTATTTTCGTCGGCTGTAATTAGGAGGCCAGTGATTTTATCTAGCTCTTTATCTATCTCTCCTAAATTGGCATCGAGTAAAGGGTCAGGGGTAAAATTTAGAAGATAATTTCTGTAGCTTTCCCAGTTCGCCTGCTTGTAGCTTTTGCGTTCTGGGATTGCAATTTGAATGGGATTTATACCAATTGTAATTTTAATAGCCTGGTGGTCGCTCGGAATGATGTATTAGTTGTAGGGAAACCTGATACTGGATATAACAATATCAGGTTTCGTGGCTGCATTTCCTGTAATGTATGCCGGAAATTCTGGTCCAATTCTAGTCACGTATTGTCTGTCAAGTACTACTTCGATGTTTCTGCCTGCATTGTTGTAGGAAGTATACCCTGCCGCTGCACACCTTGCATTCAGATCTCCCACAAAGATGACGTTTTTCTTATGGCTGAAAACCTGTAAAAGGTTGTGCATGGGTACATAGCCACGACTTGGGGGTTGATACCCCGCGGCCCCGACCAGACCCCCCAGGGTAGTGTTTACCTTAATAGCAAGGTAAGATTCATCCAAGTCGGGTAGTTGTTTGTATTTTAGTCCTTTTTTGACGGCGATTGCGCAGCCGTCATACCGTTCTTGGCTATGATTTTTACTAATTACGTCGTATTGAAATATTTTTAACTCTTTCTGCGCGGTCAGTCCGTGTTCGTTGATAAGTACGATGTCAGGGTCACTTTGTCGCAAAATATTGCCATAGATGGAACCTTTTCCGTTCCATCCATTGACATTCATTTGTACAATTATAAGTCTATTGGTCATTTTGTATAATGTTGAGTTTTAGTGTGTGGGATTAAAGTGAATGCTTATTCGCGATCCACTTTAGTCCCATATGGTGTACTGGGTGGGGTGCGCTCCCTGCCGTTTCGCTTTTTCCTGAATTCCGTGTCCGTGATTGTGAGAAAGCAGTCGGTGGTCAATTTGATCATGTTTTGGGAGAGAGCCTTCTCAACCTGCCATTCCGGAACCTCATCAGAGCATTCCCACTTGTATCTTCCGGTCCTAAGACCGTCAGATACTTCGTGGGAATCAATTTCGGTTGGGAAGGGCGCCGATTCGGCGGCATATAGCTTGAGATTGAAGCCTCTCGCATGATATTTGAGTTGGGTATCCCTGCCTAGAGATGAGGAGGTTGACCTTGGACCACGTGTTTTTGAGTTTTTTCTTGACCGTGGAGACCTGGTCTGTTTGGGCGCACTGCTTCCTTGTTGGGTGTCTTTGTGTTTTTGGTGTCTCTGTGTTAATTTTTTGGGGGGTGAGCGGCACTTGTTTTTCTGTTTGGGAAGTTTGTTTTGATTTGTTCAGACTTGGATCGCGTGTAGTGGCTGTGTTTAGGAGTGCGGGTACCTTTTGCTACGTTTCCGGGCACTGACGGGCTACGCTTAAGCTCATAACCTCCTCTGAAGGAGGGTTGTCCGAGAACCACATCTCTTGCAGCCCGTTCTTTACGAGCATGCAGTTGACCTCACTGGCAAAAGTTTCAAGGCGAGTAATGTTGGCTATGTGTGCATAATAAATGCAACACATAATTTTGGTGGAATTCTCATTTTCAATATGAAGATATGTTTTCTGGTTGTTCATCTCGGCAATTGTGGCTTTCGCTACTTTTGCATAGGTCGAATTTACCTCCGTTCCTTCGTTTCACGTTGTAGCTTGGTTTGTTTCTGTATTTCGGTTTTTCTGTTAAGGCATGCCATGGACATAGTCCGGTGGAAGCCTACACAGTTGAGACACTGTAGAGAGGTACTCTTACAGTCGCGCAAAAAATGGTTGTGACTGGCACAAATCGAGCACAGTGTAAAGTCTTTTTCAGGGCAGCTTGAAGTGATATGTTTGCCGTACTTGTAGCACCGAAAGCACATTTCCAAGTCGACAAACTCTTCTCTTTCAATCTGCTCTGGGTAGACTCTTACACTAAACAGAAGTAAACCGAGATCCTTTGCCTTTTGAGCCATTGCCGTATCTTCGATCACAACCTTAAAGACGTGCCTAACTTTATTTCCCTCTTTTATAGTCAAGCGTTAAACTGGAATCGAACATTAAAGTGGTTTTAAAATTTCACTCACCGGATTGACTCGTTTCCTCTACCATTAAGATCAACCAGGCGGAATAAATATCACCTAAAAACCGTATTCTTTCATTCAGTCGGATTCTGAGTCCACATTTCATTGGTAAAGGAGGGAAAAATATATCAAGACGCTCCGAAGATGATCGAATAAGATCGAAAAAGATCGAAAGCTCAGCAAATTAGTTTTTAGCAAACCCATTCATTTAAAAAAGAAATGAATACAGGATAAGTGATCTCCCATCTACGGGATGGAATGAAATAGACAGTTAGAAGAATAAAAAGGTGCCAAAATAAATTAATTAAAGCAAAATATACAATGATCTTCAACAAAATTTGCCTATATATATATATATATATATATATATATATATATATATATATATATATATATATATGCAAATTTTGTTGAAAATTATTGTATATTTTGCCTTAATTAATTTCATTTGGCAACTTTCTTTTCTTCTAACTATCTTTTTTATTCCATCTTGTAGATCGTGGATAACTTGTCCTGTATTTATCTGTTTTTAAAATAAATGTGTTTGGTTAAAGCCAAACTAAATTGCTGAGCTTTCGATATTACTCGATCATCTTCGGAACGTTTTGATATGTTCTTGCCTCTTTTACCGATGTAATGAATGGAGTGAGGATCTGACTGAATAAAAGAAAACGATTTTTAAGTGGTATTTATTTCGCCTAGGTTGAGCATAACGTTAGAAGAAATGGGCCAGTCCAGTGAGTGGAATTTTAAAATAACTTTAACGTGCAATTCCAGCTTGTCGCTTAACTGTTGATGGACGGCCTATGTTTGTTTATTGAAATGGCGTCTAAGATGTTCAGCCTAGCTTTATTAACTTCTTTTCTTTTAATTTTGGTGTTATTAACTAGAATATCTCTCGTGTGGTTAATGTTATGAGCGCTCTCTATATGATTCTTAGGCCCTCCGCTTTGTAGATGCATAGGTAAACGTCTCAAAAGTGTAGTAGTTCTCATGTCAATAAACGAGGGGCAGTCAATAAGCTTTGCAAATCGGGAAGGCAAAACAGAGGAAGGGGGATGGCTGTTTGTGGGGGTGTTAGGACAAGTTATGACAAGTCAAAACCTGCAGCCGCACTCTCCTGCCTCGTCTATTTAAGGAGCAGTAGCTGATCGCAGATCGTCAGTCACAATTTTTTCAACAATGTTAAAGGTTGAGCACCGCGCAGTGAACAAACCTTTGACCAAGAAAGGCAAGAATGCAAAGGAGATCCATGAACACATGGTTGCAGTGTACACCGACACCTCCCCTCCCTATGCAACCATTGCTCGCTGGAATAGGGAGTTCCACCATGGTCGTGAATCCGTAGAAGATGATCCTCGTTCAGGAAGCCGGTCAGAAGTGACCAACTAGCACAATGTGGCCTGTGTGGAGTGGATGATCCTCAAAAATCGACGGGTGAAGTTTGAAGGAATCGAACGAGAACTTGGAATATCACATGGAAGTGTTATCAACATCATCCATGACAATTTGGCCATGACCAAGGTCTCTGCCCATTGGGTCCCTAAAAATCTCACGCCCCATGAACGACTTCAACGTCATCAAAGTTCACAAAGCCAGAGTTGCACAAGCCGCCATGCGCGAGTGCGGATTCGAGGAGCTCAACCATCCCCCTAAGGTCCAGAGCTGGCCCCTAGCGACTACTTTTTATTCCGCCAGCTTAAGGCTGCACTGCGTGGACGCCGGTTTGGGGACGATGAAGATGTCCAGCTCGCCATCCAGGAGTGGATTGAACAGCAGTCGGGAGATTTCTGGTTGTCAGGAATTCAAAGCCACAGGGACAAGTGGGGCAAGTGCAGTGAGGTCGAGGGTAGTTATATTGAGGGTCCTTATATCCAAATTGCAAAACTTATTGACCGCCCCTCGTATTTTAAGTTGTTATAAAGCTTACAGTCTTTATCGGGGCAGATGAACTCGTAAACTTTGTTGGTTGACTTGAGATTCGAGGAGTTTAGGCATCTGTTGTTTTTTATCAGGAGATTGCTGGCTTTTGTTGTTTTGTTTTAAAAGATGAGTTAAATTTTATCCATTTGAATTTTAACCTTGATGTTACGGTTTATCATATCCTTGATGTTTTTTTTCATCTATTTCATAGTCCGTGGACATCTGGTTTCTGTAATACACTTTGATGTTGTTGACTTCTCCCTGATTACTTTCAGTTTTCTCCTTATCTTTGCTATGATTATTTAAAAATGATTGGAGTTGTTTGTCAATCATGCTGTTTAAGAAACCGTTGTTCACGAGTGTTGTTTTACTTGTGCTATCTCTTGGTTTGCTGATTACGCTTATTTTATACCTTTCAGGGCATTCACTCTCCACATTAAGGCATCTTCCCATAGCCTTACATTTTCTATGTCCTTTAGCGATGTAGCTACCATTGATGGTTTGAACCTCCAAGAAAGGGAGTTTATTGCCTCTGCTCAATTCATAAGTGAATTTTAACATGGAGTTCTCCTCAAATTGTGCGTGATGTTTATCCGATGTTCTTCGTTTTGGACATTGATGTGATGTCATCTACGCATCAGCAATATGTGTGTTGCTTATTTTCCATGATGTCCAATAATCTCTCTTCAAGTTGATCCATATAATAGTTCACGAAATCCGGCCCTAAGTGTGACCCCAAGGCCACTTCTTCCACTTGCGTGTATAGATTACAGTCCCGTGCCCTGAACGGCGCCTCTGATATGTAAGAGCGTAATATGCTCCTTAAGATGTTCGGTCAAGATTTGGAGGAGACATTGTAGGATTGTTGTACACGTTTTTTATAATGATGTCGATGTCTGAACGATGGCACGTTCGTAAACAGGCTTTCCACGCCAAGGGATGATATTACTCCTGCCGGTCTTATAGATTGGAGTATATCTATGAGTTCCTCCGTGGAATTTATGCTATATTTCGAAGGGATGTACTGATTTATTACTGCATTTAGGGTTTTAGCTAAACAGTACGTAGGTGTCATAATTTGAGAGATCATAGGCCTTCATAGGTCTTGCGGCTTATGAATTTTTACATTGCCATACAAATATCCTGGTGTGTAATCACCGATGATCTTTTGGAAGTGAAGTCCTCCGATGAGTTCATTAGCTTTAGTTATTTGTCTATTTATTTTCTTTTTTAAGTCTTCTCTTGGCGCCGAATTGGACTACATAGTTTTCGCTTCGTTTCGGTTCGCCAACCATCCTTTATCCAGGAGGGAAACACGAAGTGTAGACTCCATTTTACAAATAATTTTAAGTATGTTTATAAACTATTAATTAATTACTTTCATTCAGGTTCTTTCGGAATTTATTGAATTTTGTGAACCAAAATGTAAATTCCTAAAAAAAAGTATATAAATATGACTGGAATCGTGAAACAACCAAGTACTTGTGTAGAAATGGGAGTAGAGCGAACTATATTTTCATTCCGATGCACAAGATCAGGCGAAATCCATGAAGGACTACCAGCAAACTCGATTTAGAGGCTAAAATAAGCCATGTGGCCATCACAAAAAAGGCCTGAAGGAGGATCTGAAACTTCGTCCATTCACGAAAGTTAAAGGGTATCTCCTTTCCAACCCCACCAAAATGAAGCAAACCTCTACCTACAACTTCTCCTTGATTATTTTAAACCTCCAGTTATATTGACAGATGAAAAGCTTTTGACTCCAACCATAATACACAAGATGATCGCGTTTGGTCGTAAAATAAAAATGAGATTCCAGTTGCCACAACGGATATGTATCACGAGACAGAAGCAAGCTTCTGTGATGATGTGGGCGGGCCAAGATGAATAGGCTAAAAAGCATATCATCTACATTGAAGGGCGGAGGTAAATTATAATTAGTATGTTTATTTCGAGATGTTGAAGGAGAAAGTCATCCCTTGGATGGATGTCACCATAGACGAAGAAACCTCACAGAGCAAAAAAAGTTTAAGATTGGTGGCAGGCAAATTCTATGAAACTTTGATCGAAGGAACTTGCGCTCAGGTCTTCATACCTAGCCTTTGGGTTGTCTTCGACGAAAAAGGTGAACTGATTTAATATTCGCTAAATCATTTTGTGATATTTTATTTTGTTTTGAAAAAAAATATTAGTATCTACTCCATGATTTCACCCAGTACATCCTATATCAAAACCTTCAAAAATACTCAGACGTTCGCGTTGGTTTCCTTCAACAATTTTCCATAGCCTCTTCGACTGCTTACTAAACATAGCCAAAAATTGGTATAAAAGGTGAAGTAGACGATGGCATCGTTGATAAGCATGGTTTTCAGAAATCTGTTGCCTGGGGGAATTAATAGCTTCAACCCAGCATGTGTAATTTTGGCTCATGGAGAGGAGCTAGCGACTTATATAGTTATTACCATTTGATGCTGGTGTCCGTGAAATTATTGAGGCACGTTCATGCAGGCCGAAATGCAAGAATTAATCTCTACGTTTGATGTGCTTTAACTGGGTCACGAAGTTTGCAAATCCTTAGAGATCGAGAGCTTTTCAGCTGGAATTTTCGTCCATTACATTTATCATGCGCGTTTTATCCTTATCTAAGGATTGTCTAGGGCAGTTTAGAATCAGATAGAACTACAAATGCTATAACTTTGTGTAATGGTACAATTCTTGTGAATTTGGGGACACATAATACCTTTAACTCAGAGGGGTGATTTGTTCCTCACTATAAATCGGCCCATAATTGCTTTCGCTCAGTCTTTAATAAATCTATGTTTAAGATCTGTTGGCGCTTTCTTTTTTATTTAAATATTGAAAGGAAAGTTTTCCCTTTATATTTCGAGTGGCGATCTCGCTCGAGAAGGAGATACGACGTTGGATTTCTGGCGTCGAGGCAGGGGTTCATTCCTATGGAGCACGGACGCAAAATATTCAGCAGTGTCATGAGCTAGCTGCTCATTGGGCAGATACGCTGATATTCACTTCTACTGCGGTAGGTAAGTACACAGGAATCATCATCTAGATAGCCAAGCACAGTACCATTGTGATTTCCCTTCCCTTCTTCACAACATAACATAACCACTCTCTCCTCTGTTCCGGAGCCCTGCTTATGGGTGATAGGCCTCCTCTATTGGGCCACTCGTATCCATAAACCCCTTACGCTAAAGGAGTGCCCCTCATCTCCATGTAGTTATGGAGGCTTCCATCATCACCCCCGTAAGGGGCAGGGCGATTTGCTCTCCTGTCCGCCGTGCTGACGCGACTCAACGCCCCGTCCAGCCCCAGCTTGGTATTCTTTTTCTTCTTCCGTTAACCCCTACTTCGATTTTGTACCAATTCTCTTTCACCCTGCTTCGTCCTTCCATCTTCGTTTGTTTGGCAATCTCGGCATATCCGAGCTGTCCTTTAGGGGAAGTGACCCTATGGATGGGTTCTGTCTGTGTTGGTTGGTGGGTGCCTGAGCTGGAGTGGCGCAATAGGAGTCTCTGCTTTCCCAACCAGGCTGGCCGGCCATTTTTACAACGATGGTTAAGTCAGGGATCAACGGGCTTACCCTACTGGTGGGGATGGCTCTCCAAGTATGTGTGTCTACGGGCTTACCCTCCTGGTTGGGCCGGCTTTCCGAGTAGGTGTCGCGACGGTAGACAGTGAATGCACTGCGCAAGTTCGCACCCCATTTATACTTCTCTCCAGTGTTCTCGTACTACGCCTGCAAATAAGTCCTCTTCTCCGCGTTTGTTAGATCCATTCGCAGAAGAGCTAGATGATGATTTGGATTATCTTCATTTTCTGGTGCCGCCGTATGTGGGCCCGTGGTATTGGTGAATTAGTGGTTGAGGTATCTTGGCGAGAGCAGTGTGGTGCCTTGCGAAATTTTTCTTCCCTTTCGGAGGACCTGGTTTCGGTTGTGCCCCACCCTCGCATTAATTTTGTTAAGGGAGTGGTTTGCTTCAACGAATTACTGCAATATGATGTCTCGAGACTAAAGGATAAACTTTCATCCTGGAGGGTTTCGGACGTTTATAGGGTAGCTAAGTCTGTTGGTCCCGTTAAGGTTCCTACTAGTACGCTCTTTGTCACCTTTGAGCGTCAGGATCTGCCTAAGTTTGTTCGTGTCTCGTTAGGTTGAGCTCCCCAGCCATTGTTTTAATTGCCACCAGTTTGGCCATATTAGCAGCAATTGTAGGCAGGCTCGTCGCTGTGTGGCCTATGCATTGGCGTACAATGCCTCCTCGTGTGGCAATAATGAATGTTGCGCCAATTTTGATGTTTTCATAGCCCTGCTTCGCGTTCTTGTCTCGGATTCCTTTTTGAGAAAGAGGTCCTGGCTCTTCGGGACTCCCTCAGGCTGGATTTCCGTGAGGCCCGTCGTAGGATGCAGGGGCAGTTCGCCCCCTCCGGCCATCTTTTCCCTGACTGTCTCCGGGAGGCGGGTTCCAGCTTTCATCCTCCAGTTCGTCTCACTCCTTCTTTGTCTTCTCTTCGCGGTACCTCTATTGCTCCTTCTCCTTTGCCTTCAGTTTTTCCCCGCGGTTCCTCCGTTGCACCCTCTCCTTTGTTTTTGCTCAATTATCATGTTTTTTTCCTCTGTCGCGGACCGTGAGACCATGGAGGATATCTGGCAGTTCCTCGAGGCGTATGCCCCTGCTGTTCATTTCGTTTCTCTGCCTCAGTGCAAACAGAGGTGTTTATCCTCACACCGTTCGGAGTCCACTGCGCTGACTCTGATGAAGCTTGTTTAGTCCCCGACTTGGTTGTTGGGGCGCTCTCCCTTTTGATAGCTTCACTTCTCCGGTCTTCGTTGGCCTCCCCCGTTGGCATCTTTGATGTCATAGTGAGGCCGGAGGTTCACCAGGTCCCGTCTCCCTTGCCTCCTACCCTGGATCCTTCTTCCTTGCCCCATACCCTATGTTTAGTCTTCGGTGCCTAATACCCCAGTTCCGTCTGCCTTGCCTCTTACCACAGTTCCTTCATCTCCTTCTGACCCTGTTCCATCCTCACCCTTTGACCCTGTTCCTTTCTCTCTATCTGACCCAATTGCCTCCTTACCCTCTGACCCTGTTCCCTTCCAACCTTCTGCCCATGTTCCGCTTTCTGTTCCATCTTCTTCGCATCTCAGTTCCAGTCCGTCTCTGCTCGATATTCCTTTCCCTTTGGTCCATGAGCCATCCACGTTGGGGATTCTCTCTGGCTGTCAGCTGTTGCCTCCCTTCGTTCAAGCTGCCAAGTCCGTGCCGGGTCTGTCCCCGGCTCATCGCAATTTGTCCTTTGACCCTTCTAGGTCTTCTAGTCGTCGGGAACCTTCGACGGTTTCCGTCACTAGAATCCCGACGATGGATGGTGTCTAAACTATAGTAACGTCTGTCATCCTAGAGTGGAATTGTCAAAGGATTCTCCCCAAGTAAGAGAAACTCCAGCTTTTGCTTTCTAGCCTTTGGACCTTGGTGGTCTGTTTGCCAGAAAATAAGCTTGAACCTCGCCTCTTCCTGGTGCTTTTGCACTTCCAGGTGTTTAATTCCACTCCCGACCCGAGGGCGTGTCCTATGATGGTGCTTCTCTTTTAATTTTCTCTTCACTATTTTCTGCGCAACTGCCCCTCCGTATTACCTTGCAGGCTGTTGCTGCGAGGGTTTTTATTTCCAAGCTTTTAGCTGTTTGTTCTGTGTACATCCCACCAGATTTAGTTTGAGTCGGTCTGACCTTTAAAAGCTCACAAGTTAGTTACCTACCGTGTTTTTATTAATTAGTGATTTTGATGCTCGCCACCCATCTTGGGGTGATACTACCCGTAATTCCCTGGGCGGAGTGGTTGAATCCCTCTTTTTATCTGATTCCATTTGTCTTTTAATTCCGGCGATTTTACTTCTTACCATGTTCAAAAGGATTATTTTAGTGCAGTAAACTTGTCCTCATGTTCACCCGACTGTTTCCTCGATTTCCGGTGGTCGATTCTAGGAAGACCTTTCCGGGAGTGATCACTTTTCGATAGTCCTGTCAGCCGTCCTTTCTGGCCGTGCCTTTCCCTCTTTCCTCGTTGGGATCTGCGGCGAGAAAAGTGGGTTGGGTTCCGGGAGGCTTCCTTTATTGATGACTCCCGGGATTCCTTCGATACCGTAGATTCAGCGGTCTCATATTTTACTACTCATATTTTTGAGGCTGCTGAGCGCTTTGTTCCCCGGAGGTGCCCTGTTGTTTGGTGTTCCACCGTTCCCTGGTTTTCGAGAGATTGCGCATCGATTATTTTTGCCTATCACTTGGCCAATTCCCGTTATAAGTAAAACCCGACCGTCTCGAATAGGGTCGATCGGAACTGGGCTCGTGCCATCCGCCAGAGGACCCTATGTCGTGTCCGCCGTGAGTCTTCATTCTCTTCGTTAACGTCGTTGACTCGGGTTTGGAAGCGGGTCAATAAGATCTGTAGTCCCTACGCTGGTCATGCCATCCCAACTTTGGATACCGAAGGGTCGCTTGTGTCGGATGCCCGGTTAGTAAGCGAAGCTCTGGCTGACCATTTTGCTTTGTCTCACTGTGACTCCACCTCTCACGGTGATAATTGCATCCACTACGACTGTCTCCGTCGTCTGCATCCCCACTCCAAGTTATTTTTGGTTCACCTTTACAACCTGCGATGGGTCAAAGGGATCTATCCGTCATCTTGGTGTGTGGGGGTTGTTCTCCCCTTTCTCAAGCCCAGTAGGGACGGTTTGGACCCCAGTCAATATCGCCTGATTGCTCTTACGAGCTGCCTCAGTAAGGTATTCGAGTGGATGGTTCAAGTTCGGCTCACTTGGTTTTTAGTGTCCAACTCGCTCCTTTCTTCATTTCAGTGCGATTTTCGCAGCGGTCGTAGTACCCTCGACCACCCCATCCGTTTCGAAGATTCCGTTTTACGGGCTTTTTTATCCAAGCATTAGGTGTTACCAGTTTTATTCGACATTCAGATGGCCTACAATGCAATTTGGAGATACAGCGTTTCACCTTAGTTATATGATTGGTGTATGAGGGTTTTTCACTTGTTTTTATTCAAGAATTTTTATCGTCCCGTAATTTCAAGGTCCGTATTGGGGATGTTTTCTCAGGCTTGCGGGTTCAAGAGGAGGGTGTTTCCCAGGGGTGTGTTTTAAGTGTGACATGTTTCTCTGTTGCCATTAATAGTCTGACATTAAAGTTCTTGGGCTTAACGCTTGATAACAATCTCACTTGCGTATATGCAAGTGCACTTTAAGGTCCCTTTATTCGGCGCTAGCTCAATCCCGACTAGACTACTGTTGTCAGGTGTACTCGTTAGCGTCTTTTTCGGCCTTGATGTTACTTGATTCTCTTGTTAGTTTGGGGTGCGTCTTAGTAGTGGAGCCTTTTGCACCTCGCTTATTTCTAGCCTCTTTGTGAAGGATGGCGTGCTTTCCTTGCGATATCACTGACTGGAGGTGTACCTACGATCCCTGTTTTGTGTTCAGCAGTATCCTTCATCCCGAGTAAATGAGTGCATTTTTACCCCGTTCTCTTTGGCATCTTTTGATCGGCCGCTGCCTCTACCTGGGCTTCTGGGGCTCCGGGTTGGGGACCATCTCGCAACCTTGGGTGTTTCTGGGGTATTGGCGCTCCCATTCCCGCCGTTTCCGTGTTGAAGCGTTCACCTTTCTGAAGTCTGTACTGCTTTTTGGCATTTCGATAAAGGGTCTACTGACCCACGTCTATTAAAGTGTCTTTTTCTTTAACATAACATGCGTATTCTCATGAGCACCAGCATTTCCTCTATACTGACGACTCAAAGTCGGACCTCTGTATTGGGGCGGCCGTGGTGTCCTCTATAAAGTCCCTTCGGTCCACTCTCCCTCCTGTAGCATCCGTTTTGACCGCAGAGTTTACGGCCATTCTTTTGGCTTTTAATTTGATTTTATCCTTAAATTCTTTAGATTTTATTGTTTTTACCTATTTTCGGCCTACTTTGAAGGTGGTCCGTACTTTTACATCCACTCACCCTTCGTCACTGGCTAGTTAGAAATGCCTTCCTTTAGGGGGTAGCGTTCTGTTTGGCTCCGGCTCATGTTGGGTTCCTGGGCAACGAGGCGACCGATTGGCCGCCCTTTAGGTGTCAGATGCCGCCCTTCTGCCCTTTAGGGATTCTGTCCGCGTAATCATGGCGTATATCTTTCGTTTGTGGCAGAGAGAGAATGGAATTCGTTCCTCCCCTTTTAAGCTTTACCTTATTAAACCCTCTCTCTGTCCCTGGTCCTCTAGCCCTCAGCGACTCCGGTCTTGGGAGGTTACTCTTTGCCAGTTGCTAATTGGGTACACGTGACTCACCTATGTCTATCTAGTTTTGTGTGTAAGCTGAGTTGCCCCTGGTTGTTCCTTTTGCGGTAGCGAGTTTCCTGTGGCTCTCATCTTAGTAGTTTTTCCCCGCCTTGTTTCTCTTTGAAATTCTTGCTTTCCTAACCTTTCTGGCGTCCTCCCCCCTGCTCGACTTCGCTTTCTTTTGACAGAGGACTCCCTTCGGTTGTCCTCTCTTCGGTCGTCCTCTCTTCGGTCGTCCTCCCTGCTTACACTTATATCCCAAAGTGGTGTTTTATCCGTTTATAAATTGGCTTTCCATTTATGTGTTTAGGTTTATTGTTTTATATTTTGTCTTACGCCCCCCCGTGTGGCTGACGAATGTCATTTGTTGATTGCCCCACCCGGCCTTGTTTTTAGAATGTGTGCTGCATGCCCGTAATTTAAGTGTGCGTCTGTGTTGTGCTGTTTTATTTTAATCCTTTGCTTTTCCCCATTTTTATTTAGTGTTCTCCGCGCCCCTTATGAATCTTTTAGGGCGACCCCGTTTTAACAATGCTGCCATTGAGAATCCATTAGGAGTGGGCGGCTGCCACCTTGTTTTCCCTTAAGCTTATACTTCCACCATCGCTGGTTGGCGTAAAAAAAATACTATACAACCAGGACACCTTCTCCTTAAGTGAACTATTGCGTCCTGTGCTTTCAAACTCACCATCGATTGTCATTCTGATCTTTATGCGCAGGTTCATTATCCTGGCGGGAGATCTTATCCACAATGCGGCGGATGAATAACGTTACCTATCACTATTTGGGGTTTCGTAGAGTCGCATCGCCGGCAAAAAATATCCTATCTCTTCCTTCGTAATTGATGCACATTTGGGCTCTGATGAACATAAAATAGATTGAATCTTGAGGGAAAATAGGCAAACGTATACCCCTTTAAAGGGAAAATCGAGTTACATCATTAACTCCTCCCTTACTCTGATTTCTGTCCCAAATTGATCTATATTTATTTCCTAACCAAACTTATAATGCGAGTTCCTTCAGCTTTTGGGGTGGGCGCAAACTCTAACAAATGATGTTTCTATGTCTATGTCCAAATAATAGTGTAAATGAATTCGAATGGATGAACTAGTCAAATAACTTGTGGCTAGTATCCAGACGCTATCGAGAAAATAACTAACTTTAATGAACAAAGGACACCATTTTTCTTTAATATCTTATGCCCTTGTAAATAGTGGCCAGATAGACGCGAACTGAAATCTGCATTAATAGACCAATATTTTTGGTCTTCTCGAGCCGTCATTCTTTCTCTTTCTTTCTGCACCATTTTCTCGCTAGTGCAATGGATAAGGCAATGGACTCCTACTTATAGGTAGAGGGTTCAATCCCCTCAAAAGTGTACACGAATATTTTTGCTTAAGTAGGGAGCTAGCCACCTATCGGACGACGCGATGGCTCTTTCCTCCCCTCTCTTCACATATGTAAATAACATATCCCTATTTCCCTGGGACCCTACCGAAGGTTTCGCCATATCCAAACATCCTTGTCGGGAAAGGGCTGGCACTTCCTTAGGTAACGCACGGTTCTCTGTTTGCTGGTTGGTTCCAAAACATAGTACTATCATTTTGCCCTCGTTATTCCACCCATTTACTGCTTTAGAAGATTAAAGTAAACTACATTTCTCAGCTGAATCGATACCTCACTTAAGCGGAAACCCGATACTGCTCCCTTTTCCCAATTCATGGCAAACTTCATTCCACTAAATAAAGCTTAGCAAATAATATTAGTTTTAAGACGTTTAGCTTTTTTTTCATTTTTAAGATGTTAACGTTCTTATTTCTTAAAATGGTGTTTATCGATGCCATTTTCACCTTCCGGACCTACATAATAACGTAATTATTCATTTTGCGAAAATATGTTATTATTTTGGTAAATTTGAATCTTTCTGCGACCTTTACCAAATTTCCTTCAAATTTTGACTTACTTTTGACCTGACTAGTTAGCTAATAGCATGCTATGTTATATATGCAGGCGATCTGCGCATGCATCTTTTTGCGATTAACCAATAGCATTAATTGTTATATTTTCGTATATTTGAGACGATTAGCGGATGTCCGTGTCTTCAACTCACATGGTATAATGACGTGTAATGGTTGTTCTAGGTTGCAACTAGTACGAGAAGTTTTTGATGACGATAATCAGGCCTCAAAAATATATAAAGCTCAGGGTATAATCTCGCGAGTTATTAAATTCCATACATGTCGCAGTAATTGTGAATTTAGACAAGATCGCAATTTATTTTACTGTACTATAAATACAAAGGATTGGAAAGGCCATAAAACTGCATGCAAATTTTTGGTTAGTGCGTTTAAGGGCCCATATCTTTCTAATAGCCACATTTGACCAAGTGCTAGCCTATTATTTTTATGTAAAAAGTGTTTGCTGCGCAAACTTTGTTTCAGCGAGAAGCTAAGGAAAATAGCGCTAGGGTAAAGTAAAGTAAGGTAAGCTTAGTTGAGCTTATGTTAGGTAAGGCAAGGTAAGGTAAGGAAGGAAGGAAATGTGAGCTTAGGTATCGTTAGATAAGGTAAGGTTAGGTTAGGTTAGTTCTGTCTTTGGATTTTTAAAATCAATTTGAAAATGTTTTTTTCTGCAGTTTAGTGTGTACTTTTCAGATTTAAAACTCGTTTACGCTGGAAATACATGCTTTTCCTATTATGGACCTGCAGTCGATTATGAGAAAAGGCCGCATTCCCGCGAAAAACGAGTGTCAGATCTAAAAAGTACACATAAAACTGCATAAGAAAAACACATTTTTAAATTCACCAGTATTCGAGGGTGCCTAAACTATCGAAATAATATCCACTTCCATCTTCACACAATGAAGATATCAATCAGAGGCCACCAGCAACCAGTAAGGAAGCAAATACTAGAAGGTCACTCACGTTGGAGACAAGATGGCTATTATAGACTCCCTCCTTATTCTAATTTTATCCCCAGAAACTTTTATAAACAGACTCACTTAGACCCTTTCGTTCTTAATTCCTTTCCTTTTGTTGACTATCTTTTCAACCTTCCTTGTTGAGCCTGGGTTAATTCGTGGGGCAATTTTTAACTCATTGTTATTATTACTGCATATTTATAAATACCATTCATTACAGTAAATTATTTTTTTATCCCAAGCGACTAATATTATTTTACTGCTAGCATAGACTTTGTATTGTTTAGTTTCTCTCTTTCTCTGTGCACATTGATTTTTGGTAAAATTTAACAGTAAAACAGCAAATACAGTGTCTCCTTTAACACTAGAACGCCCACTGAAATTTTTTTCTTACCGCCCAAGGGGCTCAAAATGACCCTTTGTCAAATTTTTCATATAATAATTTAATTAAGTATATGTTTATTTGATTTAACAAAAGGAAATAAATATATTTTAATCACAAAGATATTTTTTCAGAATGAAAAAAACAAATTTGAGATTTGAAAACCATTTTCTCGTAAAATTGCTATGAAATAAGTTGTCGTATCTAAACATGCAAACCATGTTTTATTATGATATTTATTGGAAAAGAGTACACAAATACTTAACTTTTGCAGTACACTTTCCGCACACCATCTATTTGTATTTTGTGCACCTTAACTTAGTCTTATTCTCCTTACATTGTTGACGAACTTGACACTTGCGGCGACAATTACCGGCTGTTTCTACTTCCTCTAAATCAGAATCATCGCTATAATCTGACTGTTGCTTTTTAGATCGGTTATTTTTTATATAATCCTCCCTTAGTTCTTCCGCCAGCTTGTGCATAAACTTCTTCCGTGAAATCCTTAGTCTAATAACAGCTCGATACGTGATTACAGCATTGATACACTCCATATCAAGAACGTTGTAAAAAGTAGGGATTGACCACAGCCTTGACTGAGTAGTTTCGCGCATTTGATCTACAACATCTACGCCACATTTAGTCTTATTGTAATAAGACACTGCTTCAGGTATTTTCTTCTCATTGCTCTCAATTCTTACACTCGTATGGTTACTATTCATTAGCAGAACATTTGTGTTTTTCTTCCGCTTTTTAGAACTCATGTATCATATAGGGGCTGGCAGGTGTTCTTCACTGAATCTGGAATTTCTCTTCTCGCCCTGTTCATTGTTCCCACAATGGCTAGTACCTTTTTTCTGAAGCGTCCTTGGTAAATTTAAGGATCTTAATGAATTATCAGTTGTTACAATTTTTTCAGTATTTAGATATGACTCCATGAGTTTTATTACGATTGTAGAAGTCTAAATACCCCATACCTTACTGTATACATAAATACATCGACACAGCTGCATGTGCCCCCCGTCCTTATTTCAAATTCACCTTTTCACTTCGAATCTCTTTCACCCCTTCTCGTGAAGTCATAAACCCGCAGATCGAGACAAGGAAAGCTCGGATTGCGGTGAGGCGTAAATATGTCGCATGTCTGTCAGCAGACAAAAGGTCTTTCGCACAGCGATAAGAATTTTATAAGAATTCGGTGGTGTCTCTCTATTTTAGCTCATGAGGAAAATAAAAGGGAAAATTCTCATTGGAGTCAGGCAGAAAATCTTGGACCTACGTTGTCTGTGGAGCTAGTCCCACAAAGGAAACAGTTCGCCCGTTGCAAGAAAGAAACTTAAGGGAATTGGTTGTTGCCGTCACGGTACTTGTAGGTGCCAAACTTCTCACTGACCCCTCTCCTTTTCAGAGTCAAGGTTACACAGGACCTCCCTCCGTGGATTACCCTAGACGCAGCTAGGTAATCATTTTGGTTACCCATTCCACGAGCCAATAAACGGAACAGACACTTCGAGGAGAAGAATTCCGATTTGAGTCACAGTTTGACTCGCCTTCACGATCCGTCCTAGGATCATTATATCAGGACGCCGGTCTAGGATTACTCACACATTCGGTAACCTCGGACGACCGGGCTAAGTGCGAACATCGTCAGAAGAAGAAGACATTTACCGACACCCTCCAAATACTTACGAACCCGAAGGTATCGTTAAAGTGAATTTTTCTCTCCCCTAACTTCACTAATTCAACCGTTAACTAGAATTTCCTTCCCGAGCTTCTAACCTCGATTATTTCAGGTGATTCATTTAGTGCTTAATTCCATAATATTATTCAATTCATTCTGTCGGGTGCAATTAATACGCAAGCATCCTAGTACCTTGAATTCAAATGTAATCCCTCACAAAATTATATATAGACTTACCTATTCAGTGCAAAGACTAATCCTGTTTATACCTATATATGCTATTTCATATTTCTAATTCAGGTATATTAAAGATTATTTTTGTATCTGTGTGTTTAACTATTTTGGACGATCCTTTGGCAATTAATAGGCAATCCACTCGACTTAATTATCAGTATTACATAAGTCTATCCATTACTGGCTTTTACAGAGTGAGAACACACTCAGGAGATCATTATCTTAACTTTAAACAAAAGGGACGCACCGGGTTTATTTTTATTCACCGGAAGTAGCTACAGTAGATGTTTTGGCTAAACTTCCCCTCTACTTTACCTTGGTGCGGAATTATAATATATGCCTAGGAAGTGGGACTGGGATTACCAACCCACTAACCCTCGACAGCGACATACGCCTAAAGACGTATATTTTCGGGACGAAATTCATCCTTGCCAAAATAAGAGAAGCCATTTAGCATGTACTTCGATTCACTGTCAACACCAAGCTAAAATTTTAGCCTATATTTGTCTGGCTTTGATGACATTAACTGTGTAAATGGGCATCTAGCTTTGCTTGTAAAATGTTGCTCATCGATAGTTATAATGGATGATAGCTTATAACACGACACATGGACCATTTTCTTATGAATTTATTCCATGTTTTATAAAAAAAGTGCAAATCTATCCGCCTGCAAGCGTTGCGATCTTGTTGACTTATAATCAAACTTAAGGAATCTCATAATTTCACAGAAGTTCAGCCCAAAGAGAGTGAAGATCGATATTTCGTGAGCAGCTAACTTCGCGTGAATATAAAATTGCAATAAAGGCATGTAGTTCAGAAAGTGAGAGGGATCATGTTTTGTTCTGAAGTAGTCGTTTAGCTTCCGCTTCGGTACAGTTCTGTATGTGAAGGAGCATAGAATCATCAATAAAGAGCTTCCAAGCCGATGCAACACTATCACCATCGATGTTCCTCTTGGCATGTGGTGTAGTGCCTGTTATTTCTTTCAATACATTGTGGTGAGAAAGCCTACCTTATACAACATCTTCGGAGCTGGCACATTCCCATACGGTCCCGTCACGAGCTATTTGTTGATTATTTTGTGATTCTAAGTCACCTGTATGAGTACGTACTCGTTTTACTGTTGCATCACCTTGAATTTTCCCTTTCTGTTTTCCAACATTCGCACTGCTTTTTAAAAGTATACACATGGGTATATATTAGTCGAGTGTATATGTAAAATATATAAATGCAAATAAAGGCATGTAGTTCAGAAAGTGAGAGGGATCATGTTTTGTTCTGAAGTAGTCGTTTAGCTTCCGCTTCGGTACAGTTTTGTATGTGAAGGAGCATAGAATCATCAATAAAGAGCTTCCAAGCCGATGCAACACTATCACCATCGATGTTCCTCTTGGCATGTGGTGTTGTGCCTGGTATTTCTTTCAATACAGTGTGGTGAGAAAGCCTACCTTATACAACATCTTCGGAGCTGGCACATTCCCATACGGTCCCGTCACGAGCTATTTGTTGATTATTTTGTGATTCTAAGTCACCTGTATGAGTACGTACTCGTTTTACCGTTGCATCACCTTGAATTTTCCCTTTCTGTTTTCCAACATTCGCACTGCTTTTTGAAAGTATACACATGGGTATATATTAGTCGAGTGTATATGTAAAATATATAAATGCAAATGTATAAATATTATTTCCTACAACAAATTTTTATATGATTGGAGTGGGATTTTTTAATCTAAAACAGAAAGTGGTAAAAGAATAGAGGCTTACTAATATATATATATATATATATAAATATATATATATATATATATATACAATATATATATATATATATATATATATATATATATATACGGTATATATGCATATCAACATGTATTTACTTTCAATGTTGCTTGAGTGACATGAATCAATTAAAGATTCCTGTTCACTATTGGATATGCTTGAAGATTCGAGAATGAAATCTTCATCCCTTTAATCACCAAGACACAATTCTCCACCATCTAATTCATTATCATCATCCCCAGTAAGTTTAGACAAAATTTTACTCTCACAAAGTCCTGAATCATAACATTATGAAGAACGATAATTTTTTTTTTACCAAATACACTGCAACTAAGCAGACACAAAATCCATGACCTCAACTTTGTATGGATTCCGCAACAAAACTTAGCTGGACAACAACTATGTCTATATCCACCCTTTGTAGTTCATGCCCTATCACTTTGAAACATGCCTGAGCAAGATAACAGAGAAGCTAAATTTTAACATCTGATTCCGAGAAGGGTCAAAATGACCCCATGGGCGTCGCATATTAAAAGGTGTATTATTCGTATGACATTATGTGAATTAAAAAAATCTATACAAATTAAATGGGCTTTTAAAATAAATAAAAGTCAAAGAGTGACGGAGTTTGGAAGGAAAGATTTACCATGTGAAGTGGTTTGGAATTTGTAAAAGGGTCAAAATGAGCCCTCTGGGCGTTTTAGTGTTAAGTCACGCACTGACTTTTTGCTTTTCCTTTCCCAATTTGGTATCAGAATAAATAGTGTTATTAAAAGGTTCCAGATTTATAAAAACAAAACCCTTATCCTAAAAAAATTTAAATAGTATGTTGTCTACTATTCTAATGGATTTATGTCACAAATGTTCGGAGGCCAGTCTATGTATGATTGAGTCTCCTAAAAATCCAATCGAGTCTAATAAATCCCTCGAGTATAAATAAGCATTACTAAGATCATTATCGTACCGGGTGGTCCGAAAGTTTTTTTACCCCCTACCTTAATTAGTCCTGTCAGAAACAGTTCATGTACCCAACGCTGTTTCATCCTCTTCGGAGGAGCTAGTCTGCAGAATCTTGCGTTGAAGTCATGTCTCACATGCTCAATGCTCTTACCAGAATGTACATAATCATGTGCCCATACCTTGCAATCAACCTCTCTTCCAAACTGTAGGATCTCGTGTCAGCCATCTGAAATAGAAAATTGAAACAATATTTACAGGCTATGACAAGACTTTCAGACCACCTGTATATGAGGATAAGTGACGGTAATTGTTAAGATTAGTGGCGCACGTTTTCTTCCACCGATTTTTTGTTAGCTACCTTTGTAGCTACTTTTACCCATTCCCTTAACTTGTTGTAGGCTTGCCGACAACGACGTCTAACATTTCCCTTTAAATTCTAATCTAATGCTAGGCTTTCAAATAAGGAATACTACTAGATTTGTAACAATAGTGGGGGGGGGCAGTGGGTCAACCTCCTACAATAAAGGAGGGTATAGGGGACGAAGCATGTCATTTCGAAACTTTCTTCAAATTGAAATATAATATAATATGATGCGATTCAAATAACCGAACAAAAAAAACAACAACCAAAAAGCACTTTTGGGGGAAATTTGCCCAAGAAAAAATAGTCTCTAAATTAAAAAACTTGTTACAAAACACAAATATATATGAATTTTTATCCAATAAATAGAGGCGGTCATTTTCAGAAATAACCGAGCATAAAAGAGCGGTCCCACGATTTCTTGCTTATTGCAGAAAAACTACCCACCGGCACAACGTAAGAAAATGCATTTATAGAAAGTTTAACTCTAACTAAAAAAGGTCTAATAAAAAACTTTTATAACAAATAACAGAAACAAACAAAAACTATTAAAAAACAACTAGAACATAAACCAAACAAATAAACAAACTTACAAACCAAAACATTAAAAAGAAGCATACGTCACACTCGTACTCAAACATTTGAAAACAGTTTATTTAGGAGACATCGATATAATGCTTAAGAAAAAACATCGAAAATAAAAAATAGTTTATACCCGTATTTAGAAGCACAAAAGTATCCTGGAAGTTTCGATATTTTTCATCGTGTTAATTATATGCCTTTGTCTTAGAAAGAACAAGGGAATATTCTGCTCTCTGAGCTGTGTGTTTTTTTTAAGCTAGATGAAAGAACAAATTTTGATTAAAACAGGATTAATTCTTGGTAGAAGAGTCAATCACTGCTATTCATTATTGAAAGGTTTTAGACAGAATCATGGATACATTTACCCTTGTCATCTATATTTCACCCCGAGAAAAATGTAAAGATTGGTGAAAGTCAGTCCCATCATTTGACAATTATGTTTTTAGGTGAAAGAGGGATGTGAATCTAGGGGACAACCATGTTCATCTTATTAAATATTTTGAACTCATTTAGTAACAAAACCATGTTATCAGATGTCGCCATAACGATACAAGCGAGGTAGGAGGGTATCTTCGGGGATGGTTCAAGGGAGTGGAATATCATCTTGGTCCCCACGACCGAAACGCTCTTTGTTTGGTAACTTAGGCCGTTGCTTTTGCATATTTTCACTTCTCTTATAAACTTAAGATTTTCTTTATATGTTTTGTAGTCAAGTTTCTCGCGTAAGTTTTTTGCCGATATTTAATAATATAAGCTTTTACCCATTACTTTCTAATTTTATTCAAATTACGGGTTTTTTCAACATTTGCAATCAACAAAATGTGAAAGAAATTTATTTTTAAACCATTTGCAACCAAGATTAGTTAGCAATTACTTTGACAGGCCTTTTAAACAATTAAATCCTTGAATTTTAAAGCAAAAAAATTAGAATCGGTGTATATGGGTTAAATTTTGTGTGGGTGCCAAGAATTGTGCTCTTCACTTACTTTAAATGTGTCAGATGAATCACTATATTTTGTTTTGCAATATCGGTAAAGATTTAATGGATTAAATACAGCGAATTTAAAAAAAATTCAAGCACCAATCTTAAACCAGTGCATGAGAAAATTATGTGGTTTTAAAATTATCATACTGATCAAATAATAGTCTATTTTTGCATTCAATAAAACTATTAAATATTAAAAATGCATTTTAATAGCAGATAATAACAACTCGAGGAGAGAAATACGCATTCTTGATGATTATTGATAACGTTTATTTTATATCACTAATGGGAAATATTCCTATAAAGTTCTAATCTGAGACCACACTCACATGAGGTTTATTGTTAGTTTATATTTTTAATAAAAATGCTCTCCTTTAAAGAAATTTAATTTTGATTCTGACTTAGGTTAATTTTTCTTCAGAATCTCCCATTTATTTAAATTGTTGGAAGTTGGCATCTTTCTCTGGTGCAACTTTTGCTTTAAAATTACGTTCATTGTCATATTTGCCTCTAAAAATAGTCCCTCTGACTTTTCGCAGTCGACTTTCAGACGTCAGGGCGTGTCGAACTCGAGAAAAAGGCGGGGAGGAAAAAGAAAAATTGAAGAGAATCAATCAGCTGTAAAACAGATGTAAAAGTATCAGGTTTAAAATATAGTTTGTCGTGGAATGGCCAGACGATATATTTATATATACGTGGGTGCTTTTGGGGGGTTGGCCCAAGCGGATTGAAGACGGAAAGTGAACTTAGAGGAAATGTTTATTCTTACTTTGCGGAGTCCTTTTTAAACAATTATTTCACAGTGCAAGTGGGCCAAAATTAAAGGATTTGCTGGTAATGGTTGCGGTTGCAAAAGAAAGACAATGTCGAAAATAATACTTAACTAACAACAAAAAGAGAGTATATACATTTACATAGAAATTGGATTTAAATGGAATGGTCGCCGAGTCGAGGTTAAAGATCTACACGCGATCAGGTAGGTTGATTAAGGGATTAAAGAGACCAGATCCAGTTGGTGATATAAAGGAGGATTTTAACTGGGGCGGGCACACAAATAATGTAGCAATTGGGATAAGACAGATTTAAGATCAATCTGCAGGCGGCAATGGTTACGATTATCTTATGAGCGAGTTGTAAAAATGGGGCCAGTGGGCAACAGTGGAACTACGGTATAAGTTGTTTACCTCGGCTTCAATTCGACAAAGCACTTGTCGTCTTCGGAGTTGGGGAATCCTTGTCAGTCCTTGCCAATTGCATAGGGCAGGGTTTACTGAAATCAAACCTTGCCGAATGACTACGATAGAGTCTACGGATTGATTTAGCCTTCACTTGAATTGAAATCGCCGCTGGAAGGGGGAGCGAGAGGGTCCTTTAGCTCGTTCGTCAGAGTAGGAGTAAGTTTAATAGTGCTACTGTCAAAACTCAGTCGACGCGTTATATAGGTGCCTGGAGAGGAGGCGCGCGCGATCGTGATGAAGAGTCAGTGACTCCTTCGGGGGAAGGAGGAATCTTGATAACGCTCGCTGGAATGTCCAACTGCTTTCAATCTTTGCGCAGGAGTGCCCGCATGCTTGCGGTGAAGTGGCCGCGAGAGGGATGGGAGAGATGAAATTGGTCCCTAGGCAAATACAGCTGGGGCGAGCGATAACAGCGTCCACCGCCTCCTTGCCTACGTTTTCATGCTTTCACCCGCCTCACGAGGTGAACTTCGGACCCACGTGGGTACAGGAGGGCACTTGTCTGCCATTGAACCTCATTCTGCTACACTCCTTCCATCCAAAAAGATGGCACTTTTGGAGTTGGGGTAGAAAAGTGACATCCCCTTAGACTAATTCGTGGTCATAAGGGTAAGCGGGGGAAAAAAGCGCCAACAAAAAAACAACACAGAATACCTTACCTGTCGTCGAACAGGCGTACAGGCTAATGCTACCCGACTGCGTGTACATATGAACTGAAGGAAATTAATTATTGCTGACCATAAGAGCAATAAAAGAGGACATAATTAAAACCAAATAATATTTATACTCTAAGCTATACAAAGCAAAAAAAAGAAGAAAAGGAACAAAACGAATGAAATGGACATTCAAAGATACATTTTACATAAAGGGTGGTTACCATACACATCTTTTGGTGCCAGACCGAGTTTATAAATACTAGTTTCATCTATACAAGTCGGTGTGCATCATAGACGTACACATCGAGAAACTATAAAACAACAAAACAAGGAAATAACATAATTAATTGCATATAAGCTAATCTCTAGCTGGCGGTTACAATTATAACAGGGTGGAAAAATATATATGGAACAATTACAATTAAAATTTAGCGGGTGTAGAGCTTGCTAATAAAATTTTCTTTTTTCAAAAAATGAAGGTTTAGGTCCATTAAATGACTTGGTTCAGCATCGGAAACGGTCACGGGACTTAACTTACTAAAATCTACATACATGCGGTATGAGTTATCTGGTTTCCGTAGCAAAACTATTGGGGAACAACAATTTGTCGTGGAGGGTTCAAGGATATGGGAGTTGAGCGGATTGTTAACCTCAGCGTTAAAAGCCTTTCTTAGATGAATTGGAAGGAAAAAAGATCTTGAACGCACAGATTTCGATTTGCTTGGTCCCTTCTGAAGGGGGGCCGGTTTAACACGCCATTTCTCTGCCTGGGCTCTCGTGATAACGGGCTGAGCCACAGGGTTAGCCGAGACTTGGGGTCACTGTCCTCCCAAACGAAACAAAATTATATAGGGGCTGACACAACTTCTGACCTGTCACTATTGACAATCTATAGGATATTGGCAAGATTAAAATGAGAAATAGCTGTCTCCCAAATCTAGACTTGCTGAAAGCCAATCAAAGCAACCTTGGAGATTGCTAACATCTCGGCAGTCCCACAGATTAATTGCTTCCATGCTACGCCACATTGATGCAGTAATTTGTGGTAAAGGAGCTCTAACCAAGTATTGACTGTATTAAGGAATTTATTTTTCACAAGTTGGATATTTCTGTATTAGAAATCCTCTTCTGATTGTTTTTATGAACTATTCTAATAATTATAATTTAAGATACTGTATTTCGGATTTTCCTGAGATATAAGCCATAATTATCAGCAATAAAACCTAAAAAGGCTTGAAATATTTTACTTTAGCTGTAATAAATAGAGAATGTAGGAAATTTTCCTTTTTAGGTTTTAAATTACGAAAAGAAATGAGCTTTTTCTACAATTTTCTACTTTATCAGTTTCAATAGTATAATTGAAAATACGTAACATGCGTAGATGAAGAACGTCGTCTCCCAAGTGTGCCCGATGCAGAAACAATGGGGCGAGAGATTGCTATCTTAACCTCGTCAGTTCAGCTTATTTGTAAAAATACGTAACAAGTTTTCTAAAATTTTTCTATAGGAAAAAACATTTTATAAAGCAAAAAATATTATATTAAACAACATATATTTTGCCTCCTCATTTGCGCTGAACTTTTTTAATTTACAAATATTTTCAATACAAGATAGAAAATGAACAGCTTTGGGAAAGAAGAACACAAGGAAATTGACAGGAATGATGGAGAAAATAGACTCGGGAGTCACAGTAAGAATCTTAATGAGTGAATGTGCTTTTTCTCATTTGGCACTGGATGCAGCATGTGTGGACTTCCTGAACGCACTTCAGAAAGACGCATTAGAAATAAGTAGCACGGATTTAGTGAGGGAGGCATCAGCCGTTATAACACCACGAGCATGATGAGTTTGGATAACGATTTGGTGAGATCTTGCCGAGATATCCAGAGTTTCCTAAAAAAGATAAAGTCACAATGAAAGTCATTCTTATTTATAGGTAGAGAGCAGTAGAGTAGCAAACCTACAGAGGAGGAACGAAGAAGTATTGGTTGGGTCGGTAAGGAGAGAAAACTCTGAATATGTGTTGTGAACTTTCTGTAAAGATAATTTAATGTAGTGTTTTTGCCAAAGATAATCTGATATGACTCCTATTAGAAACTCTTAGTAGGTCGAGGACTTTATATTTTCAAGATAGGCGATCTAAAATTAGGCAAAGATGTATAAGAGGAAAGGCGAATGCTATAAGTACTTTTTCGGAATAAAAAATAGTCATGGTGGAAGAATTAAGTCCGTACGGGGTAGTGCGATGGAGAAGGAAATCATGAAGAGAGAAAGAATTTAAACACGCAAAACTACATAAAGGCAATAGAACATAGTCATGGTGAAATAAAGAGGGATAAATTTTGGAGGGGTCTAACTGCTGTTTGGGGAAAATAGAAAACAAATAACAACCAAGCTAAGTATGCAAAACTTTGCATTTAAACCGTGAAACGAAGTGTAGTTATGAACTAAATCTTAACAATGAATACTTGCACGAAAACAAGACGTGACGAGAAGCTGCATGAAATTAGATGAGTGAGATTCACATAAAGAAAACACTAAATATAAGGAAGTAACAGTAAATACACTGGAACACTCTAACCTACAGAAATCACGAAGCTAAATTAGCTATGATACACTAAGCGACCACATACTCGAATAGGACACTTCAAGACAACCCATATCACTCAAGCATTTAATGAAATTTTAGGAGGCTGAGAAAAATGTGAAGTGTGATTCTCGTGAATAGATTCATTAGCACTCAACAGATGCCAGCCTTAGAGCAGATCAATCGAATACAAGTGCCTGACCGGGTCTATGGGTCATAATAAACTTAAGAGGACTTTTATTTATTCTACTTTCTTTTTATTCACATTCCTGTTGTATTTCATCTCTTAAATTCACACGTCTTTCATTAGAAAATCCAAGGAATATCCATCGTAGCCATTTGGATACTGATATTAATGTAGACTGAAGGATAATATGAGGTCGGAGGACGATGAATAAAGTGAGTAGGTACAATAATACTCTAGCATGACAACCTCTAAGCATCTTAGTACCACAATCAATCTTCTCATCCTGATAATATTTTTTTCAATTTTAGATTTATAGTTCCCTTTCAGGGAACTCAAAGGTACGACATAACTAATTATATAGTTCCTGTTTAAGAAACTTCATGCAAAATGGTGGCCATATTAGTTACTTTGATTGCGGGATGTATGCGTTCACACTTAGAACAAACATCCACGCTACCTTGTGCTAATTCTTGGATTTTGCAAATATCTTGGATAATACTTCGATTAAATTTGCAAAACTGTCCTGTGTAGTTCTTAATAGAAATTTCAGCAATGATTATAGTACTGGTTCGCATTATTCGCAATAACCTAGTATTATTAGTTTGCTTGTTTACTTTCATTTAATTTAATACACCTAACACGTCACATCAAACATTTTTCTTAAATTTAATATATGACAAAAATTTAAATTGTTATCTCTTTATGTATCTTCATTTGTGATATAGTATCGAAGTTAGTGCTAATTCTTCATATCCCTTAAATAATGAGATTCGCAGAGGACCACAGCATTTTAATTATATTTAAAAAGTGTGAACTGTCAGAATTTGGGGGAAAATACCTTCATAGGGACAGTGATAAATTAAAGGAAGCGAAAATGTTAGGCAGATAGATAATCATTTTACTAAAAAAAAGAATATCCTATCGAGCAGATAGAATGAAATGATCTGCCCCGTTATGCAAATTGAATATATCCTATTTTATGTTAATAGGGAATTTTATATTTTGCTGAGTAGTTAGGGGTACTCTCTTTGATTACAGAATAAAGAATTAATTCTTATTTTTATTGTAAGTGTTTCAACAGAGCCAAATAGAAGTAATTAAATTTAAACACCCTAGAAATATTAGGTGAAAAAAAACATATACGACCAAAATATGTAATGTCATTTGCAATAGGTTGGCTGCGAGGAAAAGATTTGATATTAGAAGTCAGACGTGTTTCAATGAAAGACGCCCAAGAAATTTATTTGATATCCTTTGATTTGCCATTACATGTTGTACTTTGACGCCCAGTTTGATTATGAGTTCTTTATTTTTAAATATAGATCAGCTAGTAAAGCTCATAATAGAGTGAATTCCTTATTCATGTTTGAATCACCAGACACTTCAAGCTAATATCGCACAACTATATCTCTGAAAATATCTTCTTAATATCTAGCAGATTTCACAAAAAAGAGACGTTAGAGTGTATTCCCTCAAAAAGAGGGTACAGGAGAGAATGCTAAAGGAGAACAAAATCACTTATATGTAGAATAAGCTAGCTAAATGAACATTCAGACCTACGAGTCTCTGGCAAAATCAACAACTCTATCTAAAAGAATAAGAATATCGTCAAGTTAATATATTTTTATAATTTAATTGAAAAAGTTATCTTTCATATATTTATTACACATATAGTAAAATGTTTTAATGTTGATGATTATGGCTTATTTCTCATGAAAATCAGAATGCCAGTATCTCAAATTATTAGAATAATACATAGGATTATTTAGATAAGTATGTTTAATACAAAAATATACAACTTATGAAAGGTATTTTCATTAATTGATTCGATACTTGGTTGAAGCTCTTTTACCGCTAAATACTGGACCAATGTGGCGTGGCTTTGAGCCAATCAACTTGTATCACTGCTGAAGTGTTAATAAGACCCAGGTTTCTTAGATAGTAGGCTTCAGTTCGTCCGTATTTTGGGGTAGGTTGTTTTTCAACCTTTTCGTCAAAATATAGCATAGATTTTCTATGAGGTTCAGGCCAAGAGAGTTAGCGGACAAATCAAGTGCAGTAATATCAGGGTTAACAAAGCATTTAGTTTTAGTTGTGAACTATGTGCATTTGCTGGTTAGATAAATTGGCATCTGCATGTAGTTTATCAGTAGAGAAAAGCATTAAAGGTTAAAAAATGTCAGGATAGAAGGCGGCGTTGACTTTGGGCTTGGTATAGCAGAGTGGGCCAACACCGGCAGAAGACATGGTAACCCAAATTATTAGAGCCTGCCAAAACTGTACACTGGACTTCAAATACTTTGGATTATATGCCTCATCACTTTTCCTCAAGACTCTGGGACATTAATTTACAAATCCCTTGTAAATGATACTTTTCTCTGAAAAGAGGACTTTGGGCTAATGAACAACAGTCCATTTCTTTTTTTTTCTTAAGCCCAGATAAGACGCTTCTGGCGTTCATATTAGGAATAAAGTAGTAGAAAACCATTTCCTTATAACGTCGGTAAACGGTAGCTTTTGTTGCACTGGCACCATCCTCAGTTAACTTGTGAGGCTCTCACAAGTTCTTAAATCTACTTTTCTTGACAATCCTCTAATGGCTGCGGTTTTCCGTGTACCTTTTCATACGACACTTTTCTCTTCCAGTCAATTTTCCATAAATATGCTTCAATATATCACTGTGAACAACCACCATTTTCAGCAATGACCTTAGGTGGTTTATCCCCCTTAGAAAAGTGTCGATGATCGTCCTCTGGGCAAATGAAAAGTCAGCAAGATATTCTATGATTATGTTTGCGTGTACTGAAATACTGTAGACCGGGACACATTATTTATAATTTTTGAATAGTACTTTACTCTAACCAGAAATTTAATTTTCTAATAATTTTAGATACTGCATTTCTGATTTCCATGAGCTATATGCTGTACTTAACGTTAGAACAAAAATGCATGACTAATTCCACTTACCTCTTAATTAATATAGGATGCATATGCTAGTGAACTTTTCATTTAAATTTCGAAAGAAAGAACTTGTTTACGATATTAATGTTTTTTTAGCTGCACAAAGAGAAACTACTCAAATTCGCTCTTTATGTTGAGTTCATATGATCACCGGAATTCACTCACTATTAAAGTGTTTCCTCAGGATGATGATGTTACGCTACCCATTTCAAAAACTTCTGGCAAGAGAGCGTATTTCTATCTCCCACTTTAGCTTCCTACAATGAAATCTCACGTATCTCATTGTACTCACCAAGATGGAAACCTAAGCCTTTGAAAATGCACTGGATTTTGTCCTCTATATTGCATTTGTCATTTGCGGAATGATCCACAGCCGCGCCAAGTAAGCGGCTGAAACAAATGAACCAATCTAACAGCCCTAAAATGTTATTTCGCAATTACTCTTACCGTCAGAGGACATAGGATCGTTTACACTCACCTATGTGGACACGCTATATATTTTTTTAATGAAAATGCTCTGACAAAATAAAAAAGAGCAGCAAGAGAGGAAAGATATGCCTAATTAGAGCTCATACTCTGTGAAGAGGAAAAACAAAAAAATTAATTAGTTTTTTTTATCTTTTATTATTCTATTATAATAGGACAATAAAAGATGAAAAAACAACAGTATATGTTAATAGATGAGGCTTCTCATATGATGGCAGTTTTGCATCTTAAAGTGAGGCAGTTAATAAGATTCAGGAAAAAACAGTAGGGCGTAAAGAATTTTTGCTGTAAAGGGAATGAAGGAATTATCAACTTGGTTTATCCTTGAGTTCATTATTTTTACACAGTAATTGTATGAATGAGAAGCCTGGTGGCTATTGCATGGATAGAAGAGTGAATGTGATATACACTCATATAATTTAGTAAATAAGGGCCAAAAATGTTAATTGTAAAATATAGAAAATGCAGAAGCCTTACGGCCGAGTTTGAACAAGTCCAATTTTGAAGTGAGAAAGGGGATGTTAAGGGAACGGTAGGCCTTTGATTCAACCCTATAATGAAAAAACTGAGAGATGGGCTATTCCATACATTAAACAACAATATACCATGCAAGGGAAAATAAGTCACATATAAATGCGGGAAGCTACCCAACTAAAGGTCTCAAGCATCTTCAAATTATACCCAGCCTTCTAGATGCAGAATTAACCCCAAGAAGACAAGGCCCGGGCGATAAGTGAGATACCCCTCCTGGGTAGGAAAAAACAGCTCCGTTCTTTCATGGGGTCTACCTCATTTTTTAGGCGGTTCGTCCTCAATTTAGCTTCTTTGGCCACCCGATTGTGTGAACTACTCAAAAAGAAGTCCCCAGCCTGCATTATATGGAATTCGAGGGCTACTGAAAATTTCCATCAACTAAAGGATAAATTGGCATCAGCCTTAGTCCTCAGGTTGCCTGACCTCAGTAGGTCCTTCGGAATTGGAACGGATGTAAGTAACGAGGGCATCGGTTGTGTCCTTCTTCAGTACGTAAACAACGGTAAGAGTCACCCTGTTGTCTAGGCGATTCGCAAATTGCTCCCACGTGAGAGGAATTATGCAGTGATAGAAAAGGAAGCTTTAGCCATTATTTGGAGTGTGCAGAAGTTTAAGATGTTTTGGTAGGCTGAGAATTCGTTATAGAAACCGATCACTGTCCATGGCATACCTCCAGAATATTAAAAATCATAATAGCTGAGTAATGAAATGGAGTTTATTATTGCAGGAATTCCAGTAAAGGATAATGTATATAAAAGAATCGGAAAATTGTATCTCCGATACCCTTAGCCGTAATCCATTGGGTGATGACCCCAGCTAAATTATAATTGTGATTGCTCCATAGCCTTTTGTCCATCTTGTAATTATTATAATAACCAGCTAGATATGATCTTATATTCAATTATTTCTGTTTATGTATATATTTTTCTCGGTGTGTACGTCTAGGACTAACATCGCCTTGTATATATATATAAAATTTGTTTTAGAAGCCTTCTGTCATTTATGTAAACTGTATAATTGAATATCCATTTCATTGTTTTTTTATTTTGCTTTGTATATCTTAGTGTATAAATATTGTTTTTATTTTTTTAATATGTTCCTCTTAATTATCTTATGGGCGGCAATAATTAATTTCCTTTTCCGTTCATATGTAGACGCAGTCGGGTAGAATTAGTTTGTACACCTGCTTGACGTCAGGTCAGGAATTCCTTTTTTTGCGTTTACCCCGTTGATCACTCGCGTGAAAGAGTCCGATACCCAAGTCATTCGTCTTAGGGGATGTCATTTACTCACCTGAAACCGAGGTGGTCCTGAAATGACCGCATAGAGCTTTGAAAGCACGGCTGAACCAGGGTGAAGGTGCAGCCTACGCCGTTATCACATCCCAGCTGTATTTGCTTAAAGACCGATTTCATCGTCTCCCATGACCGCCTTTCAGCCAACATTCCTGCCTTCCGTCATAAGATTGAAGTTCGGTAAACATTCTACTCTAACGTTATCACAATTGCCTCCCCCCCCGCTGAAGGAATCTCCGACGTTTCTCCAAAATTGCACGTATGTGTGGAGGCGGCCACCAAGCCACCAAAAGCCACTTCGCCGGGCGTCTATATAATCCTTCGACTCAGTTTAGTAAGGAGCACACATAGACTTCCCGCCTATCCCTGCAAACGAGTTGAAGGACGCTCGCCTCCCCCCGCGATCTGAGACATCGGCGATTTAGATTCGAGAACGAAGGCTAAATCGAAATCCGTGAACTCTGCCATAGTGACTCGGCGAGAATTTGACGAGGATAACATCTCCGAAGGCCATCTACGAGTGATCCCTTATCTGAAGCGAGAACTAACCTGACTCCCCCTTTCACAGTTATCGTATCCCAACTGGCCCCTTTCCTGCAACGAGCACGTAAGCAATTGTAACCTTTGCCGCCAGCAGATTGATCTAAAATTTGGATTACCCCATCGATCTATTCTTTGTGTGCGCGCCCCGGTTCAACCCCCTCCCCCCTACTTTATAGCACCAACCTGAATCTGACCTCCTTAATCCTCTAATTAACTCACCTGTATCTCGTATAGACATATAACTCCGTCTGTGCGACCATTCCCTTTAAACCCAATATTTGTGTATATTTAAATATTATTTTGTTGCTAGTAAAGATATATTTTCGTCATTTTCTTTCTTTCGCAATCCAAACGCGTACCAGCTACCTGTTAATCTTTGATTCAACTTGCACTCTGAAGTATTTATTTTATAAAGGACCCCACAAAGTTAATAATAAACCATCCCCGCTGGACTCATAACAATTTCCCCATTCACTAACGGTCTTAAACCAACTTCGGCCCAAATCTCCAAAAGTACCTACGTATATATATATATATATATATATATATATATATATATATATATATATATATATATATATATATATATATATATATATATATATATTATATATATATATATATATATATATATATATATATATATATATATATATATATATATATATATTGAGGCTACCTGGCGTTTTCGATCCCACTGGCTTTAAACACTCCCTTGTTATTCGCGCTCCAGTGACGGCAGCAGTTTGGCTAAGGCCAACTGATCCATCAGAGAAGATCTCTAACTTGCGTGATTGGTAGAGAACTGAAGGTGACCCGTTTCTCAGGCGAGAGCCTTTTGGCGAATGCATCGAATCCCTCAGAGGCGGGCATGATTAGTGCTCTTCGAACACATGATGGCACGCTGGTGAATGTGACGCCGCACTCTACCATGAACTTCGTGAATGGAGTGGTTAATGCACGGGAACTTGTGGACTAGGTTATAAATGACATCATCTTAGAGCTGGACGATCCTGAAGCGGTCGAAGCCAGCGTGTGATGAGAAAACTGTGAAGGGCCTTGAGACCAACCCCTACACTCTTCGTCCCATTGATTTTGAAAAACTCCCTGAGTCGTTGCGTGCTGGTTGGTATCGCCACCACGTGAAGGCATTCGTGACACTGCCGCGGAGGTGCTACTACTGCCACCGTTTCGGCCATACAAATTGCTCCTACCGACATGCAAAGTATGTGTAAGTTACTCTAAGGCCACACGTGATTAGTCCAAATCGTGTCTGACCAAGTGTTTCAATTGCGGAGAGCCATACGCTGCTTCTTGAATGCAATATGATACGTATCTCCTTAAGAAGAAAATCCTGGCAGTTCAGGCCCAGGATGGTCTCTATTTTTTCGACGCTAAGGACGTGGTCATGGTGCGCCCGGCGTTGCCTGGGACTTCCTATGCCTCAATATTTAGAAAGACACTCTCTGCTCTTGGCTCCTACAGAGCTACAAGAACGGTCATTAGCCCCCACTTAGAACCCTTCTGCATGTTCTATCCAACCATGGCGCTCCCCTGGTAAAGCTAGCGGCACAAAGGGTTCACACCTAACCCGGGCTAAAACCAGGGCTCTCCTCCATTCCCCCAGAGTTGCCGTTTTCCGTAAGGCGAAACGGCCGTGGGCCTGCACATACTCGTTAGACTCACAGGAGGCAACACACCTGAAGTTGGTCGTGAGGCCATCTTCTGGGGTTTCTAAGATTGGCCCTGCTGGCAGTAGGATACGCGATTTACACCTTGCTTGATGTTCCGTTCTTCTCTTTACTCTAGATACCTCCTTTCAGGAAGTAGCTGTGCAGCTACACCTAGATAGGAGATATACCGTTATTTACGCGTACATTCCACCGTCAGCCGACTGCGTCACGGGGGACTTCTGCCGCCTATTGTTACAGTTGCCGAGGCCCCTTTTCTTACTCGGAGATCTGAACGCTAGACACCCCCTCTGGGAAAACTACTCGATTAACCACAGGGGTAAAGTTCTTGCAGACCTGAGACGCCTTGGATATAGGTTTCATATATGTGGATAATTTTACGCATCACTCCCCGTGAATCGCTTCATTTTCCTGCCTCGATCTACTTTTGTGCTCTCCGGATGCACAGCCTGATTTTCGGTGAGGAGTAGTCGATGACCTCCCTTGTAGTGATCAAACTTCCATACAAATATCATTTTCTGGCCCGCTGGGGCCTGAGCGCGACACCCCGGTAGTGTTTGGCGAGGGCGCAGTGGTCCGCATTTCAGGAAGTGAGTGATTTATATGTCTTATTAGGGAGTTTAGATCGGTAGATGAGGCCGTTGAGTTCTTCTCCAGCAATCTTATCGCTGTGAGCCTAACTAGTATTTCTAGAATGTCTGGCTGTTTTGTACGCCAACTTCTCCCGTGGTGGGTAACCAACGTGAGGCGCCCTTCATACAAAAGCGTTATTCCTACATGCGCTATGAGCGCCGCCCGAACTATTTCACTGTCAGTGAATTTCGTCACACTTAGGCTAGGTTCCGTTATAGTACGAAGAACTGCCGCCGCTCTTCTTGGCGGGCATATGTTCTTCATTTAACGGGAAAGACCCCTCTAGCCGAGGTATGGAAGCGAGTCAAAAGGATTTGGGGCAAGTTCTTGCAGGATTCCCCTCTTGTTCTTCTGGAGAATGGGACCGCAATCTCGGACTCAGCACCCGTTGAGGAATCCTTCGCGGCCGCTTTCACCGCATTCTCGAAATAGGGACGATGCTCCTTGCGCATTCAATGCTCGTCGTGATGTCGTGGAAGGCCGCCGAAAGGACTTTACCTCTAGAGGCGGAAACCCTTTAACAACAAGTTTACTTTGAGCGATTTGCGTTCTGCTCTCGCGTCGTGGGCGTATACCTCCCTTGGTCCAGACGATGTCCGATACGCCATGCTTCAGCACCTGTATAATTAAGGCATGGCCTTGCTATTAGATTTGTTCTACAGGTCATAGGTAGAGGGTATTCTCCTAGATTTTTGGAAAATCTCTACTGTGCTCGCTTTTCGCAAACTGAGGAGAGGTCGATACACCCCTGCTGGTTTCCGCGAATATCTCAAACCTCCTGCGTGTGCAAGTTGATGGAAAAATTAGTAAGTGTTAGATTAGCTTTTTTTGCCCAGCGGAGGTTATCTGTCTTCTGCACACTGCCATTTACGCAAGTTTCACTCCAGGTCGGATGCTCTTTTCCTAATCGAAAAAGCCGTCTGCGAGGCCTTCCTTCGTAGACAGCACTACGCCACCGTCTTTCTTGATCTGGAGATGGCCTATGATACCCTATGGTGATACGGTATCATGAAGACTCTCCACATAATAAGGGCGTGGGGACCCCTCCCAATTTTGATATGTGAATTTTTGCGAGATCGTCGATTCCACGTACGGATTGGCAGAGCCCTCTTGGGCCCACTGGAGCGAGGGGAGGGTCTCCGGCAGGGAAGTGTCCTCACTGTTACACCCTTTGCTTGGAGTATCAACGGAATCACCTCGGTACTGCAGGCATTTAACCACGTCCTTCGCTTTGCGGAAGCGCACAGGACTCCATTTTTCTTGGCCAAGACTAAAGTGGTGCACTTCTGACACCATAAACGGTTCCACCGTCACCCAGACTTGTTTCCCAATGGAAAGCGCCTGGAAGTGATGGACACACACCGTTTCGTTGGTCTTGTATTTGACTGACGCCTCACTTGGGAGGCTCAGTTTTGCAGCCTTAGGGTCTCTTTAACCCCGCCATGGATATTTTTGGTTGCGTAACGTTCAGCGCCTGGGGCGCTGATAGCGCTACTGCCTTACTTTTTTATCAATCCTTTGTACAAAGCTCGACTACGGATGCGAGTTTTGTGCATCCGCAGTCGAGCGTGTATTTCGGAAGGTGGAGTAGATCCACTACACCGGCCTTTGCCTGGCGACCTGTATCTTCCGCACTTCCCCCATTAAGAGCCTATTTCCCGATGCTGGGGAGATGTCACTCGCTCTGCGCCGTGCGCAGTCCATTATCCACCTATCCGCGTGGCCAGGCGCCTCTCTCAATGACCAATAGCTCTCCCTTCATCCGCATCTGAACTCAAGGGTGCCTCTGTCGTCGAGAGACTCCAGTTATACCATAAGCACTTTGTGTTTACGGCTAGGAAAGTCCTTCGAGAGAAAGGTATAGCTCTTGGACCGGCGCGCCCCTAGTTTTGACTGGAACTAGGGGCGCAATACTACAGCGCCTGGAGTATTGCGTTCGGCCTTTTTGGAGCACACTTCGTGTCACTCTGTAACCGTGCTTGTGTATACGGATGGCTCTAACTCTCAAAAGCGGATAAGTTTCCACACCTAATCCACTTTGAAGTTGGCGGGGGTCTGCCAGGCGCTGCGTTTGTCTTTACGGCCGAGTTGGTTGCAATACCCCGCTCAGTACGGGAGAGAACACGACCTGCTCAGTTTATAGACCGGATTGTGATTTATGGCGACTCACAAAGCGCTCTGAATGCTCTCGGGGCATTGGAATCTCCACATCCCCTTGGTTCACGATATCTGTGACACCACGGTTTTGGCGATCAGGGCCGATGTCGAGATTATCTTCTGCTGGGTTCTTGTATATGTAGGAATTGCGGAGAATGAGCGTGTCGAGGAAAGAGCCAAAGGGTCCGCGAGGACTAGCCGACCAGACCAGCGTTTTGTTCTTCGTCACACCGATTACATGACAGGGATACCTGCAGCTCTCCGGAATGCCTAGCAAATAATTTGCAAGACGGTCGAGGCGAACTTAAAGTTGTGTGTCATTGCGTTGCGACTGTTTCCACGACTGTTTTCACGACGGTTTCAGGCTGTTTTCTGTCGTCTCCTAATTGGACACACTTGAGAGGACGCAACGCCATTTGATGGGGCGCTCGTCTGCGCCTTATTGCGAAGGCTTCGTTGTATTCCAGACTGTTCGGCCCATTTTCCTTGGATGTCCCCATTTGGGAGATCTTTGCACACATTACCTGTCCCGGTACAGTGACGATTGGGCTCGCTACCGCTTGTCACCTGTACTCAGGACGGGTTCGTTCACACTGACTAGTGCACTTTACGACTATGTAGAGGAGGCTTCCTTTTCTTTTTTGTTTTTACCTTATGATCTTTTTATCCTTGTTATTTTTTATTTATTTGTTTTTTTATATATAGCCTTGTTTTAGGGCTGTAATGAATACCGTGACTTATGCCCAAGAAGGCAGTCGCCAGATGGGCTCTTAAAAAAAAAAATCCCCAAATTCCCTTCCTGTACTTCAGGGACTCCATCAGTGGAAGACATTTCTTTGTGGACATACGGATACCTACAACAGGACGAAAGCCTCGTTCTCATTTAAGCCACAAATTGATCGCCAATCCAACGTTCGAAAAAAAACTGAATTTACCGATATTATTGCCACTAAATTTCACTTGAAATTTCTTGCTGTGCGACTCCAGTGTTTAATCATAAGAGATAAATTACTAAATAGTTCATTAAACTTGAGTAGTTGATTTTAAAATATCCGTTTGGTAGATATCACCACTAATCTATTCGTACACACCACTAGTCAACGTATTTCTGTTCATATTCTTCTCATTTTTAATTTTAAAAGGCTCCCTGTTGTAATGCTTACAAACTAAGGAAAATGAGCTCTACAAGCCTCAAAATCACCTTAATGGTGACTCATAGGTACCTATTGTGACGACTCATATTTTTACCACATCATAACTAAAATCACCCCGTAGAAGTTCGACAACGCCGTTTATCCCCCAATTAAAGAATGTAATTAAGGATACCCTTTAAATTTATTTTGCGGGAAAATATTCGTCCAAGTAGGTCTCTTTATGCATCTACCGTTCATCTTCTTAATAAATCAGCCATTCCTATCGCGTTACATGCAACAACCGGCGTTTGACCTCACTCAAAGTTCATGATAGATAACCAGCCTCTTACCTCAAAGAGTTTACGGACAATATTCAATATTGTACCAATTTTTCAATGTAGACATGTGAAGTGCATTTGTTCAGATGCCAATAGAACTATATCCCATTAAAAATACTGCAATGATTACGCTGCTATGGTCTGTGAGTACTTCCTACTTCTAGTTTTCAAACATTTCAATAATATTTTAGTCATATTTATAAGTAACTTGACTTAATATCCGTACATGCTCTTAAATTATTCATTACAAGTGAAGACGAAGCTCAACATTTCTAAAATTCAAAATAACTCTTTGTAAATCTTAAATTAAATGGTCTTTAGTAGGTTCCTTTGATTTCTTAGGATATAACATGGATTCCCAAAGTATATCCCCACGAGGATTAAAATATCTGTTTCTATCAGCGATTATCTTACTCCAAACATATTGCAAGTGTTACAAAGGTTCCTTGCTCTAGTAAATTTATTTGGAAGATTTATTAAAAATGCTGCCACAACCCATTCTTTTAACGAGCTTGTTACAAATGCAAACAACGATGCTCAAATTAAAAATTACAATAGGAAGAAAAGGCAGAATTCTCGTATAATGTTCTAAAGGACTACATAGTAAAGCCACTCTTTATCTCAATCTAAATGAGAGCCATTAGCATCTTTTAGTAAAATATTGTGAAGCCCGGAATTAAAAAATTCTTCATTAGATAAGGAACTAACCAATATAGCTCTTTTAATTAAACATTTCAAACATTTGCAAGTGGGCATTTCCTCTTTTGTCCCCATTAATTGCAAAGCAATCATGTGAGCTGCAAAATCTTTCACGACGAGGCTCTCTCCACGAAGGCCCGTGCATTTACGCTCATCAGTCAATCACCTAGTGACATACGCCACATAACCTGCAGAGATACGAGTAGCCCTAGAGACGCTCATTTTCAGACACCAATCAAAACTTGCAAGATGCAATCTATGAACAATTTCAACACACAATCATTACAAAACAATGTCTCAACAACACAGAATGACTTTCTAATTCATTCATGTCATTTTACCCATTCAGTCCTCCCTTCTTTCACTATCATAAATTATGATGATATAGCTAAATCTCAATTGACCGACTTGCGAACTTATTCCAAAAAATTTTTGAACTCACTGTCAGTGAAGACAATTTTATTTCTCCTGAAAATCCCACTTGGAACTCTTCACTTAAAAGGTCTTACAGGATAATACAATCGTCTCACTGAGCAAAAGGACCACCTACAGAATGGTTGCAGAACCATTCTTTAACTTCACTTTCAATAAATAATAGCCTAAACCAAGACTCAGGGTCTCCTTCTCAATTAGTTTATGGCACTCTATTACGCATTCCACGTGAATTATTTGTCATCAGAGACAGCGATTCTTTATACAACAAGTCCATTCAAAAATACTATGAAGCTATGAATTCCCTCGCAACCCTCATGACTAGACGTTTGAACCCACATCAAACATATATTCTGAAATAATTACAAACGTGTACATATGTATTCCAGAATAGCACACCTACGCCTCTCTCTCTCTCTCTACATCATACGAAGTTTAAAAAGACACCGACACACCTACACATTTCAAGGTAAAATAAAAATCCGTGCACACATTCGCAATTCAAGTCCGAAATTCATCGAATTCCATGCATAGTCACACAGACAAAACTCATACAGATCAACACACAAATTCCTCATACAAAACTAAAAATGCCTGGGGAAATTTGTAAGCTAAGAAGAACAAACGCATTAAAAAATATCACACATGAAACCTACATCATAATTGGTCTGACAATCGTTGCTCTAAGTTTAAATAGAAGTCTCCAAGCAAGTATGCTTGAAATACTTGAGGACTCTGACGTACTTTGAGTCATCAATATATCATGTAATGAATTTTGTTTCATCATTAATTGTCGTTATATTCTATGTTTTTGTTTAAAAAAATTCCCATGTCTTCAGCATTCGGTTTGATACAAGTAAATCAATGGGTTCCATGGGCCTGAAAAATATCCCCTTTGTTTAGCATCACTCTTATTCTATATATTGGTTGTTGTTTTTGTTCTTCATATCTCGAATTTGAACATTGCATTGTACATTACTTATTATTTCACTCATTTAATGCCTTGAGAATTTGTCAATTTTGCCTATAACTGTTCATGAATTTTTTCAAACGAATGTGCACCATATAATGAAGCGTATGACCCACACACAGCTTTTCACTTACAATTTATATCATACATTTCCCATAAAATCAGAAAGCGGGGTAAATATAAAGAATTATATCTTCTACCTACTATCATTGGCACTCTACCGGAAATGTTTTCGAAAGTGTTCATTTCGTGAGCCTGGCAATTTTTCCTGTCCTATAGATCTTTATGCAAGCGATGAGGCTTTCCTTTTAACCTTTGGAGGTGTAGTTAAACCTTCACTTCGATCTTGAGTCAGATGGTGCCTTCTGATTTTCTCTCTCTTTCTCTCTCAATTCTAAGTTTTGTGAGAATCTTAAATTCTTCATATGATTTGAAATTTAAAATTCTCAAGAGGCTCACAACAGCCGGCAGAGGTAAATTTTCACCCATCTCAATCAGGACCTCAGCTCAGACAACCAGCAACTAAAGCTCCTCCCATCCACCCACGTGAATCAACAAATCGCTCAGAATGCCATTCGCCTGCAAGACTCGGCAAAGAGCGGCCGACAAAGAAGATTATGCGGCCCTACTATCCGCCTCGATTTGACGTGAGACACCGCCTGCCCCCAGAGAGTAATAATACTCAATTTAGTCCGTCACGAAAATTATGGCCTAAATACACCCTCCCCCCTTTTCCACCTCGTCGAATTTCGCGCAGTTAATGAGACTCTACATACACAACCTTGACGCAACTATGTTTTTCATTTTGAAAGACATAATTTCAGGGTACGGGGAAAGGAGGTTTGCGGTCTAGCCCACTGCGAAACCCGAAATCAAGAGGCATGATTGAGCCGGAGTTACAACCTGCTGTGAATACCTACGGGCTAGGACCATAAGGATTTTGCACCCGTCTCTGTGTACGCTGCGAGTAATTCCGAAATAACCCAAACCCGTTCAATAGGGCGGCAGCCTCAGGTGTGAATCGTTGATTTGACCCCAACAATCATTAAGTCTGCCATGTTTTTACATCCTCTCAAGAGCCCACCCAGGACCACACTTTTTTTTCACCCTTCACCGGAGTCTCATTTCGCGGGGCGTCTTCGGTGGTGGGGCGGGAGACCTTCTACGAGTACCCCTAAACCCACCTCTCTTTAAAATACGCACATATCATTGGTGGTGAGATCATCCCCCTTACGCCTAAGACACCAGACAAACACGAATTTCACACTTTTTCATCGCATGCATAAATACTACCGTCCGTTGTGTGAACTGCGATTGTAGCCACGTTACTGTAACCATGTGGTGCCCGTAGCTCAAGAAGAAGGGCACGGACGCCATATCAAAGCTCAGAAAGCCACGATACGACACCGCAAATCAAAATACTTCTACCACCTTCAACCCTCCCTCCCCTACCAGCTTTACTCACAAAAAGATACACTGCTGCTGCCAGCGCGCGCCAGGCCAAACGATCCACTACACTATTGACGCCACGTCCCCACTGACAAACACACTTAACTACGATCAGATACATCACAACATTCCAAAACACGGTCTTCTGGATTCTATGTTGTTCTAATCTCTCGGTCATCATATATGTTAGATCTTGCAATGCAAAAATTCTACGACCTCCAGTGGCTGATTCCTTTATAAATTGGAGCAGTTCATTTTTTGTTGTGGAGTCGGGATTTTCGTTAGCTGTTTCTTGTTACAAATCGCATCTTACTGGCGATTAAACCCCGTGTTGCAATTCCGATGGTATTTGGCTTCAATGGCGACCACATCGGCTTCGGCAAGGAGTGCCACGATACGCTCTTCTCTCAGTGCGACTGCCTTGTCATGTATCTGTTGGGTGAGTGTAACCTTTTGGAAAGAATGGTCTGCAGCATTTGTTTCATCACCTCAGAAGATACACAGATTACAATTAGCAGCTGCGTGACTCCGACTGGATCTTTTTCTTGCAGGAGGCAATCCTTAAATTTGATGTTTTTTTGCATGGTGAAGTGCTGAAGCCCTCTCTGTAAAGCTGACGACAAGATTTATGCCAGGATGCACGATTCTTCTGCATGGATTATTTATCTGGAAGTCTACCTCTGGGTGGGGAGCAGCACCAATTACTCTGAACTGATGCGCGAGGCTGATGATTTCTCTGTAGGCTCCCTATCTAAGACTGGTGACTGGATTCGAAAGATGACAAACAAGCACATAACATAACATAACATAACATAAATTCACGGATGACAAAAGATGCAAGGGCCTATTAAAGTCATCCGCATCTGTCAAAACCCACCCACAAAATGCATTCATAGGATTGTGTCAGATCATGCATCTACAATATACAAATTAACCAATCCATAATATTGTGTCAGATCATGCATCTACAATATACAAATTAACCAATCCATAATATTGTGTCAGATCATGCATCTACAATATACAAATTAATCAATCCATAATATTGTGTCAGATCATGCATCTACAATATACAAATTAATCAATGGAGAGGATTGTATCAAATCACGCATCTATAATATATAATTAGAAACATCCATAAGAATGTGTAAAAAAACAAAAAGCATCATCATAATGACTCATTAAAATCCAAATAAATCATAATATCCAAAATAAAAAACTGCATCCACAGAAATTAGTCCAAAAGACCCACTCCCTCACCCCAAAGTTAACCATCCCTCCCAATATAATCATCTAATCTGCGTTTGAAAACATTCAAGTTTGGACTCTCAAACTATTCAAGTAATCTTCCACTCTATTGGTGAAAAAATATTTTCTAACATCCAACCTGCACTTCTGTTTTTTTTAATTTCTAAGTTGTGACCCCTCGTCCTATTACTACCTTTCAACTCAGATAACTTGCTAAAATCCAACTTATCCATTCCAAAATAGATTTTAAGAAGCTCAATCATATCTCTCCTCACACATCTTCTTTCAAATGAGAATATATTTAATACCCTCAGTCTATCTTAATATTCAAAGTGCTTCAAGGAAGTTATTATTTTTGTTCCCCTCCTTTGCATTGACTCTAGCAGCTTGATGTCATGTCTAAAATTTCGTAACCATGCTTGTATACAGTACGATAAATGTGGCCTGACATACGAGTTATAGAGTTTAAGGATAACCTTACATTTAGTGATGCTTACCTTTAGTGATATACAGGAGGCATGGGAGTCAAAGCTCATAAAAGGTGCCTCTTCTCTGTTTTATACTCTTAGTATACTTGTCATATGAATTTTTGAAGGAATTTACACTCTGGCTCGTGACTACTTCATCCGGGAGTCTATTCCAATGATTCACTATCCTTGTATTGAAAATTTTTTGTCCTATGTAGTTCTGTGCTCTTGGCAAAAAAAACACAACTCCCATAACCTTGCCTCAGATATCTCAGAAACAAACTGAAAAGAAACAAAGAAAAAAAAAAATAAATAACTGCTATCTGTATAAGAAGCGTCGCAAATAAATTTGGTATTACCTGAAATATTATAAGAAAGGTATTATCTGGAAATACAAGTGGGTATGCAAATGGAAACGTTGTCCCACCTATGAAAAAACCAATAAAATGGTAAATGCAGAACACAATTGGTGAAAAGTTAGTAAGTTATGAATCATGCATAGAAATATAGATATATAGACCAAAATCACCATTATAGGTTCAATAGTACAAAAGTTATGAGGCGTAATGCGAAAAAAGCTTGAAATTGGCAGCCATCATGGATTTTAGCGGCCATTGAGTCTTTTTTATCTGACTGTTTGACACTAACCAGAATTGTTCCATAGACCTTTACCTTCAAATAAGTAATGAAAACAAAAACTTTTGCATCCATTTAAAATTAAAAAAATTAAAATACCCATGCACGGCCCCCACTAATAGGATACTAGTGTATAAATTGAGAATAGATCGAGTTTCTGATAGTATATAAAATAGATGTCAGTGGCTGAAGAATAGAAAGCAGAGAAGAGTACTGAATGGAGAGAAATAGCGTAGGAAGGATGTGATTAGTGGGTACCTCATGGTTCTGTATTTGGCCCATTATATTGTACAACACATTTCAGTGTCAAGAAAAAAAACATAGATCTCATTTGAATTTTATTATGAAGTTGAGTGTCGTGAATTTGAATTTGAAACCAAAAGATTCACATTACGTAACATTTGCTTGTAAATTGCCGATTTAATAATTTTGCATTTGATGCAGACTTCCACAACCATAAATCTATTTCGCTCCCAAAGTCAGATTGAATGTGTCCATTGTAATTAATTTATGAAAATATAATGAATCAGCTGTTTGTTAGCATTCTATAATGTATTAACTTACATTTTAACATTTACTTCTTCGTTTGTAACACGTCTCAGGTTTGTCACGTTTCAGGCTCCAGCAAAAGTCAGCCAGCATAGCAGGGCTCCATTTTCCCTTATACCTTTTTTCCATTAGCACTATATTTTGATGGAACCTCTATCCATGTTCATCACTCACATCTCCTGCATTCTCTGGGAAGAAGGACATAGTATGAGGATGAAGAAAGTGTATCTTCAGTGACATATTGCATTCCAAATCTTGGTATCACTTGATTAGACTCTCCATTATACGCTCTCACTGGGCCCCTCGGTGCTTTCTTAGAAGTCCTTTGCATACATCTTTGAATGCATGCCAGGGCGCTAGCTCAGTTTCATCCATTGTCGCCTCGAAGTCCTCATCAGCTATAGGTTAACGAATCTGACGGCCTACTAATATGCCTTCTTAAATCTTGGCTTCATTTATTTTAGGGAAGATCACTTTCAGGTACTAGAAAAATATCTTGTTAAGTTACAGTGCTTTAGTATTGCTTCATTAGGCCTAGTTTTATATGCAGTAGTGGCAAAATGATTTTCTCCTTCTTAGCTAGCGACTTAGGCCAGAGCCAGCACCAGCCCCTCACCTTGCAAGAGGCGCCCAACTGGGTGCGCGAGAGGCAACAGCCACCCATATGGTCCGCCTCACACCGTCACACAAGCTGCTGAATTGCTTTATGGCATGCAGGTGTCATAGTTTCCCGAATTGGCCATTCTAAACAGACATAATGTTCTGATCTAGCCCTACTGTCCAACCTGTAAAGGAAGCACATAAACTTGGTGTATCCATTTTTCTAGCACATTTAGTTGGGCTACTACTTTAAACTCCGCACCAATTAGCCACTCATGCTCCTTGTACCTTATGCAGTCTAGAATAAAAGCAAGGTTCTTATATGTCTCTCTTAAAATGACAAAGTAAGCAACCTGAACTGAAGACATGGTGTTTCCAATTTGTAGCAGAACCGATTATATGATGACAGTTTGGTTTCTTATCAGATTCAAGCTGCACCACATATGGTGTATCTGAGATTCTGAATCGTCTGAGTTGCTCGTGTCATCGCTTGGTAGTTCAGAGGGCGGCTGTCGTACAGGAATAGCACTTGAATGTCGAACTGGACAAATAGCAGACTGACAATCTGGATACATTATAGATTTCTTTCCTTCTCTGTTGCGATCTGTAGTGACATAAAATAAAATCAGACTAAAAATGGATATTACTGGCTCAGATCACTTGCAGAAATAGTGACAGTGCAACATAGTATGAATTTTGATCTTTTTAATTGATACATCTCTTGCAATTATATTAAAGACCAGAAAAGAAATAACATTGAATACTTACCTTCAATATCTGTTCAGCAGAAGCATTAATCCGCTGAATGGTCCTTTGGCTCACTCCAGACTATTGGTACGCCAAACATGAGACCAGGCCCTTTACCTTTCGCACAGGCAGAAAGGGAACTTGTTTACCTACACAACATATATGTGGTGCCCAGCGTTTGTCATGCTCACTCACTTTACATATAAAGTATAGGTCATAAGGTTTCTTCGCATGTTTAGTAAACTGTCTCTTGTATTGCCTTAATGTAACGGAGCGACATATATAAGAGATACTGTCTGGGGAATTTTGGCATTGTTGAAGCATTTTAGCTCTGTCTCCTGTAAAGAAAAAAACACAAAGTTAGCAGCCAGTGTGATGGTAATAAAAGGAAATTTCACAATTCAGTGTTACAAATAATTTAGTTGCAAGAGCATCCAAGATGCAGATGACATTCAACATCTACAAATGAAGAGTTTTCTCATGAGCAACTAAAATAATGAAATTAGTTATGAAATGGAAGGTTATGGTTTCCCATGGTTTAAATCACTTACAAGTGCCTATGAATGGCTAATTGGCTAAATGAGGTTTCTGCCAGTACATGGCGCCACCCAGCGCCAAATCTCATAGCAGATGTGAAATCTCTAGGATGAATAACATAATGTTCCATTGTCGTATGGGTCATTTCATGGCTCTAAATGGGTACAATTGAATTTTACTCCCTTTGAAAAAAGAGCTATGCCTTGACCTGGCGCTTCGCCGCAGGAAAAATATGTAGTAAACTTATACCATTTTCATATACTATCAAAACTTGACCGTTATCAGCCTATTTTTTACCAAATGAACGGTGCTCATTACATTAGTAGGTTCATATAAATGAAGTTCTTCGAGCAGTTTTTCTATTAGCTCCTGGAATATTATATTTGGAGTAACACCGCTCATTTTGGTGTGGTTTAATGTATCACGGTGCATGTATTCCAGCAGTTAGAATAATGGCTAATGCATGCATGTTTCATAAGATCAATAACTGCAGGAGCTTATCACATTAACCAAAACAAAAATCTCCTCCTTTCGACGACCTCTATCCATTTTATAGACTAATTCCTTAAAGCGATATATTTACTTAAATGTTTGTGAGCCCCATTCTTATTTTAAAATGCAAATATATAAGCTTCAAAGTACTCAGAGAGTCTGTTTTTTTTCTCATTTATTTTCTTGCTGAAATTTTAACAGTCCAAAGAAACTTCGCACGTAGAAGCAGATGCTTCTAATTACGAACAAAACTTCATGCATTTGTGTCAGTGCATATCTGTGACCCAGAATACTTACACCTAAGAAAGCGCAGCCGATGAGTAGGAAATTAAATATGAATAAAAAATAATGATAGGACAGATTTTTCGTGTAAGTTACCTGCCAATGAAAAAATGCTTTCAAAAGTTCAAATCAAAATGATAATCCTCTATCAGTAATTAAGTTAAGTGGTACCCTAAACTCAGGAATCCAAGCATCTAAAAAATAATTGAACCATCTTGTTGCTCTATCAATACATGACAACACATTCCGATGATGTGATGGATATGACTGTCTAGGGATGGTACAAGGATAGAGTGGTCGTAGGATATCCAAATAGATAGCTTCAGATCTTGACGATGAAATAAAAATAAATGGAATTGAAGACTTGGTGTGATGGTGAACCTTAGCTAACTGACATGGAAGGCATTTTCGTAAACATATTCAGCCAGAGGTATCTTAAATTGACTAAACGGCGCGATGCTTTTATTTTTGATGAGATATATCATGTAAGTGCCTAAATATTCAGTTTCGTCAAACTAAAGAGACAAATGGACGAGGAAAATAAAACGTCACACAAAAGCTAAATATTCTTAAAAAAAAGTTTTACTTTATCATGGAATAATTTCATTTTATCGTCCTGTACTTACGAGATTGCCAAAGAACGAAGATCAAACGAGCCTATCTGAACTGAGCTGAGATTCTGAGATTAAGCAATCTGCAACTACATTTTCTTCCCCATGGAAATATATAATGCCAGTAAGGAATTCTAATATAGCTGTCCAAATACATTGCAGCCTGTTTGTTTTAGCACACAACAGCGATGAAAAAACAGACACTAAAGCATCATGATTTGTGCCTGACGTGGCTTGACAGCCTTTGACCATGTAGCTGAAACCGAGTAATGCTAAGTATACCACTAGGAGTTATCTTTCATAAGTCGAATATGCTGCCTGAGTCGGTTAATTTGGCCGAGAGAAATGCAACTGATCGAGGAGAACCATTAATCATATGATGAAGAGCAGCCCCACAGCAAATTGAAAACTAACTACTTGGTATGGTATATAATTTGACAATGGACATTTTGTGGCATTGTATGCATCAAGGGCACTAGCATTCTACAATAATTAACGTGATTTGGGCTGTATACGGGCAAGTTTAATTAAAGGGGCAACAATTCGAGAAAAGTTTGGTGTTGTAGGTCAGGTAGGCATCACTGAACTTCGCTTGCCCTCTCTAGATGCGGGGTAGGAGGCGACAAGTAGACGCGAGGGAATGCCCCTTTTAAGTGCGTGGGATATGTAAGTGCGTTTTCTACCGTTGGCTGAATTTGTCAAATAGTTCAATGGCTTTTTGTGTGGTTCTGTGATTTAAACAAGGGAAACAAAATAATCTTTACTATTATACAAACAAATAAAAGAATTAAGCAATAAATGATACACTATGGAAAAACAAATCGTTCAGCAAAATATTTACCCGAAAGAAAGCAAGAGGAGAGGATGAGGTTAAGCTTCGTAATCGGAAAGCGTCACGCCTCTTCGACGTTGATAAAGAAAAATGTAATAGGCTTACGATTTTTCAAAAGGAGGGGGCTCTAGAGGTTCTTCGAGGGAGTAGCCTTGTAGGGCACGGAGCAGAGCGTGTTATTCCAGAATGATCCCTTACGTCCTTGCCTGCCATAGCTCTGAACAGCTGGTTTCTTGCCTGCGAGCCCTTAGGGTGTCGGAGAGTCATTGGCTGATTTAAACTAATCCTCTCCATTACTGCTTGGATACTGCGTGAGTACTGCCTGACACCTGCTTAAATATTGCTCGTTCCCGTGCTGGAAAATATATACGACATCGCCGGAAGCGATTTTATTTGTCGTCGGAAGCGGGTCCCACTCCGTCTCAAAGCCACGACGGGAAAGGGCTTAGCGCCCTCTCGCTGATTTGGGTTCCGGGATGCAGTTTGACTCTTCTTGCTCCGTTATCGCTATGGAGGTTTACCGAAAGACGTCAGGAGAAATGTACTTAGTAGACGTCGAGAGAAAAGACATGAGAGGGATGCACAGCCTTCACTCTGCGACCCTGGTATCCAGTGCAACATCTGCTGACGGCAGTGCAGATCACGTATTGGCCTTCTCAGTCATCGTCGCTCTCATCAAATAAGATTACGCTGAGACACAAGATCATCATTGGATCACGATGGCCTCCCTTAAGCAAGTAAGTAACCAGGCCTCTTTGTCCGCGTGACTCTCTCTGATAATCGGTATCATTCTATGGTAATAACCTACCATACCAAGAAATCTACGCAGACCTTAATCCTCTATCAGTAAAGGCATTCCTTTGATTTATGTGAATTTACGTACTGGATGATATAATCCTGCAGCAGATAGCTATGCAGTGGCCTAAGAAATCAATTTGCTCTTTCATGAGCTCCCATTTTTTTTAAAGAAATTCGCAATTTGTTCTGCTATAAAATTTTGCAAACTTTGTCCAAATGTCCAAAATAATTATTAATATCATATAAAAAAAGTATGATTTCTTCAATATATTACACAAAAAACGAAATCTAAACGCGAAATAAATTGTCCATATGTCGTTGAAATGTGCAACTCTCATTCCTGTGTCCGAAAGGCATCTTTAAAAATTAAAAAAGACAAAAGCTGATGTTCACTGTTCTTCTCTATATTTTTTTCTTTAGCTCAATGTTGTCCATCGTTGCCGATGGACACTCCGTACATGGATGAGTTTGATGATCTTTGGTTGATGATTATCGTCTTTGCTGAGATCGTTGATGGCTGCAGAGTCTGCCGAGGTTGGCAAAGCCTCTTCCACGGACATCGCAGATATAGGGAAGGGTATTGCAAGAATGTATGGATGAATGAGCAATGCATGGTGTGATAACTTGCACGATGATTTTTAAGGTGGAAAGTCGGTGTGTATTCTTCAGTCCACCATCTTAACCTTCCCTTGCTGAGTCAAGTGGCATAGAAATGATCCAGGAAGACTGGAACAGGTTTAAGGTGCAGTGCTCTGCCGAAAAAAGTTCCTCCTTGGACTACCGCCTAATGCACAAACACCGTGCAGATTTGATCTTCAAGTTTACTCCTAAAGCCTTTACCCTTCCAAAGGCTCCCACAAGGCAGTTGGTTAAAGATTAACTGGTGAATATACACATATAAATAAGTTTCTTAATAATTCTAGCTTATTTCACTCATGAAGGTTGATGATTTATGTTTTTAGTTGAGAATAGCTCTCAGAAGAGATGATTGTTTGTGTAAGTCGATCCACACTCTCAGGTGGCATCACAGCCAAAAATTGCGAAAGTTTTGTATCTTTCCGATTAATTTTGGAGATATTGAATTGTGCTTCAATTATAATGAACCATCCCGCGGCTGCGGCTTCCTATTTAACTCTGGCTACTTTCTTCGAGATAAATTCGAAGTTAAGTGTTTTCACTGGCATGTAGGGTCAGCACTTGAGATGAACGCCCCCAGCAGATTGAGTCTTCGTTGCATAGAATAATGCTTTGGACTTCAATTTGGTTCAGCTGGGGAAATGACTGAACCAAACGTTCTTGCAATATAGGAATAATAATAACTTCAGCTCTTCAATTATTCGTAGTTCATTTACGACAACACAGACTTAGATATTGTTTTCACCTTCCAAAAATTCTTGCTTCTTTTACTTATCTTTAATGATTTTTAGACAGTTTCCGATGCCATGTACAGCAGACGTTTGCGCACTCTTATTTAAATCTCAACATGACATTTTTATATACAATAAAAAGTAATTTTCTTATATTTTAACTATCATTATAATAATAAAAGATGAATATATTTCAATAAAATCTTGATTCGAATAAATCAAACCCAATATAAAATATTAAATTAGCTTTTAAGTTCAAGGATAGCAGTTCGATCCTGACAAAGGTTTGTTGATTTCTAAGAACCAACAATTAATAGTATTCTTATGATTGTTCAACCAACCATCTGACTATATATATTCACACAGTATTTCCTCTTTGAACAATTATCAGTACACCAATTCTAGAAAACATTCTCATTAGATTGGAGTAACTAATCAATACAAAATATTTCTTCTTAAGTATTACGGTGCTACCATCACTGTTTGTCTGGATTTTACTTTGGCGCCATAGATACATTAAACTTAAAAATAGCGCCAGATGATTAGTTGGAATAAAAGAATAACCAAGATTATGGTGAATATTCCTCATATATATGTATATATATATATATATATATATATATATATATATATATATATATATATATGTATATATATATATATAATATATATATATATATATATATATATATATATATATATATATATATATATATATATATATATATTCATATGAGTTGCTGCTGACCAGTATGATCTTTAAATTCATGGCGAAGGTAAGGACACAAAGGAGGCTCAGGTACATGTGATTTATTTTGTATTACGGAACAACGTTTCAGGTGTATCACCCATCTTCATGTCTTAAAATCATAAAACAATAAAGTACAGTTAGATATGATAAGTTGTTATTGTCAGAAAACTTATTAATAAGTCAGAAATTCTGGGAAAACTAGAAGTTAAAATAATTTCATAGGGAAGGGGCGTTAAAAAAATATTTATCGGCTAATGTAATGGAATTTCATTAAACTAGAAAAATTAAGACGAGTAAAAATATAAAAATCCCAAATTATGAACAAAACAACATTATATAAAGACAATTAAGATCTTATTAAGAATATAATATGCTAAAGTGAAAGATACATATGATAAAAAATGAAGATATAAAATACAAAAAGTTAGGAAACCTAAAAAGGACTGGAACAAATTTAAACTTGCAATATTAAAAATAATCAAGTTAAGATAATTTTTTTTAAAATAACTCAGAGGAAATAATATTTCAAGAGGAAATTTGTGTTTTGACGAGGACAAACTTCCTATGGAATCCGAGTTGACAGAAGTGATTTTGAAGTTGGTATAAAAAAAAAAATTAGGAGAGTAATTTGTTGCATTTTCTAGTGAATAATTTATTGTAAGTTCCTATTTCAGGTACTACGAATTTTTTTTCATTTTTAGAACATTATATGAGAAAAAGGATGTAGAGTAAATTTTGGTTAGAAAATTATTCATTAATTTGTCAACCAAGACTTGAGAGTTTGGATTTGGATTCGAGTTCGATTCGAGCTCAAGTTTAGCCTGCATTTCAAATACTGAATCTATTATTTCAGAGTTCTATATGCTTTTTTCTCCTAAAATCTAATTTATAACAAAGTAACATAAAAATTTTCCCCCTCTTATTACACATTTACCTTGAATTAAGGTGAATTCGGTATTTATTGTGGTATTTCTTATTTACTATAGCTATCCATATGTACCAGATGCCCAAATTCACTATGTACTTTTCTATTGAAATTAATGTGTTAAATATTTGCAAAGTCCCGATGCATATTAAAATTTGAGCGAACCACCAAGATATTTTCTTTATTTTTGGTAATAAACTATTTCTTTATGGATTTAAGATTAATCTAAAGGTGGAAAACAATCTTTCAACAGACACTTGCGTCATCGGAACTGCATGAACGACTCGAGCTAGCTCATGTAGCTCCGCATATTTAAGCTTCATAGAATTTCCCCATGTAATAATATTACTATCTGATGGGATTCTTTCAGCATTAGCAAACTTTTTAAGAGCCGACATAACATCCTGTTTTCTGAGTGGGGCATTTACTTTGCATTTTTCGGCCTCTTTAAGTGCCTTCTCCAAATCGTTTTCGTTTGAGTTATTTGTATTAGTAGGATCCAAATCATTTGCTATTCAGGTTCAAACTCACCATTAAGCAATTGCAATTTCGTATGCAATTGTCGTATATATTCTGGTCTGATTGGCAAGGCAAAACATTCAACCTAGAATCTAGAAATAATGATGCTACGAAAGGTTTGGTCCTAAATCGTTATTTTTTCTCGAATCGCCATTGCATCAGGCAGGTTGTGAGAAATAGTCCATTGAATTTTGGAAACGTAACTTTTGAAGTTAAATTTTGCTCTTGTAATTGCACAGTTTCAATCTTTGCTGCTTCCAAAGCTAGTTTAATTTCTTTCAACTTCTCCCAAGATTTATAATAGAGTTGCATATCACTTGCTATAATTTCAATAAATTCGTCAATGAATGGTTTCAATGTCAGTAAGCGTGTAATTATGTCAAAAGTGGAGCACCAGCAGGCGACCACATTGATAATAGACATAAGATATTGTTTTGATTTTAAAACAGTAAGTATAACAGGCACTCGCAGTTTCTTGGCTATTTTTTTTGCCTGGGATATGGTATTTAAACAAGAACTACTGTTTGAAGTGTCTTTTATAGCAAGCTGAAAAATGTGGGCAGCACATCTAACCGAAAAAACATTGTGAAACATAGTTTCATTATTTAGTTCACTATCTATATTTAATTCGTTAACACTATCTTCATAAGCATTATAACTACTGGCACTAGTTTCACTGTCTTCATATTAATAATCTTGTATAGCTTTTACCATATTTCTTGCATTGTCCGTTGTGACACTATATTCTTGATTGGTATTCAGCTCAAAGTTTTGCAAGACATTTATTACTGTTTCTCTGAATTGTTCTCCAGTATGAGAGCAGGAAAATTCTGACACTGCTAAAGTTCTTATTTGAACAGAATCGCCAATGATAAATTGAGCATTAATACCAAGCACAGATCTGTCCAAGCGGGATGCAATTTCAATCTTCAATGATAATAACCTTCCTTGGAGTTCCTTGCTAATTTTGTAAAAAATATCTGCTGCTTTTTCATCTACTAAAAGTTGCAATTTTCTTCCTATCTATTCTTACATTGAGTGCCGTTTTAATAAGCTCTATTATTTTACATAGTCCACTATCTTGAACAGTAGAAAACGGTCTTGCATTTACAGTGACCAACTCGACCATAGCGCTATTGAATATGTTGGCGTCCATCCTTATGGTTACTGTTGGGAAAAATATTTCGTCAATAGTCTTGCTTCGCTTGGAATGTTCACATCTTTGTGCTTCATCTTATGCGAGAGGTCGCTTAGCAGTTTAGGAAGCACACTTATTCAATAAATTAAACTTATTTTGGTGATACCCTTCTAAATGTCTTTAAAATTATAGCAGACTGACACTTTAAGGCCATTGTGCAATTGTTAACTTTGTAAGTTGCTTTTGCTTTTTTTCCGCATCCACTGAGATAGAAATATAAGTAACAATTCTCCGTTTCTTGACGTACCATTTTTAAGGGGTTTAAAATTAACGATGAAAAATTGTGCCACAAAAAATTAAATGGGAGAGAAGCGCTTATAAAAATGTGACGTTTACAGGATGCTGTCTAATTGGAAACTGATTTTCTTTACATGCTATTAACAATTTATGCACTTTATTATTCTACTAAATTCTAAATAAAAGAAGATTCTACCGCGCGTTGGCGAAACAAAAGGGAGCTCTTATCGATGGTAGGTGAGAAGAAAGGTTTAGCTTGGGATCATCCTGTGATTAGCGAAACAAGAGCTCGAACCTATCATTTAGATGAGAAGGTAAGATTAGGTTGGATCATTAAAAAATCTTTTAGGGATTTAAAAACTTGGAACAAAAGAAAGGTTTAGCTTTGGGTCATTCTGTGATTATCAAAACAAGATTAGGAGTAGGATTAGGACGAAAGATTAAAATATACATTTACCTATTATTCACAAATTAAACCACTGTTATTTTTTGGAATTCATAAATTATTTTATTCATGATACTCGACGTTTTCGCTCCAAATTTATATTTATAATCGATTCAAGTTCGAATTCGAGTTTTTTAATTATTTTCGGTTCGAGTTTAAATTTCGATTCGAGTATTCAAAAATATTTCAGTTCGAATTTTTTTCGATTCAAGTTTGAAAATATATAGATTTTAAAGGTTTATCGATTCGAATTTGATTTGATTTACCAGCACTGATAATATATATGCAAGTGATACGATATCAATTAGTGATAATACGGGTATTTTACCACAGACAATTATCCTAGATTTCTTTTGTTTATTAAGTCTGCGTTAGCTATAAATAATTAATTTACTTACAATTATATGCATAGTTCACTTCAAGACTATTTATTTTAATTGTACATAAGTGAATACTCTTATACATATTCAACATTCTTTTAGTAATTTATTGTGACATGTCTTAGGTTTTTTATTCGTAAATACATTACTTAGTCTTTCAAAATAGGTATCAGTATTGAAAGAAATAAATATAAAATACCTTTTTCCTACACTTTTCAAATCGACCGTTATCAGTCTATTTTTTTCCCCAAATGAACGGTGTTAAATACATTAGTAGGTTTATATATATATAGATAATTTATTTTAAAGTCTTCTCGACCCCAGAGTGAAGAGGCACAAGTTGGTGCTTCAACGATATCCCACCACTCTGCCACTCCAGGCCGTCGAGGCTCACCCCCACGTGCACTCGGCAACACGGCTCCTCGCACACAGAGACAAGGTCCCAACCAGGCAGATCCTTGTAGTGTACGAGGGGCCGCCACCACCCAAGCTGGACCTGGGCAGCTGGGGCCGCTACGCCCTGCGCCCCTACCAAGGTGAGCCTGTGAGATGCTACAAGTGCCAGCGCTTCGGGCATCTCCAGGCCATGTGCCAAAACTCCGTCAGGTGCGGCGTGTGTAGCCAAGCGCACCCGACGAAGGAGTGTATCGGTCGCCTCAAGGCCAGCCAGTCCACCACGGCACGGTGCCCCAACTGCACCAAGGGGCACCACGCTTGGAACACGAAGTGCCCCGAGTGACAGAGAAGGATGCCACGGGGTCACCGGCGGCAGCAGCAGCAGATGGAACCACGTGCCCCCCCAATCGGGTCGGCGTGGGTTAGCCATCAACCCGCGACTCTCGGCCTGCCCGGCACACGTCTGGGAGGCACACAGGAGGGGGAGCGGCAAAGGCAGGGGGAACCACGTGGGCCTTCCCAGCAACAAGGCAACCGACGCCTTGTTCCAGCGCCACCACCAAAAAGGCTGGCGTGGGCTTCCCACCCACCCCTTACCCCTCAACAGCCTGGCACAAGTCAGGTCGAGACAGGGGAAGAGGACAGGCAGGGAGCGAGAGAGGGTGCCAGTAGCTGCACAGCCAGCAACTCCGCTCACACCTCCACCCAGCAACCCACCCCCTCTGTCCCCAAGCCACAGAGGAGGAAGGGACACAGGCGTCGGGCCCACCGCGCCCGCCCAGACGATGAGCAGTCCACGGTGCTACCCAATGCCCAACCAGCGACAGGGTCTCAACGTGGACCCCCAGGTTATTGCGAGGGACTCAATGAGGAGGGCAGAGCCATCGTGGACGTCATTCTCGCGTGTGTCGTACAGCTGGTGAAGAAGCTGCTCGACCGCCGGCAGGGCACCGCAGCCCCCACCGAGCAGGACCTCGACGCACTCCTCCGCGAAGAGGTGTTAACCGCCGTTACAGAGGGTGCCCTCCAGCCCCCCCCATCATCTACCATGCCGAGAGGTCCCACTCAACACCCTCTGCACCCACCGCACGCCCACAACCAAGATGGAAGCGCGGATTGACAGCCCAGCCCACGCACCGGCGCCCACGCTGAGGGTGCTGCAGTGGAATGTGCAGGGGCTCCGCCCCAAGAAACATGAGCTGCTGAGAGCCGTCTTTCAAGAAGACCTGGACCTGGTTCTCCTACAGGAGACTCTCACGCCCGCCAGCTTTGAATGGCGAGTCGCAGGCTACACTCTCCACTCGCTTCCGGCTGGTGACGGAAATGGGCGTGGCTGTGCAGCCCTCATACGAAACACCATCCCGCACAAGAGGATCGCCGCACCCGTGTACTGTGGTGACGGCGTGGAGGTCCTGGCACTGGAGCTACAGTTGGGGCCGCTCACTCTCACTGTATACAATATATACAGGAGCCAGCGGTACCCGCTGGATGTTGGGGAGCTGCTCTCCCTCGCATCCCACTCCAGCCTCCTTGTAGCGGGCGACTTCAACGCCCACCACCCCGTGCTGCAGTCTGTCTCACCCACTAACGTGACCGGGCGCCACCTGGCCGACCTGCTCGAAGAAGTTCCTGCCGTTCGACTCCTGAACACAGGGGAGGCCACGCACGTCCATGGGGGGCGGCTTGACCTCACGCTGGTGTCGGGCGACCTACAGCCCGGTGCCACCTGGCAGGTCCACCCTACCCTCACCAGCGACCATTACGGGACCCTCACCACCCTCACTGTGGCCCCACCAGCTCCTCCTCTCCCGCCGCCCCAGTGGAACGTCAGGAGGGCGGATTGGGCAAAGTTCCAAGCCTCCCTGGCCGAGTGGTGGTCCACGTATGTGCCTCCGGCGGACCTGCACCTGCAGGAGAGGGACCTTACGGCGGCCATAGAGAGTGCAGCTTACGCGGCCATGCCCAGGACAGCCTCAAATCGCCGCCGGCGCCCGGACTGGTGGTTTTATAACGAGGAAGTCCGGGAGCACAATCACCGCGTCAACGTCCACAGGAGGTTGTACGAGAAGCGCCCAACAGCCATCAACCTGCAGCTCCTGCAGGACGTGGTAGCCCGCGCGCGACAGGTGTCCCTGAGCGCCAGGGAGGCAAAGTGGCTGGAGTGGTGCACCTCTTTCAGCCAACACACCTCCCTCGGCCAGCTGTGGGGGAGCTTCAGGAAGGCCTCAGGCACCGCCCCGACCCGCCCGGCTGCCCACCCACGCCCACAGCAAGAGGCAGATCGGCTGGCGAACTGCTTTACAGCAAGGGGTTCTAGCGAGCAGCTTCCTCCCCACACCAGCTACCTCCAGCAGCAGCTGCGCCCACAGCGCGACGAAGAGGTCAGGGAGGCGCGGGGCCAGCCGCACGCGACGGACCAGCCTTTCACGCTTGAGGAGCTGGCCAGGGCGAAACGTCGACGTGACACAGCGGCGGGAGCTGACGGAGTGCGGTACTCTATGCTGGCGCACGCTGGGCCCGCCGGGGACGCCGCGCTGTTAGCCCTTCTGAACGCGTCGTGGTTGGCGGGCCGTCTGCCGCCCTCCTGGAAGGACGCCGACATCCAGCCCATCCCCAAGCCGAAGGATCACACCACCTTCAGGCCACTCTCCCTCCTGAGCTGCACCGGAAAAACGGCGGAGAAGATGGTGCTGACTCGCCTACAGTGAAGCGTGGGAAGCCTTCATCACCACGTGTTCGGCTACACCAGGGGGGTGAGCACGGCGGACTGCCTCATCACCCTCCTGGCTCACGCCAACAACCAGCCCACCATCGTAGTCTTCCTTGACCTCGAGAAGGCTTTCGAGCTGGCTAGCCCCAGCGCCATACTGGCCGCCCTTGTGAGGAAGGGCATCCGAGGGAGACTGCTGGGCTGGCTCCATGACTACCTTCACCAGCGCCGAGCCCGCGTGAAGTTCCAGGGTTACAAGTCTTCCTACCTTACCTTCGCGAACGGGACATCCAGGGCGGCATCCTCAGCCCGTTCCTTTTCAACGTGCTGATGGAACAGCTGGTCGCCCTCCCCTATCGTCAAGGAACCATCCTCCTTAGCTACGCCGACGACCTGGCGCTCGTCGTCACCGGGCGCGGCGACAAGCTTGCGCGGGCCCAAGAAGCGCTGCACCTCATCACTGCCAAGTGCGAAGAGCTGGGGCTCAAGATCTCGGCACAGAAGTCCCGGGCCATGGCCATCAAGACTTGCACACCTGCTGGCCAGCAGCTTCGCGTCCAAGGAGTCAGCCTGGCCTGGACCGACTCCTACCAGTACCTCGGAGTGTGGGTGGACAGACGGCTGTCCTTCACGCAGCATGTCACGCACCTGAGGGAGCGGACGCAGGCCCGGCTGAATGTGATGAGGGCCATGACGCGGCCGAGCGCTGGTGCAACCTTCCCCGTCCTCCGCCTCTACTACCTCCAGGCAGTGCGCTCCCTAGTGGACTACAGTGCACCGGTCCTTGTAGCGCTGCCCCGGCAGCAGCAACAGCGCCTGGAGGTGATACAAAACACCGCCATGAGGACCATGTTAGGGGCACCCAGGTGGTGCACTGCCTGTGTCATGCAGAGTGAGGCCAACCTGGTGCCCCTCACCGCCAGGGTGGATTGCATTGTGGCCTGTCGGGTGGCCAGAGTGCTCCAGCGCGACGTTGAAGGTGTTGCGCAGAGGAGACTCCGAATGGCCGTGGCGCAGGGCATCGAGTGCCTGCGTAACAACAGGTGGCTCGCAAACGTCAGCCTAGCAACCAACTCCCTCAACCGAGCAGGGAACTGGCTGTGGCGCGACCCCGACACCCCCCACCCCGCCTACGTTCCACCACCACCATGGGACCCCCCCGCCACACACTTCACCGCCACACAGTTGCCCGACAGCAAAGCGAACTGCCTCACCGAGGAGCTGCGCCAGCACGCCCTCATGGCCATGTCTGAGGTCACGGAGCCAGGCAGCGCAGTGTACTTCACCGACGGCTCCGTCGACCCGGACAGCGGGAGGTCCGGCGCCGCCTTCGTCACGAGAGGCTTGACGCGAGCGTGGAGGACATCAGACCACTGCTCCACCCTCCAGACGGAGCTGGTAGCAATCCTGCACGCCCTCCAGCACGCTTTGCTCCGCCGGGAGGCCACTGTGGTGATACACACTGACTCTCGGTCGGGACTACAGGCGCTGCAGCACGCCCACGCCCACGCCTACACCCGGGACAACATCCACCTCACCACCACAATCCTGTGCACCCTGCAGGACCTGGCATCTCAGGGCAGGCGTGTCCGGCTCCACTGGATTCCCAGCCACGTTGGCGTGCGCGGCAACGATGCTGCCGACGAGGCTGCCAAGCGAGCCGCCCACGGCCCCATCATCACCTGGACCGTGCGCCCCAGCCTGCAGCAGCTCAAGGTGCAGGTTAAACGCAGGGCCACCCACAACGCCCACCAGCAGCACCGAGAATGGGAAGCATTCAAGAGGCAAGCGGTGTGGTATGCTGCAGCCACAGCCTTTCGCCCACTGAACCCATCCTTCCAGCAGCCCAGAGCGAATGGCGTGCTGCTACAGCGTGTGAGGCTGGGCTACTCCACGCGGGAAGAGCTGCACGCCAACTTTGTGGCAGGGAGGTGCGAACACTGCGGCGGCCGCTCCCGGCGCCCACTGGTGCACTACCTCCTCTCCTGCCCAGCCACCGCCCGCCTCAGGCCAGAGCGAGCTCCAGCCCCTGCCCCTGTAAGAGGCGCCCTTCCGAGGGCGCGAGAGGCAAGAGCCGCCCAGGTGGTCCGCCACACCCCAACAAACGAGCTGCTGGAGGTGCTGAGAACAGCACCCCCTCCGCGCTGATCGCCGCTCGCGCCCAGCCGGGCGACAGGTGATGAAGACCGACGCCACCCACTTGCAGCAGTCAAGAAACGCGTGGGACGCTCCACCACGTCTTACTGCACGCCAACACTGACGGGCTGCCCGCTTTGTGTAATGTGTGCATTTATACATGTATTTATATTATTGTATCATATTATTACTGTATTTGTCTTTTTTGTCGTTTTTTTTTGTTATTTGTTTGTTTTGTTTTTATTTTATTATTATTTGTATTATGATTATGTATAAATGTACTCTATTGCACAATAAACCTATAAAATCAAAAAGTCTTCGAGCAGTGTCTCTTTAGGCTCTTTGCGGGATAGATGTGTTGTGCTATTGCTCGAAGATACAGTAATTTTATTTTTTAGCTTAAGTCCAGTGAATTCGGCACAGACAAAAGCGAAAGCCTAATTTGGCACATTGTTAAACAATTCAGAAAGAAAAATAACGAGTGAAACTTGAGGATTGATGTATATAAACGGAAGATCACTCTGTGAACACGTTGTGAGCCAAAGGCAGTGACTGGTTTAGTGCAAGGTTCGGCGCGCGTTGGAGCCCCAGGAAGATCGATGAAGCGGACTTTGAACCGCTCTCCTTCAGCGTCACCGGTGGAGACCTCCACGCCGAAGAGGACCTCCCGAAGCCTGGAGCCGGAGTTCTCACAGCAGGAGAATGAGGCAGGCTGGGTAACCGTCTCTCATTCCCGACGAGGTCCCCAGCCCAAGTTCAAACTGGTGCACCAGGAGAACACCACCACTGCCTACCAGACGGTGACGGAGCTGGAGAGCGCACACCCTGGCCTGCGGATAAACATTCGCTTCACTCTCACCAGCGAATACGTCTTCATCCCGAAGGACGATGGGTCGGATGCCCTGCTGCACCGCCTTGCCGAGGAGGGGGACCGAGTGATCCTGCTCGACCCCAGCGTGAGGAGGAAGAAGGTGGTGCTGGAGCGCTACCCCAATAATCTCCCCTCCAGGCTGTCGAGGCCCACCTCTACGTGCTCTCTGCAACATGGCACCTGGCGCACAGAGACAAGGTGCCCACGAGGCAGACCCTGCTAGTGTACGAGGGGCCGCCGCCCCCAAAGCTGGACCTGCAAAGCTGGGGACGCTACGCCCTGCGCCCCTACCAAGGTAAGCCTGTGAGGTGCTACAAGTGCCAGCGTTTGGGGCACTTGCAGGCCACGTGGCAACACCCCGTCAGGTGCGTTGTGTGTAGCCAAGCGCACCCGACGGAGCAGTGCATCGGCCGCCACAAGGCCAGTAAGGCCACCACGGTACGATGTCATAACTGCACCAAGAGGCACCACGCATCGAACGTGAAGTGCCCCGAGCGCGTTTGAGGAGGATGCCACAGGAACACCGGCAGCAGCGGCAGCAGAGGGAACCATGTGCCCCCACCTCTAGCAACTGAGGCAGCAGCATCAGGAACCACGTAGGCTCCCCATCAACAAGACAGCCGACGCCTTGTTCCCGCGCCAACACCAAACAGGCTGGCGTGGGCCTCCCATCCCTCAACAGCTCGGCACAGGTCAGGTTGGGGAGATAAAGGGGCGGGCAGCGAGAGGGGGACCAGCAGCCGCACCAGCGGCAACTCCGCTCACACCTCCACCCAGCCTTCAACCTCCTTGGATCCCAAGCCACCGCCCGCCTTAGGACAGAGCCAGCGTCAGCTCTTCACCTTGCAAGAGGCGCCCAACTGGGTGCGCCAGAGGCAACAGCCGCCCATAAGGTCCACTTCACACCGTCACACAAGCTGCTGGAGGTTCTGAGAACAGCATCCCCTCCACGTTGATCGCCGCCCACGCCCAGCCAGGCGACGGTTGGTGAGACCGCTGCCACCCACTAGCAGCAGACAAGCCACGAGTGGGACACTCCGCCGCGCTTTCCTGCGCGCCGACACCCGCGGGCTCCCCGCTTTGTGTAATGCTTATATTATGTATTTATATTTATTTCTATATTAATATACCATATATCGTTATTGCAAAATAAACCTATACAAACAAAACAAACTCTTCGAGTAGGTTAGATATTCTCTCCTGGAATATTATATTTAGAGTATCCACTGCTCCTCTAGGGTGAATCTAACGCATAGTGGTGAAAGTGGTATAAATTTAGTATAATGGCTCAGCTTAGGGCTTCCATGTTGCCAAAGCTTAATAACTGCATGAGCTTAGCACATCGAGTGAAAAAAAAAGCTATTGTTTTTGAGTACATCCGTCCAATTAGTGAGCAAATTCCTCAAAGAGATATACTTACTAAAAAGTTGTGAACTCAATTTTTTTCAATGTAAATATATAAATTTTAAAGTACTCAAAGAATCTGAGATTCTTTGTATAATTTATTTTTCCTGCCTAACAATATCCACTTCCTCAGTCTATACAGTACCATTACCTAAACATAGAAAAACCTGCCTTTAACTATGCCTATCCCCTCTTCAGATTTTTCCGCATCATTTCCACAGGGATAACTCTGGTTCAATACAGTCATCCCTCTGCTTTTTTTTCCTGTTCACCTCATGCCATCGCTCTAAATCATAGGAGGACTCAGTCAGTTTGGTTTCACGCACACTCCGCTCTGCTAAACTTAATCACTGGTAAATGTGGCAAGGTAGATTAAAAGAGGAGCGAAAACGTGATTTTTACTGGAAACGATTTACTATTCACAACAGCAACCAAAATATATATGCGTACTTAGCTTGATTGGAAAGACCTCTTGTTGCTAAGTACGGGGTTATCCTCGAAAGAAGGATCATCTTCAGTTCTCACCTTTTTAACTATTTCTATTTTTCATATCAACTGTGCCCAGAACTTCTTAACACTAGGATATAGTGAATCTCCTAAGGAAACCCTAATAGGGTAGGCGAAAAAAGGGGTCCCTTAAGGAAACTTGCCGGAGACCTTGGAGAAGCGTCTACTAGAGTAAGTCTATCAGGGTAGGAGGATCGCGGGGTACGTTAATAGGCAGCAAATAAGAAGCCAATAGGTACGCACCCAGATTAGGGTTTCACTGGTAGATTCCATACTTATTTTCACAGTACGCAAAGGGGAGGGTCACCACCCTCATGTACACACACGATTACCAAGATAATGGAACAAAGCAAATTCATCAAGCTTTTTCCCCTGAGATTTACACCGAATGGGATGAAGAGGGCACTCTAAGAATTAGCCCATAGGATAATTTTACGTTTAATTTCCACACGTCAAGTCCTTAGAAGTAGTGTACGGTATTTATAGCAATATGCCGATAACAAAGACGTGGAACAATTAAAATCCTCGACAGGAAGCGCCACACTCAACAAAAATGATATGGAATCAAAGTCTCCACAACAGATCACCGTTAAAGGAGTGTGGTGTTTAGAAGAGATCTTACAAAGGCAACCCTAGCTGAAAATTCAAGAAACACACATACATTGGCAAAATTATGTGTGGACATTTCGAAATGGCCCGCAAGATTTTAAAGAAAGGACTTGATGCCTTTTGTAGAAGGATCTCTCAGACCAGCAGGCAAAGTAACTCATTATTTTCTGAACAGATTTTCTTCCTTTGCTACACCATAGAAGATCATATTACCAAGAAATGCTCCTAGAAAGAACTAGTGATATGCTCGGAACGTGGGAATGAGGCTGAGAAGGGCACACTATCAGAAACTGCTAAAATACATAAAAAAGATGCATCAATTTCAGAGGACTTCAACGGACAAGAACCATATCATACTTCAAATGGAAGAACACAATAAAAAAATAGAGAAATCCAAGACAGAACATAGGGATAAAAGTGCATGTCATACACGGAGGCAGCGACTAAGAATGAAAACTTAAACTAACCTTGGCGTGAAATTAAACGTAAAAATACTGATGTGTATTTTACCTGCACACATTACGAACATAGAGAACCTACAAAACTATACCAGGTTACTGAAAGAGAGGTCAAAAACAATGGACTAGAGCCATTGGATTTCACTAATGAAGTAGACGCTTCGCCTATCTTCAACATAAACATTCCAGAAAACGCTACTAAAGACCTAATTAGCGAAACAAAATAAATGAGGAAAAAAAGATGATAAAACGAAAACAGAGGAGTCAGAATATAAAATAAGCACAGATAAATCTACTTAGGAAGCAAGAGTGACGAGAAGAAAAGCACAAAAAAATAAATAAATCAAAATTAAAGAGGAGCTTTCTTCCCAGCGAAGAAACCCTTACTCCATCTAGTTGAACAATCAGGAAATGAAGAGCCGAATATAAGCGAAAATAGGACGAGGGAAAGAAAAATCACTAAATCCGACTTCCTGAGGTTACCAGGAACAGGAAAATTACGAAGCATACATGAGAGATAGATGGAAACTAAAAAAATTACAGATTAATACGAACGGATGGCAAGATAACGAATACATAAAAGTAAACGTCTTTCTAAAAGATAGATACTCATACAATTATTATCTAAGAAGATCGAATAGAGTTAGAAGAAAAATGGATGAAGATATGGAACTCTGTATAATATTATTGCAAATAATCCTTCAAGAGAGAGATTTGACCTAGCCCCCATTGCGATAAAAAGGAAGCTAGTCTACAAGACGCAACAGAGACTAATGGAATTTCATGCTGTAATAGAAATATAACTCTCCAGTCTTATTAAAGTAGGGGAAATATCCAACTCCTTGAAGAGACGCATTCCCGATTGCTAACTTTAAAATAATATTTAACAACAGAAACCCTGTCATTTTTATGGGTAACTTAAACGAGCATTGCACGTGTCCCCAAAATAATTAGTGCAAGCAGGCATCTGAAGACGATGCTACAGTAAATTCGAGAGTGAGTCAGATGCTAGGGCCGGAATTCCCAACTTACATCAACACTAACTGCCATCAAAACCAGATATCTACCTGTAGAATTTTAGCATTCTCTTTAGTTACATATAATCCGTGGACATCCCAATTAGCGACACACAGCCTCCTTGTTAACAATTAGCCAGCGCCCTGTACAAGAGCAATCGAAAGAATAGAATCACTATCATCGGGCAGAATGGACGAAAGTTAAAGAGTTCCTAGGGGAATATGTACCTGTCGAGGAATAGGTCACCTCCCCAGGCAATACGTCTACATATACATATATGTATCTATTGGTTGGGAGCAAAGAGATAAAAGCCATGAGAATAGGTATATATGCAGTTACATACACATATATCCTTTAATGTACATACGCCTCCTTCGCTATGTACAAGTACGTTCACTTCGTAAAAGTAATCCATTGAATACGAGGTTAAAGAGTGCGATTTTAATACAGGGACCGATAGCGTTTAATAAGTTTACCAAGTTGTAGTTCAAGGATATATTTAAAGAGTAAAAACGAAAAATATAATTTTAATAAATAACTAGTTAACATATATATACATACGGGAAATATAGGAAATGTAAATAAGGATAATATTGACAGACTATAAAAATTGGCGATCGGGTAAAGTTAATTACTAGTTAATTAGCTATTAAATGGGATACTATAAATCAATTATACAGAAGAAATATTTAAAATTCGGAAAGCGGGTCGATTAACGGGAGATGCAATCAAGGGTCGTTTTACCTTAAAGTGAGTCACTTCTAGGAAAGGAAATCCTTTATCGAGTCAGCGCGGGGGAATGGAGACGGAAAATGGTCGTGATTCTCGGCCGAATATCCTGATGGTGACGAGGATAAAGGGAGGGGGGACCATTAGACGAGTTCACGATCCTCCTTAAAGACGGACGATGGCACCTCAGCTCCAGAGAAGTGCAACCTCTAAAAATCGAGACTCTGACGTGGCTCGACGCAAAATCTCACATGGGAAACTGGAGATCCTTGAGAGGAAGATCGAGCTGAGACGAGAGGAATATTGGCCATTCCTTCGTGGATGAAGCGCTGATTCTAGGCTTGCTCAGAAGAGAGTAAGCCTTCACAAAAGAGATGGATCTGCCTGGTGAGATCCAACCTCGATGGTATACGCGAATACCAGGGACTTGGGTAAACAGACACACGATCTGACCCGAAGGCGACGAGACCTCAAACTCAATCTGCCGATCTTTGAAAAACCTAGGGTCTTTATATGACGGCCATTTTCATAGTGCTCGATTGCTGGAAGGCATAGACGTCTGTAAGAAAGTTTCTGGCGAATAGAGTGATTAGCTTTTGTCGCCTGACACTGTTTTTAATCGTCTCTAACGATGTGGGTAGGAACTTTCAGCTATCCTTTTTCCTATTACGGAGATTAGCATTTCATCGGCGAAGTGAAAGCTTTTATCGCCCAGCTGAAGTAAACATTTGAGGCGCTGGCCGATATTCAAATTCTTTCTTCTTTTATTTTTCTCCTTGGATACAGGGCTCTTTCCACGAGGAGTTATACTTAGGAGACATAGGGAAGGAAGGAATTCAAGAACCAAATGAACGGGCTATTTATCTTGGCGTCTCTTTCCCTTACACTCATTTAAGTGACACTGGAAGAGATTGCCGAAAAGCAACAGACAATTAGAGAAGCGTTGATAAGCGCAGCTAATGAGACAATCCTTAGACCAACTCATAGAATCATCCTAAGCTTCAGAGGAATTCCTGAAATGATCAGCAAAAATATAGAAATAATAATTATTTTGGAACGGAAACATAGAAATGGATTATTCAGAGAATTGTAGACTGAAATAAGAAGGAAAAGAAAAGGACTAACGATGATAGTGAAAATGCAAAGTGAAGAATGTAACGGGCTAATCCATAAGGTAGCGAAGAAAGATCGCAAAATAATTCTGATAAAGGTTAAATTGGAAGAAGGACAAGAAAGACAGGGAAAAAATAACAATCAAAGAAGAAATAGGAAACTAGCTGGAAGATGAAACCGATGTGTAAAGAGTACTCAGTAAACACTGCGGGAGCAGTTTTAGATCAGTGAAGAAAACGAAAAATTAGACTTAGATCTTGAAAATAGGATTATAGAAAAACTAAAGCAAATAATCGATATAACCCACTCATACTACTCTGTTGAAATAAACAGGAGACCAAAGAGGGAATTGACGCAATCGTCATAACCGAAGTGCTTAGTAAAATAATAAGCTATTTTAAGCAGAAAACACAAGGAATATCAGGGCTTTCGACGAAAAATTACGTGGAAGCGACACATAACCTCTTAGAAGGGTTAATGGACTTTTTCAACACTTACCTGAATACCGGCTACTTTCTCAACGATCTAGAAACTGGAAAATCACCATGTCGGGTGTAAGATTTCCGACTAATTTCCCTATTAGATTTCATCGGGAAGGTAAAGGAAAAGATCTTAAAACACAGACACAATCAACACCTAGAAAAAAAATCTGTATAATGAGCGCCAATTTAGATTCATAAAAAATAGGAACACAGAAATGATGCAGTGCACAATAATAGAAAATTAGCAAAAGAGAAATCATCCCAAGAAACGTGTCTAAAGCTTTTGACAAGATTTGGCTGTAGGGTATTCAGTACAAAACACTATAAAATAGAAAGGATATTTGCGAATAGGTTATGGGTATATGCATATATTGATACCCGAAATCATTGAGATGAGCGATTTAAGGCACCAGGCAGGCTTTGCTAATATGTGTATTTCAGCCCAGTACTATACGCTGTATATAAGGCTACACCGCATACATTCCACCTCTGGTCACCAAAGTGTGTAAAAATGTACAATTCACTAACGACATAGCGTACCTGATTGTGAAACAATATAGGAACCGTAAGTTCTAGGCATAAATGAGAGAGGAAGAAATTAGAAGAATTATAGGAAGGGCGGTGTAGTTGCTGCAGGTATGTAAGGTATATAAGGGTGTATTGGGGTTTGTAAGTAGTAGGCCTACCTTTGGTCTTCCAGTCAAGTTTGCTCTGACGTCAAAAGTTTCTTACGGATAATACGCTTATAGGCTGGGTTCCAGAAGGTGCCTTAGTAATCACGGGGTTAAATAAAAGAAGTCGAAAGGAAAGTGCTGATAAGTAGGCTTTATTCTTAGCTTACGCCTCCCTAAAATTGGAGCAAGCAAAATAGTTCGATTCTCACGGGGCTGTATGTAAGTTTCCCGATAGTGTTTGGTAGCTGTGGCTCATGCAGGACTTAAGGACTAGGAACGGACTCGTAAGGCTAATAATGATAAAAATGGCAAGCGAGTTATACCGACAGAAGACTTAACTAAATCTTTCACTCTATCTTAGTCTCTCTATATATGTTTAAGTCTGCTTATATATAGGTCCCTGACTTCCAGGGGGAATGGCCTCTTTTATTTAAGCTAGGCATGGGGCGGAGTTAATCATCAGAAATATGATCGTTAGTTCATTTCTTGATTGTTGGGCGGAGTAACAATCGGTGTGTGCGTCTTTAATGGAATTACAGATATTTTCCCCAAGTGGGGCTGTTACCCTTTCTCAGTAAGACCGTTTGTATTTCACATGTCCTCAACAACTTAACTGGTCAAAGCATATACCACCTTCTACTTGCTTAGCTTTTCCCTGTTATCTATCATTAAGATCGTTTCATCTTGCAGCTGATTCCTTGCGTGTGTATGTTTGTGTGACCACGTGAGAATTCCAGCTATTCGTTGCTTATCTCATCTTTCCCCTTAATAAATTTACAGTTGTGATATAAGTATTTTTCTCTATTTTACATTGGTTCATTAATTATTACATGGCATATTATCTCATTAATTAATGCGTTACGGAGTCATATTTATTAAGATCTAATATATATCGAGTTGAGGTAAACAATTTGTTGCATTAATAACGCTACACTCTTACATGGCTTTGATATTTAAATATATATATATATATAATTAACGATTCCGGCTATTTTACTAGTTCCTATGATTATACTATATTTTGCAATTATAATACATGATATATTATACATTTTGGTTCGCAGGAGAGTTATCGAGGGAACAAAATATCAAGGCGAATAATTTGCTTCTTTTTCTTAATTATTATAAATCAGAGCAATGAAATGACCATCACCAGAAACATAACCATTTACGTTGGCTAGATGCTTGGTCTCTGGCAGACCTAACTTGTCTCTCAGATCGCGTGAAAATGTTTGGTTTGTCATTGTTACCTTCGACATCATTGTTCTCTGTTTCATTCTCTCCATGAGGCGAAGTGTAAAAGTCCATTCTCTTATCTCTTGAATGAATCTTCTGGAGTTGCCGATTTCTCAGAAAAATACAACTCTACGAGGGAGGAAGCGTCGCCGGTTTTAGCCTGTTCACTGAGAGAGTGTCCCGTTTGCCATCAGCGAACTCCAATTTGTAAACTTTTGGCGTTGCGCTCGACCACTGGGAAAGGGCCAGCATATGACGCTTCTAGTGGTTTGCGAATACGATCTATTCAGACACACACATGCGTTTTTTCACGAAAACTCTGGGTAGGAAAGGCTTGAGCACCGAAGGCAGTTGTCGTTCGGATGCCTGTGTGAAGTCGACCTGTGGCATGGTCGTGCCTAATTCCTTAATGACTATATTTCGAATTAGTTTTCGATGATGAAAATGAAACCAATGGTTTCAGACACAGTAATGTGGTCCCTCTGTCTATGTGAAAGGCAAAGTTTTCAAGTCATTAGGCAAGGAGCGAATGCCCAAAGGCATAATCGGAAGGACTATCAGCCAGCCTTGCCGACCTGCCATTATGGAGCACTTACAAGTTTTGCGTTGTCTTTCCGCCATCCCGTTCGTAGATGGGCGGTACGCAGTTGTATGGAGACAATGAAAACCAACGATGGCTGATAATTCCTTGAACAATTAGGATTTGAATTGGGCTCCTCTGTAGGTTACCACGTATAATGGGACTCCATATCTGGCAATCCATCCGTCTAGGAAATCCAACGAGACAGTTGCAGCACTTACGTTTGAAATTGGTAACGCTTCGATGCATCTTGTAGCCAGATCAATGCACGGTCATAAATACCGATTGTGCGACGGGTAGGATTGTCCAGCAACGTACATGTTGGAAGTGGTCCAACGATATCAATTTGAACAGTTTCGAATCTTGACGATGGAATATTAATTGGCAGGATTGGAGATTTGTGTGGCGAATGATTTTGGAGAATTGACATGAAATGCATCCCGTGTCCAGGAGCGAATATTCTTCAATATTAGGCCTAGACGTATAGAGACTTAATTAGCTGAAGAGATGCCTTGATCCCAGGGTGTGACAAATTGTGTAGCTGATTGAAGATAGGCCTTTATGCACTCTGTAGGGTAGAACGGTTGTGGGTATCTTGATAATACTTAACAATATAGTTGAGCTTATCCGGAAAAATGGAGAGATTTTAATTGTGAGCGAAGTTCTCTTGTTGTTTCATCATTACCCTGCGCTACCGCCAAAGCTTGGAGGTCAAATGAGAAAATTTGGACCGAATTGACGTCCCTCGAAAGGCAGTCAGCAAGTACTTTCCCTTAACCACCTACGTAGGTGATTTCGCTGATATATTTAAAAAAAGCCGTACAATGGCGTTTCTGCCTGTCTATCTTGGCACACAATCACAATAGCGACGTAAAAGCCGATACTAGTGGTTTTGGTTTGTGCATAAGGCAACATGGCGACCTTCATTTATCTACCTGAAGTGGATCTCGACAAGATACGCTGCAAGGAGTTCTCTGTCGTAAGTGGAGTATGCTTGCTGTGTCCGGGTTAGCTTGCTCGAGAAGAATTCCACCGGTCGCGGCGATCGATTTATCATCTGGTAAATTGAAGCACCTGCCGCTTATTGGCGGCAGCCTGTCCTCACCTGATACGGCGAATCATTGGGCAGCAGATAACAGAGCTTGACAGAATTGATGAAAGACGATTTTGTACTTTGAAATGCTTCTCATGCATCATCGTTCCATTCGAGCTCATAAGCACGTGCAAGCTTAAAACACGGGGCTGCAATTGCAGCGAAATTGGAAATCATCCATAGATAGTAACCAAATTTCCCAAGTATCTTCGTAGTTCCGCGTATTCTTTCGGTAAAGCATGCTAAATTTATATTATTTTCTTTGTTGCCTGGCAGATTTCCGCCGATGTAATGTGATGCGCTAGAAAATAAATTTCCTCCTTCACTAGTTCCCATTTCTCCAGGGATATCCGTAGACCATTCTCGACTAGGAATCTGAAAACTTGAACTTAATGATCCAAATAGTCTTTGTGGGGGAATTCCACGTAGAATTTTTTTTTCAGCACGGAAGTGAGCTCCATGCACTGGAGAAGATTCTAGACTTTAGTTAGGCTTAAATTGGTAAGCCTCCCTTCCCCCATCCACAAGCGGTAGCCTCGAACCGCGTCCACCACGGACCACCATTACGCGGGTTAGAATCGCCCCAGGGGGAAGATTCGAGGCCATTCCAGAGTAGCGCTGTTTTCCCCACCCCCGCGGAGGAAGCCTCGGTTATATATAGGGCTCGTCTTCCATGTGAGAGGCACAGACTTGAGGAGTCTCGCCCGGATCCAAGAAGTTTCCCCTAGTTCCAAGTCAGGTGCTAATGACAAAGCAAAGTGATGGCTAAAATTTTGTGTCTTGGAATTAACCCAGCCAGTGTGGTAACTCCATTTGACGATCACCACCGAGCGATTTTTCCGACTCCACTCATGAACTCCTGTCGAAGCCCTCCTCGTTCGCTCCTCGTTTTCGGTAGCCGAAATACTCTCCCCTAGACTGGACGTTACCACACCACCCCTTTTGGACAATCATCATCACGTTAACTTCCCGCTTAGATGTTCAGGGCGCCCTCGCCTCACGTTTAATGCCTGCAGAAGACACCCGTGAAGCCTTAACCTGAAGTCTCACCCGGAATCCTCTGTAAGCCAACCCCTCTCCGCCTTCAGCAACCCATTTGTGTTAATCCTCCCTATTTAAATAGTCTCCTTCTGTAATAGATTAATTTTTAACTTCAGTATCTGACGCATAACTCTGCAATTCCCCCCCTCATTTACCAATTTAATTTTGCCTATTTATTCTCTTATTTTATGTGAATAAAATTATATTTTTGTTCCTACCTCTTTAAATAATCTGGAGCTTTGCCATTGCACAATTTTGCCTGACCTCGTTGCACTCTTTCTCGCTGTTCCGCGCGTCAAATCTCTTGGTGTTCCGTCCCTTGTCGGTTCGCCTTCAAGTTATTGGCCCATCCCCCATAGATATAATATGGTATTGATATGATGTAATGTCATACCACGACATATATATTTATTAATATACATATTATATAATTTTGGTGTCAACTGTGTTTGTGATTTTTACGAACACGTGTCATTTTAAATTTCGACAATAGAAGTTCCCTTGTTATTCACGTCTATCCCTTTTATTTTAATTTTATGTATTGTACTGGCAGAAGGCAAGTTCAAGTTAATTGAAGAGCAGTGGAACGTAATCTATTTAGGTTTTGTGTTGGACCCCAGGTAATTAATTTTTTTTATTGTGTTTGAACTTTGGAGACTCTACTGGTTATTAATCCAAAAGAGTTAAGGTCTTTTGTGTTCTAATTCCGGTAGGACCATTTTTTTTTCCCCCGCTTAGAAACACCAGAAGTAGGTAGCTGTATCATAGTTTTTTTGTGAACAAGGCCTTCATGAATATTCAAGTATTCGTTTCGCGTTAGTAGTGACCTAGCTCATTCGCGTGTCAGTGTTCCCTCAAGTAACTGCGTAACAATGTCATCCTTCAAAAAATTCAAAGAGTCAGGGTAAAATGTTAGGTCTTTCGGGCAAATACCTGCTAAATTACGTACAGGAAGAAGAGAGAAACGAATGGGAAGAGCGAAGGGAAGAGGACTGAGAAAAACGGAGATGAATAGGAACAAACTGAAAATGGAGATGGAGAAGAACAAGAGGGAGATGGAAAAGAACAAAGTGGAGATAGAGAAGAATAAAATGGAGATGGAAGAACGTAAACAAATTAGGCAGCACGAGCTGGAAATGAGCCGAAATCAAATGGATTCTCAGTCCATCGGTTCCCGGGCTGAAATTCCCCAAACTCCTTCAGTCAACCTTCCCGCTTTTAATGATGGAGAGGACTTTAGGTCATTTTTGACCCATTTTGAAAGACCCTTTCAGATCAATAGATGGGATCTCAAAAATGATGGCGTCGCTCGCTTACTTCTCGTCCTAAATGTCTACTTAAGGGATATCTTCGTCTTCCTTTCCCCGGAAGCAACTTTGGACTTTCCACGTTAAAGTCTGAATTATTAGCCGCTGTTCATATAAATTGTGAATTCTACCACTTCCGATTCCGCCAGCAGAGGATCCGCCGTGTTGAAACATTTCGGCAACACGGGTACATGCTCCAAAGACACCTTCAGTGTTGGCTGGATGCGTGCAAGATTCTCCAGGTCTACGAGTACCTTCTGGACTTCTTCCTTAGGGATCAGCTTTTAACTGCGGTGGCTCCCGAAGTTCACGCCTTCATTAAGGATAAACGTTGTGCCACTTTCACGGAATGCTTGGCAGAGGCCGATGTCTACGCGGGTAGTCACAAGTTATACCCTATGGATGTTAAAAAGGCTCCCCAATCGCCCTCCAAAACTAAGTATTATGGTCCTAAGACCCCTCATAAATTGGTTCCAAGATTTACTAAAGTTCCTAGTCCGTCGAAGCCAAGAAACTTTCATCCATCTAAACCCCGAGACGTTAAGCCCATAGTTTTTTCTCCCCCAGTTGTGCCCTACCAAAAGAACTCGATCGTCTGCTACACCTGCGGAGTTCCCGGCAATTATCGCACGAACTGTCCTCAAAACTCTCGATTGGCAAACTCTCACTCCCACCAAGTGAACCAAATCTGGGCCCCCCTGATCCCTCTCCGTCGCCTTAGGAGACCCCCGATCCTCCGTCGCACGCCAAAGGTCCGGTCCATCAGGTAAACTTCCTCTTTAATGAGAACAACCCTAGTGGATTGAAATTCGAGAACGGAACTGTAAACGGTCGCACGGTATCCACCCTCGTCCGTGACACCGGGTGCACCTGCATCAGAGTGTCTGATGACCTACTTCCCCCTGTTTACCCTGACAACAAGAAGTTTGCGGTGGTCCTCGACTACCTTAGCCGGGTCAGTTGTTTCCCAGTAACTCGTTGTCACATCGAGTGTGACTATATGTCCGGTTGGGCCGAAGTGGTAGCGGCCCCAATCCAGTTCTGCTCCGTTTTGTTCGATCAGAACCCCGTAATCCACGACCATCCCGTGGCCCAACCCGTGATTACCCGTACACACACAGCCCTGGAATCCCATGCACCTGTTCCCTTGTAAACTCCTATCGACTCGGAGTTACAAGCCCTACAAAGCGACAAGTTTGCCCTCGCCCAGAAGGAGTGCGCAACTCTCCCCAACTCCTTTGGGAGAAAACTAAAGCCCTCGAACGTGAGTCCACCCGAGATAACAAACGAGTGTCGTATTTCGTGAAGAAGGACTTATTGAGAGGTATAAGACCTACTTTGACCTTAGGTCACGAGAACGAAAATTTAAACCTAGCACGGAGGTGCTGGTACTACTTCTCACGGAAAGCAACAAACTCCTTAGCCAGTGAAAGGGACCCTACCCCGTCCTCGAGGCTAGAGGACCGGGGGATTACCTCATCCGTGCTCAGCTGGAGTGAAGGTTTTCCACGTGAATTGTATATATTATCTCATTAATTTTTAAAATTATGATTTTTTTTGGGGGGGGTCCACTAAATTGTTTAGTCATTAGTCCCATATTTATGCCTCCATTCAATTGTATCCTTTTTTTATGGTTCCACTGAAATGTCCCCAATGTTCTCCTGTGATTTTTTTTAAAATTATGCTAGTTAAATTGTCTCTAGAATTGACCCGTTTAAGGTTTATGTCCGTAAATTCCCCGCAAGCTCAGATTAAAGTTTTTTTGTGTGTACCCCTGTCGTAGCAGGTCAGAATTTCCCTAGCCTCTTGATAATTCTAGTTTGACGGGTGGGATAATCCGTTCCTACCCAACTGCTCTGAAAAGCATCAAATTTCGGTTGGGAGATGTGTGGGGGAATTCCACGTAGAATTTCTTTTCCAGCACGCAATTGAGCTACATGCGCTGGAGAAGATTCTAGACTTTAGTTAGGCTTAAATTGGTAAGCCTTCCCCCCCCCCATCTACAAGCGGTAGCCTCGAACCGCGTCCACCACGGACCACCATTACGCGGGTTAGAATCGCCCCAGGGGGATGATTCGAGGCCATTCCAGAGTAGCGCTGTTTTCCCCACCCCCGCGGAGGAAGCCTCGGTTATATATATAGGGCTCGTCTTCCATGTGAGAGGCACAGATTTGAGGAGTCTCGCCCGGATCCAAGAAGTTTCCCCTAGTTCCAAGTCAGGTGCTAACGACAAAGCAAAGTGATGGCTAAAATTTTGTGTCTTGGAATTAACCCAGCCAGTGTGGTAATTCCATTTGACGATCGCCACCGAGCGATTTTTCCGACTCCACTCATGAACTCTGGCCGAAGCCCTCCTCGTTTTCGGGTGACCGAAATAATCTCCCCTGGACCGGACGTTACAGCCTTCCCCCTTTTGGAGAACCGTCATCACGTTAACTTCTCGCTTAGATGTTCCGGGCGCCCTTGCGTCACGTTTATTGCATGCAGAAGACACCTATGAGGCCTTGCCCTAACGTCTCACCCCGAATCCTCCATAAGCCAACCCCACTCCTCCTTCAGCAACCCATTTGTATTAATCCTCCTTATTGGAATAGTCTCCTTCTGTAATAGAGTGTATTTTTATCTTCAATGTCTGACGCATAATTCTGCAATTCCCCTCTCATTCAGCAATTTAATTTTGCCTATTTATTCTCATAGTTTATGTAAATAAAATTATATTTTTGTACATGCCTCTTTAAATAATCTTGAGCTTTGCCATTGCCCAAATTTTGCCTGACCTCGTTGCACTCTTTCTCGCTGTTCCGCGCGTCGAAACTCGTAGTGTTCCGTCCCTTGTCGTTTCGCCTTTAAGTTATTGGTCCCTCCCCAATAGATATAATATGGTATTGATATGATGTAATGTCATACCACGACATATATATTTATTAATATACATATTATATAATTTTGGTGTCAACTGTGTTTGGTTTTTTTACGAACCCGTGTCATTTTAATTTCGACATTAGAAGTTCCCTTGTTATTCACGTCTATCCCTTTTATTTTAATTTTATGTATTGTACTGGCAGAAGGCAAGTTCAAGTTAATTGAAGAGCAGTGGAACGTAATCTATTTAGATTTTGTGTTGTACCCCAGGTAAATATTTTTTTTATTGTGTTTGAACTTTGAAGACTCTCCTGGTTATTAGTCCCAAAGAGTTAAGGTCTTTGGTGTCCTAATTCGTGGAGGACCATTTTAATTTTTTTCCCCGCTTAGAAACAGCAGAGGTAGGTAGCTGTATCATAATTTTTTTTGTGAACAAGGCCTTCACGAATATTCAAGTATTCGTTCCGCGTGGGTAGTGTCCTAGCTCGTTCGCGTGTCAGTGTTCCTTCAATTAACTGCGTAACAATGTCATCCTTCGAACAATTCAAGAGTCAGGGTGAAATGTTAGGTATTTCGGGCAAAGACCTGCTAAATTACGTACAGAAGAAGAGAGGAACGAACGGGCAGAGCGAAGTGAAGAGGAACTAAGAAAAACGGAGATGAAGAAGAACAAACCGAAAATGGAGATGGAGAAGAACAAGAGGGAGATGGAGAAGAAACAAAATGGAGATGGAGAAGAACGAAATGGAGATGGAAGAACGTGAACAAATTAGGCAGCACGAGCTGGAAATGAGCCGAAATCAAATGGATTCTCAGTCCATCGGTTCGCGGGCTGAAATTCCCCAAACTCCTTCACTCAACCTTCCCGCTTTTAATGATGGAGAGGACTTTAGGTCATTTTTGACCCATTTTGAGAGACCCTTTCAGATCAATAGATAGGATCTCGAAAATGATGGCGTCACTCGCTTACTTCTCCTCGTAAATGTCCACTTAAGGGATATCTTCGTCTCCCTTCCCCCGGAAGCAACTTTGGACTTTCCACGCGAAAGTCCCAATTGTTAGCCGCTGTTCATATAAATTGCGAATTCTACCGCTCCCGATTCCGCCAGCAGAGGATCCGCCCTGTTGAAACATTTCGGCAACACGGGTACATCCTACAAAAGACACCTTCAGTGTTGGCTGGATGCGTGCAAGATTCCCCAGGTCTACGAGTATCTTCTGGACTTCTTCCTTAGGGATCAGCTTTTAACTGCCATGGGTCACGAAGTTTGCGCCTTCATTAAGGATAAACGTTGTGCCACTTTCACGGAATGCTTGGCAGAGGCCGATGTCTACGCGGGTAGTCACAAGTTATACCCTATGGATGTTAAAAAGGCTCCCCAATCGCCCTCCAAAACTAAATATTATGGTCCTAAGACCCCTCCTAAATTGGTTCTAAGATTTACTAAAGTTCCTAGTCCGTCGAAGCTAAGAAACTTCCATCCATCTAAACCCCGAGACGTTAAGCCCATAGTTTCTTCTCCCCCAGTTGTGCCCTACCAAAAGAACTCATTTCTCTGCTACAGCTGCGGAGTTCCCGGCCATTACCGCACGAACTGTCCTCAAACCCTTGATTGGCAAACTCTCACTCCCACCAAGTGAACCAAATCTGGGCCCCCCCTGATCCCCCTCCGTCGCCTCAGGAGACCCCCGATCCTCCGTCGCCCGCCAAAGGTCCGGTCCATCAGGTAAACTTCCTCTTTAATGAGAACAACCCTGGTGGATTGAAATTCGAGAACGAAACTGTGAACGGTCGTCGAGTATCCACCCTCGTCCGTGACACCGGGTGCAGCTGCATCATAGTGTCTGATGACCTACTCCTTCCATGTTGGCCCCGACAACAAGAAGTTTGCGGTGGTCCTCGACTACCTTGGCCGGGTCAGTCATTTTCCAGTAACTCGTTGTCACATCGAGTGTGACTATATGTCCGGTTGGGCCGAAGTGGTAGCGGCCCTAATTCAGTTCTGCTCCGTTTTGTTCGATCAGACCCCCGTAATCCACGACCATCACGTGGCCCAACCCGTGATTACCCGTACACAGGCAGCCCTGGAATCCTATGCACCTGTTCCCTTGGAAACCCCTATTGACCCGGAGTTCCAAGCCCTCCGAGGGACAAGTTTGCCCTCGCCCAGAAGGAGTGCGCAACTCTCCCTCCCCATTTGAGAGAAAACTAAAGCCCTCGAGCGTGAGTCCACCCGAGGTAACAAACGAGTGTCGTATCTCGTGAAGAAGGATTTATTGAGAGGTATAAGACCTAGTTGACCTTAGGTCACGAGAACGAAAATTCAAACCTAGCGCAGAGGTGCTGGTACTACTTCTCACGGGAAGCAACAAACTCCTTAGCCAGTGAAAGGAACCCTACCCCGTCCTCGAGGCTAGAGGACCGGGGGATTACCTCATCCGTGCTCAGCGGGAGTGAAGGTTTTCCACGTGAATTGTATATATTATCACATTAATTTTCTTAACTATGATTTTTTTTGGGGGGGGTCCACTAAATTGTTCGGGCATTAGTCCCATAATTATGCCTCCATTCAATTGTATCCTTTTTTTATGGTTCCACTGAAATGTCCCCAATGTTCTCCTGTGATTTTTTTTTAAATTATGCTAGTTAAATTGTCTCTAGAATTGACCCGTTGAAGGCTTATGTCCGTAAATTTTCCGCTTAGCTCAGATTTACGTTTTTTTGTGTGTACCCCTGTCGTAGCAGGTCACGATTTACCTAGACCCTTGATAATTCTAGTTTGACGGGTGGGATAATGCGTTCCTACCCAACTCCTCTGTACTCATCATCTTTCGGTTGGGAGATGTGTGGGGAAATTCCACGTAGAATTTCTATCCAGCACGGAAGTGAGCTACATGCGCTGGAGAAGATTCTAGAATTTGGTTAGGCTTAAATTGGTAAGCCTTCCCCCCCCCCCATCCACGAGCGGTAGCCTCGAACTACGTCCACCACGGACCACCTTTACATGGGTTAGAATCACCTTGGCGTGAAGATTCGAGGCCATTCGAGAGTAGCGCTGTTTCCCCCACCCCCGCAAAGGGAGCATCGTATATAGATAAGGCTCGTCTTTTATGTGGGAGAAACAGATTTGAGGAGGCTCGCCCGGATCCAAGAAGTTTCCCCTAGTTCCAAGTAAGGTGCTAACGACAAAGCAAACTGACGGCTGAATTTTTGTGTTTTGGGATTAACCCAACCAGTGTGGTAATTCCATTTGACGATCGCCACCGAGCGATTTTTCCGACTCCACTCAGGAACTCCTATCGAAGCCCTCCTCGTTCGTCCCTCGTTTTCGGTTGGCCGAAATACTCTTCCCTGGACCGGACGTTACAGCTCCCATTCCTTTTGGAGAACCGTCATCACGTTAACTTCCCGCTTAGATGTTTCGGGCACCCAAACCTCACGTTTATTGCCTGCAGAAGACACCTGTGAAGCCTTACCCTGAAGTCTCACCCCGACTTCTCCGTAAGCCAATCCCACTCCTCCTTCAGCAACCCATTTGTGTTAATCCTCCCTATTTGAATAGTCTCCTTCTGTAATAGAGTGTATTTTTATCTTCAATGTCTGACGCATAATTCTGCAATTCCCCTCTCATTTAGCAATTTAATTTTGCCTATTTATTCTCATAGTTTATGTAAATAAAATTATATTTTTGTACATGCCTCTTTAAATAACCTTGAGCTTTGCCATTGCCCAAATTTTGCCTGACCTCGTTGCACTCTTTCTCGCTGTTCCGCGCGTCGAAACTCGTAGCGTTCCGTCCCTTGTCGGTTTGCCTTTAAGTTATTGGTCCCTCCCTTATAGATATAAAATGGTATTGATATAATGTAATGTCATACCACGACAGTCTTCCATATTGTTTCAATATTTCAGGTTCTCGTCTATATATACATAAACGAACCCTAATCCCCGAAAAAGGTTATCCATGTGTCGTTGGAATGTGCAGCTTGCTTTTTTTAGGCCAATGAGTAGCTTTACGTATTCCCATAAACCAAACAAAATCCCAACCGCAGTCTTCTCTATTTTCGACAGGGTCATAGGGATTTGATGGTAAGCCAGAACCAGATCTAATCTTAAAAAAAATGTTTTTCTATGGAAATACTTTGCCACACTTTGTATTCTCGGCCTTAAATAGCTGTCGGGCTTTGTGATCGCATTAAGAGCGCGTAAGTCGCCGACCACTCTCTATTCGCACGGCGACTTCTTCGGGATCACATGAATTGGCGAAGCCTATAGTGATTTCGATGGGTGTAAGTCCCTCTCTTTCCATAGTATTTCGAACATAGCTTTGGCAACTTGCAGCTTCGCCATTGAAAGTGTTATTGGTCCCAATTGTTTGGGTTACGGAGTTAGGCGATGGCGGGGAAGGAGTTGTTGGCGCGGATCTGTAGAAAGCTCCATACCTCTCTACCACAGCCTCGCAACTGGGCGGTAGATGATAAAATTCGTTAATGATTAGTGCTACCCCAGGCTCCCCGGATTATTTCACTCCTGATATGTGCTTAATTTGGTTGTCGAGAAGGATGCCGCGTGCACAATCCACCAAGAGATTAAAGTGTCGCAGAAAGTCAATCCCTAATACCACCGATGTGGTATCCGTGACCCCAAACGACCACCTAAATGACCGGTGAATACTAGTGATAACTATATCCGTGTGTAGCTCGTTGTGCACTTTTATTTTTCCGCCATTAACCATCATAATGTTTACCCTAGATTCGCGTAATTCACCCTATAGTACCAATTTAGCTAAGATTATTGACACACCGGCCCCCGTATCAATTAAAACATCGAAATTTAATTTATTTACTTCTATGGCGACGGGGAAAACAGACGGCATATTAGCGGTCGCACTTACAATGACATATCTTGCCAGTTTTCTGATGGGGCTGAGGAATACGGCCCAGAGGATGGTTGCATTTGAACGTGTTTCTCTCTCTTTCACCACCTGCACCTTGGTTAGCAGAATCTCGCACTTTCACCAACATACAAATGGGAACGGCATACGTCAGGTCTTTGGTTCTTACGAAGAGGTCGCAGTCCTATCGGTAAACTATTGGCACTGTATTCATTATTGCGCTGTATAAAATTGGAACGGCTTTCATTGGGGTACCTACCTACCAGCACTGATTGCGCACTTCCTCTATAACTCACATTATTTACATGATTATCACCTCTATTATTAAAACCGGGAATACACAAATCAGATAAAGAATTGGTCCTACCTTCTATGGATTTACTGTTATTATTTACATTAAGCCACTGTGGTCTAAAAAGTGGCATTAGTTCATCGGCAATTTTCCTAGCGAAGCCAGGGTTAATTCCTTTTAAAAAGTGGTTATGGGCGCTGGGTAAACTGACAAGGTGGAATAAATTTGTGCCTCACGAGTTCTTCCCCAAGTCCTACCTGTAGAGCAGTTATCGATAGTTCTTCCATGTTATTAGAAGGGCAACCGGTGAGTGTGGAGGAGGCAATGAGTTTCTCTAAGACTTCCGGTTTAGTCCTTTCGAAGAGCTTAATTACCGCAGGCCTTAAAAGCTGGCAATTATGGGTCGACAGGATCGCAACCGGAAGTCGGTCGACAGTCTCAGGAGGTAATGCAGCCAGGACATGAAAGAACTTCGTCTCCTCCTTACTTCCTCTTGAAATGTAAAACTGTGCTTCTACAATCTTAAACCAACCTCCAACTGCTGCCTCATAAAAGATGGGTGGCTTGATGGTGATGGCATTCATGACCTCCATCTCTCCTTGTCTTGCATGTTGATGATATGATGCGTAAATTTTCTTTTTCACTTTCATTATCTCCAACCGGCGAGGAGGCCCCTTTCTTTATTATAAAAGTACAAAGATATGGATTGGAAAATTTAACTAACAAGAGGTTATATAAGGTGTGGTTTCAGAAAAAAAACAATTTAACAGATAAGTCAATACGACACGGGAAGAGGTGATGGGGGAAAAACACTGGAAGAGAGGGAGGGGAGCCGACAGAAAGAGTATGAGCAGGTGGCGATCTCGAACGTCAATTTCCCTCCCGAGGCGGCATAGCTCTTTATATAGTCTGGAGAAGGAGCTGCCGGAGGGTGGCTATTTTAATGTTCAAATGTCCGGGAAGGATCATCAGCAGGATTGTTTCTGCCTCTAACGTATGGAAGGTTTCGAGCTGAGGAGAAGGTCTTAGATAAATCGGAAAGAAAGGCAGGGGACATAAGGCCAAGGACTGTGGGGGCGGGGCGAGTTTGCCGCTAGCCAGGTTAAGGATGGCTGGGATACTGTCCGAGTAGATCCTTCTCGTAATCATAGGGTGATGGCGTGCATGATGGCGATAGACTCGAGATTCAATATTCCAACACCCCAGGTGGAGGAGTCCCAGGGCAGCGGGGATGATCCGTCCGTGATGCCGAAGCAGGCGGTAGGGCAGGCCTCTTCGAAGATCATGGTGGGCGTTGTGACTCAAGGGTTTTCACTTCACCCACTTTCTGTGGATAAGGTGAGTAATGGACAGGAAGGAGTCGGGGTCCCAATGCTCAAGTTGGGGAAAGAAGATCTGAATCTACGAGAACAGGAGGCGGAGGATAGGACGGATGAAGTTTAGTAAGCCTGCCAATCTGACCCAGCAGTTACGGGGAACAGGAAAGGAAGCCACGTGGCGGAGGGCACGGGTGGTGTTTGTGTGAAGGTCCTGGGTGATTTTGGCTTCCTGCCAGCGGAGGGAGATTTCAATTCTGAGGTAGATAAGCTCTATGTGGGGACGGAGAATGCATTTAGGGATGTTGAAGTCGTAGGCTGCAGTTTTTCGCGAGGGTAAGAATCTTCTGAGGGCGCCTTTTGTGCCGACAGCCAGGATGACGCCCAAGTAGGCGTAGGAACTGCAGCCGGCCTCCATTGTTCAGTTGTTGACGAAGGTCGAAAGAGATATTTGCATCAGGTAGGGGGATCCCGCGAATCCCATTTTCAGCTGGATGAAACTGAAGCGACTCTCGCCCACAACTATGCAGAAGAGGTGACGGGCGTTTCGGTAAAGCTTATCGTGGTAGAATCCGTCTTTCAGATCGAGCTTAATAGGCCAATCTTAGGAGGAAGCGGTTTAGAAGACCTTGGCGAAGAAAGGGAGGTTGAACGAGGGGGTCTTGTAATGCCTCGCGGTTGCGCACACGTCATAGACAATGCGGACTGTCCCGTTCGGCTTCGGGATGCCGAAGATTCTAGGCCACCTCAAGATGGACTGGTTCTCCTCCACGATCCCGAATTCCAGAAGTTGTTCCAGAAGAGAAAGGGTGTGGGGAGAGGATGGGTGCCAATTTTGGTATTGGCGGTGTAGGAAAATGTGTACATTCTCCAGGGGTGCGGCCTTGAGAATGGCCCTAGACAAGGGCGTGTTCTCGAAAGATTCGGGGGGAACCACGCTCAGTCGCACCTCCGTGCTGAGATCCACAACGCGCTCTTCAAGGGGGTCAAGGTATGGAAGGTATATAAGTGTGCATTAGAGTTTATAGGTAGCAGGAATACTTTTGGTCTTCCAGGCGAGTTTACTCTGACTTTAAAAGTTTCTCCAGAAGTGGCCTTGGTAATCACTGGATTAAAGGAAAATGACTCGAAATGAAAACGGAAATAAGTAGGCCTTATTCTTAGCTTGGCTTACCTAAAATTCGAGCAAGCAAAGTGGTTCGATTCCTACTCTGCTGCGTGTAAGTTTTCCGCTAATGTTAGGTAGCTGGGGCTAATGCAGGACTTAAGGACAAGGAATGGACTCCCTACACTAATAATAACAAAATTGAAAGCAAATTATACTGACAGAGAATCTAACTGATTTTTAGTCGAAGAGAATCTATATCTCACTCTGTAAGTCTTTTGGTCCCCATTTTGCTTTTTTTAGAGGATAGGGGGGGAGGGGACAAATAACATTGTAACTATTCGACAGATTCTAACAAAATATAAAACCCTTATGTCGTTTACATTCTTTTTCTAATATTTAATTGCCAAGGTCCTCCCAAGTTAGCAAGGGAATTATTTTGTTTTGGCAATAACATCATAACTATTTTATTGATTCTAACTAGATTTAAAAATCGTCTGTTGTTTTACCTTCGATTTTGAAAGTTATAATTGCCAAGGTTCTCCCAAGGTTACCCGGGGAATTATTTGACAATAACCTCATAACTATTCTGCCGATTCTAACGAAATTTGAAACCTCATGTATTTTCACTTTTTATTTCGAATGCTATAATATCCTAGGTCCTCACAATTTTAATCCGGGAATTATTAAATGTTTTGTAGGTCCTTCGGTCGTATATCAGAATAAGTGAGAGAATTCTACTTTTTGGTTAGCTGACCTTGTTTCTCTGTATCTTAATCTCTTTATATATGTTTAAGTCCGCATATATATAGGATACCTTACTTCCAGGGGGCGTGACCTCTTTTTCTCTAATCTAGGCGTCGGTCGAAACTAATGATCAGAAATATGTTCATTAGTTTCTCTGTTGACTGTTGGGTGGAGTCACAAGCGGTGTGTTCGTTTTTAATGGAATTACACACATTTTTTTCCAAGCCGGGCTCTCAGCATATATCAGTAAGACCGTTTTCATTTCACAGGTCCTCGACAACTTAACTGGTCAAAGCAAATACTACCCATATTTTTTCAGCTTTCCGTTGTTATCTATCATTGAGAAAGTTTCATCTTGCAGCGTTTTCCTTGCGTGTGTATGTTTGTGTGACCACGTGGGAACTCCAGCTATTCGCTTACTTATCTCATGTATTCCTTAATAAGTGTACAATTGTGATATACTATTTTTCTCTATTTTACATTGGTTCAATTTACTTAGTACATGGCATATTATATGCAGGAATCCATTTTCAGGATTTCACTAGTCCAACTGGGTTCTCATTTGTGAGTTTTATCGATGAGCCTACCTTACCTTGCAATTTGAGTGCTACAAAATTAACTAATACGAGCATAGATCAAAAATTACCATAAATCGAGAGAATTCAAGATAAACCAGTTAACCGAAAATAGATAGCGGAAATATGCGTAGACAATGAAATGTATAGATGCAGCAACGACCTCAAAGCTTCGGGTTGACCATAACGAAATCATGTTACACGTAACCTACAGAATTCAAAAGGAAAATGTTGGACTAAAATTATTATAGAAGCTAAGATCGCTCATTTTTTAAACATTTAGAAAATCTACCAGACAATTATTCAACCCACTCTAATATATCCGACAATTTCTATCTGTACCTTCTAAAAGGAAAACCTAAGAAAGCTGCAGAGAATTCAAAATGAAGCGATATATATCATAAAAACCAAGGGGATAGAAAGAAGGAAACTGAGAGACGAGGTAGAGAAGCCGGAATCGACCCCCTAAATAAGCTAATTAAGAAAAGAGCAAGATCAGTTATTGAGAAAACAAGAGGTGAGTTTTCAAGGAATTAGCGAATCATATAGTGCAAAGGAAAGAGGTGAAAGAAATGATAACAGGATCACCGGAACAAGCTTTAGAAGAGGGTTTATAGTGGGAGACGGAAAGTTTAGAGATAAAAGAGGACAGATTGGTGAGGAGGCAGATTGAGCAACCTCGGTTGTCAAAGGTGGAAAGGGTGGAATACGCTTACTCGAGGGACAAGGGGGACCTACTGATTAAGGTGGATTCCGAACCACTATCATGCATTTACTCATCATTCATCATGCTTACTTCCTTTCTCCAACTTTAGCACCTATGTTCCTCATACAGAAGCGGGAGGACCGCCTAATCTCTGTTTCCTTATTCTCTTCATCTTTCATTCATGTGTTTATTGTAGCATTCATGCCGTTTTGAGTTATCTTAGCTCTGAGCTTTGTTTATGTATTGTTATGTTACTTGTTTTTACTTTACTTACTTTGTTTCACTTTCTCTTGTTGTTATCACTTTTTTAATTTAGTTTCACTTTGTTCACTTGTTTTACTATTATTTTCCACTTCACTATCATTTTTGTTAAACTTTTTAATACTACGAGTATTACACTTTTAGTTTACTATGTTCGTTTATTTCTGTTTTACTCTTAACTTTCACTTTACTAAAATTTTTGGGTGAATTTTTTAATATAGTTCACTCATTATACCTTTAGTTGATTTTGTTTGCATTATTTCTATTAACACTTTTGATCTGTGTTATCTCCTTAGTCGGTTGTTTCTTCATCTTTAGGTTGTTTAAATTCGTTTGTCTTATTAGGGTATCAATCTGGTGTCTTGGTTGGTTATTCCGTTGGTTGGGTTTATATATAGTCGGGTAAATATCTTTATCCTTATGTTTGTTTCATCTTTCTTTTTGAATTTTTATTTAAGTAAACATTGGAACCTCCTCGATTCTCAATTGGTGTTTGTGTGCTCTGCAAATATCGGAGGTAGATCGTCTATCTTCTTCCATATTTTCTCCGCTCTGTTTCTGATGTTGATATTGAGCGCTTCTAATCCTGCTTCTTGGTGTAGGTCTTGTTGTCTTCTCCTCTCTCCTACATGTGCTGGTGATTAGGTAAAAAGCTTTATTTTGTATTTTATGGAGTTCCAATTTTTTTGGTCCTTATTTCACCTTTGATGGGGATTGGCGGGTATAGTAGTACCTCGCTTCCTAGTGCAAGATAGATTTTTATTTTATTATTTATGCCTGACCCTCTCAGTTATATGTTGTTTGTAGCCTCCTTTAGTTATTTTCAGTCCTAGCAATTTGCCTTGTTCTTCCTTTCAGTTATATGTTGTTTTTAGCCTAGTTTATAGCTATCAAGGAAGTAACCGGTGCTTAGGCACGCGGTAAAAATATTCTTTAATGCTCTGATGATTATGTTAGGTGCCTTGGTAAGATTAATTCTGGTTATTCCTGAGGGGCCTGGAGCCTTCTGTTTGAATGATTTTATTACGCCTTTGATCTCTTCCGTTGTTATGTAGGCCCCTGTACCCTGAGTTTCCTCTCTTTCTCTCTCTACACATGGTGCTGAAGTGATCCTGTTTATGTTTTCTTGTAAGATTGTGTGGACCATTCCGTCTATCTCTGGATTGAAGTCTTCGTCCTCCTCTGGTGTTATGCAGAACACTGATTTCCAGTGATTACGAAAAAGTTCTTCTGTGGTTCTCTCTCCTTGGATCTTTTCTCCCCGTTCATTCTTAATTGTTATTTTTTCTCTCGGGGGTCTGCCTTTAAGCCTATTTATTATTCTCCAGTTTTCTTTTGGTATTCTTTCTTCGTCTATTTCCTCTATGAGGCTATCCCATATGTGGCTTTGCCGTTATTCTATAAGATGCCTCTGTTCTTCTTTCCGTCTTCTGAGTTCTTCGTATCGCTCTCTATTTGGTCCATGTAGAATTATTTGGTCTAGTATTCCTCTTAGTTGCCTATTCTTCCGCTTCATTTCCTTTGTCCATCAAGGATATGGAAGAATACGGTATCTTGTCTTTGGTATATATCTTTCGTTTGCCTCAATGATCGTTCTTGTTAATCTTGAGTTCTCTTCATCAATATCTTTCAGTTTGGCGTCAGTGAGATCCTTTGGGACGAAGTTGCTAAGATCTTGTCTGTAACCTACCCAGTTTGCTCTCCTGTAATCCTTCCTCACTGGTAGCGGTACCTGTATCGAGTATTGATTCATGAACAAATGTATTCCAACATGCTCGCTACATGCAAAGGTACCTGGTTGCATGTGGTTGTTGAATGGCAAACTGAGGCTACCTAACACGACGTCTGGTTTTGTAGCCGCATTGCCTGTGACATATATTTGAAAGTCCTCCTCGATTCTCTTGAAATGTTTCTTTCCAACATCATTTCTAAGTTGGCTCGTTTGTTGTTTCTTGAGCGGTATCCATATGCACTGCTTCTGGAATTGAGGTCTCCCATAAAGATTGTTGGGAACCCTGTGCCAAAGATTTTAAATAAGTTGTGCAGTGGTAGGTAATTTTTTCTTGGTGCTTGGTATCCCGTGGCTACTATTATTGGCGTTAATTCCATTTTAATTTTTACGGCCATGTATGCCTCATCCAAATTTCTAACTTCTTTGAACTTCAGCCCTCTTCTTATTGCTAGGGCCGCCCCATCATGACACTTGCTTGAAGGGTACGCGTTTATGACGGTGTAATCTACCAATTTCATTGTTTTTTCTTCTCGATTCACTCCGTGATCTGGTATTAATATTATGTCTGGATCGATCTCTCTAAAGTTGTTTCTTAATGCCCTTGTTTTACCGATCCACCCTTAAGGGTTGATTTGCAGAATGCTGAGCTTTGTTCTCCTTTCTGATTCCATTGTTTATTAAGTTTGGTCTTCTAGAGATCTCTGGACTTCTGGCAGGTCGATCTCTTGTTGGGTTCTGCCTCACTGCCTTTAAACCTACCATTCTTCATACTTTGAAATGTAGTATGGCAGAGAGTAACGCAGTCGCCAGGGTATATTCGTATTTTATCCTCCAATAAGAGTTTTTCTACTTCTTCCTCGTCTTCTTCTCCTGTCTTTCCTTTGAATGCCTATTTGCATTTTCCTTCTTTAATTGCCTTAATGATGTCGTTCTGTTTCTTGCCTCTTGGGAGGGAGAGCATTCATCGTTGTAGATTTTAAGTTTTAGTTCCTGTGCTTCCATGCGTACTATTTTGTGTCCTCCATTACTTTGCACTGACATGTTTGTAATTGTGTTCTCTTCAGTATTGTGTTCCTCATTGATCGTTAGTGCCGACGCTGAGGCTAATTTGACTTTAAGGATTTCAGATGAAGGGGGGTTGTCAGGGAACCACATCTTCTTCATTCCATTTTTTTCTAGCATAGTATTTAGTGTCTTAGCGAAGGTGCCCACTTTCCCAATATTCATCACATGGGCATAGAGTATGCATGTGAGCACTTCTGTTGATGCCCCCTTTGGCACAGTTAGATGGTTATGTGCTTCCTGCATTTGCTTTACAGTTGCCTTAGCCACTTCTGCGTAAGTTGCATTTCTTCTAGTTTCTTCTTCGTTTCTCGCTTCTCTTTCCTTTCGTTCTATTATCTCCTTTCTTTTGGGGCATGCCATTGCTATAGTCCTATGTGGCCCCTGACAGTTTACGCATTTTTTTTGTACTTTCCTTGCACTATCTCCATTTGTGGTTCTTCTGTACGCACTCAGAACATACTGTATCCTTCTCAGTGCAGTCACGCGACAAGTGGTCCTCCATTTTATAGCAGCGGAAGCACATTTGAATATTAATATGCTTCTCGCGCTCCATGTTCTCTGGTGGAATTCTCATGTTAAACATTAGCAGTCCTCGTTGAGATATCTTTGCTGTCATATCCGTTGTTGCACACACAATTTAAAGATATGTGTGTGGTGGCCAAATTTAATTATTTCGTTTATTTTTAGGCCTTCATGATTTTTCTATTTCTTCTTTTATTTCATCTTCTTCATGGGAACCCACCCAAACATCGACTTTCCTGCATATAATGCTTCTGTTTGCAGTTATTTGGGGCGGGATTTAGGACGTTAGTCCTATTCTCTTTATTATCTCTATTCCTTCCTGAGACACTAATTTTTCTACCTCTTTTTCATTACTTGCGATTACGATATAGCCATTTGGGATGTTGATAATTTTGACGAGGGCTACTTTAACTCTCCAAATAGTGTTTTACGGAGTTTTCCTTTCTATGGTTTGGTCTCCAGGTCAATTGTCCGTAGAGGTACTCGTAGGCATTCCAGGCTGCCTCCTTTTCCTAGATGGGAAGGATCCCCCATCCTTTTGCTAGCCGAGCGCCTAAGCGCTCTTTTTTTCGTTCCTTCTACCGAAGTCTATGTTTGTTTTCTTTCTTCCTCTCTAAATCTATAAAAAAGGACAGTGAAAACGTTCCCTATCACCTAGCAGCCTATGGTTCCCTATTTACCTACTTATTTTAGCACTTAACGACCACCCTACCTAAATACACTTAAGCTAAGAAGCGCCTCCACAGAATTTTGGTGTTGTGGTCTTAAGGACCCTACTTCTTCGCGCCCCCTATTGGGGCTTCCTTCCGGGGTTCACTATACCCTACTTTAAGTGGCTCTGGGCGCAGCGGTGGTCGTGTTATGTTGCTTTTAGTCGGTGAAGTAAGTGGAAGTCAAAGCGTGAAGTAAGGAGGAATGTAGGATGAATTACCCATTTAGGGTAAGCATCATACCCACTGAAAACAGGAAGACTCTTCAATCAGTCCAGAAGACGCATATATTTCTTCTTTCTTGAAGTTAATGTTAACTTTAATGAAAAGTGAACTTTTCCTCAAGCTCGTTCAAAGCTCTCCGTTGTAAAAAAAAAGAATCAAAATACAGTCAGACAATTCGATTCAATTAAGTTAAAGGTGTGGGTGTGTGTAGGAAAGCACAATAGGGTGTATGGATAGACAGAGAAAATAGACCAGTGGTGAAGAGAGAAAAAAGCGTGGTAGGGTGCAAAGAGATGCAAGAGCCTGGTGATTAGGCCTTTCACTTTTATATATCTTTGTAGTGTGCATTCTTTGATGTTTTAGTAGATTTTTATTTATTATGGCGTTCAAGCCATTTGTTTTACTAACTTTAGTGCAGCTTTGTTGTGTGATGTGCATTGCTTGTTTGTTTGTTATTTCAAACTTTTAAATTTGTGGTTAATGTTTTGTATGCTTTGCATTAGGTTGAGGAATAAGTTCTTGCGTTTTTTTTAATGTTGTGTTGATTTACGTTTTGTTGACGCGATTTGTGTACATATTTAAAAACAATAATAAATAATGAGAGCAAAAGGTTAGGCTACGTCTCTTAACAGCGTAGACTATTAGGCTTTTGCTTAGGCTACGTCTTGAAGTTGAGTAATAAGTCATTACGGTTTATTTAAAAGTTGTGTTAATTTAATTTTTGTTCTGTACCCTCAAAATGGAATGTCAAGTTGAAAGAAAGGCGCATTTTCGACGCTTGTTGTTATTCATTTTCAATCGAGATGGGAACAATGCAAACGCAGCCAAAGCTCGTCGCGATATTTGTGCTGTGTTCGGAGAAAATGCTTTATCAGAAAGGACAGCTCAATGGTGGTTTTTACTTTTCAAAAACGGTCATTTCAATCTTAATGATGAATAACGTTCTGGTCACCCCATTAAGTTGGATGAAGATCGATTGAACGACCTTCTTCATGAAAATCCTAGTCAATCGACTAGAGAATTGGTTTTAAAATTAGCATGTGATCAGAAAACTGTAGTAAATCACCTTCATTCAATGGGGAAAGTTAAAAACTCGGTGCATGGGTTCCGCATGCTTTGAGCAAGAGCAACAAACTTCAACGCTTCACGATTGCCGGAGGTTTGCTTGCTCGTCACAAGGATACTCGTGGATATAAGGACATATTTCTTCACCGCATCATCACTGGCGACGAAAAGTAGTGTGTTTATGTCAACATGAACCATCAAAAACAATGGCTTAGCCCCAATAAAAAAAACACTTCCGCGATTAAAGAAAGGACTTCATCCATGAAAGACGATGCTGTGTGTGTGGTGTGATTGTGAAGGCATCATTTTTATGAGCTGCTTGCGAAAAACGAGATTGTCAATGCAGAACTCCACGTTCAACAAATGTATCTACTCGCCGAAGCTATTCGTGAAAAGCGACCTCATCGACGTTATTGAGTCCTTCTGCAACACGACAATACTCGTCCTCACATTGAAAATATGACAGAAGACGCCATTCAAACTCGTAATTGGGAAATCCTTCCGCATCCTCAAAATTCGCCAGACTTGGCGCCATCGGATTTCCATCTATTCTGATCGCTCTCCAACAATTTGCGCGGCGTTTAGTTCAATACTGATGTGGAATTAAGAACCTGGTTAGACGAATTCTTTGAGTCAAAATCCAGAGATTTTTATTGCAGAGGCATCGAAAAACTAGTTGAACGTTGGGAAGAAGTCGTAAATAACAATGGAGAATACATTATTGATTAAATTGCATATTGTAATCAATTAAAAATGAAGTTTTTCTAAAATTGTTAATCGTAATAAATAAATTTGATAAAACAGCAAGAACTTATTCCTCAACACAATATGTGTGTGTGTATTAGTTTTATTGTTTGTTCATGGTAAAGTTAAGTTTCCTCGTCGTTTTGGGTGCTTTTCTTCTTTCTTGATTTTTTCTTTTGTCTTCATCGGTGAATTTAGTCATAGATGCGTGAGTTTTTTCTTCATAATTCGGTTGATCCTTAGATTATACAATCTCTTCATGCGTAGAACGACACTTCGTCCTCGCCAGCCACTTGGTTAGCGAAGCTTGGGAATCTGGCGTGACATTCTGCTCTTCTGTTCTGGTTAATCATATGAGTAATTTCTTCACTCAGATCTCGATTAAGTAGATCCTGAATCTTCTGGGTCCGTTCTTCAATGACGTTGTTAATGGGAGTTATCCCCGCCTCTCTGTGTAGGTCTTTCTGGCGTCTTCTATCTCGCCTACGTGTACCTGTGATTAAGTACATGCATTTATTTTGCACTACCCTTAGTCGCCTCTTTTGTGTTTTTGAGACACAAGGGACGGGGGAAGCGAGGTAAAGCAACTTAGATCTGACAAGTGCATTGTAGATCTTTTTCTTGTTATTTTACGTAGACTTCTGGACATGTATAAAGTTCTGGCAGCACCCTACCATGCTTCTTTCTCTATTCAACACTTGTCTATTTTCTCTGTCTATCCAAACACCCTATCGTACTTTCCTACACACACCCATACCTTTAACTTACTTGGAAATTGCATAATTCCATATCTGTTCATTCCCTGAAGATGATCTAACATGGTCGAAAGGCGTCTAGGAATAAAGAATGTCGTTTGTAGATTTTTTCTCTCACCTCAGACCCCGTTAAAAAACTTGTAAGAAATATTAAGAATATACAAGTTAAAATTAAAAACGCTGCTACAGCTGTGGAATTCAATAGAACCTGCATATATATATTTATATAAATATCTATATATATATATATATATATATATATATATATATATATATATATATATATATAGCAGCTGCATTACCAAGAATATCTAAAAAAACATAATATATTAGGATAATTTTTTCTAGACGAGTTTTTCTAGTTCCTTAAAAGAGGATACTAGCAAAGCGGTAATAGTAACTGACATTTTTTGGTGTGTCGTGGGTCAGATTTGCCCGTTAGTTTGTTATTTTTTGTGTGTATGAGTTTGCCCGATTTCTACTCGGAATTTTTAATAATTTTGTCGTTAGTAGAATTTATATTTGTTTTTGGGTAAACTTCAATAGCTCTTGTAGCTTTTTCGTGTGCAAAGGACGGAAATAGCATATCCAGGATGTCTCCATTCGACCGCTTTCATAAGCAAGGGCAGATTCTAGGCCTATATTGGAAAGATTTCATTGCTTACGTCCAGAAAGAGGAACGTAACGAAAATGCAGAAAGAAAAGCACAGGGAGAAGCAGAAGCAGAAGAGAGATAAAGAAAAGCTCAGAGAGAAAACGAAGAAAGAAAAGCACAAAGAGAAAATGAAGAAAGAAAAGCACAGAGAGAAAAAGAAGAAAAAAAAGCACATAGAGAAGCAGAAGTCGAAGAAATAAGTCAGATGGTATCACCCGGTTACTTCCACTCTTGAATCCTCGTCTTCGCGACATATTCATTTCGCTCCTTTCAGAACCCACCCTTCATTATTCAACCCTAAAGGCAGAAATTCTTTCTGCTATAAATATGAATTCAGAATTTTATAGGGTGAGATTCCGCTCCGCGCGAATATAGCCAGGCCAAACCTACAGGAAATTTGGATTCACGCTTCGGCGTAATTTCCAATTCTGGCTGGATTCCGCCTAAGTATTAAATAATTATGAGTCGCTGTTGACTTCATTCTAGGGGATGAACTGATGTCGACCCTTCCTCGCAAACTAAGGGCCTTCATATCGGACATAAGAGCATCCACTTTCAAGGAGTGTGTGGAAGAAGCCGACTTTCACGTTTCCAGTCGTGATCTCTACCTCAAGGAGGTCAAGAAGAACCCTTCCCCTCTCCCAAACACAAGTTTGGGTTTAACCGAAACCCGCCCGAGGGAAATAATGGCTTCGTAAAAGTGGAGGCACCGAGTAAGTACTGGCCTTACTCGCCGCGAGAACAAAAGCGCGTAAAGCCGTCGTTTCTTCCCTCCACGCCTAGCAATTACCCCCGTAGACCAATTGTTAAATGCCCCTAAAATTCTCAACTGAGGACTTCGTTGAGTCACCAGGTCCACTAAATCTCTGCTGCCCTCTCGTCTAATCCACCAGCCGCATCGCCAGTGGCCCCTGCTCCCTCTCCCCTGGATCAACAGGTAAATTTCCTGTTCAACAAGAGTTCCCCAGGGTGGCTCCAGTTTGAAACTAGCGCAGTAAATGGTTGCCGAGTGTCAACCTTGGTTAGAGATACTAGTAGCACCTGTATAGTAGTTTCTTAAAAACTACTCCCCCCCCCCATCGTAAGTCCCCAGCCTAACAGATTCGCTTTGGTGCATGACATTTTAGGTCGTGCCACCCGGTTCCCAGTGGTACGGTGCCATATTGAGTGCCAGTATTTCACCGGATGGGCTGACGTAGTCGCGGCCCCGATAAAATTCTGCTCCGTACTCATCGAACAGAGCGCACAGCTCTCCCAAAACTCAATTTATCAGCCGGTCGTTACCAGAGCCCAGGCAGAGAAGGATGTATCACTTCCGGTACCCCTATCGTCCCCAGACTTCGACCTCGCCACCAATGTTCAATTTTCTGAGGCACGGAAGAATTGTTTTCCCCCCCATTACAACCACTGTGGGGAAAAAAAAGAAGAAAGAGACTGAAATGGTGTGAGGCGATCGAAAGATCGAATACACCATGAAGGACGCGTTAGTGTACCGTTCTTCAGTTGAACTGGAGAGCCCCCCGAACAACGTGTTATGTGTGCCGAGAACGAATTTCGAACCCGTTATAAAGATGGCTAATGATGGCTTAATGGCCGGACATTTCGGCTATAAAAAAACGGCACCGCGAGTTTTTAAATATTTCTTTTGGCCAAGAGCGGCCAAAGAAATTATCGACGTCTGCAAGTCCTTTGACTTTGCTAGAAGGTCGTCCCCAAAGGGTGTCTAGCCTCGCATCTCTTCAAAGACCCTGAAAGTGGTCGAGCACTTCGCCCGGGTCGCAATCGAACTAATAGGTCCCATTCGTCCCCCTACAAACGAGGGACACTCCTATCCCGTTGACCTCGTGTGTCTTGACTAAACGGTGTGCGTAGAAGCAGAAGATGAGGATTCCCTGCTGTCGTAAACCCCAATCTCCGCCCTAATGAGAGGGCTCAATTGCTTGCCTTATTGGAAGGCTTTCCCATGTCATTCTATCGTCGTTTTGAGCCGAATTTCGCTGCCATAGCCTCGTGCCTTAACGACATGCTAAAATGAACGGCCCACGCCGATCAAGTCAATTGGACTTCTTTTGCGGAAGATCGCTTCCACCAGTTAAAGGACAAGCTAATCTCTGCCCCTATTCTGAGATTACCGAATTTTCATAAATCATTCAAGTTTCGTACCGATGCCTACTAGGATGGCCTAGGTTGTGTTCTCGTCCAATATGATGACGATGGAGTGGGATATCCTGTAGGATATGCTAACAGGAAGATGTCCCATAGAGAAAAGGCGTATGGCACCATAGAGCTTGAACCTTTAGCCATAGTGTGGTCTATCTGTTAGTTTAGGATGTATCTCATAGGTAAAGAATTTATTGTTGAAAATGATCACAAACCCCTGGCGTAGCTAAAAAACTGTAAGAGAAAAAATGGCCGTTTAATGCGTTAGAGCCTACTGCTCATAGAGTAGCAATTTCGGATCCTCTATGTCAAAAGCAACGACAACTGCCTAGCCGATAGCTTGAGTAGAAATCCAATAGAAGACCCACCTACAAAAACCGAGTGTATAGTAAAATTCGCGTTTGGTTCAATTTGTAAATACTATTTTTCTTCTTTTTTTTGCCTTGTTGATGTTGTGTGTGCGTTTGTAAAGATTAAGTTATCTGGGTTACACATATGTAAATACCGTTTAATATTATGTTTTTTTTTTCCTCTTTTAGGAAACGTTAAAATTGTAGACATTTTTTTCGCTCCAAAGTGTTCTGTGCTGTAAAAATTTCTTTAGATAGAGAGGAGTGTAGAGCCATCCCCTAGAATAATATTATTTTCCTACACAAAGCATGACGTTGAAATTGAGGCTACCTCCTCACCGTCCTAATCTTCTCCCCCCCTCCCCTTGCCCTCGGGTCGGGAGATTACTTTATAGGTTCGCCGCAAACAGTCTTTATAGCTCCAGCCGCTGGTTGTATGTCTGGCCGGCTGATATCTGCTGTTGACAATTCCCCGCAAGGAGACGCTCGGTTTGTCACGCCCGATAACAAGGGTTCGAGAAGGCCTCTCTCTCTCTTCTTGTTTTGGAGGACTCTGGGTATATATGCACCCTCTCCAGGATTACAGAGAGATTTGGTTAGACGACACTTCCCTGAAAAAAGTTCCATTCAACGAAGCTCTCTCCCGAGAAGTGTGAGTGACGGTCGCAAGCCACGAAAGAGCTGGACATCAAACCCTTATCTTTAGGTCAGGGAGAAGAGTCTCATGACGTAACGTCAACCTTTCTCAACTGCCTTCGGATTAAGGATTGGAGAAGCTGTCCTTCGAAATTCTTCTGGTGACCTCTTGAGGACAAGAGGCCCGTTAGCTCGCTCAAGCCGAGTGTGAAGTCATCTCCCTCTCCCCTTTCGAAGTTCGACCGGTGACCTCTTTGGGACAAGAGGCCCGTATCTCGCAAAACACAAGTTTGAGAAAGTAGCCCCACCCGCTGCTGGTTTGTGGCTCCGCCCCTTGAGTAATCAAGGTCACGAAGACCTCCCCCAAGTTTGCCCTGCTTTACTCTCGAAGTTCAAGGGAACTATATCACTCACTACCCTAAATCTCCCATTATAACCATTTAATATCCCAGGTTATCTAATTAGTATTCGGAACCTAATTCCGTTTATTCATGTACTCATATATATATATATATATATATATATATATATATATATATATATATATATATATATATATATATATATATATATATATATATATATATATATATATATATATATATATATATATATATTGTTGCACCTTTTATTTAGTGTGTATTAAAATCTATTTTTATCGTTGTGTTTGGTATATTCCTTGGTCACGCAGCTCCTGCTATCTATTTAAATCGCACTCTTAGAACAATAACAGTTGTAAGCTTTGCTTAGCCTACCTTATACCCGTGTGCGCATATTCCTGTACACTTGGCCATACTTAGACAATGCCATTTTCACATTTCTTGTAACTACCTTCCTCTTTTCTAGATTTACATATTTCGTATTTAAACATGACTTACATTGATCGCTGGGCATTAATTCGGATTAGGTTCTTTCTGCCACCATGATTAATACATCGACATTATCGCTTTTAATATTAGTAGTATTGAAACCTAAGCTTCGACAGAAAAGAGAGTATCTTCCCCTGAAAGTTTCTGAGAAGTTAGAAAAATCTGGTGTATATTTGACAAAGTGAAATTGTGCAGAGAATGGTTTATATTGTACTCGGTGAGTGACAATGCTTTTTTTTAACCCAGTAAATACGAAAATATCTCCACAAACTTAATAAACTACTCAAAATTCTCAAAAAAAGGAAACTAATGCCATAATGCCTTTAGGAAAATATATAGTTTAGGATTACGGAATTGCGGTGCCCACCTCTGAAAATGTTTGCGAGGTCTATAGCCCGAGTATTTTAAAATCTGGAGAGGAAAGACACTCAAGTACTGGAATCTTCCAAATCTCCACAACTAGACAGATCCGAATGTTAGCATTGAGGCAACCAATGAAGGGAAACTCAAAATGTTTGCTGTAACATTGGTGTTAATGCTTGGCGGTAGGGGTCGATTACGATATTTCCCAAATCAGTTTGTAAAAACTGATCATTGTTGAGAGCACATTGTATTCTCCATGTAAATTCATTTAATTTTTAATCTCACTCATTGACATAGAAAATAAATGTAAAATATTTTCACCAATTAATGAATTACAAATACCATTAACATAAACCTAGTTTTAAGGAACATATTCAGAATTTTGCCCCAAGAATATCACAAAGAAGCTGGCATTCTAAGAAAGTATTTGGTGAATAAATTTTTATGTTGAACTGCTTCAAATCTTATAATTCTTGCTTGTTTAAGTATTATGCATTAGTCTGGTCGTCTGCAGCCGATTCACATCTGAAATTCTTAAGAAGGAACTTAGATGCTCTTAAGTTACTTATACCATCGCAATTTCTCAGGTATTAAATATAAACCTATTCAATACTCTAGGCGTTTTAACCATGCCACAACAAAGCTTTGCTTCACGCTTCCTAGTGCTGTTGATGTTCATTGGCACAAACTCGGTGCTAACTATATTTTAATAGCCACATATCTTATCTTACTTATCATCTTTTTATACACTAATTTATCTTGTTTTAGGCAGTACTAGCTCATTTTTTTCCTATTTTCCAAAGCAAGGTGCATACTTCGCTGGAACTTTCTTGTCTTTGTCTCAGACTTTTCCAGTTTGATTTCAATTTGTAATAATAATATTTAATTCGATAACTTAGTATTATAGCTAGCAAGATACAGAGGCTTTTTCGTGTTTAATTATATATCTTTTGAATGTACATTAATATATTTAGGGAAATTTGCTGTGTTTTCTACGATAGGTTGATTTTGGGGCGAAGAGGGGTGATTGTGAACTCTTTGACCTGTGATGAAGGTTAGGTGAGGTCGTTTGAGTTGGTGGATTTTTTAATTATGATGAGTTGCTTCCTGCGCTGTGTATGTAGGTTAGGTCAGGTTGCTTATGTTTGTTTGTTATATTTAATGGCTATGATTTATTTACTGTTACATAAGCTAGAACGGGTTATTTTGGTTTATTTATCTTTTTATGGTTAAGATATAGTTCTTTTGTTCTTACTAAGTTTAACCATTTCAATCCTAATTGGAAAAATTTTGTAACGGAAGGTTTTTATAAATCTAGGTATAAGGATATTTTTTAATGCATATAAATTTTTTTTTGACATGCAAAATCTTTAAGCATGATTTTTAACAATGGGACAAAAATGTCCCATTAGTATTTCGCTATACCTAAATAGTGAGATAAAAGTGTCTCAATTGTATTTCACACTGTATGCAAATTTTATAACTAGAATAAGAAAAACACTGTATCAACTTAATTCATTGGGATTCACATGAATATTATGTATGGTATGGAATAAAGTATTCCATGTATATAGGCAGATTACATTTTCTACGCATATATGATGTTCTTTTTTTCTGTTTCTGTTATCTGACACATCGTCGCCTGCTCTTTTCTTTTACAAGCAAGTGGTACCACACAAAATCTAACTTCTTTGAAGATTTTGAAGGTTTTTCAGCGGAACAACGTTTTTTTTTCGTTTGAGCGTAGCTCTTCCAACATCAATCATTCTTTTTGCAAGATTTACCAAAAATCAATGAATGGAATCTTAGGGGGATTTGGCTCACGACAAATTATATACGAATTGAAAGCTGCAGTTATCAGTAGTTTTACAAAAAACTTTTCGCCACCATTTGCGGCTCTATAAACTAATCATCTCATCAGAATGGTCCACACCACCCATGTATTGAATATAAAATGCATTTGCTTCCCTACGAGCAATTTTCTTTTATTTTCAACTTCCATAGTTCGTTTTATGTTTTATTTGTATGAACCATGGCAGTTACTCAGTAAAATTACATCGTTTGTGTCCTTCCAGCGCCAAACACAAATTCCTTCTTCACATAAAAACATTTCAGATTCTCCTGTTTCAAGATCAGTTAGGCTTTCAAAACATAAACAAAGAACGTGTGTAATTAGTACAAGCAGGTTATTATACAGAAAACGTACGCCTGGCGCTGCTCACTTTTCTTGCGGATTTAGGGATTATTATTATTACCCTTACCGTAGAAGATTATTTTTCATTTATCAAATATATATATATATATATATATATATATATATATATATATATATATATATATTCATATATATATATATATATATATTTATTGCGTACACCATAATTAAGACTTTGAAACTTCTGTATTACAGTGAGATCAATTTGCCTAATCTCATTTCTACCTTGGTTATTTTTATGTTTTGTTTTGAATATTTTTCGTATTGGTTTATGACGAGTATAACTATCTAAACATGAAGGCAATCTTTCCTCATCAGATCTTTTAGCAATCTTTTTCACATAATAAAATAGCCAATTTACGTGACCTAAAGATGTTGGCTGACTTGGGGAAGTATATACCCGTAACAATCTGCGATTCATTTTGGACTGAATAACTGATACGTTTAAACTCATATATATCTATTCATTAAAAGACATCTTGGATAAAATAAATAATTCTAGTTAGAATTTTATGAATATTCGCAATCTAATTAGTTTGTTTGCATTTACAGATCCCCTGACTCAAAAGAGTCGTATTAATCAGCTCAGGAAAAGGGTATTTGATATGCAAAGGCTAAAAAACATCGATGTGTATTTTTAATCCAACTTTATAGTTTTAAAAATGAATATCAGGACGTTGTTATTATATGATCTACAATTTAAACAAAAAATTGGTTAAGGAATCGTCCTCCAATAAAAAATATTTTATCTGGAGTAAACTTATATTTTCTTCTTGCAAGTCTTGATGACGCAAGATGGTGATACTCCATCCTCTGGTCTTCTGTGGTGAGACGCATTGATAGAAAATTTTTTCCCACGAAATGGTGACGTAGTCGAAATATCCCAAAGGACAAATTATTTCGACTGTTTGATAGTTTTTTTCTCAATTTCAGAATAAAATAAAACATCAAACGATCCATTTTTCTTTGCACGGCTTAGGTGATGGTAGGGTGAAGTTTTAAACATTCATCGAGTACATCGTTGAATGCGAGAAACAAACATTAATCACATTCTACAAATACTTCATCTGACAAAAACTTCAAAGAAACTCATCTCCAAGTTTAAGAAATGTATTCAGTTCATACTCGTTGTACAATGAATTTTTAAATCGTGTATGAATGAACTCTTTGTTCCTTATCCAATAAATACCGAAATCTATAGGATATTTTGATTTGGTCTCTCTGGGCACTTCAATTGTTTTGCACCGTAGTCCTTTAACATTTGATCTACATAGGAGAAATTTTCCCATTTTAACCCTTTTCTTGCCCAAAACACCAGCCAAAACTCATCCTCACTATGGAATAGTTTATCATTATAGCGAGGACTTTTGTAGCTATTTTCAAAGATCATTTTAAAATGAATAGCTTTAGTTCTATTAATCTTCAAAAGTTTGAATATAGTATTTCATTTTCTCATATAATCTGCCTCACCTGGAATCGAGTCAGCTTCTTACGAGTGAGTACTGGATTGAAGATGGTCTGACAATGAAACAGAAAGTCTAATATTGATAGGGAGTTTTTGCCACAGTTTGAATATTGATGTATTGTTTCCTATTAATATACCTGCGGAGCTTCCGCTTTACTCTTTAAAACCTTTTTTTGGTCTGTCTAGTTGTTATTCTTCATCGTTGTAATTGATTAATAATTCAACATCTCCAAGCCACACTGTTTTTTTGCGAATACCGGACAGACAGACTCACACTGATTTTGATGCAAAGGAAAGTGTTGAGTGAATGATCGTTTCTAAGATTTTCCGACGTTGCAAGTTCTTTATGATAGATTTAGGGAATTTGTAAGATATTAATTTTACTCTTACTTCCCATAAGAAGGTGTCTGCTAGTCCTTTCCACTTTCTAGCTAAATTAATGAGTTTCCGATAATAAAAGACTGTGTAAGTATTTTACTATCGATAGTAATTACTCCAAAATTAACCCAAATGAATTTTGGGTATTTTTAGTTTCTGATAAATTAAGCTACCTCCTTCACGAGGACTAGCCTCCAGTTTCCAAGTAATTCAAATGGGTACTCATGTATTTGATCCTTCTAAGTCTTATTAACTTTAACGGTAAGTGGGTGCATAACCTTATTGTACTCTTTCAAAAACATGGTCTGGTAAAGTATAATACCTTTGTCAGATAGAATAATGATTACTATCCTTATATTAAATTTAATCCATTTTTTTAACTTACATTCTTACTATCAGCAATGATTCCTGTCGTCACAGCTTTTCCATAGGCATAAGAAGCACATATTCTAACTGCAGTCCAAGAAATAAAGAAATTACTTTTAGATCATCACAGATATTCCACTTATTATGCGAGTAATGAACACTTTCCAAAATAAACTTCATTGAGTCATAAGTCTCTATTATCCCAACAATGAGTGCGAAAGAAATTGAAGGTTTTAATTACCATTGTGTAGCAACACAGATTTGATGCTAGCAGTGCTTGTATCGAAGAATAATCTCCATTACTCAGGTAAATGCTCGTTTCCTCGCTGATTTATGAGGCCATCAACATCAATACAGAAACAAGCACCATCTTCTTCTTTATAGAAGGCAGCTAAGGCCTCATGGCCTTTACTGGAAGTAGATATTTTTGCACCATCCTTTAGAAGATTCCATTGCTGTAGGCTGGAGCCCAACAGTTCTGCCTTCTCCTTTGAAAATGGCAAATCCCTAATCAAATCATTCAATCTTTCTTGATTCATCAACTGGATTTTTTTTCCTTATAGAGGAACTGGGATTGGAATCTCCATATTATGGAGGACTAGTTTTATATCTGACTTACAATCTGGATATACAACTTTGGACTTGTTCTTATTTGAGAATCCCTCAATATTTGTCATACAAACGTAGCAATCCAAAACATGATTTGTTAACTCACGCCACACCATTTGTACAGCAAACGGCATACCCTTCTGTTTGCCATTTAAGCACTATGTGAGTCCCGTATAACACACAGAAAAAAAATATGAGGGGGGCCCAGGGATTGTCCTGGTCACCAACTTTACAACCAAAATAATAGTTGTATGCAGTTTTCACTCTTTTAGCTAAATTTTCGGCTGGTTGCTTGGAGTATATCTTCCACAGATATAACAAAGGTTGTCTGGGCCATTTATACATCCTCGCCGATTCATGTTTTCAAATTAGTTTGTATATGTCCTGTTATATACTTTTGTACAATATTTTATTTACAAATTAATTGAGAGATAAATTTGGAAGAAAAATGCAATTAATAACTGTATGTAAATACCGTTTCAACACCACAACTATAATTGATAAATTTAACAATGTGATAAAGCAGGAGTGTAACGCAGGAAACAAACACACATAACATATCTTCTCACTACGGTAGCCGAAGCAACACTCTCCATATGTGTAACTAAAGAGTATGTTTCTTCCTTAGGAACCTCAGGTGCTAGATCAATTATGACTACAGATTCGGACTCAACATACTCGATTTAGTATAAATCACAAGCTAATATCCAAGTAGCAATAGCATTGTTGACTAGTGTAATTTATATTAATGTCCTGAATTTTCGTGGGGCGGTCAATAAATTTGGCGAATTTTGTAGAGAAAAACAGAGAAAGGGGGTGGCTGTTTGTGTGGGTGTTAGGACAAGTTATGACAAGTCAGGACCTGCAGCCGCATGCTCCTGCCTCGTTTATTTAAGAAGCAGTAGCTGATCGCAGATCGTCAATCACAAATTTTTCAACAATGGAGAAGGTTGAGCACCGCGCAGTGATAAAACTTTTGACCAGGGAAGGCAAGAATAAAAAATAGATCCATGAACGCGTGGTTGCAGTGTACACCGACACAGCCCCTTCCTATGCAACCATTTCTAACTCAAATAGGGAGCTTCGCCATGGTTGTGAGTCCCTTAAAGATGATCCCCGTCCAGGACGCCCGTCATGCGTGACCAACGAGGACAATGTGGCCCGTGTGCAGAGAATGATTCTCGAAAATAGAAGGAATAAGGTCGACGAAATCAAACGAGAACTTGGAATATCACATGTAAGTGTTATTAACATCATCCACGAAAATTTGGCCATGACCAAGGTCTCTACCCGTTGAGTCCCGAGAAATCTCACGAAACCTCACGCCCCATGATCGACTTTAACATCGTTATAGTTCACAAGGCCAGAGTTGCACAAGCTGCCCTGTGCGAATGCGGATTCGAGGAGCTGAACCATTACCCCTACAGTACAGACCGGCGTGGACGCCAGTTTGGGGACGATGAAGATGTCCAGCTCGCCGCCCAGGAGTGGATTCAACAACATTCGGGAGATTTCTGGTTGTCGGGAATTCGAAGCCTCAGGGACAAGTGTTGCAAGTGCATTGAAGTCGAGGGTAGTTGTATTAAAAAATAATAAAACACTTTTCCTCATATCTCGTTTCCTTATATCCAAATTGCAAAACTTATTGACCGCCCATCGAAATTTTCTTTGGCTAAAAGTTTGTGGCTGCTTTAGTATGTATTCATTGTTAGCACATTTTTGTCTACCTTTATTTATTTCTTGATTCTTTTAAAAATTTCTTATATATATATATATATTTCATATATATATATATATATATATATATATATATATATATATATATATATATATATATATATATAAATTCAACTTCACCGCAGGAGAGAGAAACGGAATAATTTTTTCTTCGGAAATAATTTATTTCTTATTTCGAAAAAATCCGAGCTGGTGTGGGATTCGAACCATGCACAGTGAGGCACCGTTTTGATCTCAATTAAACCCCCCTTTAGCCACTAGGCTATGCGGTTTAATTGACGGTTTAATGGAGATCAAAGCGGTCTCGCTGCCTCAATTTGCATGATTCGAACCCCACCCCTGCTCGGATTTTTTCCTTATAAGAAATAAATTATTTTCGAAGGAAAATTTATTCCGTTTTCTCTCTCCTGCGGTGAAGTTGAAACCTCCGTCATCGTTAATCGCTCGAAGAATAATGAAATATACAAAAGAGATGCAAAACTTCTGGATCCACAAATTTACAAGTCGGAATTTGATTAGTGGAGGGGGGTATAAGGATGGAGCGGTATTTTTGTGTAAAGGAAGAATAAATTTCTTAATTATCAAGGGATTATCAGTGTTGAATTGGCCTTCGGAATTATTAAAGTTTTGAATTCCCTTTATGAAGGCTGATTTAATTAGACGCCTATGTATGTTTATACTTGTGAGAATTATAAATTCTTCTATTTTGTTTCTCCACATGTCAAAGGGAAACCATTGAATTGACATTGATAATGCATAAATAATTTATAATTCTCACCATTATATACATCGATGTATAATTTGTAGAATAAAAAAAGGAATAATTATAGGTCATTTGAATAAATATACTACAGGAAAATATGGCCAATGGCCTTCAGAAACACGAGAGTTTGAGAAGCACCGATTTTTTTCCGACGTGAACTAAGAATATGAATCGAAGTATAATGTACATAACCTTAACCTTCACAAAAATGTATTCTATTTATACATTACCCCATGACTATTATATCCCAGAGAATAATACAATACGTGAACATATTTATTTTCGTCGAATATGAATTAAAGGTCAAAATACAAACATGAATTAGGATTGTAATATTGATTTTATTTCTGATCAAAATAAGTTAGGTTTAAATGCCGTAGGACAGACGTTTACGTTTGGAGATTATAATCCCTTTGTTACTTATATCATGAGCTAATTTACCATTTGTTAAATCCAAATCATTTTAAATAATAAAGCAATAAAAGAAAAAATAATTATCTAAAATTTTATGAAGAAAAGTATCATTACAGGTTGGATTCAAATGCAAAAACTGAACAACAACATTGGAGGACAGAACTGGATTAAGGACTTGAAAACAATCTTCCTTAAATTTCTGAAAACATTTGAAACCTTAGAGACTATTCAACTGAGCCCTATTTTATCTGAATTCATATATTAATTTTATTTTCGAAATATACTGTGGAAAAAATCCCCATCATCGCTTTTTTTTTAGCCACGTGTAGAACTATTTTTCAGCATAGTTGTATCCATATGGCGAGAAAAAGATCACTGTTGAGAAAGAGCAATATATGTGGGGTATAAATAAAAAAGGCCTCACTCCCATGATACTTCCATCATAGATATAGACACACGAAGAAAAAAACTGATGCTTTATGGAAGAATTCATGAATAAACGGTCAAATATTAAAGGCCATTTGTATACAAATTCACTGCTCTCAGGCTCATTGACTACCGAAAAGGTTCAGTTAGACCCTTTGGGTATCCATAAATGGGAAAAAACAAGAAGCTTTGAAAAAAGGGGAGAAAAATTCTGCACAAGGTAACAACTTGGAAATTTAAATGATTGAGATCAAGATTATTGTTGTTCACGCGGTTTCCACGAGTGTGTACAGATTTAAAAGGAAACACACACACGGAAATGAAATGCATTTGTGCAAAAACAGATTTATTATTAAACAACTCTAAGTAACATTTTTTATAGGTCTTCTGACGACATTCATTTCTTGACGAATTAGTATTATTTCTCTTTATAAATCTATTAAAAAATATATTATAAGAATCATAAGCTCATTTTAATCAGAAAATGTACAAACAAAAAAGCGAATAGGATATATAAGAAATCATAAGACATGAGTAGTATTTATAAATACAAAATTATATCACCGGATGTAGTGGATAGAAATAAAATAAAATATTATAGGAAGGTACAAAAATAAAATAAATTTCTAAAAGACAGGTGAAGCGAAAATAAATTGAATGAATTTTCATCAAGCACCTCTGACGACAATAATTCCCAGAGCGAATATTAAAATGGATGCGTTTCTTAACATTGATGAATAAATCAGCGACGATGTAAAATGCTTCAAAAGGAAAGCAAAACACGGAGGAAAACGTTTGTTTGTGCTGCTTCTGGAGGATTACGCACGTGACAAGGGTGCGCAATAGGTTGGTAAAATGAGTCTAGCATGGAGAAATCTCGAGGAAGAATACTTGGCAATGCACAAACATTTTTATGGTAATTTATGTTTGCTGGGTCCTTACTTTTAAAAAGAACGTTATAGTCAAAATTTAATTCATTTTAACGCGTTTCAGTACATTTTTTATTTCAGTGCCTATTTAGGTATATTTTATAAAGGCAAAGAAAATTTTGTGTGGCTTGACTCTTTCCAATAAACAAATAAATAGATATATAGAGGTAGAGAGAAAGACATGTGAGAGAGAAAGTAAAATGAGTTCGCAGGATTTCATGTAATCCTTCCTTGATATCCTATATGTTTTATTAGGAGCTTTTGCTCTAAATGACTCATTTAGTTACCCTTATGTTTATTTTGGCATATGTTGACAAGGTCTTAATGAAAGCGAAGGCGAAACGCTTGAAATTAGCCATTCCGTAACTTACAAGTTAAAGATATTATATATATATATATATATATATATATATATATATATATATATATATATATATATATATATATATATATATATATATATATAACCGCATAATTATGGTAGCGCTATTGAAAATAAGTCTCGATTTTAAAAGGCCAAGCCTAGAGTCGAGATAATTTTTCATTCTCTTCGAAGAGGAGGGATAACAATTAAAAGGCCGATTGAAAAACATTTTTTGTTCTGTCTTGGAATAGCGTTATCTTCTCGTGTATGCGAAAAGAGCTCCTTTCGATAAGGAGCTAGTTAACTATAAGACTGCCTTCTTAACTGCAAATATACAGTCCAATAGCTCGGACCGATTTTAAATGTGAATTAACTTTAAACGTCTAATGATTTTTTCTTTTTCTTTCCAATTTAACCACGTCAGTCTTAGGCAATTTCAACCATGCAAAAATTAACAATCGAACAACGTGTTAAAGTTATCGAAGCCTATTATGAAAATGGACGTTCAAACAGAAACGCATTTCGGGCACTTCGTCTTTTTTTGGTCAACATAATTGACCAACCGAGAGTGCAATGGAGATTATGGTTCATAAATTCAAACAAACGAGGTCGGTGGTAGATATTAAAACACCATTGCGTGCTGTTTTATGCTGTTCAGCTGGCAACATTGCTGCAGTGAGAGAGAATGTGGCCGAAGATCCAGACACCTCTATTCGTCATCGCGCGAAGGAATTGAACCTCTCCGCAACAACGTTACATCGAATTTTGACAAAAGATTTGTCTCTACACGCTTACAAAATTCAATTGACACAAGAACTGAAGACTGTTGACAATTTGAAGCGCCGTACATTCGTTAATGGGGGGCAGGAGCAAAGACAAGCCGATGAAGATTTTTCGCAAAAAATAATCTTTAGTGATGAAGCCCATTTTCATCTTGGTGGATTCGTTAATAAGCAGAATTGTCGCATTTAGGCCAAAGAAAATCCCAGGAAGATTGTTGAATCTTTGTCTAGCGGAATCATTGGGCCGTATTTCTATGAAAATTTTGCCGGGAATTCTGTTACGCTTACAGGCGAGCAATACTGTGCCATGATAACAAACATTTTATGGCCTGAATTGAATTTCATTGATGTCGAAGATTTGTGGTTTCAACAGGACGGCGCCACATGCCAGATAGCCAATGCAACAGAGGCTTTATTGAATGAGAAGTTCCCAGGTCGCATCTTCTTTCGAAACAGCGAGGTCAATTGGCCACCACGATCGTGTGACTTGACACCTTTAGCTTTCTTCCTTTGGGGTCATCTAAAAAGTAAGCCCTTTGCCAACAAGCCAACAACAATTCAACAGCTGAAGGATAAGATAATAAGGCATATTGGTGAGATCGAGGAGCAACTATGCAGAGACGTCATCAAAAACTTTGACCATCGAGTGGAGGTGTGCCGCCGAAGCCTTCGCAGGCATTTAGGCGATATTATTTTTTACGTATAATTGCCATTACTCAAATAACATGATCCAATAGTAAAATAAATAAATTTTCACCAATAACACTGTTTTATTTACTGCTAACTTCGATCCGTCTTAATGGAACACCCTTTACATATATATATATATATATATATATATATATATATATATATATATATATATATATATATATATATATATATATATAAATATATATATATTAACCATGATTTATTCGACGAAGCTTGAGTTTAATATTAAGTAAGAAGGACAAAACGAAGAAGGCGAGTCCCATCGTTAGTCTCAACGTTTCGGGTTATTTCTAAACCCATCTTAACGAGCTATAAAACAAATTTCAAATCGAAAGTTAAATCTATATTACGGCACAAGTACAATATAATTACAAATCGACGCAAACAGCGGTAAAATACTAAAATGAACATTCTGTTAATGAAAACCAAACGAGCACAAGAAACTAGTGAGGTATTAACAGTAGAAAATATTTGAAACAAAATTATATTAACCAATTGCAAACAAAATAAACATAACGGTACAAAACTTAAGAATAAATGGACGGGGGGAATCCGAGTTGAAAAAATACACAATATAGTAAAACTAAATAGAGAAACAGAATATTACCTTACATGATTGAATAACAATGAGATGAGAAAACAGATACGAAATTTAAGATTAAATACACTTTGTTTCGTTGTTAAGTTATAAATAACAGAAAGGATGTCGCGTCATTATTTGAAGAGGGCGGTTGTATTTAATACACGGAGATTCTTTAATGCCGAGACTGGATGTAGATTTAGCAAACTTTAATACAGAAAAATCATTTAATGATACGTCTGCCTTACAGTCTATTGCATGTTTTCTGATGGAGGAATACTCTTTATTGCTCAATGTTTTACCGGTTCTATAGATAAAAATCATGTCAGAATAGAATCTTGCCTGAAGAGAACACACCGTGCTTCCTATATATATTGCCTGGGCAATTTATACTATGCACAAACTCAACGGCTTGAGAATACCATGCTTCACTCTAAAATAATTGCAGATATTTTTCTTGTTGATGAATATAAGTTTAAAATTTATTTTACAGTAAATTTTCTTAAAATGATCGATACACGTTTCCAGAGAAGGTCATTAAAAGGGGTTGATGTTTGGCAACATGAAGAAACGAATTTTCTCGGAGACATTAAAGGAAGTGAGGCGGTTATATAGCCCGGAGAGAAATTTCCTTATACAGAGTTTAAATAAGTCTAATGCATAGTAATTTTTTAACAAAATATTCTTTTAAATAGTTAAATTCCAAATGTATAAGGTAGGTAGAAGACAGGTTAAAACCTTTGATGATGAGCGTTTTAATGGCACTAATTTTGTAAGCTATATCACAAAAACTAAAGAAGTTTAATCCTAGCCCTGTGAAAGTTGGTTTTCCAAAGACACTAGTTTGAATACCAAAGGGGGTAAGGGATACATTAATATCTAAAAATGGCAAACTATTATTATTCTTGTGTTCATGCATAAAAGGAATATTAGGGTGTAAATTGTTAATAAAACTGAAAAAATCTTTAGAACACAAACTTGAAGAAAACCTGCAAAGATATCGTCAACATATCGTTTATACAATAGGAGATGGCATGCATTGAGCAGAGCAATCAAGGCACAGTCTCTCCTCAAAATTGTTAATGAAAATATTTGCAAAAACTGGCCCTAGTGAGCCTCTCATCCCAACACATTCGGTTTGATGATAAACGACGTCATTAAAAATGAAATAGTTGTCTTTGACGGCTAGCTGCAATAACTTTGAGAATGGTGAAAAACTTAATCCATTAAAGAGGGTATTTTTACCTGGAAAAGCTTTAGTTAAAATAATCTCCATAGTTTCCTGAATAGGAATATTAGTAAATAAGGATGTGATGTCGAAGCTTGATTTCAGAAGCAAAATCAAGGCTATTATTAAGAGTATATAAATTGGAAGTAAAAAGGTTTAATAGTGGAGCTAAAAACTTGGCAACTTTATACGAAGGAAGTGTGTATGAAGCTAGAATGGGACGAATAGGGTATCCTGGTTTATGTATCTTAGGTAGCCCATAGAGTAGACCCAAGTATAATGATAAGACATACAAAGAACTGTAGAAAGAATCGCTTAGAAAACTAGAGTAGAAAACGGTTAATTTTGTCTTCTAAACGATAGTCAACGGTTGTTCGTTAATTTAAGTAAATCTTGATGTATCTAACAAAATTTGGGACATTTTTGAGATGTATTCAGTCCTTTTCAAAACCACCACCTCATTACACTTATCAGAACGGGTAACAACAATTTCTCTATTTAACTCAAGGTTTCGAAGAAGAGTAAAATCATGTTTTGTAAAAAGGAGAGACGAAAATTTCATATTCATGATTTTAGGGAAAAATTCATGGGAGACGTGAAATTTTAGTTTTAAGGGCAGTAAACGAACATAAAATTGGCAGATGTTGGATATCGTGAATTAACCTTTCAAAGTAAAAATAATAGTCCAAGTAGTCAAGCCTGAAGTTTGGTAACATAAATTGGAGTCTGAAAGAGAGGAGAAACTTTTCCCCTTTGGAGAGTATAGCGCCAGAGAGATTAACTACACAGTTCACATCGTGTCGTATAAGCCGTGATAAGTTAGCTTTTCTGAGTTTGCGGTCATGGACTAACGAAGTTCTCTGGGCATAGGACGAAATATTCCGGGAAACAATTGAAGAAAAAGATATATATTCTAAAGAAGAAAGAGTTGTGCGCAACAAGCTTATTGCGAGCACGAAATTTAAAGTTATTCTCCTTATTGAGTAGGTAATCCAACGAGAAAACATAAAGTTAAATAGAGAGATTTTCTGTATAGTTTGAAATGTAGAAAATTTGCAAAAACACGACCGTTCCGGCAGATTTTAAGAAATTCCAAATCAAGACAGACCTTCCTTAACTTCCTTCGGAAATTGTCGCAGTGACCATAAAGTTGAAGACCTTCTTATCCATAGCGTGATAATATGCTTTCACCATGATTTCTTCGACAAAGTTTGAGTTTAATATTAAGTAAGAATGACAAAAAAAAGAAAGCGGGTCCTTCGTTTTGTCCTTCTTACTTAATATTTCGTTTTCTTTCTTTGTGTGTGTTGGATTTATTTCATCATTCTCTCGCCTTTATGAGAGATATACATTGTGTATTCGCCGCGTGTTTAACTCAATTTCTCCTTTTTCCTTTGAATTCTCAATTAATTTCTCTCTCTTTCACAGTCTCGATCCACCTTTGGAAGCATGCATTAAAAGCTTGTCTATTCTGAAGATATTTTGGTCTTCCGCGTAGCCGAGTGATTAAAGGATTACTTTTATTTAGATCAAAGCGGTTGCTCGCTGCCTCAGTATACTTAGTACGAATTCGACCCCAGAACGGAATTTTTCGAAGGAGGAAATAACTATTTCCGAAGAAAAAAGTATTCCGTTTTCTCTCTCTTGCGGTGTGTTGCATTTATTTCATTATTTTCTCGCGCTCATGAGATTATTATTATTATTATTATATTTGGTGTTTTATTACCCTAGGAGTGCGCTCATATATATATATATATATATATATATATATATATATATATATATATATATATATATATATATATATATATATATATATATATATATATACATATATATATACATTAGGGTGGTTCTTATTTGTATGTTAATTTTTTTTCTATGAAATAATGAAATATCAACTTCTGACTCTCTCATTTATTTCTCTATTTGTGGTAATTAATATTTGCAAAATATCACCCTGGTATATTGTCATTTAGGGTGTGCTTAATGCAGAAGTGTTTTTTCATGTCTGGCCGCGGTTGTAAAAAGCTGTCCGCAGGTTTTGCCATGCTGTATTCTGTGTAAAATAGGCTATATTTGGCTGGTTTCTTGATAAAATCAGAGCTGCTTTTTCAGTCAGAGGGGGAAAAGGGTGCCGTGCATCATCAGAGGAGCACAGGTGCTCTATAATACATTGGAAATTTCAGCCGTCCCGTATGTTCGCGGTTTTTGGCCCGGTTTTTCGATTATTTAGCAACCCTGAGCTCCAGAGACGCGATTAAAAAGTTATAAGGTAAGGCTTTAACGCTCTTTTACACAGTGTACTACTCATAGAGTTTTGAAAAAATATCTTCTATAGGAAATTACTGCAGATAGCCAATTTGGGACATTAGTACGACATTTTAGAGCACTTAGACATAAGAAAAAATCCACTAATCCAACATACTTCAAAATAGAGCTCTAATGCTTAAACACATTTAGTTAGCCTGTTGGGCAATTACTGCAGTGGATGGGAAGTGTCTGCTTTGAAGTATATATATCTTCAAGAGGGCCATGTTTATTCAGCTGTAATCTTTGGTATCAAATAAATTAATATTTTTATAGATATATAAAACATTTGACATGTCTCACATTTGCTCACAATGTCATCCTAGATATAGCCAGAAACTTTTTTAACTTTTTTCCAAAGCTGTATTACACAAGCACTTTGGACAAAGTAGGCTGTTCTAATAGATTTTTAATTTTGAGAGGTTAAAAGTCAAATTTTGCCAGACAAAAGTGGATCAAAATAGGTGGTCTCTATCAGGTTAAATCATTAACACTTATCCTTTTTAGATATAAGACGGCTACTTTGCAGAAACAGGACAACGTATATTTGCTGGGTAACAAGGAGTCTCTGTAGGGCTGCAAGCTTCCATCCAAAGGTAACCGTATTCCAAGTATATCTGCATCGCATGGGTGAAAAAGGAATGGTAAAGCAAGGCCTTATGACGGAGACCTTGCGTCAGAATAGGAAGCTTTGAAGAAAAATAAGGGGCAAAGGAGTGAAACACAGGAGACGAACGAAAAGAAATTTTGCGACACCTTGAATAATCTTTTCAACATAGCCCCCCAAGATCAATAAAGATGATAAAAATCACAGAAGATAAAATATTTCTTAAGGCACAGCGGGAGAAGGAGAGGTGAGAAGACATGGCAGGAGTTGACATTAGGCTGGCAAAGAAAGAAAAGGATAAACCAAAACAAGAACAGAGAAAGCTACGGAGGATTGCAAAGCAGCAGGACGGAGCTTGTCAGTATGAAACAAGTGTCACCCTGGAAAACTCTTCCTGTAGCTCCTTAACAAAAGAAGCCACTGCAAAGCAGGGCCAAGCACAGCGAGGAATCGTGAGAGAGAAATAAAGAGCATTCTGAGTCCAGACGTCCTTTCAACTGTGGATTAAACCAAGACCAGTGATCGACACGTGGTACACTATTTTCCTCTCTGCTGTGCTCCATGCTTCTGGTCAACTGTTTGACAAGTTCAAAGCCAGCCAATCTTCCATCCCCCGTGCTCGTCAGCAACACCGTATGAATCGCTCTGTAGATTTCATGCAGGGGTTTTCTTATGACTATCCCTTAACACTTCACTTGGACGAAAAACTGATGGCTGAACTAACAGGAAACGAGAAATAGGACAGGCTCCCATTCATTATGTCTAGAAAAAGCGTTGAACAGTTGCTTTGCATACCCAAGTTGCCAGCTGGAAATGGTCAATCAATGGAGGAAGCAATCACTGAAGCGGCGGCAGATTGTGGTTTGGAGGACTGGTTTCGTTCCATATGCTTCAACACAATATCGACAACACAGGCAGAAAGAATGGCATCTAAATTTTAATTTCCGCAGATGATGGGAAAGAGCCTGCTGGACTTCGCATGTCATAATCATCTCCACAATATACTGCTGAAAGAGGTTTTTCTTGTCACCATGGGCCAATCATCCGATCCAGACATTGGTATCTTTAAGAGATTTAAGCCTCACTGGCACCAAATGTACTTGGATAAATACCAGCCAGGAATCAATGACGCTGATGTTACAAGTGTTTGCACGAATATGACAGGCAATATCATTGAGTTCTACTCACAACAACTGGAGGAAACTCATCCTAGAGATAATTTCAGGGAGCTGTTGGAACTCACCATCCTTTTCCTTGGTGGAATTTCAGTTATAGAAGTTCACTTTGCCAACTAGGGACAATGCATCGCGCCCGCTTTATGGCCCGACTACTATATGCACTGGAGATTTTTGTCTTCCAGGATATATTCAGTCTAACCGCAAGCGAACTCAAAAGGCATGAAGGAAATCAGTGTCTTTGGAGTGATGCAGAATTGGACGTCTTGGTTCTGCGAACGTCTCCCGAAAGCTGCGCTATAAAGCGATCTAGAAGTCCTGAAGTTGTTGGCTGCTGTTAATGACAGAGTTACAAAAGGCGCTCTCGACAGAATATCCAACCACCTCTCGTAATTGAATAAAGACCCGTTGGTACTGGCCTTTTTTGATACAGCTGTCACTGTGGCTGAAGAGGGTGAATGTGGATCTGCTAACCATTGGAATGAAGAATTTGAGCGATCTTTATCACAATGAACACTTGGGAGTTCTTTGAAATTCTTGACCTCACTCAGGATTTCTTAACTGAAAATTCCAGTAACTGTGTCCATAACAGAACATACATCGCGACAGAGGAGATTGCGAAGAACTTGATTCTGACTAATAAGGTGACAGAAAGAGACATAGAGCTTATCCAGGAATATAATGCACTCCTGTTAAAGACTAAAGAACAGACACAGTTCATTATACAAGTCGTCAGATAGCACCGAAAGCTGTTTTCGGACAGCCACAAGAGTACTGTTGTTGAAGGACTCGTCGGACTTCAGTTAAGATCTGCCACATGAGACCTTAATTTTTTTTAACAATTTCTCATTTGAACGGCAGTGTACTACTTTTGTTTTAATCAGTATTATAACTGTTTAAGGTGTTGTATGTTCTGCTATTAACCAGTGCCCACTCTCCAGTGGACACTGGACACAGGCAGGAACAAAATTCAGTTTCATTGAGCACACCTTAAGCGTAATCCAACCTCAATAAAATTTAGCTTACTTTGCTTTTTCATGAAATGGAATAGATCAAAGGGGCGAGAGGTAAAGATTTCAAAAGTCAAAAAATAAGAACCACCCTAATATATATATAGTATATATATATATATATATATATATATATATATATATATAAGCGAGGGCTAATTCTGTTTAGTATTTTATGTCAGAAACTAATTACAAAACTCTTTAATTCTAAAAAATTTTACCCTAAATGTTTACAGTAAAGCTCCATGAGCAAGTGTGTACAAACCGCATTGCTTTCAACAGGAAACTTCAATTTCATTGCCGTTTTGTTGGGAGGGAGGGAAGACATTTGTATTCCTTTATAGTTGGAAACATGAATTAAGTTTTGAATCATTCAGAAGAATTGTATAAAAGTGCTGAAGAAATACTGAACACTGAAAAAGTTTCTCCTACGCCGATACTAGAGACAATCATATTTCAATTCACTTTTCAATCACACATAAAATCTTAAATCATTTTATTTTAACCATCGTGAGCATGCCTAATTCTCTTAATATTTCAAGACGCCGAATCGTCCATTAAATTAAGATCAAATAAGTTTTCTTCATTTTTGGATTTTCTGGATTTTTGGATTTTGCGCTTTGGCCATCGCACTCACTTTCATATTCCCATAATAAAATCTTCCGAGCATTTTTAAGAAGAGATTTATGGGTCATTTTAAATGGCTAAATTGCTTCCATCAACAGAACTTATTTCTGCTTTATAGCGTTTCGAGTCTAGAGTGAAGTGAATTTCATACTTTCAAAATATTTAGGTCTTAAATTTCTCCGAGAGAAATATAATATTAACGAACATTAAAATTATATTCTAGTTGTTTAAATAACAGAACCAGAAATAAATATTAAAATATTTGCTTGAATGTAGAAAAGCAAGGATATTGTATGAAAGTGTTTAGCGTTTGACAAAACATGAGTTATCCAAAGCATGCAACTCGTCTTTATATAAGACAAACACAAAAGGCTTTGAAACAGTGCTTTGGGCATAAATTTAATGGTGACAACGCCATCTTACACATTAGATCGAGTGCATTAAGTCGTAAGAAAAAATAAGGGAAAAGTAAGTAAATAGTTTAATAGCGCGCTCTTCCTATTACACAGAGCACAAAGCGGTCGATAGACGAGGAAAAGGTCAAGGAAAATATATATCTTCAAAGCACTCTTAAAGTTGCTCTTAGGAAGAGCAGGAATGAATGGAAGGGGTAAGGTATTTCAGAGTCTCGTCTAACATATTAATAGAGCACGGTCTCCATGGAGTGGATAAGGCTTCGAGGATCTTGTAGGCGAGAAACAGCACCGGATCGCAGTGCTCGCGCGTCTTGAGATAAAAAGCAGAAAAGAAATAAGATGCAGTAAAGTAAAGTAAAGTAAGTAAATTGAGAGCGGGTGAACAGAGATATATGTAAAGAGAGTGTAAGAAATTGGAAAAAAAGAACCCATATAATAAAATACTATAAAAATAGAAGAAAGTAAGAGTGAATCATATGCAGATATGAAGAGTCTGGAGTTCAGACTAATTTCTTGATTTATGAAGTGTACGTGCAATTAAGGAATTAGTTTATGTTTTCATGTTTTTTGTTCACTTGTATTTATTATGTTGATTGATGAGTGTAGTAACCATGGTGTTTTTGATTGAGCGTTTTAGTTTTGTTTACTTAATCGCGTTTAATTAAGGTCAATCGGTGGTAGTTAGAAAATTTCGTGATTTATTACATTCGTGGTTCTCATAATCGGCAGTTTTTTTTGCGCCCTTGGTGGCCCTTCGTTAGCAGGTCTTTGTTGCTATTGCTTTTCATGCGCCTTTTTCAAACGAAAAGCGCCTCTTCTCCTTACGAAGTGTGTCGATAAAGCTGGGGAAGAGTCTGCTGCGTCTTTCCTCTCCTATAGGTCTGAAATAGATATTGATTTCTTCTTCCAGCTCGTTCTCGATATTTCAGACATATATTCGCTCTTTTCTTGAACGTTAAGTTCGAAGAGCTGATCTTAACCGCCACATGGCGTGCCGAGCTTCTGCCGCGCTTCCGTCTACATCTCGCGGTTATAAGTAGGAATTATTTATTTAGCACTCTTTGTAGTTTGACGATGTGAACAGAATGGTAGCTGGGTAAAGGAGAGTGGATAGAAACAATTGCATAAAATCACTTCCTATTTTTCATGTTCAGTCATCTAAACCTCAAGAGGGCTTTAAGTGCACCTTAACCCTTACCCACTCTTTATACTACGTGTTAAAAGTAGCCAGATGGAGTTAGTTTGAGGCCAGGTATCCTCCATTCACTGTTTTAGTTGTATCTCCTCTTTTCCGTCAGAATGATGACAGTTTTTCTTCCCAAGAGAGGAATGACGTTCAATTTAACGTTGTTGGTTTGGATCTTCCACTCTTTTTTTTACTATTTCACGGAGTCCTCATTTTTGCCTGGAGGGTCGGATTTCTGTAAGAATCTAAAATTATTTGTCTCACAAGGTCGGGGAATTGGAAATTAAGGGTAGAGTCGTAGACAAGGGAGGGGTGGTAGGATGTCTGCTGTGTAAATTGAATACAGCATGGAGGGGAGGGGGCAAAAACCCCGCTTGGAGCATGCCTGCACCCAAGTTTAAGATCTGTCTTGTGTGCCAACCGATTAAAATGAACTTCTGTGCTAGAGAACGTAGTCTCAAAGGAACCTTTTGAGGTTATTGTTTAGGCCCAATTGCAAGAATTGCATTCCGCGCTGCCATACTTTGTCGAATGCTTTGTACACGTCCTGACAAACTACCTCAAAGATTGCTCTTTCAGATTTTGCTTTCTCTTGGATTATTGCAATTGCCATTTTGGTGCACTACTTTACGGTGTTATTGGGTTATATGGATTTCCTCGTTTAATTCGCTATTTATCCTTTTTCATAGTCAAGGGCAAAGTTAAGGTTTTCTTCTTGGCTAATATTGCAAGTTCTTGTTCAGTGCTGCCTGAATTTCTTATTGATATCCTTCAGTCTGAGGATAGGTATCTCACTTTCGTTTCTCAACTCAATGTTGTTGGTGTTGGGGGGGGGGGGCTCTTATTTGTTTCGCAGTATTCCAGAAATCCTTGGGTAGTGCATGTTGGTCCAACTGTGCTATTTTCTTGTTCCAAAGATCTTGGGTTAGCTCTGATTTTAGTCTCCTCAGTGAAAGGTATATACCACTATTGGCTCCCGCGTTTCAAATTCGATGCATGACGTCATGGAGTTGTTCTTGGTCTTCATTTCCTTCGTCCATTTGGCGTGCGGTGAGGTTTTGTAACTCAACAGGGAGACGGATGCTTTGTCAGCATGCAATAGTGCATTGTGTATTGCTTCAAGCTCTGAATAAATTACATCTAATGTTGCATCCTCGAGGTTTTAGGGACTGTACATCAGCAGCCTGGTGCTATAGGCATCCTAGTTAGATTAAGCTTAGTTTTTCTGGAAGTTCACGATACTTGGATCGGGTTTTGACTGATACTTAAGAGTATCGCCAGGTGATCGCAACATTGTATGAGAAGCGGAGTCATGTGTTATTTAAATGACATCCTATTGCTTGCAAGAATAATGTCAGGCTTAGTGATACGGTTCTGAGTGATGAAGGGGGGAAACTCTGGCCCCGTGTCGCGTGTTATTTTTTTTAAGTAGCTAGTCCAAGTTCCTGGTTGGCTGGTGAACTGTAAGCCTGATTCTTGAATTCTCTTGATGAGATCAGCCATTAGGATAAGAGGTTTTCTGTTGTTGAAGTTTAGGAGGGGTACTCGATTGCGCCTCAGTGGCTGATGCACTCTGGCTATAATAATGATGGTAACTTCTACTTCAACTAGTGGTAGGACGATAAATCCGAATCGAAAATCGGAAGAATCGAGCTTTTTTCAGGAATCGGAATTGGAATCAGAATCTAGAGAATTGTACCGTAATTTACGATTCTTAAAACGATTATTTTATTTTAATATTAAGAAGATCATATTACAGAAATTTAGGGAATTAAAATTATATATTTCTGATATATTTCAAGTAATAACAATGATTAGTAACTTCAAGTGAAAATAAACATTTGACAATTAATTAAATAGCTATAATAAATAGCAAATATTTAATATTAAGGTAGAACAAATATTATATGTAGTCCTTATTTTATATTTATAATTATAATTTTTTATATTATAAATGAACTAAATTTAGAATGTATGGGCGCCAATTTAGTGAAAGTAAATTTACGTTTGGGAGATTTTGGCCGTAAAGCGTTAAATATCTGGGCGGGAAACTCCGGAGAAATCTGGCGACCCTGGTCTAGGCTTTTGATAAACTAATTTTTTCATTTGAATTACAGATGAATTCTATCGCTTATCTAAACCAAATAAATATGTAATTGTATGTATGTAGGTATTCTACTGAAAGTGTCCATAGACTTGGCCTAACTTATGTAGATATAATTATTGTATTTAAAACCAGTATTTTTCGACCTTTTTTGCACTAACGCCCCCTTGACACTAAATCTTTTGATATCGCCCCCTCTGTCAACGGAATTTCATCGTTCTTAAGTTACAAGACATATTATTTTAAATATAAATTTAGAAGAATCTCTTTAAAACTTACCTCAATATGTTTTAATGAGATGGTTGACTTTGTCTTTTTTGGCTATCTCTTGCACCCTAGGTTGCATCCTAGTAAGAAGTAACCTTAAATCTCCTCTTGTTGTGATTTGCAGGTGGTTTCTTCGTTTTGTGAAAAGTCGAGTAACTGCACTAAACTCACGTTCAGCCATATATGAAGATGAAGAAGCTATGAAATATAGGTTAATTGCTTCCCACTGCTTTGGATACTTTTCAGAAATTTCTTTTTGTAACAAAAATTCCTGGTATGATTGCTTAAATAAAGGCTTCAATTCGAAGTCATTTTTTAAACCAATTACTTTTCTTACATTGCAGGATTAGTTTCATTTGTATAAACATCAGTAAATGGGTTTAATAGCCAGTCAGGTATTTTCATATCTGTGAGATCTTGATATCTACAGCTCATGACCTCGTGTAACGTTTCCAAATGTTCGTACTAAATCAAGAGGTCATCATCCAATATGGAATTATTAGTCTCATTATATTCAAGTTCATTTAAATTTGGAAACAGACACAGATTTTCACGACCAATATTATTCTTGAAGAAGGAAAGCTTGTCCAAGAATGCACAAATTTTAGATTTTGCTTTGATGATAGTTACATCACAGCCTTGCAATTGCAAATTCAGGTCGTTGAATATGCTGAATATATCTGTTAAATAGGCAATGTCCTTCTTGCAAGCTAAGAGTTCATCACTCAAATGACCACATTTATTCTCTCGGAAAAATTGAATTATGCTGTTGAAAAGAGACTAAAATCGCTTTAAACAGTTGCCTTTCGATAACCACCTCACTTCGGTATGTAAAAGTAGGCGATCAGATTCTTCATCATTGTTATCACAGAGCTGTCGAAATATTCGTAAATTAAGGAAATGACATTTTACTTTATTTACTGATGTAATAACAAGCTTAAGAGATTTATGAAGTCGATCACTAAAGTTCTCGGCAACCAGATGTCGATAAATTACGCAATGTATTGTAAAAACACCGGGCACAACTTTCTTAAAAAATGCACGAAAACCTTTATATCGTCCTGTTAATGGTGGAGCTTAGTCAGTCGCGCAATCAATAATATTGTTTATTGGGATATCTTTATCTTTGATTGTTTCAATTTCCTTTGCAGAGAGCAGCTCTTGCTAAATTTTGTTATCTTTAATAAAGCGATCAAATCCCATAAGTAGTGCTTCATTGCCTGGCAGTGTAGACTAATCCAATTGTGAACCAAATTGCTGAACTTTAAGTGTGTCACATAGGATTTCTTCAATGTCCTCGGCCATTTCGTCAACTCTTTCTTGAAAAGTATTATTACTAAGTAGAATCTCGTTAGCACACGTGCTTGGAGAAGGATGATGTACTACTTTACGCAAGACTTCCTCTATAGCTGGTAAAATCAGTTCTCCTCCAATTGTATGAGGCTCCCCAGACCTGACAATCATTCTGGAAATATTATATGAACAAACAAGTCCATTGTCGTATTTTGGGATCGTTTTGTTATGAAGGTTCCAATGGTTTTTCTGATAATAAATCCAATGATTTTTCTGTTGCTAATTTTAAAATTATGACTAATTCTCTTTTATTTATCAAGGAGAATCTTCTTTAAGTGATAAGAAAGTCAGGATGGTGTCATGGAGTCATTAGAGAACACTTTCTTACAGAGAAGGCACATTGGCAGTTGGTTTTTATTAGAAGAACTAATAAATCCAAACTTTAAATATTCAACGCTATATTTTCTGCACTTTCATTTTGAGTTTTTTTTCAGAGATGATTATTGGTAGTTAAACACGGCCACTATAATTCAAATACATCAGCAAATGGAAAACACAGAATTTCCCAACCAATAATGATTACAGGGAATACGCCTAACTCACACCTGGAATAATCGGACACATCAAACATAAAACAGGAAAAAGGGAAAGAAGCTAAATTATGTGTTGGCAAGACGATGATTAACTTGGTATATAGTTATTAAATTTATACAAAAATCACCATTCCTACTACTTCCATTTGTCACAATATAGGCAAATGTCATGAAAAAGATCATATCATCAAAGCTTATGTGAAAATATTGCAAAAAGTAACTAAATAACTAATATCACACAAAGGAACAACATTTACAAACACAGAACTTACGCGGAAACTAATAGCAATCCAAAACAGACGTGGATCCAAGGGAGTGTGGCTGTTACGTACATGTTTTACACAAGTACAAAATGGATGAAGTTTAAGGCAACACTAACGAGCGAAAGCTTTGTGTACATATTTTATACAAGTACAGATTGAACCGCAAACATGTTTGACATTATTGAAGAAGTTATAGCAAACTATAAGTCAGCTATCAGAGGTTTATTAAAACGTCATCAAACAAACCTTTTCAGGAACAGTTTGCATCAAACACGTCACTGCAAACCAAATGCCGCGTGAATAATTATCAACAACTATTCATACAATACTGTTAATACAAGGCGTTTACATTATTAAGCTATGCAAATAATGCATAGAATTTTAAATCTGTATAAGAATAAAATTTATAATTGCACTTACATAAGTATCGACATTAATTTTCTCATGACCACAGAGTTATAAGGTAATCAATTTTCATGAATTATGACTACTAGATTCCCAATTTGGCAGACCGAGAAGACAATAACATTAACACATATCACTGGTATCCAGCTGAATTTTATGTAGAATTCTATAAAATTTCTGCAATTCTGCAGATATTTGCTTTTCATAGAATTGCAGTATTTCTATAGATTTCTACAGGTCCAACAAGTAGGTATGCTATAATAATTAAGTAATATTTAAACTTGATATGGTTAACATTAAATAAATGGCAAACGCTCCGAGTGTGCATTCAACGCTCCTTAAGTGAAGCAACATCTTACAGCGCCTCCTTGTACCTCAACAACGCCCACAAGGACCTTTAGTACCCACGTTGTGAATCACTGATTTAAACTAAAGCATAATTATAAATAACTTTCAGAATTTACTCGAGGTTTGGCTTAACATTTTTTCTGTCGATCATAATATAAAATAGTAAATCGGAATTGAAACTTTTAAGTGAAATAGAAATCGTTAACATATTAGTATTGTCCCACCATAAATTTCAACCACGATTGCAAGGTAAGATTCATCAAACTCTCTCGTCTTTTTTTTATTGTTCCATCCATTGGTATAAGTATGTACGATTTCGAGAATACGGGCTGTGATTATAGGCATATTCATGACGGGGAAAATTATTTCCTTCACTTGTTCTTGTTTTTTCTAATTTCTTGTGGATTTCTTATCCGAGGGTAAGTGCGAATCCTCCTTGTCTTCTATATTCCCCGCTTCTCGTTGATTTTGTGTATTTTATCAATGGCTATTGTTAAAACTCTCGTTATAGTGCGTGTGATGAACGAATCCTTGCTACAGAGCCAGGCATTATAATTAGTAGTTTCTTCATAGTCAGCAGTTGATGGATCAGAGGAGTCACTGCCTTCCTCAGAGTTTGATTCATGTCCTGAGTGGTGTTTTTATGATTGCGTCTGCTACCGCGCTTTAGACCTCGTCGTTGCTGAGCTGATCGTCCTTGTTTTCTTGAAAAAGTTCCTTAAACTTGGCAGTGTTATTTGCATTTTTAAACATCCCTTCACAGTTTTGGTGTTTGTGTGTGCCTGAATAATACATAAGCATGCAGAATAAATGACATAATTTTAACATTTAAGGTAGCCGGGAGGGCAAGAGTAGCATCTGGGCCTTTTGCATTGCCTTGTGTGTGGGGGGGGGGGGGTAATTGCTTCGTTGATTTGGCGTAAGAGAGAGTTCTTCTCTTTTCTCGTTGGGACTTTAGGTAAGAAGGAGCCGCAGCATTCATGGCTTTATAAGCAAAATGGGAAGCCTTGAAAGTGATGCGATAACTGATGAGGCACTAATGCAGACTCCAAAGCATAGGTGTTGCACGGTAGGAGAATGTGAGCTGTAAAGTCTTGCAGGGATTGAAGAGGACGAAGAGTAGAAAGGCAAGCGCACCGACAAGAAGGGAGTTGCAATAGTCTATGTGCGAGGTGAGAAATGTATCATTGTCTACCTCAAAACTAATCGCATTGAAATGGGAACCAATCCGCCTGAGGTTGCGGAGGAATTAGATAGCAGACCAACAACAAGGGAAGTGTGGGTATTGAAGGAAATTTGACACCCCAAGTTTTTTATATTTACATATTAAAAAGTGTAAAAAATGAGAGAACCACTTTGGCTACCCTTAATATCAGGAGAAAGATAAGTATACCTGATAAGACTTTAGGGTATTGTCAAGTTGAATTTAGAAAAATCACCTTAAGGTGTCAAATATGGCTAACATGGAGGCATTGGATTATTAGCACCTTGTACTGTTCTCATGTTTCAAAGGATTTGAAAAAATAATTTCTTTAATTCACACCTTTATAGATTTTTAAGGGTTTTTTTTCTCTAAAAAATGTCTGAAGTTAAACTATTAATTAAGTACACAATTTTCCATGCATTTACGTAAGAATAAGAATGGTAAAGTAGTTAGTGATGATGATGCGATTATTCAACCTTATTAAAAATGAAGGAAGGCGCTTTTTTACGACCGTTACCATTTTATTTACACGTTTTTCTAATGGGAAAGAATATAACAATGGTTTGCTCATAAGTTTAATGTGTATAAAAAGGGCAAAAAGGGGGGATTGAAGAACTAAAAGCCGATCAGTCTATGATCAGCATGATACAAATACAAAAGTCATACCAATAGACTAACACAAATGCTCGATTACAATCAACCAACCAAACGGGCAAGGTTAAGAAGTATTTATAGTAAACATAAGCATGTGGAACAATTCAATAGTAATTGAATTGGGCTAACCAATGTTTTATTATATAGCATGTATTTGGAAATCACTAACCATATATGGAAATGATGTAGAAATTAATATTTAAATGTAATTTTTCGTAATGACTGGAGGACTCAAAAATAAGTAGGGCAGAGAACTATTGAGGAAGGATCACATTTTAAACATAGATAAAGAAAATTATTGAGTAGTTTGTTAAAGGGAAATGAAATTCAATGAATATAAATAAGGTTTTGCCTGTATATTCCTAAACCAGGAGTTTCGGTATAAAATATTCTTTATGAGTGTTTTAATGAGGAGGATTGTGTATATTAGGTGATCTCTTTTTAAACAGACTAATAACTATCACAATTTTCTGTTGTTTTATTTTATTTTTTATTAGACATGTTTCCATTATATTTTTAGGAGCGGATAAACCAAATTTCGGGTTAAAGGGGACACTAAACTCGTTAACACTGACAAATTAAGATGGAAAAGACGACACTTTATATTAATTTCGGTCATTGACTCATCATCAATAGGTTTAGAGACTCAGTTTGGAACATAATATAAATAAACTTCAGTGGATTAGCGTCGTATACACGCTAATAGATTAATGAGATACAAAAGCTTTTGCCCCTCATTAAATATATGTCAATATTTTAGATCTTTTTGTTATTTATTTGATTGATGTTTTAATATTTTGGTGAAATAATACACATTACATATTTATTCCAAGGGGAAATGAAAAATTCCAACTCAAAGAGTTCTGAACTTCGAAAATATTTATTTTAGCAATATTACTCATTTTAAGGTTCACATACAGAAAGGGGAAAAGTTCAGAATTTGGCGTCCCATGACCTTTGTGAGTAATTCCAGTTGTCAAACGTATGTCATAGTTTGTACCAACTTTTAGCAGTCTTCTCTTTAACTTTTTCTCTGTCCATTACTTTTTACATTACCTTCCTATTCGTTAAGTTTCTAAAGTAAAAACATCTATGTGTAGTTATATAGTGATGTTAAGTTTCTCTTGGTCGATGATAAGTACTTTCCTATGTTAAATTGGACAGTCTGAACATCCTGATAATTGATGTTTATAATGTCGTCGAGCGGAGTATGGATCGGCACTAATGCGTTTTATTACGCCGTTTCGGAGCTGAGGTGTGAGCCGTTTTGAATGGTAATTTTTGTATGCCGATGAAGGAGAATTGCGATCATTACAATCACAAACGCTACAAAATGTTTTGGATAAGTCTCATCTTATTTTATAGTATTTATCGAGGTTGAGTTTCTTATTCGAATCATTTGGGTCAGCAGATGAGTTTTTTCGTCTTTATAGCTAGTGTGGATTAATCTTCGGGAGTATAGGAATTACCGCGGTTACCAGTTATAGAGGGGTTAAACACTGATGGTTGTATGGTGTTACCACTTATAGGTGATTGAAGGCCCAGTTATGGGGTACGAGTTTCTTCAAAGCAATGTAGCGCGTTTAGAGGTAATTGGTTACTGAGCGCTAACCTTAGGCTGACTCTATATGTGGATGACTATCCTCTCATTTGATTTTGGCGTTTTAGGTTGGGTAAGAGGATCAATTTATTTCACGTAGGAAAAGGTAATCCCAAAAGGTGAATTTTTGGACTCTTTATTGCAGGGAGACTCGGTAGACCTAAGCTCAATGAATTATTTGGTGTATGTCGAGGATTTATGGCTGACCTACTAATATCAATGTCTACATTTGGCATAGGCTTCGTCTTCTCGAGCTGACAGATGACCTTGTTAATGATGACGGAACTCTCTTTTGTCTCAATTTGAATGTCATTTATTGTGTGAATGGAAAGTTTATTTGTGTGTACAAGGGGTTAGGGAGAATATGAGCACGGAGCTTTGATTCAGGCCTCTGCTAGATAATTTTATCTTGAGGTCAGAGATATTTTTATGAAATAAGATTTCGTGTTTCACGGCTCTGTAACAATAAACAAAGGCCAGGTGTGTTCCCTGTTTCTTAGCTTTGTGTTTTGATAAATATATCTGCACAAGTTTTTCGGCATCTCCCGAAATTTTGGTGCGGCCCAAATGGTCAGCAAAGATAACGCGAGAAGCGCCTTGCTAGTGTCAGTGTGTATGCGCGTGACGGTGTGAAAGCGCCTCAAATTCATTTTGCCTATATAGCCTTTACAAGAATACAGCATTTTCATATATTATCTAGGTGGTTCATGACAAAATGTAATACAATTTTAGTAAATTAATTACAGGTGCATACTTATATGCATACCCATTTCAAGACTTCATAGGAATCACATGACATTCATTTGTGAGGCTTCTTTCTTTATCCTAATCCACCTTGCAATGGGCCATTACAGGAGCACAGTTTTAAAGGGTTTGTCGTTTGTGCGGTCATTATTTAGCATTATTTAATCCATCTTCTTTCTGATAGCTGTGTCGATGTAACGTTGGGCGCGCACTTTACTAGCCACAGGACTTGTACGCATTCTAGCTCGACACAAACCGCTAGTCAGTTTGAGAAATGTGCATAAAGCATGGTCAACAAATCAGCAAATAAAACTTTCTGTAATGACGGGGGCAATTTGTTTCGTTTAAGAAAATCCACGTTTTTTCGCCTTTACCTAGAAATAAAGTGTTCAACTAGAAAGGTTGAAATGGAGATCACATCTTCCTGCCTGATTTTGCGACAGGAGTGGGTTTGAAAGTTGGATTGAAATCTAATATCTTTTCCGCCGTTTGATATGCTTATAAAGATATCGTCGACGTATGTATTAGGTAAATATTTGATAATTTAGACTGGTTAGAGCAAGGATGATCTAAGTATATCTAAGTAAATTGTTTAATCCTCCCTTTGTTAAGTTAAGGGGAGGATTTGGCTCATGATCGCAATTTTGTGAGTTTTGACGTTTATATGTATGTATGTGTTCAGCCAGGGGTGGATTTAAGTATAGGCAATATGGGCAGCCGCTCTTTCCAGGGGGAAACACGAAAATTGAGTACCGATGGCTGTGGCTGGAGAAGAAAGGATCGTAAACATGAAAGAAATGAGTATTGTATTTTAAAATATGAGTAGCTATGATGAAATGGGGTAGTATAGGATTAAGGTCTTTCTTCCAATGTTAATTTTAGGGGATAATTTAGCTCATGATTGCCTGTTTGTGAGTTTTAATGTTCATATGTATGTATGTGTTAGCCAGGGGCGGATTTAAGCATGAGTAATATGAGCTGCCTCTCTTGCTAGAGGTAAAAACGAAAAATGAGTACCGAGAGCTGTGGCTGGAGAAGAAATGAGCTTTTCTAAGTTAAAACTATCAAATCCTACTTGATGTCAACCGTGTCCTAAGAAAGGCTGACAGGTCTCGGCCTCATTAGCATTTATCATGCAATTGCTTGGTAGATTTCTGATTATAATAGTCATGACTGTGCATCCAGGGAGGCAAGGAAGGTAAGGAAGGTCAGACTTTTCTTCGCAGTTGTGAAATGTAATTTTTTAGGTGGTTGAATTACAATGGTAAATATAGGGCGCTCAGAGAGTTAGTTAGCAGCATTATACATTAAGCCAGTACCTATACTGAAAAATAGAGAAAAGTGTTTTCATGAAAACACATCAAAACCACTTGGTAGATCTTCCCTAAATCTAATCACTTCGTACCTGATTTACCTCCAAGAAACTGAAATATTCATTGAAATTCGTTTATTAGTTTTTACTGGAATCCGTCTGACAAACGGACAAATGGAGCCCAAAACATATTTCCCACAACTTAGTTCAGTAATAAGTCCGTTCTTTTCTTTTTGTAGAGCGAAGGATTTGTGCAATATATTTATTTCGTTCTCTATTTGACTTATCTTTATTTAATTATTTATATATCCTACCTTTTTCTATTCAGGTTTATTTTATTACACAATCTTTGTTTTAATTTAGGTATTTATTACACATATTTGCACAATTGCACATGTGTGCATTTTTAAAGGGTAAGACCATATACCCAATAAGCAATTTAGTTTGTGCATAATTGATGTAAAATTTATTTATAAATTTTTAGTTCTACTCGTAGAGGTTAAAAGGTAGGTCTCATTCAGAAGGGATGGGGAGCGGCCACTAAAACATGTATTGATCAGTAAGACACTGTATGTAGCTGAGTTTGTACCTGAATTCAATTAAAGGAAGATTGATTTTGGTGGGGTGTTGTTCTTCATCTTTATTCATTTCATTTAGTGGGGTTTCTTGTCATGATGTATTCTATGTATTATTTAGGAGAAAGTTTATTTTTTCTAGATTTTTAATGAGGAGCACAAACAGCAATCTTATAATGGAAAGAGAGTGGCAATAAGACCTCCCCGATTTGAAACGACAATGAAAGGAAATCGGGGAGGTCTTATTTTTGCACCCTGTTTTAGTTATTTAAAAAAATAAATTTGCTTTTTGTTTGCTTTTCTATGATATATTTGGATTAAGTAATTATCAAAGTAACTTAAAATTTTCTCACAGTTTAGGTTTGCATGTGAATCCGTGAGTAATCTGTCTTCATTATTGAAAGAAACCTATTAAGGAATCTCCGATTTCAACAAATTGGTCCGTTAAGATATACATACATATTATTTCAGCGACTGGTTCCCAGTCTTTGTACCCAAATTTATGGTATTAGTTTTTCTGGGTATGCTGTTGCATATTTAGGCGACATTATAATTACCCAAGGATTCGCTAAGACGAACCAACTGTCAGCATTTCAATTTCCCTTATACGATAGGACGAGAAGGGAAGTTTTTTGGAAGGCCTTCCACTCTATGGTGTATCTTTGTGTCATTCGGTCGTATATGCGTTCGCGATTTGATCCCTACTCTATCCCATTTGAGTAAGTCTATTTATTTTGTTCTTGTGATCTTTATTAGTTCGCCTTTCCTATTCTAAACGCTTTAGATTGTATAATCAATTTCTATTGCCAGAGATTGTTCCCATACGTTTTATGCTGCGGGGCAAATTAACTGTCTAAAGTGTATACATATAATTAGATTCAAGCAGTGTAAATATCATTTAATAGTAAGACACGTATATATTTAACCCATTCATAGGTAAATATAAACTTAAAGGATTCGGTGCTTTCTTCCTCCTTAAGCAGCACAAAAAGCTTATAATTTGGGTTTAGCGCTGTGTAAACTTGTACAATGAGATAATTAAATTCCTACATAGCTTTAGCGCTGTGTAAACTTGTATAGTGTGATCATTAAATTCCTACATTGGTGCCCAGACCCGGGATCGAACCTGGGACCTTTAATAAAAATGAGTTGGGTTAAAAATAGAGGCGGGCATAGGGTTCTATGTACCCATCTTATTAAATCTATATCTTCTTTGGTTGTTAATAAGGCTCTAAATTGCGATACTTTGTTTTCTTAGATAAAAGAGTTAAAGTACCATTTTGCCAAAATTTTAGCATTAGATGGACTTATTTTAAAAGAACTTGATGAGAATGATTTGGAAAATGAAATCTTGGAGGCCTGCATGCGTAATACTGAGATTAGGCGGGGAATCTCTATAGGCGAAAAATGTTTGAAAGACTCAACGAATTTAAACCATCTAAGGTTTCTAGTTCAGAGAGCGAAATTAAGCTGCCTAAAATTAACCTACCAATATCTACGTTCTCCAGTGGAAAAACTTCCACGATTTATTCGATAATACTATTTATGTTATGAATATTTTGAATTCGCAAAAATTTGCATATCTTCTGGGACAATTAAGTGGAGACGCATTGCGCCTACTTGATGGGTTTACTATTTCTGCGGATCATTATAAAGAGGCTTAAAGTTGCTCCAACGTACGTACAAAGATAAACGGGAAATCATTTAAACTCACAAATACTCAATTTTAGATTTAGAAGGACCAAAATCTAATTCTAATTCCCTCTCGGACCTTAGAGCATCTTACGATTATGAATATCATTTGAGGAGGCTAAAAGCTCTTGGTTTGGATATTGGTGCTGTAGGCTTTTTCTTCCTAACGCTATTGACACGTAAATTGCCATCTGCCGTAAGACAACAATTAAATAGGTGGCTTAAAAATGAATCCGAGTATTGCCAGTTGAATATCTTCCGAGAGACCTTGGAAGAAGAGATTAAATTGTTACAGCATAAGTACAAGCAATTTGGATGTGAAAAAACGTTTAGATTCCCGAGTAAAAAACAATTTTCCACGTTAAGCATTATGGGGCAAAATCTATCTTAAGGTAATAGGTGCAATAAAGGCACTATTGAAGCCCCAAACTTTCCTTCCTCCAAACGGTGTGCACTGTGTAACAATCCACATAAGGTATATGCATGCCCGAAATATGTTTTTCCTTCTGATAAACTAAATCAGGCCAAAAGGTTGAAATTATGTACTAATTTTTCACGGTCGAATCACTACAATAATGAGTGTAAATCTAGGTTTGGGTGTTTGAGATGTCAAAAAGACACCACACAAGTTTGTCTTCCCTCATATGAGGATAAAAATAAATCTAATACAATTGCTGCCAAGTAGGAAACAGAATCTAACTCCAATACATTATTCTCCAATTGTTTCTCCATTACTGGCCTACCAATAGCCGGAGTAACGGTGGCAGGGTCTAAGAAACAAACATATACTAAGGTTCTATTTGACCAAGGTACTCAAACTTTTATTAATAAAAAATTAACAAAACGCTGGCAACTAACAGTTTGTCGTAAAGTTAAGATAAATAAGTTCAACCAACAAAGCCTACCAAAGGTATACCACGAGGTATCGTATAATGTAATAACTAATGACGGATCAGTAAATATTAAGGCAGTGGTAATTGACAGGGTTCCTGATGACCTTCATATTCTTGGGTTGAGCAAAGCCAAGGCAACAATTGCCGAAATAAAGGTGAAACTAGCCGACCTGCATTCAGATGATTCGGTTTCAAATATATCCCCTTTGATAGATGGAGATTTTTACCATGAATTTTTAAATGAAATAGTTCATGGGAAAGATGTAACTTACGTTAATTCTAATGTGGGTGCTATGCCTGTCGGTTCTTTACCTCCCGCTAATGAAACCTCTAATTTCCTAACGGGGGAGTAGCCGTATTAAAGACAGGCGTAAAAGACCATGAGGAACTCTGACCCAAAGGCTATATTTCACCTAAAGATGATATCCAGGTCATATGGGACATGGATTCATTGTGACTCATCCCTAAAACTGTCTGTTGCAGAGGTGAAGGTTCACGAAGCTTTTAAGCTTCTGCGGAGATCAAGGATGGTAGATTCGTTGTGGGGCTACCATGGAAAACAATTCACCCTAATCTCCCGAATAATTATGGCATAGCAAAGTCACGTCTACTAAATATGGTAGCTAAATTGAGGCGGGATAACACTTCACTTTTGCAGGTTTATAATATTTTATAGGAGCAACTTGAAAAGGGATATATAGAGGAAGTAAGGCCATATAATCCTAACATATAGGGAAAAAAAATACACTATTTAGCACACCACGGAGTGCGAAAAGATTCACCAACAACTCCCTTACGAGTGGTTTTTGACTGTTCAGCTGGTAGCCTAAGTCTAAATGATTGCCTGCATCCTGGTCTTTCATTGATTAACAAATTGTACCACACCCTTATTATATTTAGGCAATACCCATGTGCATCCATTGCAGATATTGAGAAGGCGCATCTTCAACTAAATTCAAATGATGAAGACAAATACTTTGCCCCTTTTCTATGGCTATATAATGTCACAACCGGATAGTCTGTTGATAACCTTTAGATATAGAGTAGTTTTCTTTGGTTCCTCTACCAGCCAATTTCTGTTGAACGCTTCCCTGATTCAACTAATGCAGACAAAAGGAAGTAAATACACTAGTTACTTTTCTGAAGGTCTTTATGAGGATAACCTGGCATGTACATTTTCTTTTGAGGAAGACTTAGCGTCTTTCTATGAACAGTTTAGGTGTTTCAAAAGAATCCAGTTTTAGTTTGAGGGAATGGTATTTGAATTCGCACCTTTTTAACACTCTTTTCATAAAACAAGGTAATTTAACCAGAGCCATTGAAGGTACTTAGTCGAGGTTGGGACACTGCAAAGGACGAATTATACTTTCCTAATCGGCAAATTCCCTTTGCAGTCCAAAGTAAAAGGAAGGTTTTACGAGCCATTGCTTGTATCTATGATCCACTAGGGTCCTTCTACCCAATTACCTTTAATACAAGGTTGTTGATGAAGAGTCTATGAGAGAGAAAATAGATTGGGATGAGTTTATGGACTCTGACTCCAAAAGAGTATGGGATAAATTGGTTTTAGACTTAAAGTTTAAAGATTAGATTCCCCCGACAAAAATTACCGTCTAACAATTTTGAACTCCACTAGTTCAGTGATATATTCACTAAGGCCTATGGGCTAATAGTGTTTTCCCTATTTGGAAAATATGTGTCATGCTATAGGTAAAGCAAAGATAGTCGGAAAATCTATAACTATTCCAAAATTGGAACTAACCTCTGCCTTATTTGCAGCTAGATTAGTGAAAGAATTATTAACCGCTCTTGATAAGAGTATTAATATTAATATGTGGATGGATAGCCAAAGAGTTCTTCACTGGCTCGAGTCTGATAAAACATGCGAGCCCTACGTTCAGGACAAGCAAGGTAAATGAATTAAGAAATTTATCCCGGGGGTACGCATGGAGACACGTCGTATTCCAATTAAATCCATACGACCCATTAACCAGAGGCAACACTCCAGCAAGCAATTTACCACCTCTTTATGGGTAAAGGGTCCTAAATGGATTTTCGATAACTAAGTCTATCCTAAATCCATTATCTTGCCTCCTGTTACCCACGTTTCTCTAATCGCAATTGGTTATGATTCGGCCATTAAAATCAACAGGTACAGTTCCTTTGCGAAACTGCTTAAAATAACCATCTTAATTTTTAGGTTTTTACTTCTGATCAAAGGTAAGGCGACCCATAAATCTTCCCTAGCAGAACATTTCAGCCATAACATCAACTCCGAAGAGTAAAGAGCTGCTATAGACTTCTGGATCAAAAAGGCGCAGAGTAGAAATACTCAAAATAATGGAGATAGCTCGCGAATGGTCATAGAAATCCTGACTCTAACCGAATTTAACAGCTATCTATGCTTATGCAGGAAGATAGGATAAAATGCGATAGGCGTCTTTCCCATTCTGATCTCTCAAACAGCGTAAAATATCTAGTTATCCTACCGGCTGATCTTAGCTTCACAGAGCTGCTATTGCTTTACCTTCACTATACCCATGGGCATCCGGGCACGGACCGGCTTCTAAAGATAGCAAGGTCTAGGTATTGGATCCCGAGGGCACGTTAAATAATCAAGAAAATCAGGGGTAAATGCCTTATGTAAATTAAGCTATAAAATCGTAAGTATACTATCTCAGGTCCGCCTCTGTTTCAGTTGAAAAGCCATTTTGTACTATCGGGGTAGACTATACTGGCGCCATCACAATTAGGAAAGATAGAAAGAATGAAAAGGTATACATTCTTCAATTCATAAGTGCCACCACGAAAGCTATTTAATTGGAAGTGGTTTGTGATGGAGTATTACAATCCTTCTTACGCACATCCCGGTGATTCACGGACAGGGTTTTCAGTTCCACATACCATATATTCAGATAACGCTGGTAGATTTCGAGCAGCGTCTCTCTACTTGAGCATTTTGCACATAACCTGCGAATTTACAGGAATAAAATGGATTTTTAATCCATCGATGGCTCCTTGGTATACAAGATTCATGGAGCGCCTCATAGGTCTTACAAAAAAGACTAAAATCTATAATAGGGGAAAAAATAGTTTCTCGGGATGAGCTCTTGACCCTCGTTACTGAGATAGAGAACTTCCTGAATCATCCCTCCTTGACTTAGGTATCAGAAGAGCTTCACTCCCTAGACCCACTTACTCTGTACAACTTAATTCTATGTTATCGGAAGCTCCCTCTACAGGATACGTTCGAGGATTAAGATCCTGAATTCGGCTACCTTTTTGCCTTGAATAGGAGGCAAAAAAAGATGAAACGGCTACATCACCAGACCTGGACACGTTGGCAAAACGAATATCTGGTAGCTCTGAGGGAGAAATATACCGAGCGAGCGACCCAGGGCCTGTGTTCTCATATCGGCAACGTGGTTCTAATTAAGGATGACTCCCCTCGTCTATGGCGGAAGATGGAGCTAATAGTGGAGTTCTATCAGGGGCGCGATGGAGAGTCCATGTCTGTAGCCCTAAATACGAAGACGGTGCGCATTACTCGCCCCCATCAGGAAGATCTGTCCTTTGGAACTTCCGCATCCACCTGCAGATGTTCCGTCCGCAAACCCATTTACATTTTGCGATGGCAGGTGACATTTTGAAACTGTTTTTTGATTTAGAGAAGGCCTATGATAGTGCGCTCTAATATAGTATCATGGAAGCCATCTATTCTATGGAGCGAGTGGATGCCGCCTCCCCATTTTAAAGTCAGAGTTCTTACAAGATAGTATATTCCGCATACGAGTTTGTCATTATCTCTTCTGGGCCAAAGAGCAAGATAAGTGTCATGTAGGGAAGTCTCCTCAGCCTCACTCTTTATCGTGAGCATTAAAAATATCACATTGGTGGTGCCAATGGATGTTTTTGCAACGATCTGCAGGACGAATTTTCGATCTTTAGCGCAGCTCAGATTCCTATCGCGAAGCATCTTCCTCAACAGAAGCTGAACAACGTCTTTTGTTCCTCCAAAACGCACGGATTTAAGGTTTTATTGAGCCAGATCAAGTTAATGGACCTTTACCACCTTGAGCAACATCAACCCCACCCTGACTTAGACCTAAATGGGGCTTGCTAAAACAGTGGAGTCGCAACGATTTCGTAGTCATGTATTTGACAAATATATTATCTTGAAGAGAAATACTCGGAGCTAAAATCCAGCTGCTTCCAGGGGTTCGACACACCCTGAGGGGGACCATGGGTAACAGATCACACTAGGTTCTACCTTCTTACCTAAATCACAGAATGGTTAAATTCTTTGTGGTGGCTTTGTTTCCTCGAATCTATATTCCCGAGGCAGACTAGCCAGTGCCCAAGACTTGCAGCCTAGAAATAGGCAAAGGCCCTATCAAATCCCTGGTTAAGAGATTTAATGCCTTAAAGGGATGGCCTGAAGAAAACTTTTCCTGATAAGAGCAAGGACGCTATGGTGTCCTCCACCTTAGAAGGCACGATCTTCTCCGAATTAGAGCAGTGGCTACGGAGCTAATTTTTCGGTCTGCGCAACCAGGCACTGTTTAAGCCCTAAAACTAAGAAGGCACATTCCCCTCCAGACCTACAAGGGTGGTAGCTCCCCCATTAATTAGGAACCTTTTTCTAGGTTGTACCATTCATGAGCACCACTTCGATAGGGCAGGGACAAACTATTTTCCAGCCAATCCATTTTCCTCGCATGACCGCTAGGAGCAGAAATGCTGAGAAAGGTTTCATTTTACATTGGACGTAATAAGGTGTGGAAGTGTAGCAGATAGTCACATGGTAAAAGAATATGGATGAAACAAATATGAGAGTAAAAAATAAAAAAGTATTCGTGGTGAAAGGGTATCTTCATATATATATTTTTTTTAACTTTATTTTTCTTCTGGTCGTTATTGGTTTTATGGATGAAGTATATGCACAGAGATTTTTGGATTTTGTGCCGTATCTGAAGTTAGATGGGGCGTTATTATGCACGTAATTATCAGAAAAAACTGGGAACCCCTCCCCCAAGGAAATTTTTCCTTCCAAGGAAAGTGAACGGTAGGCACCTTATTCAATGGGACTACACGATCGATCCCTGTGACTTGATACTAGTGGACCAGTTCAAACAGTTAGAGATTGGGGTCTTTAATGTTAATAAAGTTTTCACTGTTCTTAAACCCCTTTGTATTCCTTATTTAACCAGTGCTTGTGTTCTCCAGTTGCCGAAAGGGAATTTAGGTGGAAGGTGGCCGAGAATTTTCATGGCAGCGATCACTTTCTCATTTAAATATCGTTTGCGGAGCCACTGGAAGCAAAAAATCTACCTATGTGTTGCTTATATGGGTCACCATAGCTCGCATTCGAGAAATGGATGGATTTCTCTATCCTAGAGGAGATTAGATCACTTGATTAAGCCGTTAGGTTCTATTCAGACATCATTCTCGCCCGGGATATGACTCCTCTTTCTCGAAAATCTGTGGGTGTTTTGCCTCTCTTCTTCTCTCCTGATCGAGTGGAACCTTCACACAGAGCAAAAAAATATGCCCAAAAGTGCTGAAAGTACCATCCGAATATTTTTACTCCGTGTGAATTTCTCGGGGCGACGTCTAGATTCAGTTTCGTAAGCAGGCTCACCGCTCTTTACGCGGTCATACGTGTGTTGACTCAATTTTGAGCAGCCTTTTTCAGAGATACGGAACTGTATCAAAAGAATTCGTGATATGTTTTCGCAGATACACACTACATCCCTTAATCCATGAAGACTGATCCACCATCTCTAATTCCGAATCTCTGGCAGAGTCCTTCGTGACCTCTTTCTTTGTCTTATCTAGCCGAAATGCTACTTTACCAGCATTCAAAGCACATCGCACCTTCGGGAAAGGCCACCAACTGGACTTAGTTTCCAGAAGCGGCAAACCTTTTAACGATCTCTTTACTCCAAAAAAGCTGCATTTTGCTCTCGCTTCGTGCACGAATAACTCCTCTGGTCTTGGCGATATCTCGAACGACATGCTTCAACATCTAGAGCCCATCTGGCGACTGCCTTTTGGGGCAAATGTCGCTCCAATTAGATATATGCCTAATGCTATACTAGATTTAAATTAATCAAAATGTAAAGAAAAAAACAAGGGAAAAACAAACAAGAAGCAAAAAAGCAATAACAAGAAGAAAGCACGGAAGGAAGGCCAGTCTCTCACCAGCGCAGGGACATGCAACCTAGAACAGAGTTAAATAAAATTGAAGAGGCCAACCTCCTCCAAAATTTTCAAATAGTCTACAAGTCTGTGTATACGAAGCTGTTACGATTAAAAAGGAAAGCGGTAGCGATCCTGCTTTTTCCGATGCAGGGACAGATAACGTGCACGAAGATCAACCAGACTGGGACACTCAGCAAGAATGTGCCCAAAAAATCTGGAGGACAACGCAGATCTTAGTGTGACGTATCGCATGTCTCGTTTCCTTGGGAAGAACTCGTACACACCGGTCATCGGTGTGGTTGAGTTCTTAAAGGAGGAGAGCCTCGTCCATAGTATTTAATTATTTAAACTTCTGCCTAAATAACCAGGCCCCGGTGGAAGTTTCACTTATGCACCGCAGCATGCCTTTTTTCTGTGGTTTTGTTGGTTCTTTTTATTTAATTTATTAGCACATTTTTGTTTTTTAATGTTTTGCTTTTGTTAGTTTTTTTTTTAAATGTAGGTTTATCTCTACTTTTGGCAGCTGCTCGAGTGTATTTTGGGTATCTATATTATGGTTACGATACAAAAATTGTACCGCTAAATTGAGATGAACAGGGGTCTATACAAGACGATCGTTTTTGTTTTAAACAAGATATTTTCAATAAGATATAAGCATTCTAATCACTTTATTACAATCTTCGCCTAGTAAGGGGCACGGCGATTTGCCTTTCTGGACCCCATGCTGACGGGACTCGGCACCCCGTCCGGCCACAGATTAGCTTCTTATCATTCTTTTTGACACCCTGCTTCCTCACTTTCCTTACAATCTCTCCTACAACTTTCTCTGGCCGGCCTCTAATTTCACAAGGTAGATGCCAGCCAGCTTTCTCTCACTCAATCATCCCGATTTAGGGTGGTGAGTTTTAACTACCTGCTTCTTCTCCCACCTTAATCTTCCTAGCATCCATTTTCTTCATTTATGTAGCCTATTAATTTTACGCCAAGTCCAAGGTGGAGCTGCCAGGCTGATGGGCTGCCTGGCCATTGGGAGGGAGGTGTGGCCTCAAACGGTGGCAGCCAGCTTAGTCGGCCTCTTATTCCTCCCTTGCAGAGTGGTCTACTACAGGGAATGATTAGCGTTTGCGTCTCGCAATTACAACTGGGCCCCAATGCCCAGCAATAAAGATCTTAAAAGACCTAAATCTCATTTTTGGACTGATCTCTCTGGTACATGGACTGAATCTTTGACTTAGTTCCTGTACCAGATTTGGATTTGGATGCTCCTTCAGCTCCTCCTATTACTTATAGCGGAGCTACAGCAGACAAGCCAGATGAGGTGTTTGCTCCTAGTTCATTTCTTCCTGCTGCTGATAAACCTAAAAGTTCAGACTACACACTTCTATGCAGAATATCGCAGCAGAACCTACTGAATTAGGCACTGAAACTAAATGGAGTACCATGGTTTCCACAGATGAAAACAATACAGACAACCATACTGAAACTATAAATGAAAATGACAATCAAGGCTTCAGGGAGATTCCCATACAACAATCTAATGCTCAGGAAGTGGCTCCGTCCACTACTTCCTAAGACACTAGACTCAAATGTTGTAACACTGGAACCTTGCGTACCACGTTACACTTATAGTCTAGGTAGGTCCACAGCTGGAAATCCTTGGATTCCGGTAGTGAGGCGTAAAAAGGGACGACAGAGACGGCATCAAGTGCAAGCTACTTTTGATTTTTGTTGTGCAATCACAGCTCCAATTCGCTACTCTGAGAAATACTTTCTAATCCAGTTTCCTGGATTAAAGTTAGGTATAGATTTAAATAACATTAAACTTGATCAAGACATCCAGTCTAAAGTTGGCCAGACATTAAAAAATGTCAACACTACAAAAAGTTCTTTACTGGTGGAGGTCCAAACTAGTGTGCAGGCCACCAAGATCAGATCATTAAAGTCTCTAGCGGGAAAGCAAGTCGCTGTTACTTCACACCGCTAATCTAATACTTTTAAGGGTGTAATTCGCACTCCTACACTACCGCAGTCATCAGAAGAGGAGATACATGATTATCTTGAAGGACCAAGGTGTCACAGATGTCTGTAGAGTACAACAGAGACTAGATCGACAATAAGTACCAACCCGACACTTATAGCCTGACATTTTTAGCCATGTAGCAAAACACTACCGTAGAGAGGTATACACATGTGCCGGATATAGTGGTGGAGGTTATCGCAAGGATGCATAAGTGAGGTGTCTTGCTTCCATTGTAAGGGACCTTACTACAGTAATGATAAACAATGTCCAAAATAGAAATGTGAGAAAGATATCTTGGACCTACAGATAAGGTAGAGAATTCCGCGTTTTGTTGCTCTTTAAAATTCTTAGACCCACAGCATATCTGAACATTTATACTCTGCTCCTGCCCAAGAGGGAAATGTTGCAATTAACAGTACAGTTGCCTCAGCAAGGATCACACCTAATCTTCCTACAACGTCAAGAAATGCACATACTACCTCAACATCCATGTCACAGAGATGTCATCAGCACTCTGGAGCTATCGTAGATGTGTAACATGGAACAGGACCTACTCTTCTTGTGAAACTAAGGGATCTCCTCCTAAAGTACAATCTTCAAATAAAATGGATGCATCTCCTATTTTAAAAAAAACAGAACGAACAGTAAAGCAAATAAAAGACCATCTGTGTCAGTTTGAAGACCCTCACACGCAAACAAGATCACCTTCACGATCGCGAAGGACTACCTTTATTTCACCTAAAGAACCTAACAGTCACAGACCCAATCTCGCCTGGAACACAACAGTATGCAACTTCAAGACTGGAACCCCTAAATACCAGCCTAGTGAGACTTCTGAGACTGCCCTGCAACTGGAGACTCGTACTACTCATGGTACAAAAAAAAAATCTCCTTACTTTGCCTATAAAACCACCACGACCCCCCAAAATATCATGTTCCACCTCGTGTACCGAGTACACTCCCAAATGCACTCTTAAATGATAATACTTTAACATTCAAACCAATACTTCTTCAACGATAGACCTGGCTATCTGTTCAGCAGATAGTAACCTTGATTTTGAATACTCGGTTATCTCATCGTTGCATGTTAGTGAGCATTACCCGATTAAACTGAATCTCCCAGACCCTGCAAACATAGCTGACAGCCCTGATCGCTATAATATTGAAAAGGTTGATTGGAATAATTTTTTTGCTGCAACACAAACAGTCCTGAAATCAGAGGATATTATGGATATAAATGTCCTCATGGATACCATAGTTACAATCTTCATTTCAGCTGCTACACAAGCATTCCCTCTAAAGTCTGAATTGAAAGGACGAACTCCTGTGCCCTGGTTTAGGCATGAATGTAAACAAGCATGTCGTACTACCCTAAGTACAGAGAGGGCTATGAGAAGGAACCACTCAGGGCAAACTAAAATTAACTATAATAGAATCAAAGCACATTGTCGTCTAGTTTTTAAGGAAGCTCGGCAGCACTCATAGAAAAATTCTGTCCTTAATTACGTCCCGATTGTCATTGCATCAAGTATGGAAACGTATTAGCAAAATATCTGGTAAATTTACTTTAAATCTTACTCCAGTACTACTTTCTCCTGATCGAGACCTCATGGGTGATCATGCCGCTGTGGAAATTACTTTGCACATCATTTTAGCAATATATCTGGCGATCATAATTACTCTGGCGCCTTTAAACGACATAAAGAAACTGTTGAGTCTAGTCCACCTTACTTCCATTCAAGAACTTCTGCTCAAAAACATTACAATCTACCTTTCCCATATTTGGAATTCGCATATGCTTTGTGAATGACGCATGAGAGTAGTCCTGGCACTGATGTTTTTACATATACTTTCAACAAACATGCTCACCCATTCCTAGGAGAATTGCTCTTGGGAGCTTATAACAAAATATATACAGAGGGAATTTACCCACGGAGCTGGGATGTGGAATTTGTATTTCCCATTCTCAAGCCGAGGAAGGATTTATATATTCAAGGAAACTACAGACCCATCACACTGACGGGCTCTACGTGTAAGTTGATGGCGAAACTGGTTAACAGTCGGTTTTATGACTGTCCTTGAACAGGAAGGCCATTTAACTCCAGAGCAATCAGGTTTCGGTCGTTGACGCAGCACCCCAGACTACCTGATTCAATTGCAGACAGATATTATAGCAGCCTTCAACTCTCGTTTGCATACCATAGTAATATTCCTTGATTTACAGAAAGCCTACGATATCGCTTGGAGGAAAGATATTCTGCAGATAATATATTATTTTGAGTTTAGAGGAAATCGGCCCATCTTCATTCAGAACTTCTTAAATAATAAAAGTATCCAAGTATGAATTGGCCGCGCCACGTCCGACCCTAAGTTATTAACCCAGGGAGTGCCTTAAGGCAGTGTTTTGTCTTGTACCTGTTTCATTTTAGGAATTAATAGAATCTGTAATTCTCTTCCGAACAGTTTGCATCAACTTTGTATGTTGATGACTTGGCAATATATGCATCTGGTACAATCCCGCATCTACTTGAACGTCTTCAGGTTGCTCTACGTAACCTTAAGGAGTGGAGTAATAAGATGGGTTGTACCTTTTAGGTTTTATTGCAACAAAACTCATTGAAAAGTAAAACGGTTATCATCTGACCGACCGACCAACCTACCGATCGACATAATACCATATAGGAGTCGCTTTCACGCGACTAAAAATATACTTGTTTTAGAAAAGAAAGGGAAATTTAGCAGCACGAATACAACTTGAACATGTAAGTAATTGCTAATGTGAAAATGAAATGTGAGCTTCTTACTCAAAAGCCTAAATAATTTATTACTAGTGAAACAACTATTTGCTTTGCTTAGATTAAACTTGAAAGAAAAAAAGCAAAATTAGCTAATTTTTCTTCCATATTTTAGTTTTTTTGTTAATTATTCAGCCCAAAATTGAGCTATACCCCCTCTCTTCCCCAAACTGAAACTACTACCGTCTAACTTTCTCTAATTAAATTCATTATCTGAAACGCATTTGTGAATACCAATTTAGTTGCAGGACACTAATTTTTCTAGTCATTTGGATGCCCTCCACTTAGAGCAGTTTATTCTATTCCCTCCTGTATTCTTCCATCAGGTTATCCTTTGCCGCTTTCATTCCAGAAGGATGTTTGAGTTCCCTGTTCTCTTTGCTGGTTTCATTCCAGAAGGGTGTTTGAGTTCTTCTGTTCTCTTTGCCGGTTTCAATCCAGAAGGGGGTTTGAGTTCTCCTGTTCTCTTTGCCGGTTTCATTCCCGAAGGGTGTTTGAGTTCTCCTGTTCTCTTTGCGGTTTCAATCCAGAAGGGTGTTTGAGTTCTCCTGTTATCTTTGCCGATTTCATTTCAGAAGTTACTCGTGATCTCATCTTCTCTTTGCTGGTTTTGCTCCAGGAGGATGATCGACTTCTCCTGTTCTTTGATGGTTTCAATGCAGATTAATGTTTGAGTTCTGCCGTTGTGTTTGTTGGTTTCCCTCAGGCAAGGCGATTGATTTCTCATTTTCTCTTCGGTGATTTTACTTCAGGAAGATTATTGACTTCTCCTGACTCTTCCATGGTTTTGCTCCAGGAGGTTGATTGACTTCTCCTGTTCTCTTTGCAGGTTTTGCTCTAGAATAGGAATTGATTTCTCCTGTTCTCATTGCGGGTTTTGATCCACGAAGGTGATTGACTTCTCTTGTTCTCTTTGCTGGTTTTTCTCTAGGAGGGTGATTGACTTCTCTTGTTCTCTTTGCGGGTTTTACTCCAGAAGGGTGATTGAGTTCTCCTGTTCTGTTCGCTGATTTTACTCCAGAATGTTGTTTGAGTGCTTTTCTTTGCTGCATTCGCTTCAGAGGGCTGTTTGTGTTCTCTTCTTTTTGCTGGATTTGCTTTTTAGGATGATTGAGTTCTCCTGTTCTCTTTGCTGGTTTTGCTTCAAGAGGTTGATTAAGTTCTCCTCTTCTCTTTGCTGGTTTCGCTCCAGAAGGTTGTTTGAGTTCAGCTGTTCTCTTTGCTGCCTTCGCTCCAGAGGGCTATTTGTGTTAATCTGTTCTCTTTGCTGATTTCGCTTCATAGGACTGTTTGTAATTCTGTTTTCTTTGCTGATATGGTTTCATAGAGGTGTTTGTTTTCTCTTCTCTTTACTGGTTTTGCTCTTTAGGTTGATTGAGTTTTACCGTTCTCTTTGCCGTTTTTTTTTCCAGGAGTAGTATTGAGTTCTACTTTTCTCTTTGCTGATTTTGCTCCAGGAACGTGATTTGAGTTCTCCCGATCTATTTTCTTGTTTCTCTCCAGAGAAGGGTTTGAGTTCCAATGTTTTCTTTACCATAAATTTATTAGAGAAAAAACGATTTAATTAATTTCTCTATTTTGGTGTACGAAACATATCTATTCCAAATGTATTAATGAATATCGTAAATTTTTTGCATTTTCCTCATAAGGAGAAAGGAGCAAAAATGCTGCAACTGCTTTTGAATAATTTCGGTCCCTCCGTGTTACGGCGCGCGTCCCCAAATGTATGAAATCTTTTGGCATTTTAGGGTGATTTACACGATATAGCACTTGAAGTTCTTTTTAACTTTCTTCGCTATATACGAGATACTTCAACACGTTTTCACTTCCTATTTTTTCTAATGTATTTACAAACCACTCCCAACAAACTTTTGGGCCTAGATATCTTCGTTATCTTTTTCTAGGTAGAATTAATTGATAATAATATAGTTTTCCTACAATTCTATTTTTTTATTTCTCACCTTGTCCAACATTAGAACTCTGTGGACATTTTTCCCTTAATCTTCAGGAATTGTATCAGTTACTTGGTTTCCTTTTCAATTTTAAAGTGTGAGTTACGTTTTTTGATGTTTAGATCTCTTTTGCAGTCTTACGTATCACTTTGGGAAGAAAATTCCATTAATGTATCATCGTGTTGATGTCTGTTTTTTTTTGTTGTTTTTTTAATTTTAAGAGCTCATCTGGCGACTACCTACTTGGGCATAAGTCGCCGTACTCACCACTGCCTAGTACTAGAGTACTTTAAAATAACTTGAAAAAAAACGACAATAAAAATAAAGGAAAAAGTCAACAAGCAGGAAGCAACTTCCGGCGTCGGGGGGAGCTACGCCTCCGCCCCCCCCCCCTTGAGCACGAAACATGCGACTTACAAGGAAGAAAAAATCTAGTTAAATAAAGGAGAGAGGCCGGGCTCCTCCAAAAAGTCATGAAGTCCAAAAGTCTATGTGCACGAAACCGTCCTGAGTACAAGGGATAAGCGGTATCAACCACACTCGGCCTGGTACCGGGACAGGTTACGTGCGCGAAGATCGCACAGACTGAGACATTCAACAAGAATGTGCTGAACATTCTGAAGAACAACGTAGTCTTTATAGTAAGGCGCAGGCGAGCCCTTCATCAAATTGCGGTGCGTTCTGTGAGTGTACCCAATTCGGCTATGAGAGAAAACAACCTGAAGCCTTAGCGAGATTGGGGGGTAGGTCCATTAGAACAGTCGGTGTGCAATGGCATGCAACTTTAAGTTCCCTTCGACCGTCTCCCATCTTCTTTGTAGAGCAGCCCGGAGAGCTACCCGTATTCCTCATATGTAGTCGGTGTGAGGAAGAGCGAAACACTGCTTCGGTCGCCCAAGTTTCGCGGACTCTTTGGCGCCCTCATCGTCGCGCTCATTCCCCGCAATTTCTACATATTTATGAACCCAGTAGAAGACAATCTTGACATCCGCCCGGCTTGCCAAAACAGTGGCGTCACGAATATCGCGAATCATGGGATGCGTAGATTCAAATACCCCGAGAACACTCGTGGCGCTTCGTGAGTCACTATAAATCACAATTTGGTCTCCCCACCGGGCACTTCACATAATTTTTCGTACCAAGGTGGTGTTTTGCCATCAGTTTGGCCATGAAGACAGATGCAGCGTCTGGCAAAGCCCCGCTGACTTCAAACAAGGGAGATACGGCGTGGAAGCCGACCCCATCTTGGGACTTATAGCCATCCATATACACTGTCCCTGTTCCAGCATGACACGAGGTGTGGTCCAAAAAGTTCGAATGCAGTACTCCTGGGGCTGTAGAAGCTTTGGAAACAGAGGCATGGTGACAAATATCCAGAGGTGATACCATTTAGGGTGGCCTCCTTAGCGGAACAAGAGGCAACACCGGCCCGAGAGCTATACCTAGCTCTTGCAGGAGTATATTAGCCCTAAACCCAAAGGAATTAGGGAATGACTGGCGTCTCTCAGCGGCATAGGCATCGTCTAAATCAGCTGCGGGTGCAGTGAAAGCTGTTGGTGACTGAGGGCGGCGCCAGGCTCACGCTTCAAGCGAATAATGCACTGTGCACGTTGTAGAGTAAGTTGGATCTCCCCAGCATAGAAAAGTAGGCTCTCAATAGTGGAAGTTCGTAAGGCACCGGTCGCCAGGCGAAGGGCGGTCTGGTGGATAGAGTCCACCTTCCGCAATACATCTCAGCTGCGGATGCATAAAACTCACATCCGTAGTCGAGCTTCGAACAAACAAAGGATCTATAAAAAATTAAGGCAATATCTTTATCAGCGCCCCAAGCGCGTAACGTCACGGAAGGAAGAATATTCATGGCGCGGGTACAAGAGTCCCGAAGAAGGAAAAATGTTGAGTAGTCCAACTTATGCTACCGTTACTTCCACCACCAAAGCTCCAACCCCCGAATTAACTTTTAAACCAACATTCGACCTAACAGCCCTCAACAAAACCTCAATATCCAAGGAAAACAGACTAGGAGCCCTAGAAAGCCTAAAATTAAAACTCCACTACGTCCAACCTGAACCACCAACCACTAATTACCCCGAAAACGATCTACCTAAAGCGCAATCACACAAAAGCCCCAAAGAATTCCCTAAATATGCCACTTACTCCTCCTCACAAACTAAAAGCCCAGAAGTGAGAGCAACCCAAAGAAACAACTCATTAAACACAGAAAACTATATGTTACGATAGCGAGCTACTGTCACCCCTCCACAACAAACTCATAAACCAACAAACACTAACACCAGACTCTCATTGCTGGGTATCTCAAGCCGAGAAAACAGCACCATTTGGCTCAAGCATATCAACACAAAATAGAAATACAAAGCCTCCAAAAGACGCTTTCCTATCCCAAATATCACACAAAGATTACCAACCTCTCCACCAAGGTCCACATATTTAAATATAAATATAGAAGAATTAACAATAAACAAGGAACTCGATACCAATAAGAATGCCTCCACGCATGCAGACCCATTGTCAATACAGTGTTCACAACGAACACTTTCGCCCGCTAGCCAAAGAGAAATACCTCTACTAAGCACCCAGCGCAACACAAAACCAAAGCTGCAACGCCCAAAGGTAAAATATAAGGAACCTTTCACTAAGGAAACTAACATTATGGACAAAATCATACAGAACCAAATAATAGCAGGCGCGTCGAAACAAACTACACACAAACTCTATAGAATGTCCGATAGCTCCACTCAATACGCAGTTTCCAACCTCCTAAATAGATCTACAGACGGAAGAATATGACAAACAAACTCAAATCCTGCAATGGAATATTCGTGACCTTCGGGCCAACCTTAAATCATTACAAAACACTAATCACAGAAAAAGACCCAGTGTGCATTTGTCTCAACGAGACTATGCACTCAAACCCGCAGCAGCATCTGAATAACAAATATGAATTTCATTTCATTACAACTGACTTGCCTAAAAGCAACGCAATCTACACGCGACGAAATATCCCACACGCGCAATACCATTTAAACAAGCCGCTAAATGCCATATCCGTTTAGCTACATTGTCTAGAGCTCATAACAGTATGTTTTATATACTTGTCCGCTAGCCTGCCCATAAACCACCAGGACCTCGAAGCCCTCTTCGAGCAACTACCAGATCCATTTTTCATTTTTGGTGACTTCAACTCCAGATGAATGAGACGTAAACAAATACTCGTGGACGCATCATATCAAACCTGAAAGAGCGCCAATACATCAACATCCTAAATACAAATACCCCAACACATTATCACCACAAACCACCACACCGTCTAACATAAACTTAAGCCTAACCTCCATAAATTTCCCCACATAAATTCATTGGGGCGGTTACTCAGACCTCTTTGGTAGCGATCACTACCCAATAATGATTAAGTTTCTTGCTTAAAGAGCCGCACTTTCTAGGAAACGATGAAATTATTATAGAGCAAATTGGAACACTTTCGCATTGACGACAGCCAAACTCCAACCCAATCCAGAGGCGAATATGTGCTACTTCACGGCAGTACTACATAAAGCAGCTCGTGAACACATCCCAAAGAGTAACCACAACACCAACAGGCGCACTACTCCATGCTAAAACGTTACAGAATTACATGGACTGTAAAAAAATATCTACCATCGCCCGAAGAACACTCAAAGAAGCTAAACCAGCCTTCTGGAAACAATATGGATCTAAAATTAACAAAGGTCCCTCAATGGCAAAAATTTGTCCACAAATAAAAAAGATGTCAGGACACCGCAGTCCTATTTACCTCCCTATCCTTTGTATTAACGGAAATACCATCAGCAATCAAACCCAACTCGCTAACATAATAAGGCATTCCCTCAGTACCATTTATAAAGGTTCTCGAAATAAGACCATTTTAACCCTGAAAAATCTAACAGAATCAACAAATTTAGCTTTCTCAACGAATAAAATCCTACGTACAACAATCCTTTCTCCATGAACGACTTAAAAACATCTCTAGAAGAAAGCACAAAAAGAGCCCTTGAAGATGACGAAATCTCAAACATCATCATAAATAAATCCACCCAAACGCTTTAGAGCTACTGTTGGACATTTACAACGGCATCTGGAAAAATGGCTCCTTTCTAGATGATTGGCGTCAAGCGCTAGTCCTTTCCTTTTTAAAACCTGAAAAAGATCCATGAAACCCAACGAATTGTAGACCGATTTTCTTAACACCATGCCTATGCAAAATATTAGAAAGAATGACCAATGCTAGGTTGAAATGGTATCTAGAAACAAACAACCTTCTGTCCTTAAACCAATACGGTTATAGAAAATACCGCTCCACATTAGATCCTTTAGCCCTCCTTGACCACGACGACGGCCGAGCATTCAGCGAAGGGAAGTTTGTCACAGCGGTCTTTTTTTGACATTGCCAAGACGTATGACACGGTTTGTTGACGTTATATACTCAATGACACACACGAGCTAGGAATCAGTGGTCCACTCGCACTCTTCAACACAAACTTCCTTAACAATAGAAAATTCCTAATAGATCTCCATGGAGCCCAGTCTACACAATTTAGCCAACAGGAAGGAGTACGACAAGAAAGTGTGCTCAACACAACCCTCTACATAATAGCAATCAACAATTTGACTCTCCAAGTACCACCTATCATTAAATGCTCCTTATATGTAGACGAATTGGCAATTTGGCTTTTAAGCACCAGCGCAACAGAAGTATCAAATCGCCTACAAAAGGCAATAGACAAAATCCAGAACTACTCAGTACAACACGGCTTCACATATTCAAGTAAAAAACAACGGCCATAACTTTTACAAAAAAAAAGGAAAATTCCGCATATCCCGTTGCAAATTTGAACGACGCCCAATCGATTTTCAAAATAATATAAAATTTCTATGTCTCTCATTAGATCAGAGGCTTACATAGAAACCCCACATTTTAAACCCCCCCAAAAAGGTACAACAAAGTCACAAACATTCTGAATAAACTGTCGCATCATCAATGGGAGCAGACAAAAGCACCCTCTTGTCCTTTACGAAACTCTCATCTTGTCCAGAATAAACTACAAATGCCATCTGTACGCAGCAGCATCAAAATCTGTAATCCAGGAATTTGATCTGTACAAATCCAAGCCCTCCGTCTACTTCCCGGTGCCTTCAAATCAACTGCAACTTCCTTATTTTGCGCCTAGATCGGACTACTACATTTGCCTCACCAATGACAAGTTGCAGAACTCAAATACCTTGCGCGTGTTTACAGACATAACAACTAACTAAACAGAATACTAAAACATACACTACTAGCAGATAACTCAAGGACATGCAGCTACATCACTTACACAGGGAGGGTTAAAAAAGTCTTACAAAGTTTAAACCTGCCAGAACCAAACATCCCCATTGACAACTATTATACTATTCCCCCGTGGATTATTCAACCTTCAGTAATATATCGGATAACCCTCCCATCTCAAAATCGATAATGACGCCTGTAGGGCTATTCAACATTTTCCAGGACCAACAAAGGTCCCATAAACCATGTCAGTCCATACATATTCACAGATTGATCGAAGACAGCGGATGGCGTGGCATGTGCAGCAATTCTTCCGCAGCACATAAGAGCAGCCCGACCTCCGGATTGCGCTTCAGTCCTCTCGGCAAAACTCACTACCGTCTACATGGGTCTTAAGTCAGTCAAAACAGGTACCAATAAAACCATAATATTTTCAGACTCAAATAAAGCGCAAACAATGATAAAATCACGCAACCAAACTCATTTCCTCGCTTTCAGGTTACGTAACCCTATGCTGGTGTCCCTCTCATGTAGGGATAAAAGGCAATGAAGTCGCTCATAGAGCTACAAAATTGGCAGTCGCAGATAACTCACTGCCCACTGAACCAACATACAACAAAGATTATTACAACCTCTCTGTCTAGGCAGAAATTCTGGAAGAGATGAAGTCGTCTTAGGACGCTTACGACTAGGACACACCAAAGCTTACCCACAGCTATCGATTTGTAAATTCTCCCCCACCACAATGCACTACCTGCAACGCCCAGTTATCTATCCCACACATACTACTAACCTGGACTAGATTCCACCAACACCGGAAAAAATACTTAGGTAACAGCCCAACACTAAATAAATCCTCGCAGACGAACCCCAAATAAGTACGGCACTGATAACATACTTAAAGTGAAGTAAATTATATACTAAAATCTAGAAAAAGAAAATAAGCAAAACCCGATAGATTATAAAGCTTCGCTTCTTGCAATTTTAAAAACCTTTTAATTCAGGCACCATTACATTGCTACCACCCATTCATTTCAATTCACTCTAAATATCAAATCACCATTCACAAACTCATGACTATTCTTCACGCTTTTAAATTTTAATCACTATAAAATACCGTGCCTATTTAGACCCATAAAGGGGTGAAAAAGGGCATAAAACGCAAAAAAACCTTCCCTGCGGTACACCCTCTTCCTGCTCCACTGAGCCGGAGAGGGCTCCGCACACCCGTACGGGGAATCGACGATCTCGCAAAAATTCATATATAAAGATTGAGAGACATCCCCTCGCTCCTATCGTGTGAAGAGTCTTCATGATACCGTATCGCCATGCGGTATCATAGGCCTTCTCCAGATCGAAAAACATCGTGGAGTAATGCTGTCTCGAAGAAAGGCCTTGAAAACGGCATTTTCCAGTCGGAGCAGAACATCCGCCGTGGAGTGGAACTTGCGGAAGCCGCACTGTGCAGTAGACAAATGGCTTCCGCTGTCCAGAAAAGGCTAATCTAATATTTACCAATTTCTCTATCAACTTGCATACTCAAGATATTAGATAGATTTAGCGGAAACCGGCCCGGATAGAGTGATATCCCCCCGCTTTGCAAAAGGCTCTCCTCCCAGGAATCTGGGAGAAAAGACTCTCTACAGATCCTATTGAACAAATCTAACAGAATGGCCATGCCTCGCTCTCCCAGGTGTCAAAGCATGGCGTACGGGGCATTGTCCTGCTCATGGGTGGTGTCCGATTACGAAGCAAGAAAGGAACGCAACTCACTTAGAGTAAACCTGTTGTTGAAGGGTTCTCAGCCTCTGGAGGTAAAGTTCACAGGAAGGCCTTCCGCAACATCACGACGGGAATTAAATGCTGGCAGAGCAGCATCCCTGCTAAAGAATGCAGAGAAATCGGTCGCGAAGGATTCCGCCATGGACACGGAGTCCGGGATTGCAGTCCCATTCTCCTGGATAACGGGATGGGGGTCCTGCGAGAACTTGCCCCGAATCCTTTTGAATCGCTTCAACACCTCTGCTAGAGGGGTCTTCCCGTTAATTGAAGACACGTATGCCCGCCAAGAAAAGCGGCGTCCGTGTTTCGAAATATATCGAAACCTAGTCCTACCCCGACGAAATTACCGGGCAGTGAACTCGTTCGGTGGAGCTCATAGCGTATGTAGGCATAACGCTTCTGTTTGAAGGCCGTCTCACACTCTGTTGACCACCACTGGAGTGGTATGCGTGCAAGCATGCTCTCTAGGGAAGATCCGAAGCTCACGCACAGGTTGCGGACAAACTTCTTCCGCATGCTATTCCACACGCGATTGACAGACTTCAGCTTGTCGACGTTTCTGTAGCGCACCTTACAAGCTTTGCCCTCGGCATGCGCCCACACGTTCTAGTCAGGAGAATTAAGTTCAAGCAATTGCCTGTCCAAAAGTCCTTCGAATGGAAGTTCATGTTTGATTTCAACCACTCTGGCACGGTCTTGTTCTTTTGGGCCGCGGCACCGTCATGCTGAAATGCGTACTCCGCTTTCTTCGTGATCTTTCTTACCCAGGTCAGGAAATAAGTGGCCAATATTTCCCTATTATCATCCGCGGAGAGTCTGTAATCGCCCGTAAAATATACTAGGGTCATATTCTCACCATTCGAAGCCACGACGCCGAGCATCTCATGGGGCCCGGGTGCATGGTCATGGACACCTAGTGGACTTCATAGACGTCCTGGCCGAAGCTTACCACGGAGTTTTTCTGCTTGTTAATAAACGAATCAACTTTGAAGGTTTATTCATCAGAAATAAATTGCAAATCAAGTCATTGAAAATGCGACTACAGAGCCCTGAGGTTGTTCTCGGATGCGATAGGTCAGTATGAGCCTTTCCACGCTTCTTCTTCGTGGGCGCATTCATTTGAGATTCGTAGCACTTTCAAAGGCTTTTCTATAGCTGTTGACAGCTTGAGGTGTGTCTGAACGATGTCAAACTTTGAGGTCTTCTCCTCTCCTGAGCATCTACGCGTCTCTGTGGATGGTAATCTGGTCGAATTTGAGGCGCTTGGGGCTGTCGGACTTGTTGTGGCTTTCGCGAGGAGAACAAAGATCTCGATTATTTTCACTTCCACCTCAATACACCTGCACATAAATGGAAAAACGTTTTAAAGACACCAGCTGGAAAAGTAGAACTTAAAGTTTCTTTGACGGAACTTTTTCTATCACACAACTTTCCATCAATAAATTCACAGTAGCTTCAATACACATAATGGTGAGCAATGCATGGTAAATTACAGACTTAACCTAAGCACGGATATACATTGTTATTGTAAATTTTACATGTTAGGATGGTTGGAACTGAAAGTTACATGCAAAAGTGCATTTTTATTCCAAAATATGGTGTTTAAAATGATCGAGACAGCGTAATTCTATTGCTTCGAACTTTGAGACAACCAATTAATATAAGGAAGTAACCTACTTATATGAGTTCTTAGGCCTTGCAGTCATTACTTTGTCGAGTTCCCAGCAGCAAACGTGCCTAGGAGACCCAATACACCTACCAACAGGGAATGGACAAAATAATTAGACCAGTTGAAATTTAACCCCACATTTCACTGAGCCATTATATTATGAATGTCCATTCAAATTTCATTGTTTTGTTTTATTGTGGATACATACTTTAATATTTTTCGACTTAATTAATTATTTTTATTTCTTTCTCATATTGCGGGATAGATGCTAAAATGCGTCAGCTCACTGAATTCGAAAAAGGGCATATTGTTGGAGCTCAAATTGCAGAAGCTTCCGTTAGCATAACAGTTATACTCCTTGGTTTTTCGAGAGATACCATATCAAGGACTATGACTGAATTCAGGAGGCAGGGTAAAACCTCCAAAGGAGGAATGATTCCTTCAGGACTTCGGAGCTCCCTGAAAGAAACCGACGAGTGTTGAACGCATTGTGATGAAAATCCCCGGACAACTACTTCTAAAGTGACTGCAGAGTTAAATCATTTCACAGCCCAGTTTCGAAGAAAAATGTTCGCCGTAAGCTTAATAAAGCCAGATATCATGGAAGAGCCTCCAGTAAGCAACCTATGCTTCCTTATCAAACATTCAGAAAAGGCTGCACTGGTGTAGAGATCACAAGTGCTGGTCGATGGACCAATGGAAGAAAGTAATATTCTCCGAAGAGTCTAGTTTTTCTCTTTTCCCCAATGCATGGTGAGTTTATGTGGTGAGTAAGCCCAGTGAAACTTTTAATCCTGACTATCTTCTTCCTACAGTGAAGCACGGAGGATGATCATTGGTGGTTTGGGCAGCCTTGTCTTGGAATTCTCTTGGTCCAATCTTTGCCCTGCATGATAGGATCAACAACAACGAATATTTGAATATTTTGGAAGACCAAGTCCTTTTATGGTCCAGACATTATTCCATGATGGTGAGTGCTTTTTTCAAGATGACAATGCCCCAATACACACCGCTCATGTGGTAAAGAATTGGTATGAAGGTCATATAATATTATTGAGAATTTTCAGTGCTTCTTCGAGCGACAATTTATAACTCGTTACCTTTTATCTTCTACTATTATTGGGCATTTGTGGTGCGTCTTGGATCGACAAGTTTGAAGTCGTTACCCACAAACGTCGTGTCTGAAACAGCTAGAGAAGGTATTGCAAGAAAAATGGCTCAAGATTCCTCTCAATAAAGTCAGGAAGCTATGTAAATCAACTGCAAGAAGCATCGACACTGTTCAGAAAGCCAAAGGAGAACCACTCCGTATTTCATGAATATTCATTAAATTTAACACGTGTTGTTCCATTTATTTTGTCCAACCCATGTATATCGTAGATATAATTGTTACACTACTTCAAAAGGATTATCTTTCACAACAGTCGCTGGAAGGGTTAAACGCCCGAAAAGTGTCGTACATAATAATATATCACATAAATATAGCACAGGCCTATGTATCAGTGGAATTTCTACTGGTAGACCTAGGAAAACCATAAAGAGAGATAATGAAGCCATCATCCGTATCTCGAAAAAGACCGATACAAGAAAGCAGCCAGGATTTCCCAAGAAGTAATTGAAACTATGGGCTTTATTGTCTCCAGGAAGAGAGTATCACGCTACCTGACAAAAAATCTTTTAAATCTCGCAAGTCTTTTTAATTAGCTTTAAGAACAAGAAAGTTAGATTATCATTCACCACCAAGTTCTTTCCATGAACAGAAGACCAATGGTCATAAGTATACCTTAGCGATGAAATGAAGTACGATTGGTTTGTTTTAGGAGGCAGGAGGTTCGTCCCTCGAAGCCCTGTACAAAGAGACGGAAAGTATTGACTCCCTTGCCTGCTTGCAAGAAAGAGTAAATGCTCAACTACTTAAACAACTTCTAAACGCACATTCTCTTCCCTATATGAGAGCCGTCTCGGCTCCAAGCTTCCATTTTTATGAAAAATAATGCACCTTTCCACGCGGCAAATTTGCTGAAGAATTTTTGGGATCGGGAGAAAATGTCATGGGCTAACATGATCACAACCGGACTTCAATACGATTGAAAATTTGTGGAAGATGGTAGGTGAAAGAAGTAAGGGGAGAAACCCAAGCACCGTCGAAGAAATTTAGGAAATATTACAAGAGGAATTGAGAAAATAACATCAGAAGAACAAAATTGGTTAGTGAACTCCTATGGTAGAAGGTGTCAAAGCTTAATTGATAGTAAAGTTCAACATACTAAATAGTAATATATTATAATAACCGAAAATTATTCGTTGAGTAACTTATATCTTTATACGTGGTATTGTAAAAGTTCTGTTACACTCGTTATGATGTTTTCAATAAATAATACACGGATACATTTGATTTAGTTGACAAGATTTTATTGTTTTAACATATAAATATAAGTTAAAATTGTAATACATAGTAATCAATTTGGCATGCTCATCAGGGACACCCTGAAGGGCAGGCACACGTTGTAAAAGAAGTCTTTCCTCATGCTGGACTACACGCGGTTGACAGAGGATTTTAGCTCGTCGACGTTGCCATGGCGGAGCTTGAAGTTGCCCTTGCAAGGAGAACAGAGATCTCAATTCTTTTACCTCCCATCTGAACACACCTGGACATAATTGAGACGATGTTTTATGACACAAACTGTAAAAGTATAAATTTATGTTTGTTTAATGAAACTTTTGGTCGAAAGATAAAATAACGACTGTAATAGAACTTTTAAAACCCGGGAAATTCCCATGCAATTTAGTTTTGTTATCTGTACAGATCATTTTCACCACCATATTTTTTTAATAAAAGTTTGCCTTTGCACGTAACTTGCAGTTTCCTCTATCCTAACATATACAATGTACATGTACAACTTATAGCCATGCTTATTATATATTTGCAATTTATCATGCCTTACATACCATTATTTAGTTTGAAGATAATGTAAATTTTGTGATGGAAAGTTGTGTCCGAGTCATTATGGCCACCACTATATATATATATATATATATATATATATATATATATATATATATATATATATATATATATATATATATATATAAATATATGAAAAACTCACAAAGTATCACGTCAGGGTAGCAAATGAATGCAATGTCCCGCAGGAAAAAAATAAAAGGTGTTTCCAAGTACTTTTGAACTTTATTAAGTTCCTTATCAAGGATAAAAACAAGAAATAATATTATATTAGAGGTATATATACGAAAGAAAAGTATGAAAGACCGCCTCAGAAACAAGAAATCAACAATGTGGAAGACGGAAGGGAGAAGGTAAAGATTCACATTAAGAATTACAAGAAGCAGATAGTAAGGTCAAACTGAGAAGACGGAAAGGGTAATAGGTTCAAAGAAATGGAGATAGCCTAATGTGAGAGATTATAAGACACGAGAAGCGAAAAGTGGGGAAAATACAATATACATAACAGAGCAGTGACAATTAAAAAAAATTGGGGCCACATAACTAAAGATTGTATATAAAAACAAAAGTCAGAACTAATTTCTTTAAGTATTAATCTTTTAATTATAGCATCTATTTTATATAAGCCAGGGGAAAGGTTAAAATTATCACAATGGCTTATAAAAGTACATTCAATGATATTCCATAAAATAGGGTCATTGGAACGATAAATAAATTTTTTCGAGTTCCAGTTAATTAGATGGTCCTTATCTGACATATGGGCAAAGAAAGCACTGTTATCTTCCCCTCTTCGGACATTATATTTATGTTCGCATAAATCAACATAAATATAATGTCCGAAGAGGGAAAGATATATATATATATATATATATATATATATATATATATATATATATATATATATATATATATATATTATATATATATATTATATATATATATATATATATTATATATATATATTATATATATATATATATATATATATATATATATATATATATATATATATATATATATATATATATATATATAAAGGAGAAGGAGCAAATGCAAGTTCTGCGGGTGATAACAACCACCACAGGGCTTTCGCCATATTTACTTTCTGCTTTTCAAAAGAATTTTGAAGATATAAATAAAGGTGCAGGTACCTTGCATTGCAGACTATATACCAATATAGTACATGAAAGAGAAATTGGACGCGAATGATCAATGAGACAAGAAACAGGAGTTTTTTAGAGGTAAGAGAAAGGAACATTAGAAGAAGACCAGAATCAAAGAGAGCAGAGGGCGGCACAATGAAGGCAATCCTTTACCGAGAAGACAGAGATAACGCCAGGGAAAAAAGATTGCCTTCATTGTGCCACCCTCTGCTCTCTTTGATTCTGGTCTTCTTCTAATGTCCCTTTCTCTTGCCTCTAAAAAACTCCTGTTTCTTGTCTCATTGCTCATTCGCGTCCAATTTCTCTTTCTTGTATATATATATATATATATATATATATATATATATATATATATATATATATATATATATATATATATATATATATATATATATGTATGCTAGTAAAATATAAAGGACCACCTCTAAAATAAGAAATCACCAATGAGGAAGTAGGAGAGGGATGGGTAAATTCACATTAAGATTTAGCTATAACAGGTAGCAAGGTCAAACCCACAGGCAAGAAAGAGTCAAGAACAGAGCCAAAAGGGTTTAACCGATTAACGGATAAAGCGATAGTCTTAAGAGGAAGATTAGGACAGACATGAAAAGTAAATGAAAACGAACGGTATAGGGACAAGGAGAGAGGAAGAGAAATAATACCAAATCAATGCAATATTTAAAATGACACATCGGGTTCCCATAAAAATGAAAATTGCAAACAATGAAAAGAATTAGAATATAGGTCAAAGCTAATTTCTTTAAGAATGAGTTTTTTTCATTACAACATCACTTTTAAAAAGGCCAGGGGAAAGGTTAAAGCTATGAAATTGGTTTATGCATGGACATTCAACAAGGTTTCTTTTAATTGAGTCATTTAGAGGGAAAAATAAATTTTGCTGAATTCCAAATAATTAATAGGTTATTTTCGGACATATGCACAAAAAAAGCACTGTTATTATTATTATTATTATTATTATTATTATTATTATATACATATATATATATATATATATATATATATATATTAGTGTAGTTGGGTAGCAATCTTTCTTAAATGCAAATTTTGTTCAAGACCATTGTGTATTTTGCCTTAATTAATTTCCTTTGGCAACTTTCTCTTCTTCTAACTATCTTTTTTATTCCATCTTGTAGAGGATGGATTACTTGTCCAGTATTCATCTCTTTTTAAATGAATGTATTTGGTAAAAAACAAACTAAATTACTAGGCTTTCTATCTTATTCGGTCCTCTTGGGAGCGTTTCGAAATGTTCTTGCCTCCTTTACCGATATAATGAGTGAAGTGAGGATCTGGCAAATAGTGAAAGAAAACGATTTTAAAGTGGTATTTATTCCGCCTTGGTTAAATATAACGTTAGAGGAAATGAACTACTCAGTGTGTGTTATCAACGAGCATTTCTCTCATTAGGTTAATAATATGTATACTCCATATGGTTCTTAGGCCCTCTGCTTTGTAGATGCATAGTTAAAGGTCTCGAAAGTGTACTAATTATGATGCCAATATATTTAGAGTTTTTATAAAGCTTACGCTCTTTATCGAGGCAGGTGAACTTGTAAACTATGTTGGTTGAGTTGAGATTCGAGGAGTTTGGGCAGATGTTATTTTTCATCAGAAGATTGCTGGCTTCTTTTGTCTTATAATAGATGATGGGTTGGATTTTATTTGTTTGATTGTTAACCTTGATGTTACGGTTAATAATCTCCTATATGTTTTTTTTCATCTATTTTATAAGCCGTGGACATCTGGTTTATGTAATACACTTTGATGTTGTTGACTTTTCCACGATTACTTTCAGTTTTATCCGCATGTTTTAATGATTATTTAAATTGGTTGGAGTTGTTTGTCAATCATGCTGTTTGAGAAACCATTATTCACGAGTATTTGGATTGACCCAAACACTCTAAGGAAAGGAACACCGCTTTGTACTCAGTTAAAGCAACACCTTAGACCACAAGGCTGTATCGTTAGAGTAAACCTTCTTACCAAGAGACAGGCATTTTTTTTAAAGACTTGCTTCAATAGTTTGATTAAAAGTATTTTTTGCGTCATATGAATACCCAATTAATGTGTACCTTTCATAGTTATTCCAATGTACGTACATATACATTTCTGGTCCATAAAAAGGGGCTTCTGTAGTGCACATTAAGAGGATTTTCCTTAAAGCATCTCTCGGTATGCTAAGACGTTAGCGATCTCTTTGAAGGTATAGTCTTTCTAGAATTAGGTATATAGTTTTGGAAACTGGAACATTTGTAAATAGGATTCAACGTCCATTGTATGGACCAAAAGGCGATCCGTACATGATAACTGACGGAGTTGCAATGTGTTTCCCCCTCGGAGTACTCTTTGCAAACCTTTACATGGGAAGCGTGGAAGAGCGAGTCTTTTCAATATTGCCAAAACCACATATTTATTGAAGCTATAAGGATGACATATACCTAAATTTCCAACAGATGTAGAAATTTAGGAATTATAAGAAGCATTCAATAACTCCTCTTCACTCAGCTGCACCATAGAAAATATTCAAAGTAACCAACTTCTGTTTTTAGATAAAAGATAAAATACTCGTAACTACCAAAATTGACGTTGTATACCTAAATCCAGGCCTTTGCATGAGAGCAAAAATTGAATCTCCTGACCGTTACCAAAAGGTTTAATTAATTTCTAACTCAACCATGCTTTCCACCAATTGCTCCACATGGAAAGAAACACAAAAAAACTCGAGCATGATAAACAAGTACTCGTGAATACTAGTTTTAAAAACGGCGGCATACACATCCTAATACGTAAGAACATGGAAAGATGGTTACGTCACCTAGGTGCAGTACCAATCAGCAAGACGAATGAAACACTATTAAACTATAATTCAAGAACATTGTGAGCACAGCATACAAAACGGATGAAACAGTAATGAAGGAAATCCTAAGCAGAGGAGTAAAACCAGCACAAACGAAAACAATGTTCACTCATAATCAAATAAACTACTGAACGTACATCCAACCTTATCATAAAAAATTGGTTACGCGGAAGACCCGAAATCCTTCCCAATAAACAAACTTTTAAGCTACGATTCGCAAGGTTGATCAAGACTATGAAAGAGAGAGAAAATTACTATGGAATTCAAAGGACAAATGCGAATTGAGGTAAGCACCCTGTCAATATACAATGTATAAATCTTTCATCAGCGCGAAAGAATTTTCTCTCTCTTTCATAGTCCCAATCGACATTGCAAATCATAGCTTAAAAGGTTGTTTATTCGGAAGATTTTTTCGTCTGCCGGGTAGCCAAGTGGCCTAAGAGATGATTTAATTAAGATGAAAGCGGATGCTCGCTGCCTCAGTGTGCATGGTTTGAATCCCATCCCTGTACAGAATTTAGCGAATTAGGAAATAATAATTCCGAGGAATGATTTTCCCGTTTTCTGTTTCTTGCAGTTTGTTGGATTCAATTTCATCCTTTTTTCGCGGTCATAAAAGATTTATACATTGTATATTCGCTGCGTGTTTACCTCAATTCTCGTTTGTCCTTTGAATTCCCTACTAATTTTCTCTTTCTCTCATAGTTTCGATCGACCTTGCGAATTGTAGCTTAAAAGCTTGTTTATTTGAAAGATTTTTTGGTCTTCCGCGTAGCCAAGTGGTCTAAGAGATGATTTAATTGAGATCAAAGTGGATGCTTGCTGCCTCAGTGTACGGTTGGAATTCCACTCTTGTACGGAATTTTGCAAATTAGGAAATAATATTTCCGAAAGAAATTTCCAGTTTTCTCTTTCTTGCGGTTTGTTGGATTCATTTTCTTTCTTCTTTCGCACTCATGAAAGATATATAATATATATAAATATATATATATATATATATATATATATATATATATATATATATATATATATATATATATATATATATATATATATATATATATATGGTAATGGCATTATTAGAAAACTGCTCTGCTTCAGGTCCAGCGGGCGATCCTATCTTCCTCGAACTGGAAGACTACACCTAAGGATGGCCCATCCTTAATTTTATTGCACCTGCAATAAACTTCCTTTCTTGGACGTTTAGGTCCATAAAATCAATGGCAACTAAATCACTAAAGTACATATTAAAAGTTAAGAAGATGGGAAGATGCTTCAATGAAGAGAATGAATGCCCTGAAAGGTACAAAATAATCGTAATCAGCTCATACATCCGCCGAGTTTATAAATGCTGGTCTACGTGGGGACTTTTAGTAAATATCTTTGAAGATACAAAAATAATTCCATTTCTCTTGTTTCTTTAAGATATGACTTGTAGCGCTTAAATCTCAAGTAAAGTAAGCCTGTGCCACCCAAATTGAACGATAGGTAGGCCCAGCGATGAACTTTAACTAATGGATGCTCGGTGGATCTCTAAATTCCTAAAATAGGTACTCGCATGAATTAATGAAATATTATGTCATCTAATAGACAGGGAAGTAAAAAATATCAGATAAATTATATATATATATATATATATATATATATATATATATATCACAATTATATATTTATTAAGGATATGTGTAACGCTCAAATCGCTAGTAAAGTAGGCCTGTGACAAAAAAATTAAGGATAGGTAGACCCAGCGTGGAACCACCACAGATGGATGTTTGGTGGATCTATGAATTCATTAAAATGGGTACACGCATGAAATAATAAAATATTAACTCATATAATAGACAAGCATCCAAAGATAATCAGAGAAATAGTATATATCACAAAAGTATATTTATTAAGGATATGTATGGAGCAAGCGGATCGCCAGAATCTCACGCAAATACACATACAAATGCACCTTAAAAAACAGCTGCCAGTCGAAAAGATCTCGATGATAGATAAGCCGGGGCAAGCTGACCAAATACAGGGCAATGCATGCTTTGACTGGATAAAGTTTCCAAAGGGCTGTGAATGGCAAATAGACAACGGAATCATAGTAAATCGTCTGAACTGGAAAGATGCATAGGATTTTTGTAGCTCGACCCAAAAGCGACCCAGCAAGCTTTTCTGATCATTGGCTCCGCACTGTATCCAGGACACACAGACACAACAGAGTCAGGTAAAAAAAGACAATCAGTCAAGTCAAAGCTGGTAACAGCCTATTGCTATTAGTTCGCTTCGCAAATCCGTGCCCTCGCCCTTGAGTCCTGCTGCCCCCTTAAACTTACTTACATACACTTTTACAAGAAGGAGTCACATATATCCGGGCCGAATTCGAACGTTTCTGCTTCCTCCAAGTTTGGTATGACCCTCGATAAGAATAGAACCTATTATAGCCGTCTGCCTTTTGAAGTCCTTTTCTCTTCCCACGATTACCGAGGCACCTTGGGCAACACAGCCTAAAATCGAATTTCCATGAAAATTTAAGGAGACTGAATCTAAGTTGATGAGATGACAAAGGTAGGCCATCTGCCTACGACCCGTCGTTGTTCGTCACGTTACCCTCTGCCAGACGCCAGCACTCACGCCCACCACAATTAACAGGTGCCTTCGAGGAGCGCAATAGCATCGAGGCCTCTTTAAACTGGTGACCCATTCGGCCGAACACCTAAGGTGGCAACAAAAAAAATGGACGCATAAGACCGTAGAAAAGCAGGAGAAGGAGGGACGAAGATCGTGAATGTCATCACCATCAAGATGCCTTTGCCCCCATAAGTAATGACCCCATTCGCTCAAATAGGAAAGAGAGAACGAGAAGCCCGATGGATTCGCACAACGGACAACGAGCGCTTGGAGAAGAAAGATTCGCAAATCCTAAGCCTACTCTCAGCCCAAAAAGGTGTAGGCCTGGAGAACTTCAACACCGTCGACATCATCGAAGCAACCATTATGATGGTAACAAGATCATCCCTTTTATACTAACCGGACCATTGCACGTAGCTGGATGAGATGAGATGTACCGCGACAGGCGGACGTAGGTGGGGAACAAAGCCAGCAAAAGATTTCTTTCTCTCGACATATGGAAACAGCGCCCACCATTGTACTCAACAAGGCCAACGCTGAACTAAGAAGAAATGAACGTACAAACTAACGCCATTCGTTCGAGCACAAAATTTAAATATTAATCACGACAATATTAAAGTTTAAAAATGGCAGCGCATATCAGATTAAAAATGCAAATTAAGTTCATACCCAGTTAAAAAGGCGTAATCTCAGTGCTTACTTAAGTAAAAAATGTGTGTAAATCCAGAGATCCAGTGTCCGGTGGTAAGAGGAATGATATTAATTTTATTAGAACAAATCTATTGTATGTAAAAAATCAGTTTCAACAAACAAAAAGTTTTGTTCGTAGTATATGATCGACGTCCAGACCGCAAATGTTAACCCAATTGGAATCACATAATTTTAAACAAAGAATCGCAGGTTTGCTGCCACTTTAGCAAAATGTATTGACCAATTATTTTTTTTATTTTTGAAATTCGGTGTTCTTTGATTCACTGACCCGATCTAAATATAAATATAGAGACATGGGTTCGGACCCCTTAATATTAAGTGTATATGTATAGCTTGTATTATATCTGACCATATAGTGTAAACGGAAGAATTAGGTATACCCAGTAGTGTTGTATAAAATTGTGTATATATAAATATATATATATATATATATATATATATATATATATATATATATATATATATGTCATTAAAGCTATGTAAGAGTGTAGCATGATTATTGGACAGACTGTTAACTCTAAGTCGATGCTCGTAAATCTTTATCTAGGTTAGTCTATAACGCGTGGGAGAGTATTTTTAGCGATGAAATCGCAAGTAAAGTAGGCCCACGGCTCCATATTGAAGGATAAGTAAGACCAGCGAGGAACCTACTCAAACAAACGAGACCCAGTGAACTTTCCTGATCGTCGGTTCCGCCCAGTATCCATGGCAAGTGAAAAATATTCACCCCCCTTGGGGTGAATTAAATTGTCTTCAGGGAATGTGGTTTAATTCCTCATCTTTTCTTGCTATATTGCATTAATTTTCATCATATATATATATATATATATATATATATATATATATATATATATATATATATATATTTATATGTATTTATATATATATAAAGTGACTGCTCTATCCGAACCACAATTTAATATTAAGTAAAATTCCGATGCCGAATAAATAACACAAGTCATAAATTACTATAAAAAAATGATAACTTAATATGATAAGGTGACGAGATATAGTGGTAATATGCTTACATTACTTTGTACCAATGGAGAGAAATTCACTTTCATTCTAAAATGTACAAGTAATTTTGGTAGTAAAATTCTAACAAATCCAAGACTTGAGATATTGATTCAAAAGAAGATACAGACCAATAGAAGATCACCAATTGAGCAGATGTGAGATGTGAACATGAAATTCAATTAAATGTTGCAGACCACGAAATAAATCCAAGGTGACTACTTAAAGTTTAAATGAGGCAAAAGGTCTTAAAGTGTCAAAGAAATATTCTTTTAGCGCTAAATGACGGGAAATCGCTAAGTACTCGTAGCAATTTTTATTGATGATATATTTGTAAAAATTCAAAACTTAAAAAACTTAAGCTTTGGAATGTCATCAACAAACTATTTTGATGCTTACTTGAATACTCGGAGGAGCAATACCCTCAGTATAGACGATATAGAAGGTTAGTTTTAAGGTGTCTCTTTGACTCAATCTGGCCTAGGTTAGAATATTTCGCCGTTTGTTCGTCCCATGTTTATTTATGTACTTTTCTTATAGTTGCCGAGAATCTTCTCTATTTTTTTGTTCTATTCCACGTTCAAATTTCTTATTGATAGTGGAAGGTAATTATATATTTTTCTTCCTTTTTGTCTAGGCTATTTTTTCGGCGATAAGACTAATTGCCATCTTAATACTTCTTTTTCTAATGAACTCGTGTCTTCGAAGACTTCTGTTAGTCTGTTTTTTCAATATTTGCCCAAATATGTTCGGCCTGATCTTGAGAACACCATTGGAGAGTAAATCTTTTTTTTTGTTGGTGTTTTCCCGAGTTTAGGTATAATGTGGAGTTTTACGGTCTTGGATTCGTCCGGGAGGTATCATGTATTCAGAAGATCTGTTCCATTACTCCGATTACCCTTGGCGGAAGAGCCTTTGAGAAACTTTGTTTAGTCATTGGAGTGTCCAGGTGTTTGTATATACATGTCTAGATACCCTTTTTTATTTCTTACGGAATAATTAGGGCTCCGTCTCTTACAAGGGAATTCTTATGCACGTACACAAAGTTGGCTGGATCGGTTCTGTCTATGCACGTATTCAATTCATCTGTTATCCGGTGCAAGAGCAATAAATCAAAAATTTCACTTAATCCTAATGTTGTTTGAACATTTCTTCTTCTTCCTCTTCTTATTTCTTCTTTTCTTCTTCTTCTTCTTGTTCTACTTTATTCTTTCCTTATTTTTTCTCTGATTTTCTCCTTGAATCTCATTTTTTCTTTTTATATTTTTATTCTTCGGCTTTTCTTTTTCTTTCTTCTTTTCATTCTTCTTTTTAATTTATTTCCTTTTCTTTTTTCTTCTTCTTTTCCTTTTTTCCTTTTTCTTCTTTCCTCTTCTTCTTTTCTTCTCCTTTTTCTTTGTAGCAGAATAAGGTCGAAGGGCGACCAAGTACCCTTCCTTACCCACGTGGTACTGAGATCACCGCATGGAGCTTTGAAAGCAGGGCTGAACCAGGGTGAGGGTGCAGCCTACTCCGTTATCACACCCCACCTGGATTTGCTTAAGGACCGATTTCATCGTCTCCCATGAGTGCCTTTCAGCCAACATTCCTGCTTTACGTCATAAGATCGAAGTTCGCCGAACATCCCACGCTAACGTTATCACAATTCACCCCCCCTCCCCCCAAGAAGTGTCCAACTTTTCTAAGAAATCGTACGTGTGTGTGGAAGCGGCTACCAAAGCCACCAAAAGCCACCTCACAAGGCGTCTATACAATCCTTCGACTCAGTTTAGTAAGCAGCACTAATAGGCTTCCCAACTACCACCGAGAACAAGTTGAAGGACGCTCGTCTCTTCCTGTGATCGGAGACATCAACGATTTCAATTTAAGAACGAAGGCTAAATCGACATCCGGGAACTCTGCAATAGTTAATTGGCGAGTATCTGGCGAGGATTCCCATCTCCGAATGCCATCTCCGAGTGCTCCCTCATCTAATGCGAGAGGTAACCCAACTGCCCCCTTCGCATTCATCGTATTCCAACTGGCCCCTTTCCTGCAACGAGCACGTAAGCAATTGTAACCATTGCCGCCAGCAGATTGATCTAGAATTTGGACTACCCCATCGATCAATTTTGTCTATGCGCCCCGGTTCAAAATCTCTCTTTAAATCACCGACCTCAATCGAACCTCCTTAACCCCCTAATTAACCCACCTGTATCTCGCGTATACATTTAACTCCGCCTGTAAGACCATTCCCCTTAAACACAATATTATTTTGTTGCTAGTAAAATATATTTCTATATTGTCTTTCTTTTAAAATCCCAACGCGTACCAGCTACCTGTTAATCTTTGGCTAACTTGCACTCTGAAATATTTGTTTTACAAAGGACCTCGCTAATCGGAAACTTTCAGAGAGAAAAGGATCACTTCCGCTACAAGATGAGCTCCTCTAGGTAAAAAAACATCAGACTTTGCATGAAGGAGCTATACTATTCTACACAGTAGCTCCAAAACCGATGAGGGAATCGGTTTTGGAGTTATCTTTCCTCATACAGAAAAGGGGGCAGTCTTCCTAGAGTTGCCTCTATATTTACGGCAGAACTTAATTCAATCTTGTCTGCCCCTAACCTTATTATTTTGAAGACTGATACGTCTTACGTAATTTATTCAGACACACTAGTGCCCTTCAGGCGATAAATTTTTTAAGCCCCACTATCCGCTTGTTGGAGCGATCTTAGAGTGGCTCAATCCTCTGAGGAGCAGATGTCGCACTGTGAAATATTCTGAGTCCCTGACCACGTGAGGGTCCCTGGCAACGAGGCTACGGATGCCCTCCCTAAGGCATCCGCATCAAGACCGGCAACAAACCGCCTCGCAATATCAGCACGTGATACCCGTCCTGCTATCCGCTATATCATATTTCAGGCATGAAAAGAACAGCGGACCTCGTTAGATGGAAACAAACTAAGATCGATTTGCAAAGACGTGGAGAACAATGGTCCACCACTCCACTTGCAGGCGGTGGTTACACACTCTGGGGTGGCACATACCCAAATTACTCAAGGGCACCTTATTGTGAGGGGTTCATTCCCTTATTGTGATGACTGTTTGGTGACCTCCACGGTGTTTCAGATGATAGGGGAGTGTCCCAGCCTGGGAGATCTCCAAAAGGCCCGTCGTGTCAGGCAGCGGGGGGCAGATGTTGCCTACTCCCTACTCTCCCTGCTTTGTCAGGCTGGTGGGGTGGATCGTGGTTTGATAGTATTTTTGAAGGAAGATGGCCTCCTCGAACATATATAAATTTTTAAAAATACTTTATTCCAAATATATATTCTACATTAAAACAATGTCAATATTTTAAAATAAATTTTCATATATATTCCATATATTTTATGTTTCACCCGTTCATCAACACCCACCTCATTCATCCTTCAAAACATTATTCTGTAAATATTTTAAAATAACTTTTTAACCTTTTTTCTAATCAAATATCTTACATACTCTTATTAGTTATTATTCATCTATTCACTTTCATTCACCCACTCAACCTAATCATACATTCATTGATCCATAAATCATTATTCATCCATTCGCCCTCATTCATTCATAGCTTTGTGCTACTCATAAATATGCATATACTCATTGTTTTAAATTTTTAAATTAAATTTTATTTTTAGTGGCGTGTACACGACTATGTAAGTTACTAGGTCGATCGGATGTAATCACTTTACTTTTTAATGAGTTTTCGAATGTTTTGCTAATTGATCACTTGTTTGTTACTTCTGTTTTTTTTCAAAATTATTGAAATAATTGAGAGCACGTGACTTAGGTCTGTTGATCTTGTTATTTTTCATCTTAACCATCCATCCTCGATCCATCATTGATTCACCGTCAATAATAAATCCACAAATCACATGAAAAGGTTTAGCTGGTGGCAATAACCTAGTAGGTGCATCACTCTAAATCAATCAATCAATTCTCCCTATTATTGAAAAAACGCATGGTTCTAAAATTGCAACATAAAATGTCCTATATGTGTAATGCAAAAAAATTACACCTATATTCACATTTCCACTCCATCCAGATATAGGTAACACTGTGAGCATGAGCTATGAGAGCCACAGAGAGACATTTGAATACCGTTTTCCCATGAAAGCGAAACTACTTACAGGAATTTGTTATTTAATCGAACCGATTGTGGATTGAGAAGAAAGAATGCCTAAGATGCAGTTTGACATTTCTTTATTCTCTCGTAATTCTTCACAACTTCACAAATTTGTTGATTGTGAGCCACTTTGATGGTGTCTGAGTTTCATGTCATCAAACTACTGCTAGTAGAGTTATGAGGAAGTAGTGTGTATTTGAAGAAGGATAGGTCCAAAACTACGGAAAGATAACATAACTTAAATTTAGCACGTAGAAATTGATAACGTATTTATGGCAGATGTGTTAAGTGTACATATCAAAACGGCGGGATAAGTCTACAAGTCCTTCAGAAAACAAGTTCTTCAGTGAGAAAATGTGTATTTACTTTTTGTATGTCTATGTATATCTATCGCGCAAACTTTTGCTGATTTTGACCTACTGGTAATTTTTATTTAGGGCTCGCATGCTATGATTTATTTGGTCATTTTTCAGTCTCCAAGTGATTCATGAATCTACTTTAACCTCTTCTTTATTAATAGGGAAGATAACAGAGGTAAGCTTGTAATTGCCCCATTATTTATATAAAATAACAGTCACTTTAAACTTTTCCCAATTACGGATTTTTTGTTAACTAAGTACGGCAAGTCTGGCTTTATAATTAAGGTTTTGTTAATAAATTAGTTCTCGCACAGCAACAGTGCCAGAATGGTCAGCGTGGAAGAGGACAAGAGTATCGATAGATTTGAAGAAACTAAGAAGTTGAGAACCTATAGCAGGTTTTTTATGTTAATAAATTGGTAGCCAGTTATACGGCTGGAGAGTTAATAGGAGTACCAAATGTCCTTGAGTTCTCGTGGTATAGGATTCAATGGTCTTTAGTTTTAGGCGGCAGAAAAATTGGTAGACTTCGAAGTAGAGAGGATTTCGCTTGACCGAGGCTTGAGATTAGGTAGGCTGGGTAAGAGTAACGATATGGATTACCGTTGTAAGAAGAATTCGAAACGGGCGTGTAGACTGTGCAAGCGGTCATATTATTCTATGACTTCTCTCTCTGACTCCCTGAGTCTTTCCTGCTTCTTCTGTTTCTGACTCCTTCTGATCCATTTTCACCCGTGAGTATCTAAGTTTGACCGTATATATTTGTGCTGGAAAGAGTGGGAAGGGCCTATTATTATCAAATGATATTGTTTGGGTAGAGCCTATTCCACTTCGTGTCCATGGAGATAGAGATTTGTTTTTGCTCCAAATAATAGAGATGCGCCTTTGCGTTTCGGAGTTTTTCTTTAGAAATTACAGTGGGCTACTATCGTTTTGACTCTGCACTTGCTGCTAGACTTGTTTGAACAGCTGATCTATCGTAGGTATGGGAACCACATTTTTCTGCGCTATACTGTGTATGTGTGTGGAAATGTGTATATGTTTTTGCCGTGCAAACGTCTCGAATTTAGTCTTCTCGCCTAAAGCTAAATATATATTACTATTTACATAGAGAAATTTATACATTATTATTTTACAAAGTTGTTATATATCACTGTGGAAGAATAAGGAGAAAGGGAAGGAATCCTTTCACTGACTTCCCCAATTCGCCGTTGACCGCCCTAAATTCGTACTAAACTCTTAGAACCATCCCAAGGTGGAGCCTTGGTCATACCACGACAATCACTTACACAAAGAGTTATTATTATGTATGAAAACTCCAATACATATTTTATATCACTTGTATGTGCATACTTATTTACGTTCCTGTTTCAAGCCTTTATAGGATTCACATGATACTCATCTATGAGGCTTCATTTTTAAACATATTCCTCCTTGCAATGCACTTTTGTCTGATTATTTTCATGGACGAAAGTTATACAGTATTATTTTACGTTATTATTTACACAAAGTTATTTGTATTTATGAAAAGTGCTATACATATTTTATATTATTTGTATGTGAATAATTATTTGCATGCCTGCTACAGTGCTTTGTAGGATTCACATGATACTCATTTGTGAGGATTCATTTTTTAACCTATTTCACCTTGCAATGCACTCCTGTCGATCTTTATAAAAAATACCGCATCTATCTAATTCCTTGATACAGTGTCGTGCACTTTGCATGCGCATGATTTTTTGCGTACCCATCTCAATTATTCATATGATTTATATGACCCTTATTTATGAAGCTTCATTGTTGATCCTAAACCACCTTGCAAAGGGTGCTACAAACCCCTAAAATAAAAACTTTTCACTAGATTTCATTAATTTCAAATTTTATTATTTCAATTTGTTGTTTTCTTTGTTTTCTATGTGACGAATTCGTCACATAGAAAATAAAGGCTTATAGGTAGAGAAATTGTATATGTGGAGTCTAGAAAGAGAGTGTGAAGTGTACGAAACATGTTTGTTTAGGTTCACACAAGGGTTGCATAAGATTTGCGCGTCATTTGCCACTAACTATTTACGACCTATTAGGAACGAAAAATTTAATTAATATGTTTTTAATTTTTTTAAATTACTCTAGGACATAAATAGTTAAAGTCGGGCACGTCAACTCGACGAACGAAAATTATCCGCTCGCCTGTACAATTTCATTCGTAAGGAAATTAGGTTAAACTTGTTAAGAGTACAGCTTGTCGTGGTATAGGTTTCTATATACCATACCTATATCTATTATATTGGATTTCAGAGTGCGCGGGTTTTCCTTTTCAATACCTCTGATCGGCCGGGTCCGAATACTAGGTCAGATTCTCGTAAGGGAGGGCTAATCAAATAGAGCTACTTTGATTTTTTTTAATGGCTGAGTGTTTAAGTCTCACTTAGTTATGGGGATGCTACACGGCTATGATGACCTCATAGGTTGAAAGTAAAGGAGTCAACAAAAAATAGACTAATAAATATTAATAATTTACGTTAAATGGTACAACAATAAAAAGACATACTATAAGATAAGACGTTAAAGTGGTCAACGGGCAAGTAATAAAATTAGGTATTTAAATGCAATAAAATGGGTAGGCAGGATGGAATTAAAATTGGGCTTTACTCGGTGACTGAGTAAACACACAATAATAATGGGAGAACAGTAGGTGGCAATTATACAATTGGGGAAGCTAAAATATTTGTTATAATACCTTGTACAAATGGAAGGGTAGGACGATGGTCGTGTTCTTCGAAGAGGGAAATGGAGGTTGAGTTCACTTCGATGGGGCCCAGGGTCAACTTGCTCGGAGTTAAAATATTTGTTTGAGAAGACGGGGGAGGATGGGGCAGATCCTTAAAGAGTGGAGGCTGTGACTTCTTCCGATAGAATTCCTTCGAAGAAAACGGAGGATGAGTTTCTTCTGAGACGTCAAAACGGGTTATTTGGACGACTGTGCGTAATTAAGGGGTATTACAGGAAGATCAATCTTCAATGAAGCCTTTGGGACAAGACTTAAGGTCTTCTTTGGAGATAGAGACGTTGCACAGAGTCAGACGGGTGTTCATAACGGGAAGAGGATTCTTGACTAATCCAAGATGAAGATACTTGGCTTATCCAGGGTGGATATTTGATTTATCCAGGAGGGATATTCGCTTTATCCCGCGGAGTCCTTGCATTCAGCCTACGACAACCCGAATCGAGAAGGAGTAAGATAGTCTGTTCGACGTGAGATTTTCTCGCACAACCTCCGCGGTTCCTGGCGACACGGGTAAATATGCACGCCTGGAGTGAGGGAGCTTACCCCGTAGAAGGGGATGGGACTATCATCCATCGTTTGAGTAACGCGAACGAGGCTTCGGCTGGCGTTTGCCTCAGGCTGGAAAGGGGAAAGATCGTGAGGGAGACTCCTTGGGTAAATACCTGGGTTGATAAGAGCTGCATTCCTCAGCCCGCTCCTGTTGTTTCTCACGCTTTTAAGCTTGAAAAAATGCTTCTAAGCGGCAACTAGCTCCATCACGCGGAGGCAATGCCTAAAGGCAAACGTTATTTTTCCCCTCTCGTGCTTATTCCCTCACGCGCCTCCCTTTGAAAGTTGTACCTTTTCTACAAAAAAAAAAACGAAATAAGGGGAGAAAATTGACAACCTATACTCTTTAAAGTGTGTGGAGGGGGCTCAGTTCCGACTCGATTTCTACCGAAACATAAATGAATTATATACAACATACATACGCTGTTACTAAGATATAAACGCCCCCCCCCCATAAAAATAATGACCAGCTTATTCTAAAATTGTTATGTGACCAAATAGAATACTATACATACTCCTAAGAAAATGAATACTTAATCAAAGACATCGGTATAAAAAATTATAAAACCACACGACATATGGTTTCCACTTGGGGGGTTATAAACCACCCCAAACATGAAATCAACGGGGACATTCCCAATTCATATCGCGATGACAGTTATTCTCTCCTCAAAAATACATATATGCTACAAGTAAATAGAAGTACACAAAAATAATCAATAATTCTTAAAGACAAATGAAAAGTACGTTAGATGATTACGGCCCCGTAAGGGGCGCGGCGATTTGCCATCCTGGCCGCCGTGCTGACGGGATCCAGCGCTCCGTCCGGCCCCAGCTTAGCCTCTCTTCCTTCCTTCAAAACACTTGTTTCCTCTCTTTTCACACAACCTCTCCCACAACTTTCTCTGGTCAACCTCTAATTTCACAGGGTAGATGCTGACCTTCCTTTCAGCCAACCGTCCCGCATCGGGGCTGAGAGGGTGGGGGACAATGTTCCCTAACCCCTGAGCTCCGGTCTGGGGTGGCTGGTTTTTTACAACCTGCTTCATCCCCACCCATACCTTGCTCACATCCCTTTTCCTCTCCTCTTCATAATCTATATATTTTAGGCCGTGTTCAAGGTGGAGCCGCCATGCTGATGGACTGCCAGGCCACCAGGTGGGAGGAGTGGTCCCAAATGGCGGCGCCTGGCTCTGCCAGGCTTGTAAGCACCTCTCGCAGGGCGGGCTACTGCGAGAGGTGTGCGCTATTGCATCCCGTGTTGAAAAAAAGGGTCACCATGCCCAATGATGAAGACCAAAAAAAACAAACTCAACCCCCAACTTCCCTGAAACATCAACGGAGCCACTCTCGGGCAGCTCCAGCAAAAAAAATTGAGGTCCCCCCCATGTGCTTGCACAGGGGACCCTGAATATTTCTCTAACCGGAGAGGAGGCTTACTCCTCTCCTTCGCCTACGGGTGCAGGGGACTCCCCCTCACCCCCTTCTCTGGAGGTGCTTTCGGGCACCTCCCTTTTCCCAGGGGCAGTCCCCTATTTTCTTTCAAAGGGGACTGCCAAGAAGGCCAGCAGGCAGCCCTAAGCCAACCGCTCCCCATCGAAGTGGCTCGGTAGGGCAAACCCCCTTAGGGAGAGAGGGAAGCCAAGCCCCTTCGGTCGCTTCCCTCAAAAGACCTGCTGGCAAGAATTATAAACCTTGACGGGGTCAAGGCCTGTGCCTCCCCACACAAGACTGGTGACACTGCCAAGGGGACCTGCGATGTCCTGGAAGGGGATGGCCAACTGGAGGCCCCTCCCGTAATAGACATGATCCTTGAGGAGACCCAGCCTCAGACGGTAGGGCCTTCCATGGGGGGGAATTCGTGCTCGGCGCCAAGCACCGAACCCGAATCTGCCCCTATGCAAGTTCCTCCTCAAATGGCTGAGGGCTTCGAGGCAGTAAAAGGAGGGAAGGGATCTCCTCCGACAGGTGCCCCTACGACAAACAGGACCTTCTCCATTTCGGAGAATAACCTGGCTGAGGCCGGTCAATCTGGCCTGGGGGCTTCTGCCGGCGGAGGTGAGAAGCGGGTTCATTCCCCGCCCTCCTCTCCAAAAAAGAAAAAGAATAAAAAGACTAAAAAGACGAAAAAGACTCGGGGCTCCTCTCCATCCGCGGGGGCTGCGGGGACGGATGGGTCTGCTGCCACTTTAGTAGGCGACCAAGCGAAGATCGGCACATCTGGCCCCTCTACCCCCTCGTGTGCGGAGCCCCTGACCAAGACTAACACCAAGAGTGCACAGGGCAGAGCCTCGATGACATCGGGGCCCCTCATTCAGAGGTTACCTGGCTTTTTCGAGCCCGCTGGCTTCAAACGCTTCCTCGTTATTCGCTCCACTGATGGCACCATGTTGTTCAAGGGCAACATGATCCATCAGAGAAGAGGATTAGCTGGTGCAATTGGTAAAGAGCCGAAGGTGACCCGTTTCTCGGACGGCAGCCTTCTGGCAAATGCGGCGAATCCCGCGGAGGCGGCCAAAATAAGTGCTCTTCGGACACTTCATGGCACCCCGGTGAATGTGACGCCACACTCTACCATGAACTTTGTGGAAGGAGTAGTTTATGCGAGGAAACTCGTTGACTACTCAATTGAGAACATCAACCTAGAGCTGGCCGACCATGGGGCGGTCAAGGTCGAACGTGTGATGAGAAAACATGGAGGGGCTTCGAGACCCACCCCTACACTCTTCGTCACGTTCGACTGTGACAAGCTTCCTGAGTCCCTGTGTGCCGGTTGGTACCGCTACCGCGTTAAGGCATTCGTGCCACTGCCGCGGCGGTGCTATTACTGTCACTGCTTCGGCCATACGAATCGCTCATGTAGACGTGCAATGTCGGGGTCACCCGAAGTCTGTGTAAATTGCTCCAAGGTCGCACACGATAATTCCAAATCGTGTGTGGCCAAGTGTGTCAATTGCGGAGAGCCGCACCCTGCTTCTTCGAAGCAATGTGGTGCATATCTCCTGGAGAAAGAAATCCTGGCCGTTCATGCCCAGGATAGACTCTCATTCCGCGAGGCTAAGGACTTGGTCCTGGCGCGTTCAGCTCTGCCTGGGACGTCATATGCCTCAGTAGTTAGAAAGGCACCCTCTGCTCCTGGCCCATCCAGGACAACAAGCACAAATGTTTCCGCGCCCATTCGGAGCCCTTCTGCGGGCTCTACCCAACCCGGGCGCTCCCCTGGTAAAGCTGGTGGCAAAAAGGGTTCATACCCAGCCCCGGCTAAAACCAGGGCTCCCCCCTCTTCCCCCAGCGTGACCGTTTCCCGCAAGGCGAAACGGCCACTAGCCTCCACCGAGTCGTTAGACTTACAGGAGGCAACACCCCTGAAGATGTTCGCTAGGCTATCTTCGGGGGTTCCTAAAGCTGTCCCCTGAAGGGAGGACAGCAACAAAGGAGCTTCGGCTCCTTCGCCCACGCCCCGAGGTGGAGCGAGTGGCTTGGAGACGGTGGTTCCTCGAAAAGAGGGCCCCCCGCCTCCGAAGCCGCAGCGCCCGCCTAAGGTTTTGAGGTGGAGGGAGGAAAAGACTCGCATGGTGAGCCCAACCTCCCCCAATAAGTCCTCGAAGGCGACAGCGCCTCCAGCGCTTTGTCCGCCCAACAGCGCCCGGGGTTCTGCCCCCGGGAAGCGTACGGCCATTCCCGTGAGGGTCTTCAGTTCGAGGAGGGCCCCCGTGTCTACTCCGAGCTAGGCCTGGAACAGCATATTCCTTCAATGGAATTGCCATGGGCTCCGGGCCAACTGGGAGGAGCTGTGGAGGCTCGTCTCGTCCCGCTTCCCGTTAGCTATCTTTTTGCAGGAGACCATGCTAGGCGCGTGCTCCCTGCCCGCCCTCCCAGGGTACAAATGTCTGGCGACCCAACCACCGCGGGATGGCCGAGCTGGGGGATGCGTGGTTTACACCCGGCATCATGTCTCCGTTCTTTCTTTCTCTTTAGATACCTCCTTTTAGGCAGTGGCTGTGCAGCTGCACCTGGATAGGAGGTATACTATCATTTCTGCGTACATTCCACCGTCCGCTGACTTTGACGCGGGGGACTTCCGCCACGTCGTGGCACGGTTGCCGAGGCCCTATCTCTTGCTTGGAGATCTGAACGGCAGGCATCCTCTTTGGGGAGATTACTCCATAAATCTCAGGGGACAAGTCTTTGCCGATCTGTTTGAAGAGCTTGAGATGGGTGTCCTAAATGTGACGGGAGTTTACGCATCACTGTCCGAGAACCGCTTCATTTTCTTGCCTTGACCTATCTTTGTGCTCTTCAGATGCACAGCCTGATTTTGATTGAGGGGTGGTCGATGATCTCCATGGTAGTGATCACTTTCCCATTCAAATATCATTTTCAGGGCAACTGCCGCCTGAGAGACCACCTCGGTGGTGCTTGGCGCGGGCGCGGTGGCCTGCATTTCAGGAAATGACTGAATTCTCTATCTCAGTCGAGGAGTTTAGGTCGGTAGATGAGGCCGTTGAGTTCTTCTCCGGCAACCTCATCACCGTGGGCCTGACTACTATTCCTAGGACGTCTGGCCGTTTTGCACGCCGACGACTCCCATGGTGGTCGGCCGAGTGTGAGACGGCCCTCAAACAGAAGCGTTATGCCTACATGCGCTATAAGCGCCGCCCGAACGATTTCACTGTCGCTGAATTTCGTCGGGCTAGGGCTAGGTTCCGGTATATTTCGAAGCACGCCCGCCGCTCTTCTTGGCGGGCATACGTGTCTTCACTTAACGGGAAGACCCCTTTAGCTGAGGTGTGGAAGCGAGTCAAAAGGATTCGGGGCAAGTTCTCGCAGGACCCCCCTCCCGTTCTCCAGGAGAATGGGACCACAATCTCGGACCCCGCGTCCGTAGCGGAATCCTTCGTGACCGCTTTATCTTCATTCTCTAGCCGTGATGCTGCTCCGCCAGCATTCAATGCTCGTCGTGATGTCGCGGAAGGCCGCCGGCTGGACTTTACCTCCAGAGGCGGAGAACCCTTCAACGACAAGTTTATTGTAAGCGAGTTGCGTTCCGCTCTCGCTTCGTGCGCGGACACCGCCCATGGTCCGGACGATGTCCCGTACGCCATGCTTCGACACCTAGGTGAGCGAGGCATGGCCTTTCTGTTAGATTTGTTCAACAGGATCTGGGTGAAAGGTCTTTTCCCACACTCCTGCCGAATCGCTACTGTACTTGCCTTTCGCAAACCGGGGAGAGATCACTCTACTCCGACCGGTTTCCGCCCAATCTCTCTAACCTCTTGCGTGTGCAAGTTGATGGAGAAATTGGTAAATGTTAGATTAGCTTTTTTCCTGGACAGTGGAGGCCATCTGTCTTCCACACAATGCGGCTTCCGCAAGTTCCACTCCACGTCGGATGCTCTGCTCCGACTGGAAAATGCCGTCTGCGAGGCTTTCCTTCGTAGACAGCACTACGCCACGGTTTTTTCGATCTGGAGAAGGCCTATGATTCCGCATGGCGATAAGGTATCATGGAGACTCTCCACACGATGGGGGCGAGGGGAGGCCTCTCAATTTTTATATCTGAATTTTTGCGAGATCGTCGATTCCGCGTACGGGTGGGGGGAGCCCTCTCCGGCCCAAAGGAGCAGGAAGAGGGTGTCCCGCAGGGAAGTGTCCTCAGTGTCACACTCTTTGCCCTGAGCATCAACGGCATCACCTCGGTGCTTCCGGAAGATGTTCTCGCTACGCTCTACGTGGACGACCTTTCGATCTCTTTTGGCGCGGCCCAGATGCCAACTCTGGAGCGTCGACTCCAACAGGCATTGAACCGCGTCTCTCGCTATGCCGAAGCGCACAGGTTTCGGTTTTCTTTGGCCAAGACTAAGGTAGAGCACTTCTGCCACCATCCACGGCTTCACCCCGACCCAGATTTGTTTCTTAATGGGGTGCGCCTGGATGTGGCTGAGTCGCACCGTTTCCTTGGTCTTGTATTCGACCGAAACCTCACCTGGGAGGCTCATATTCGCAGCCTTAGGGTCTCTTGTACCCGCGCCATGGACATTCTCCGTTCCGTGACGTTCAGCGCTTGGGGTGCTAATAGGGCTATTGCCTTACTTTTTTATCGACGTTTTGTTCGTTTGAAGCTCGACTACGGATGCGAGTTTTATGCATCCGCAGCCAAGCGTTTATTGCGGAAGGTGGATTCGATCCACCACACCGGCCTTCGCCTTGCGACTGGTGCCTTCCGCACTTCCCCCATTGAGAGCCTGTTGGTCGATGCTGGGGAGATGCTACTCGCTCTGCGCCGCGTGCAGTGTATAACTCGACTGTACGTGCGAACCCGGCGCCTCCGTCAGTCGCCAACAGCTCTCACTGCATCCGCAGCTGATCTCGATGGTGCCTATGCCGTCAAGAGACGCCAGTCATACCCTAAGCCTTTTGGGTTTAGGGGCCAGGAAACTTCTTCGAGAGGTAGATATCGCTCTCGGGCCGGTGGCGCCCCTGGTTTTGCCCAGGACGCCACCCTGGAGGGTACCACATTTGGCTTTTACTCGTCACGCCTCTGCTCCCAAAGCTTGTACTGCGCCGGGAGTATTGCGTTCGACCTTTTTGGAGCACACATCGTGAAACGCTGGAACCGTGCCAGTGTATACGGATGGCTCCAAGTCCCAAGAGGGGGTCGGCTTCCACGCCGTATCCCCTCTGTTTGAAGTCAGCGGGGCTCTACCAGGCGTTGCGTCTGTCTTCACGGCAGAGCTGGTGGCAATACACCACTCGGTACGGGAGATTACGCGACGTGCCCGGTTCGGAGACCGGATTGTGATCTATAGCGGCTCACAAAGCGCCATGAGTGCTATCGGGGCATTGGAATCTCCGCATCCCCTGGTTCGCGATATCCGTGACGCCACGGTTTTGGCGAGCCGGGCAGATGTCGAGATTATCTTCTGCTGGGTTCCTGGACATGTAGGAATTGCGGGGAATGAGCGCGCCGATGAGGGCGCCAAAGAGTCCGGGAGGACTCTGCGGCGGCCTAGCGTTTCGCTCTTCCTCACACCGACTACATGGCAGGAATACGGGCAGCTCTTCGGACTGCTTGGCAAAGAAGATGGGAGACGGTCGAAGGGAACTTAAAGTTGCGTGCCATTGCGTTCCCATGGACCTATCCCCTAATGCCGCGGTGGCTTTACGTTGCTTTCTGTCGTTTTCGAATCGGACACACTCGTGTGACGCATCGCTACTTGATGGAGCGCTCGCATGCGTCCTTTTGCAACAAATGCTTCGTCCCCCAGACTGTTCGGCATATTCTTGTCGAATGTCCTAGTCTGGGTGATCTTCGTGCACGATACCTGTCTCGGTACCGGGATGGGCGGGGTCGCTACCGCCTGTCCCTTGTACTCGGGACGAGTGCGTGCACTATGACTGGTGGACTTATTGACTTTTGGGGGGAGGCCGGCCTTCTCCTCTTTTTAAGGTTCCTTTTTTTGTTATTGTTTTGTTTGTAGGTTGCACTCTCCTGCACCGCGGTGAGGGGGACCTCCCCCCGCTGCCGGAGATTGCTTCGATTGTTAAGTTTTTCCAATTTATATCATTGTTAAGTTTTCATATTTTTACTTTAAAGTAGCCTAGTTCTAGGCTGTCGTGTTTTCCGGCGACTTATGCCCAAGTGGGTAGTTGCAAGATGGGCTCCATAAAATTAAAAAAAAAAAATTTAGATGATTAAGTATATAAATATATACAAATATCATAAACATTGTTTAGAGCCATTCTCCACGGAACAAATCGAGATTAGCGGGTAACGTATTTCTGCTGAGGGAATCGGCCATCTGATTGTCTGTCCCTTTAATATAATTAATCTTAGACTGGTACTCCTGGAGGAGGAAACTCCAGCGCATTAATCTGCCTTTCCTGTGTTTCACGTTCCAGAGATACGCAAGAGGGCAGTGATCAGTTTCCACACAAACTCTTTCCCTACTGAGTACATTTTGAATTTCTGTATTCCCCAGATTATTCCTAAGGCCTCTCTTTCAATAACTAAATAGTTCTTTTCACGGGGTAATCATTTGCGACTAGCGTTGGCCACAGAATGACATTCGTCTCCGTCCTCCAATGCTTTCGTTGTTGGCGTCAGTTCGAATCCCGAACGACTTTTCAAGATTGAGCAACTTCAAGATGGGGGCAGAAGCTAATTTAATTTTCAGGAAGTTAAAATTAGCGGTGGCCTTCGGGTTCCAGATTATAGAGTCGGGGGAGTTCTTTTTAAAAAGGTCGCAGCGGGGGGTAACCAAGGGCGCCAAATTTAGGACAAAGTGTCGGTAGGATGAAGCGGATCCCATGAATGACCGGAGCTACTTCCTATTGCCCGGAAGAGGCATATCGTCGATCGCCTTAATCTTCTCTTCTTTGGATCTAAGGAAGAGCTGGAGCCGATTTTGTCGTTGTGGTGTCAGCTGCTCGTCGATTTTCAGACCATTAATTGATGAGTCGGTCTCACCTGGTAGGGACGGTAAAGAATATTCATCATCCTGCTCAACACATACAGTCTGCACAATATTAAGGGATTCAAAGGGATAATCTGATTCCATGGGGGATCTTTCATCAAGGGCCACAATATTATTAGCGTGGGCACGGCAGTGATACCCTTTCAACATATTGATGTGGAATAATTTTCCTCCTGAAAGTGTTCGGATTAGATAGGCACAGGTCCTCGTGCCTCCAAAACGGGAAAGGGGCCCTTCCATTGGCCTAGGATTTTATTGATCTCGGTGGGTAGCAATAAGAACTTCGTCTCCTGTTTCGAGACGGTAGTCTTTAGATTTAACGTCAAAGTAGGTTTGGTATTTTTCTAAATTTACTTTGGCGTAGGACACGATCTTGCTTCCACGAATCGAGTCTCGCTCTTTATTTTGAGACTTTTTCCATAAGGGAAGGAGAATTCCACACTCCTTCGGACCTTGGTGAATTCTGGGTTTAGAATTCCCTTAAATTCTGAATTAGCGGGAACTTCGAGGAGGGCAGGATCCTCGGGTTCTTTTCTTGTTCCTGCGCATGTGGTGATAGCCTGAGCCTCTGGGGTAGATGATATTTGGGGACTTTGTCCAATTAATACCGAACAAAATTTAATTGGGGCCAAGACTGCTTCGACCCAGCACTTAAAGTACAAACAGTCAATGTAGCACCTTACAATTGGGAAACGGTTAGAACATCCTAAGTAGTCGTGGACTACTGCAGATTTGTCGTGGTCAGGGGCCACAGGGTGAAGAAGCTTTTCAGTCACAATGATACAAGTACACCCTGTATAACGGACGATAGTGAACGTACGACAGCCGTTTACACTGCCATTCTCAAATTTTAAGGCTACTGGTAAGCTCTTATTAAAAATAAAATTCACTTAGTGATCCTGCAAGCCTTGGGGAGATGAAGGAACGGGGGGCCTAACGGGAAGAAGGGGGGGAGCGGTAGTGGCTCTTAATTGGTGAACCTGTTGAGGGGGATTGTCCCGAAATTTAGAGTTCTGAGGACAGTTTGAACATATGTGGTTTGCTACTCCGCACGTATAGCATACTATGGGTCTCTTAAGTAAGTATACTGGAGGAAAGCACTGGAAAAGGGCTTCACGACTCGAGGTTCAGTGGAGGGAAAACTTCATAATCGGGGGAAACTTTTGAAGCCTCTAGCCAAAATTTAAGGTTTCTTTGGAGAGTATACCCAAACTGTCGGGAAGTTTGACCGGGTAGAATCCTAGCGCAACAGAACTTATGGCGGTAGTAATCAGGGGTCATATTATGTGCTACGAGAAATTCAGCCTTGAGGGTCGAATAATTAATTGTGCATTCTGGGGGCAATAAGATGAAGATATCTCTCAATTTCGAGTTGATTAAAGGGAGCAATTTCTCTACTCATTTTGTTTACAAATCAATGTGATTGATTTCTATGAAGCCTTTGGGACAAGGCTTAAGTTCTTCTTTTGAGATGGAGACATTGCACGGAGTCAGACATTGCACGGAGTCAGAATGGTGCTCTTAACAGGAAGAGCATTCTTGAGTAATCCAGGATGAGGATACTTAGCTTATTCAGGGTGGAAATTTGATTTATCCAGGAGGGATATTCGATATATCCCGCAGAGTCCTTGCCTTTGGCGTACGAAAACCTGACTCGAGGAAGAGTTAGGTAGTCTGTTCGACGTGAGCTTTCTCGCACAATCTCGCGCGGTTCTTGGCGATACGAGTAAATATGCACGCCTGGAGTGAGGGAGCTTACCCCATAGAAGTAGAGTGGATTATCATCCATTGTTTGAGTAATGCGAACGATGCTTTGGCTAACGTTTGCCTCAGGATGGAAAGGGAAAAGGTCGTGGGGAAGAATCCTTGGGTAAATACGCGGGTTGATAAGGACTGCATTCTTCATCCCGTTTCTGTTGTTTCTCACGCTTTTAAGCTTGGAAAAATGCTTCTAAGCGACAACGAGGTCCATCACGTGGAGGCAATGCTTAAAAGCAAACCTTATTTTTTCCTCTTACGTGCTTGTTCCCTCACACAGCCTATTGCACGATATTACGCATGTGTCTATGTGAGCGTGCATGAACGCATGTAAGTCAAAAGAGATAGCTTATATTTTTTTCCCGAATTCGGTTCTCCTTCCCCCTTCTTTCTGGCCCATTCTAGGCTATCGAAGCCAGAGCGAGTGTTTTATCGTTAATAGTATATCAGGGGAGGTGAGGGTGTTTGCACGCTTAGGACTGTCCTGGGCAGCTGGACGAATTTTGCCGTTCTCCACCTCTTCAGCGATCGGCACAGTGGACAGGGTGGCTTATGGCTTTACAATGGGTAGAGGGGGTTTTGGGCTCGGACACCTTCCCTAGACTCCTTTTCCCCTAATTATTTCCCAAACCCCCCCTTACTCATTCCTTGAAAGCCCCCTTGCAGGAGGGACAAACGCCAATGTTCATCACAAGCTGGAGGAAGAAATAACTCGCTAAAACTCTTATCGAACAAAAAATCCTGGACCCTGGGCAGAACTGTTCCGAAACTTGAAGAAGAAGGAACCGTGAACGACTCTTCCTTGCAAGTAAGGTTTTCGCCCGCGTTCCCCGACCGAAGTAAGCTTTTATACCCTTTTACTCGCATTTGTTCTGCGAGCTCCCTGAATTCTCATCAATCTCTCTCTCCCCGTTGCCCCCCTTTCTCGACTAAATTCATTTAACCTTTGGTCCTTCTAACTTTTAATCTTCCATGGATTTCGGAGCCATCAAACATCTCTCTAACTCTCAAACTACCCTTAAACTAAATTCTAGCTAACGAGGGAATTCGAAACTACACATCAATTCGAAGAAGTTCTCTGGAGAGACCACTATAACTCAAATCAATTGGAAACTAACATCTCTCACTTAAGTGCCGTCACCTTGCTTAGCCCTGCCGTGGTTTTGGGGTAATAATTCTAACAAACTACCAAAATGAGATAATCACGTCATGTAAAAGATGAATATAATCTAATAAAAGAGCATCCGATGCTAAGATTTCTAAGCATGGGACAATCTTGTCGGTCAAAAGGCGATAATAAGGTTTAAAATATTAAAAAAGGACTCGTATCTCGGAACGAGACTTAAAAATCCAAAATCTACATCTCGAAAATATTCCTTTAATTTTGATGAAAATTGCAACGAATATTCTTTAAAATTCACCTTTGGTAGTGTCTAAGTATCATTTTATGGAACAACTGATAAACAAAGATTATGTGGAAAGTAATGACTCATTTAAAGAAAGGGTGCGCCTAAAACTATAAAGCGATAAGTATGAATGTGTCATAATCGGTAAACAACATAATTATCTCATAGCAATTAGCAGAAAATATCGATAAATAGTATGCATGGCATTGTTTTATATGAAATAAGCACATCTTTGGCTGGGGAACTTCATCAATTTCTTGCGTTGCTTGGATGTTATTTTATTCCCTTCTTCTTTCAATCTTTGCCAGAGATCTTCAGGAATCGTGTGTTTCAGAGTCATTACCCTCTTACTAAGTATCTGTCATTAATTTTCTACTGAGTTTAAATCAGATCCTTCTCGAGGCCAGTTCATCATGGCGATATTGACAGTCTTTAGGATGTGGCACGGAGCATTGCAATTCATGAAAACAGGTTTACCTAAACCAGCTATTAAGAGAAGGGGAAGATTACATCTTTCTGAAGCACATTCCTTATATAACAGCGTTTACTTTGCAACCCATACAGATGAGCGGAAGGGCTCCAGGGATTGAAAAAATGTTTAACACTACAATGGTTTCACCTGCCATTTTAACACAACCTTTATGCTACATGCGGTATTCACTCTTTGCCCTCACCGAAGCCTTACATGCTACTTTCCACCTAATCTGTATCAATTAGTTTATCTTTCATTGTTTAAAAACACCTCGCCACTTTATAGCAGTCCACAAGACATGCCCACATGAGAGTGGGCTTCTCTCTCAACTACTTCTAAGGTTGAAGTGATTTCCCCCTTACCCCCTTCTTAGATCGCCCTAGGGAGACTCTTTAAATGCACCAGCGGCGTCCCTCCGGACAGGTGGCAAATGAATATCGTGATTACTTTTTACAAGACATGGCTAAATATCACTTTATACCGGATTGTTTCCGCTGTCTCCTGCACATTGAAGATTTCACAAGATTCACGCCACGTTTGATACTCTGCTCCAGCTGTTTACGCATCCTTTCTCGGTAGACAAGACTTTGCCACGGTGTTTTGTAATTTGTAAAAAAGCTTACGACGCCACATAGAAATATTGTATCACAAATTTGTGGTGTTTTTATTTATTTTAAGAGCCCATCTGGCGACTGTCTACCAGGGGAAAAGTCAGCGTGCTCACGCCACAGCCTAATATTATGCTAGATTAAAAAACAAGTAACAACATGTAAATACGAAATAACAAAGATAAAAAAGGCCAAGAAAAAAGCTACACAAATGACAGGAAATAAAACAAAAAACAGCATAAGCCAAAAATAAACAAGAAGTAAGCGTCGGGGGTAGGCCTGACTCCCCATGGCAGGAACATGCGAACTAAAACAAAGAGTCAAATAAAGCGGAGGAGGCCAGTCTCCTTCCAAAGTCACACTAGGATAGGAGAAATAAAAATATACCTCCTATCAAGGTGCATTTGCACGTCTACTGCTTGAAAGGAGGTATTTAAGGCAAAGAGAAGAACGGAGACATCATGTCAGCTGTAAATGACGCACTTTCCTGCTCGACCTCCTTCCCGTGGTTGTAGAGGGTCGTAAAACCTTTATATACTTGGAGGCTGGGCAAGGTGCACGTAGCCAGCATGCTCTTCTGCAAAAGAATAGCTAAGGGAAAACGAGAAGACCTGAGCCTCCGCAGCTCCTCTCATTAGGCCCAGAGTCCGCATCACTTTCATTGAAGGAATATGCCTTGCAGGATTAAAGAGAGGGAGATGCGGAGGCTTCTTCAAAGAGAAGACCCTCACAGTAATGACCTTACGCTTCCCAAGGCAAAACTTCTGTCACTGTTGGATGAACAATGTGTTGAAGGCCCCTTTGCCTTCCCAGGTCGTATCGGGGCAGGATGGGCCTGAAATGCGCCTTTTCCTTCCTCCGCCTCGAAACCCTAGGCAGGCGGGGGTCCCTACGTTGGGGGATCCACCGTCTTCGAGTCACCCAGCCTACCAATGGGTGTGGGCTTATGTTTCGAAGCTCCTTTCAGAGAGCAGCTTTAGGAACCCCAACTTCAGGGGTGTTGCATTCTGTGAATCTAAGTACTTGGCTTTGACGGGCGGCCGTTTGAGCCTAAAGAAAAGGGTCACGCTGGATGAGGAAGGGGGTAGCCCTAATTTTATCGGGGGTAAGTGTGAATCTTTGGAACAAATTAAACATACCACGGGTAACTACGACTTTACACGTCTAGAGGAGAGATTGTCACTCTCAAACAAGAGAGCTTGTCAAGGTCGAACGTGACGAAGAGTGCAGGGGTGAGTTTTGAGGCTCCTCCCTGTTTTCTTATTACATGTTTGACCTTGACTGCTCCTTGGTGAGCCAGCTCTAATGTGATATCATATAGGGAGTAGTCCACGAGATCCTTTGCAAAAGCCACACTTTTCACGAAAAGTTTGGTAGAGTGCGGCGTCACACTCATTGGCGTGCATCAAGCGTCTGAAAGAAATTAAACATGACCACCTCAGTAAGACCCAACGCATTCGACAGAAGGCTCCCCTCCGCTAAACCGTTCTCCTTCAGCTCTCTACTAATTATCTATCTATTTCTCTCCTCTAGTATATCATGATGCCCTTGGCCAACATGCTGCCATCAGTGGAGCGAATAACCAGAAAGCGTTTGAAGCCAGAAAGCTCGAAAAGGCTAGGTATTTTCTCAATGAGGGGCAACGATGTAATCTAGGCTCTGTTCGGCTCGCTTGTGACTTTTGTCTTGGTTTGTATCCATCGACTCGGGGAAGTATTGGGGCCGGACGTGATAATCTTGGCCTGGTCTGATAACTTGCCGAATTAACAGTGGACCTGTTTTCCCGAGGAGCTCCGCGGAGGGAGAGGAACCCTTATTTCTCTTACTCTTTTTCTTATTATTTTATTTTAGGGAGAGGAGGGTAAGTAACGAACCCGCTTCTCTCAACTGACAAAAGGAAACCTTATGCAAGATGAGCTGGCCTCATCAAGATCAATCTCTGAAATTTGAAAAAGTCTTAGCTGTTAAAGGGGCACCGGCCGTAGAGGAGGTCCTTCCTCTCCTTGTGAGTCCTCTGGGGCTCGATCCATTTGAGAAGTTGCACAGAGAAGGCCTCAGGTTCAGTGCTTTACACGAAGCGTCCTTTCAAATATAAGGTAAGACAACACATCTAAGACCTCTATGTAGCTCTTGTTTCAAAGGCGCCTCTGGTTCGTCCAGGACAACACCTTAGGCGATACCACGTTTGAACCTGAACATTTTGAAGCACACTCAGTGTCATGTTTGTGCCGTGCCTGTGTACATGAGTGGTATTAAATTCGAAGAAGAATTCGGATTTCCTGTCATCACAGGTCAATCATGAAACGATGTGTGCTCCATACAGATCAACGCAATACTCGGGTGCTATGCAAACTTTGGACCCTAGGAGTGGCGACGATTGGTCAAACGTTAAACCGGGATTGCAAATGCCATGTTACACTCGTTACGACGCCCTCGACAGAGGACACAATTATAGTTTAGATGTAGTTAGACAAGTTTTTATTGTTTCAACATATAGGTATTTTTAAAGTTTAATATAAATTAATGCGGCCCTCCTCGGTGGCGATCACGCACTCCAGGCTAGAACCGAAGGACGCGCGTACGTTGCAGAAGAATTCCTTCGTTATGCTGACCGTAACGCGGTTTTGGTAAGACTTCTGCTATTCAAAATTTCTGTAGTCGAGCTTACAGGGCTTGCCTTTGACATACACCCACACACTGCGGTTGAGGGGATTGAGCTCGGGCGACTGCGGCGGCTAAAGCTCCTTCAGCAAAAACGTCATATTCGACCCTATCCACTCTCGCAAGGTCTTGGCCGTGTGAGCCGGGGCACTGTTATGGTGAAAAACGGACTCTGCCTTTATCGTGATATTTCTCACCCAGAGCAGGAAGTTAGTGGCCATGATGTCAATGAAATTTGGCACGGTAAATTAGTAGCCGGCCACCCGCCACATTGGGAATCTTCTCGCTATTCGAAGCCAGGACGGCAGGATTAATCACGGAGGCCGCGTGCCAAATATCTGACTTGCAGCGGACCTCGGAGACATCTTGGAAGAAGCTTGCTTGTTGCTGACCAGATCGACCGTAGAGGACTTTTCCTAAGAAAAAATTCAAATTCAATGGCCATGGATAATCAAGTCATTGAGAAGGAGTACGAGTCAGTTGTTACTCGAATTTCATGACGTGTGCATATTGATTGCTCTAAAGCGACATTTATCAAGAATTTTGATCTTTTTTTGTGGTTTATATTGTGTTTACTATCCAAGACCTTTATTATATTCTTGCAGCGACCGTTAGTTTTGAATCATGGCTAGCAGTGCATAGTTAACATTAGAGAGAGTTCTGCTGCCTATTTTCGGAATTGTAGTCAATATACATCAAAGACACATCAAAGACCCATCAAAGACAGTGTCAGAGATCGCAGAGAGAGATAGAAGAATATACGCGCCACCTTGCCTTTCAATAGAGAAAAAGAGAGAGATAGAGGAATATACCCGCCACCTCGTCCTTTAAGAGAGGGAGAAAGCTACAAAAAGATACAAGGAAAAGAATTACCCTATTAGACCTTAAAGTCCATTCAAAGCGGGTACCTTTGGCGTAACAGTTGCAGTCTTCAAAAGTAAAGTACACTCACACAACAGTTATGTGCTCAAACGGTTACTTTTTAAGACTTTATCTAGACGCAACTTAAACTGCTCAACAAATTGCTGTTGACAACTTCCAATGGAAGTGCGTTCCATGTACCACAAATGCTATATGTGAAAAATCTCCGACACAGATCACGGTGTTAACGCTTCAGCTCAAATTTGAACCGGTATTTCTAGTCCTTTTCTCGTTAAGCTGGAAAGTATCCCTGTCATCTATATTGTCGAAGCCTCTAAGAATTTTAAAAACTTCAATAAGCTGACCAAGAAGCCTCTGGGTCTCCAACGAGAACAAATCTAATTCCCGTAACCTATCTTCATAACTCTTGTGTCTGATAGAGGGAATGAGTTTGGTTGCTTTGCTTGCACACGTTCCAATCTCGTAAAGTCATTTCAAAACAAAGGACTCCAAGTGCGGCCGGTCAAGGGAGTTGTACAAACAAAAGTACAATCTCTTTGTTTCGATATCCAAACTATCGCTTCATGTAACCTAACATCATTTAGGCTTTCTTCTCCACTTCAATACACTGCTTCGAGAACTTGAGGTCACTAGTGATAGTTACACCAAAGTCTTTTTCAGTATCAGTTCATTCAAGAGCAGTGCCCTTAAGGTATATAACGATTGGGGTTTTTAGTGGACAATATGCATAAATTTGCATTTGTTCACGTTAAACACTTGGTATCATTGGAAAATTTAGAAATCTTCGAAACCATGTCACCATCCATATCGTTAACATAGATGAGGAACAGTAGTTGTCACAGGATAGAACCTTGAGGCAGTGGTGCAGTGCCTTATCGAATGCTTTTTAAAAATCTAATTAGATAACATCCACCGCCTTATCTTGATCGTGTTCACTGAAAACGAAGTGAAAGAATTCCACAAGATTCGTCAGGCATATACTTTGCCTTCGGAATCCATGCTGGGAACTCCTCAAAAGCAAGTTTGACTAAATATGACATTATTTTGTCCACCATGATGCCTAAAATTAGTTTACAAACTATCGCAGTTTAACTAATAGGTCGGTAGTTCGACGGTTGGCTAGGTCCCTTCTTAAAGATAGGACTCACGTCCGCCTTATGCCAGTCTCTATGAATGCATCCAGTCCAAATTGATATGTTGAAGAGTGTGTCCAGATGTTGTTACACATCATCACGCACTTCTTTCAACACTTTAGGTAGAAACCTCTCTAGGCCAAGGGACCTATTCGTCCTTAGGTCTCTGATTTTTTTCTACTTTGCTTTGGCTGAAGTCCATTTCCTCCAGCTTCTAACCCAAGTAGGAGTTCATGGGCTGGGAGATGGGACCACACTCTTCAGTGAACACTGAAGAAAAGTTGTCGTTCATGAGGTTTGCATTTTCTGCATCTGAGTGCTTAATGCACCCTCTTCATTCACCAAAAGCCAATCTTGCGGCAGATTGGTTTACGGCTGTTTACATAACCAAAGAGCTCTTTTGATTTTTTTTGCAAAGTCTCGCCACTCGGAGTTCCTCGGCACGCTTTGCTGCCATTCTGCTGGACCTTACTTTCCTAGCTAGCCTACGGTACTCATGGAAGTAACGAGAAATTTTTGACTGCCGGTACAAAATTCTCTTCTCCCTCAGTAGTTGACTGATTTCTCGATTAAACCACCATGGTTGAACAGAAGACTGACGCAAGCTTTTCGCAGGGATAAATCGTGATGGAAGACTCAAGAACGTAGTTCTGAAACTATTCTAAAAATTTCAACCTTCTCACACCCTTTCAGCCTCACATCGGCCTGTCTAGCACAAAGACTTAAAAAGCCTGCTCTTCTCAAATCAAGGTTCCTCGATTCGCGAGTCGCAGCCTCTACCATGGGGAGCTTGACTACAAATCTAACTAGCCGGTTGTCACTGACACCAAGCTCCTCTCCTACAGAGAGCCACTTAACGATGTCATTCTCAGATGTGAAACCTAAGTCGATAATATCATTGCCTCTCGTCTCGTCGGCTCTCTCACTCATTAAGTCTGTAACTCGTCGTTTGCAAACTCCAGGAGCGGTGCGTTTGCGCCACACGGCTCTCTGGTTTCCCAGTCAACTTGGGGGTTGAAGTCTCAACATGACGATACACACTCTTTCTTCAATATGTTCACCCAGTAGGCGGTCTATTACGCACTAGGGTCCTTTATCTCGCAGGACCTATCTCTAGGTCTATACCTAGTAGTTCGTGGTCGGATATAATGTTGCAATTCGTGGTTTTGAATTTATCCTTAACTTACAACATTACACACCCACCCTCTCTCTCAAGCCTGTCTTTTAGGAAGAGTTCGTAAACGGGAATCGTGAATTCACCCTTAAAATCTCGGTTCGAGTTTTCTACCCTTTAAGCCACGACTTTGTTATGGCCATCATCTCATGTTCTTCCATCACTACGAGGCCACGAAGTTGAAGAAACATGTTCCTGAATAACCTCGCATTAATCAAAAGAACTTTCAGGAAGTCACCAAATGTAGGGCTTCCTACGCTCGTCAGTTTCCCGTCTTATTCGTCCCTATTTCCTGTTGGTGGTGTGGTGGCACCATTTCTAGCAACTTTTAAGTAGGTCGTTCCAGTAGTGACACAGGCGTACTGGCGCACTTCCGCCTTCACTCTGGGCCTTATACTTCTTTGGGTCCGCTCTACGACATCCTAGATTATGTTAAAGAGTACAGCCTTTCCTTTAAAGGAAAGGTCCACCCATCCCTTTGGTATAGATCTTTCCTATCATAAAAGGTGCGGTAAGGGTCCACAAAAAAGACCCCCTCTGCCATGCAAAGATCTGCCAGGCGTTGGTTTAAAAAGACGTTCCTCGAGTTAGCGTTCCTGATTGGACCTCTTCTCGGGAGCATCCCGATCAAGACACGTTTGAGGGTTTTCAACCCTCAGTCATCCACAGCTCCCATCACCTTCTCAAGAATCTTAGGTGTAGGGCCTACCCTACTTCCTCTGAAAGAGAGGTAGTGGCCACTTACGAGTACCATCAGGGCAACGACCGAGCTCTTATAAATCTCAGATTTATAAGAGCATATTTATAAGGCAGATTTATACGGCAGCTTACCTTCACACTGGTGCGAATCCAGCCGCTAGCAGGGGTTGCAGTTCCAGTGCTTGAAAATTACCAATAAGGATGACCTTCGCACATTTAGCTGTATAGGACCGAGTTTTCCCTTTCTGGAGCGACTTGTCAGTTACCTCTTTATTCTTTATATTTCTCTTCTTTTTCGCGTCTTCTTTTGGCTTCTCTTCTTTTGTCGCTACGTTCCCTACTTCTTTTTTAATTTACCTTCCTCTCTTTCTACTTTATCTTCTTCTTTCCCTCTCTTTTTGTCTTCTTGGCTCTTAGAGCCATCAGCATTGCAGCAGAAGACTCCTGCTCCGAGACGTTGGTTGTCTTCATCCATTCAGATTCTCCTAGGCATTACACCTCTCCAATCTCAAGAGGTGAACCTCCCTTTTGAGAAGGGAGTTCTCTATAAACTGCTCAAGGCGCTTGTCCAGACGTGTCTCTAGTTTGCAGAAGTCACAGACACTAACGTCGCCAGTGAGCTCCTTGCAACTCCTGCCCCTGAAATTTTCGCTCTATATGTAAACTTTGCATTTCCAGCATGTTAGTTGGCAAAACTGAGGACCATTCTTCCACACGATCTCAATTGCTTTAACGTCAGACCATATGCAGAAAAGTTTTTTTGTGATTTTCTCTCGCAGAACCACATTCGCCTATTTTCAGCAGGTTTTCGGTCGTTAGGCCACCAGAAACCTTTTGACCAAGCATACCAACCCTAAGGTCTCTCCTGGACGAACGTCTCCAATCGTGTCGCAGCTCCCAACTTAGAAGTACAAGAGCCCTAGGTAATTTGGTTCTCTGATTTTTCGACAAAAAACGGCCATAGTTAAAGCAAATAGTAAAGCTAAGTGACTGTGACTTCATCCGAGATCTATAGCTGATCTGGCAACCAGCACGGAATAAAAGCTCTCTCACTAAAGAGCCTATGAGCCTTTGTTCACAAAGTAACGGTCACAGGGGCCTGGTCAGGCCATTACACGTTTTGAGAAAGTTTCTAAGGGGTACTTAGCATTTCTACATTAATCGTACCCCAAACGCCTCAGATCCCCCTTCAATCTCCGTCTCTTGCAACATATGAGTGCTCCAAGGCGTTATTTACAGAGATTCCAAAGCCTCTCTTCTCACAGGGCATAAGGTAGCCGGTAAGATCCTCATAACTAATCAACTTATTTATTATAGATGGGTGTTTTTTTGTTGTTCTTTTGTTTTTTTAAGACAGTTGAGCAACGGTGATGGAACCTAACGCTAACAGAATCGATAAAGCGAATATAGTGATGCTAGGAGATGCATCAAAGAAGTATAAAGAAGTTTGACAACTCTTTGCCTGGATAATACTAAAGCTATCTTACTGGCATGGGTGACTCTGCAGGATTAAATGTCCTCCAGCTTAGCTAGCTGAACTAAAGGCAGATTGCGCAAGCTATCTCACCGACGGCAAGGTGATTGTAGAGAGAGAAAAAGAGAGAGAGAAATAATAAGAGAGTAACAAGGAGTAACAAGGAAAAGAGGTACCCTAGTAGACCTTACGATCCATTCAAAGAGGGTACCTTTGAGTGAACACTTGAGCAGGTGCTGTCCTCTAAATGGTCAGATTGACGCTTTAAAAGAGCACTTGCGCCACGCTTCAAGTCTCCAGAGGCTATTTTTCAATACTGTGTCTAGACGCAACTTGAACTGTTCAACAGAATTGCTGTTGACAACTTCCACTAGAAGTGAGTTCCAAGTGCCCTAGATGCTATATGTGAAAGATTTATCATACATATGATGCTGGTTACGCTTGAGTTCAAGTTTGTAGCCGTGATTTCTTGTTCTGATCTGGCAAGCGAGAAAATATCCTTATAGTCTACAATGACGAAGCCTCGAAGTATTTTCAACAATTCGATAAGCTGACCACGTAGTCTACGGGTCTCCAGCCCGAACAAGTCTAATTCCAGTAATCTATCTTCTATACTCTTACGTCTGATAGAAGAAATCAGTTTGGTAGCTCTGGCTTGCACACGTTCTAATCTTGCGATATCTTTTCAAAGCAAAGGACTCCAAAATTGTACGGCATACTCGAGGTTCGGTCAGACAAGAGAGTTACACGAACACACTACTATCTCCTTGTTCCGATATCCAAACTGTCGCTTTATATAACCTAACATCCTATGGGCTTTCTTCTCCGCCTCAATACACTGCCTAAAGAACTTGAGATCACTAGTGATAGTTACACCCAAGTTCTTCTCACTGTCCGTGGATTCAAGAGCATTGTCCTTAAGGATATACCGAGATTAATGTTTTCGGTGGTCTATATGCATCATTTTGTATTTTTTCACTTTAAAATGCATTTTCCACGTGTCCGACCACTCCCCAATCTTCCGAAGATCATCTTGAATCCCGGCAGTATTTCGTTCCTTTGGTATTATCAGCAAATTTAGAGAGAGAGAGAGAGAGATAGAACTACAGAACTACAGAAACAAGGACCAACAAAGACCCTAAGATCCTCTCAAGACCATTCCACTTACAGAAGATGTTAACTACGACTTTCTAACGTTTGTGTATCATGCTTTTTTTACATGCTGGTTTTTTGTTGTTTTTTTTTAACTATTTTAACTCTACGGTATGTAGACACTTATCTACATGTGTACCCTTGGTATATATATTTTTTACATGATCTTTTTTTCAAATATTAATATTCTATTGTACACACTTATCTATATGTGTAGCATTTGACCTTTCTTTACATCCCTTCTCTAATTATTTCAATTCTACGGTACACACTTATTTACATGTGTACCCTTGACATGCAGGTTCAGCTATCCCTCAAATACAGGAAAACGCTTCTTCGAACCAGTAGGGGCGTTGAGAGGACAGTATTCTCTTCTCCCGCAGGCTTCGCCTGCTAGTGATGAAAATAATATACTTAGAGGACAGACAGAAAAAGAAAAGGGGAATTCACATACACTCCATGCAGGGATGCGTCGCTGGCATCTTTTTATTACTCATTTAATTTTATTTTATTCCTAACTCCTTATTTCATGATTTTTTTTCTATGCTCCTACTACATTATATTAACAATATTGAAGTACTCATCAAGTCGGTTTTTGAACCTATTAACTGACGTGCTTTCTACTACACGGTCGGGCAGGCTATTCCACGTTTGCGTGATTTTAAACGTAAAGTCATTTTGAGCTATATTAGAGTTAAATCGCTTGTTCACTAATTTTAGAACAATTTGGCGTGTGTTGACCTTTTCGTCCAGCTCGAACAATAGTCTGTAATCAATATTATTAAGTCCTTTTAAGATTTTGAATACCTTGATCAATTGTCCACGTAAACGTCTGCTTTCAAGTTATAGTAGGTTTAATGAGCGAAGTCTATCTTCGTACGGTTTGTTTCGGATTACAGGAACTAGTTTAGTAGCCCGACGTTGCACTCTTTCAAACTGCGCTATATCCTTGTTTAGGGAGGGACACCAAAATTGAACCACGTATTTAAGGTGTGTGCGCACCTGCGATTTGTATAGTGGCAGGATTATATCTTTCGATTTGAAAGTAAAATTCCGAGCAATATTTCCTAGCATCCGGTTTGCTTTTTTATAAGCTTCTGCGCATTGTTTCGATACTTTAAGATCCTGAGATTAAAATCCCTAGGTTTTTTCTAAGTTAACGGATTCAATATTATGGCCTTTCTTATGGTATTCTACTTGAAGTCCATTTGTCATTTATCCACCCATTTGCCAATTTTATTAAGATCCCTCTGCATTTACTCTACATCGGGTCTCGAAAGAACTCGGCTGCTCAGCTTTGTGTCATCTGCAAATTTAGAGATCCTACTAAACACTCCATTATCCAAGATATTAATGTAAACAATAAATAATAATATGCCCAGGACTGACCCCTGTTGTACCCCGCTGGTGACTGGGGACCACTCTCTACACGTCCCATTTATAACAACTCGCTGTGAACGATTTGATAGCCAGTTTTTAATCCATTTATGTATGTTACCCCTCACTCCAATTGGTTTAATTTTCATCAGTAGCCTTTCGTTCGGAACTGTATCAAAGGCCTTTTCAAAGTCAAAGTAAATTATATCCGCCGCTTTAGTTTGTGCGTAGATGCAAATCATGTTATGAAAAAATTAGAGTAAATTGGTTAGGCACGATCGCCCCCGTCTGAATATATGCTGGGAGTATGGAATTAAATTATTAGACTTACAATGGCTCACCAACTTATCTCTAATCATCGATTCTAAGAGTTTTCCAATTACAGAAATTAGGCTGGTGGGACGAAAATTACTAGGCTCAGTTTTATCCCCTTTTTTGAATATTCGTGTAACATTTGCACGCTTGAACTTTCTTGGACTAGGCCTTCCTCTATTGATCGATTGAAAATCATGCCGAGCGGTCTTGCTAATTCATTTTTTAGTTCTTTAAGATGGGTTGGGTACACCCCATCGAGCCAGGGTGACTTCGATTTTTCATTTTATTAATATATGTGAGAATCTCCCCTTCATTTATACTAATGTTGGATAGGATACTTTGTCTTTCAAAATTCATGTCCCCGCCCAGTGTTTCTACTTGTTTAACGTCCTCAATAGTAAAAACGCTCGAGAAGTGCTCATTTAATATTTTAGCAAGTTTTTCTGGGATGTCCGTCATAACACCATCTTTACCTCTAATCGGCCCAAGAGAGAGAGAGAGAGAGAGAGAGAGAGAGAGAGAGAGAGAGAGAGAGAGAGAGAGAGAGAGAGAGAGAGAGAGAGAGAGAGAGAGAGAGAGAGAGATAGAGCGATAGAAATAGAGAGAGTGTGTCACAAGGATGAGTCACAAGGAATAGTAGTACCTCAAAACACATTGCTGACCATGCCGTGGAGGTACTATTTTGGGAAAGCTCTAACCTATAGCATAAGAGAAAGTATCGCATAAATGAAGGCTCTCCCCATCCACCTTTACTCTCTTTCTCTCTCTCTCATTAAGAAAGTAGAGAGAGGTGACGCCCCCTTGTCGCGGGAAGAGAGCTTGTGCGTACCCTTGACTTTTCGAGCTATGTCGGCGGGGGTACCTATCTTCTGGCACCCCTGGCAGGGTTTCCCTTGTCGATTTGATCGGAAATTAGGTTCCAGACTAAGTGCGTTCTTTCTTTTTTTTATCCTACTCTATCCTTCATCTTTCTTTAAAAATTAATCCTATTTCTTCTACTTATACAAAAAGGAAAAAACAACAAAAAAACAACCCCTATACCTATCATGTCACTCTTACCCTTTTTTCATCTATCTACATATAAGGACCTGGCAGCTACTTCACGCGTCAGAAGAGAGGCTTTGGAACCTCTATAAACAACGCCAATCGACGCTCACTGGTTGCGAGAGACTAGGACTTGAGGAGTCTTAGGCGTTGGGGCACGATGAATGGGATGAGGGTAGTGCCCCGGTAACCCCTTTCCTGGCGCATAATTATTGACCATTCCAAGTGACCGTTGACGGGTGCCTCTGGTAGCATTGGTTCGTGGTGACGGCCCTTTGTTCCCATGTTGGTTGCCAGGCCAATAAAAAGCCTTAGGTCGAGTCTCTTGGTGTGGCGGGATATCCACTAAACGCTGCTCGGAGATCTTGGCCGTCGTGAAGGGAACTAGTAGGAGTTTAGTACGGGGTGTGCTCCGTTGTTCACCTGGTGAGAAATCGATGGCCCCTTCGGGGACTGTCAGTGCTCCTTGGTTGGGAGCCACGGCACGCCGAGGTTTGACGACTCGGTCGGACGAACAGCAGCACAAGGAGCGTGCCTCCTGAAAGATCCGAAACCTCTCTGATCGATAGGCGGGAGCAACTCACGCGGGGCGAACTCACCACCCCCTTTCTTTTTTATTGAGTGGTCACAAAGTATTCAGAGTTATAAAGTGTTCAGCATGACTGGAAAAAAAGGACCTGGTGCGTTAAAGTATACCTGCTCGACATGCCTAAAAGGACAAGTGGTGCGTAGATTTTCCAAAGGGGTGTTTCTCAAAATGCTACCCTGGAAGTATCTGCACGGACTGCGTCCTTAGGGCAGATCTTCAGGAGCTTAAGGAACTTTTTAAATCTTCTGAGGAAAAAACACGACGGCTGGAAGAAAAGGTGAAAATTCTCGAGTCTGAGCATGTGACTCAAATCCGTCATCTCGAAGCCATCATTTCAGAGATTAAAGCCACCAATGAACAGCAACAGCAACAAGAAACTCCTAACGACGCGGATGGCTCCTCTGTTGGGCCCTCATGCACCGCGTCGATAGAGATAGGCCAACCATCCGACGTCCCAGAGCCAGCAGCTGCTGGGGTTACTCAGGGCGTCAAAAAGAAGAAAAGGAAGAGTAAGAAAGGGAAAACAGAGGAGAAAGTAGAAACGGAAGAAAAAACGAAGAAGAAAAAGAAGAAAAAACCCCCAAAAGTGGGAAAGAAAGAGGAATCGAAAGAGACAATACTGAAAGGGAAGCCTCTGTCATCTGAACCCAAATGCGCGAGGGTCATCGTGATCGGTGACTCCCAAGCGCGGGATCTACAACCCTTGCTAGCGGCCCGCCTTCGCACCAGTGTGAAGGTAAGCTGCCTTCCAGGAAAGGGAAACGGAGAAATAAGGGTGGAGGCTGAGAAATCTCGGATCTCTGAGAACTCAGTAGTTGCCCTCATGGCAAGTGGCAACGATCTCTACCTACGAGGAGGCAATGTAGGCGCCAGCGGGAAGATCCTGACCACGGTTATGGGAGGAGTTGACGACTGTGGGCTAAAAACCCGCAGACGTGTCGTGGTCGAGATACTCCCAAGACGAGGGCCATCCCGCAATGCTCACGCGAGGAACGTCTCCATAAACCAACGCCTGGGAGATCTTTGTACGGCGGAAGGAGTCTTTTTTTGTAGACCCCTACCGCACCTTTTACGGGAGAAATGACCTGTACAAAAGGGACGGAGTGCATCTTTATTTTAAAGGGAAAGCTGCACTCGCAAACATGATCCAGGATGTTGTGGAGCGGACCCAAAGAAGTGTCAGACCCCGAGTAAAGGAGGACGTACGCCAGTACACCCTTGTTACTCCAGGAACGACCTTTTCTGAAGTCACAAAGAGTGGAGTGATCCCGCCACAGAGAAAGAAAGCGGGAAACGGAAGAGCGTAGGGAGTCCTACAGTCGGGGACTCCCTGAAAGTTCTTCTGTTTAATGCGAGGTCTATCAGAAACAAGTTTCTAGAACTTCGTGGCCTCGTAGCAACAGAAGAACCGGAGATGGTGGCCGTAACGGAGTCGTGGATAAAAACCTCAAGCCGAGATTTTGAAGGTGAATTGAAGATTCCTGGTTACCAGCTCTTCTTGAAAGATAGGCCAGACAGAGAGGGTGCGGTGTGATGTTGTATGTCAAGGATACTCTCAACTCGACGGATTGCAACATCGTATCTGACCATGAACTACTAGGTGTTGACCTAGAGATAGGTCCTGCCAAATACAGGACCCTGGTGCTTTATAGACCTCCTGCCCAACTCGTTGAAAAGGACAGAGATCTGTACCAGCTACTAGGAGAACTTGTGAAAGACAGAGTGTGTATCGTCATGGGTGATTTCAACACACAAGTTGACTGGAAAACCAGAGAACCCTGTGGCGAGAACGCACTACTCCTGGAGTTCACGAACAACGAGTTCCTCACTCAATGGGTCAGAGAGCCAACGAGAGGAGACAATATCCTCGACTTGGTTTTCACCTCTGAGGATGACATTATTGAGCACCTCTCTGTTGGCGAAGAGCTCGGTGGCAGTGACCACCGACTAATTAGATTTGTAGTAAAAGTCCCCAAGGCAAAGCCTGCAACTAGTAAATCAAGGAAACTGGATTTGAGAAGAGCAGACTTTGCAGGTCTACGCGTGGGACTGACTGACGCGAGGCTGAAGGAGTGCGATGCTGTTAAGACTCTTGGAACAGTTTCAAAACCACATTCATGAGTCTTCAATCGCGTTTTATCCCTCTAAAATGCCCCCGTCGGTCTTCTGTTCAACCAAAGTGGTTTAATCGAGAAATCGGCCAACTGCTTAGGAAGAAGAGAGCTGTGTACCGGCAATCGAAGTTCTCGGGTGACTTTGACGAATACCGGAGGCTAGCCAGGAGAGTGAAGTCCAGCATAAGGGCGGCTAAGCGGTCTGAGGAACTCCGAGTGGCGAGACTCTGTAAAGAGAATCCCAAGGAGTTTTTTGGATATGTGAACAGCCGTAAACCAATCCGTCGAACGATTGGCCCTTTGAGGAATGAGGAGGGGACATTAAAGCATTTAAAAGCAGAAAATGCCAACCTCCTCACCGACTACTTCTCTTCAGTGTTTACTGTAGAGTGTGGTCCCATTCCCCAGCCGACGGATTCCTACTCGGGAGAAAAGCTGGAGGATATGGACTTCACCGAAGATGAAATAAAGAAATAGATCGCTGACCTAAAGAAGAATAAGTCCCCTGGACTGGACGGGTTTCTACCTAAAGTGTTGAAAGAAGTGTGCGAGGAAGTATCACGACATCTGTGTGCTATCTTTAACATGTCAATCCGGACCAAATGCGTTCCTAGAGACTGGCGTGAGGCGGAGGTGACTCCTATCTTCAAGAAAGGAGACCGTAACCAACCGTCGAACTACCGACCTATCAGTCTGACTTCGATAGTCGGTAAAATCATGGAAAGCATCATGGTGGACAAAGTGACGTCGTATTTAGAGTCAAACCTGCTACTGAGGAGTTCCCAGCACGGCTTCCGAAGGCAACGGTCATGCCTGACGAACCTTGTAGAATTCTTCCACTTCGTTTTCAGTGAGCACGATCGGGACAAGGCGGTGGATGTGGTCTACCTAGACTTTCAGAAAGCCTTTGCTAAGGTACCACACCGCCGCCTTCTCCGGAAAGTGCGAGCGCTTGGCATAGACGGAAAGGTAGCCGGCTGGATCGAGAACTGGCTAAGTGGCAGACGGCAACGGGTGGTGGTAAATGGACAGTCTTCTGAGTGGGTGCCCGTTACTAGCGGGGTGCCTCAAGGTTCTGTCCTGGGACCACTACTATTCATCATCTACGTCAACGACATGGACGGTGACATGGTTGCCAAGATTTCCAAATTTGCCGACGATACCAAGCTTGGTATGAACGTTGCAAAGGATGGAAATACTACCCGCCTGCAGGAAGATCTTGGGAAGATTGGGGAGTGGTCGGACACGTGGCAAATGCCTTTTAACGTGGGCAAATGCAAAGTGATGCATATCGGCCACAGAAACCCCCAATCTCAGTATATCCTTAGGGGCACTGCTCTTGAATCGAGTGACACTGAGAAGGACTTGGGTGTTACTATCACTAGTGACCTCAAGTTCTCGAAACAGTGCATTGAGGCGGAGAAAAAGGCCCAAAGGATGCTAGGCTATATTAAGCGCCAGTTTGGTTATCGGAACCAGGAGATTGTACTGTGCCTGTACAACTCACTTGTCCGACCGCACCTGGAGTATGCCGTACAATTTTGGAGTCCTTCATTGCGAAAGGACATCGCGAGATTGGAACGCGTACAAGCCAAGGCAACCAAGCTCATTCCCTCAATCCGACATAAAAGTTATGAGGATAGACTAAGGGAATTAGATCTATTCTCGCTGGAAACCCGTAGACAGCGTGGTCAGCTCATCGAAGTTTTCAAAATACTTCGAGGGTTCGACAATGTTGACTACCGGGATATTTTCACACTGAGTGAGAACAGAACGCCCAATCACGGCTTCAAACTTGAACTGAAGCGTTACAACCGCAATGTGTGTGGAAATTTTTTCACCTACAGTATCTGCGGTATGTGGAACGCACTTCCAGTGGAAGTTGTCAACAGTGAATCTGTTGACCAGTTCAAGTCAAGACTAGACAAAGTCTTGAAAAGTGGCCGTTTAGGGACGCAAAACAATTGAGCAGCCTTGTGCCCGCTCGATTGCTAGTCCAAAGGTACCCTCTTTAAATGGACCGTAAGGTCTCCTAGGGTACCTTCTTTCCTTTTTGTTACTCCTTGTTGTTGTTACCTCTCCCGCCCGCATATGCAACCCAAAAAGCTGAAACGATACCTGAAAGTACTGATATAAAAGAACACGAACAGGAAACTTTTGCAAAAAAAGTTGAAAGCTATCAACTTTTCTCAGATCTATAATCTATACTAAGGTGGCACCATCTAGGTCAGGAGGTGGATTATCTTGTCAATCTGAGATTTGAACGGTTCGACTGACGAACTGTTCATCACTTCTGGCGGTAGACGGTCCCACGTTCCGCAGATTTTGTACGAGAAGAAGTTTCCGCAAATGCAATATGGAATTGCGGTAATTCCAGTTTGTAACCGTCGTTACGTGTATCATTTGATTTCAACGTGAACAGCCTCCTTTTACCTATGTTTTACACTACTCACATTATCTTAGAAGTTTCAATCAGCTGGCCTCTTAAACTGCGTGTCTCCAAGGAGAACATTCTCAGTTCTCGTAGCATATGCTGATAACTTTTATGTCTAAGGGAGAGGATCAATTTTGTGGCTCTGGACTGTACCCTTTCCAGGCGTTTAATATCCTTCCTCAGGGTTGGGGACCAGAATTGTACGGCGTATTCAAGGTGTGACCGGACTTGTTAGAGAGTTGTACAAAGCGACAACAATCTGCATATTTTGGAAGCAAAAATGCCTATATATGTACCCCAGCATTCGTTGGGCCCTCTTTTCCACCTAGAGGCACTGCTTGGAGAACTTTAAATCACTGCTGATTAGCACGCCTAAATCTTTCTCAAGGTAAGTGATATCTAGTTGTTTGCCTAATAAGGAGTAGTTTTCCAATGGTTAGCATTTCCGATGTGCATTACTTTGCACTTATCAAGGTTAAATGGCATCTGCAACCTTTCTGACCACTCACCTATCCTGAGAAGGCTATTTTGCAGGTGTTTCCCCCCTTTTTTGTGAGCTAACACTACCTCCTAGCTTGCTATCGTTGGCGAACTTTACTTTCAAGCATATTAGTCCTTCGTCTATATCATTAAAGTAGACGATAAACAATAGAGGCCAGAGCACTGAGCCCTGGGGTACCCCGCTACTGATTAGAGTCCATTACGTGGCTATCCCGTTGATCTTTACTCGTTGTCAACGTCCCTAGTGCCAGTTTTCTATCCATTCGACTACCTTTCTGGTAATACCAAGGGCGCGGACTTTATTAATCAACCAGCGGTGTGGTACCTTATCGAAGGCTTTTTGAAAGTCCAGGTATAAGACATCCACAGTTCGACTACGGTGATACTCACTCAAAATACGGTGGAACACTTCTAGTAGATTAGTGAGACATGAGCGATTCTTGCAAACTCCATGCTGGGAGTCAAAATTAGGTTGTGCGACTTTAAGTGCTGTGCTATACGGTCTGTGATTATTCCCTCGAATAGTTTTTCTACGATAAAGAGAAAGAGAGAGAGAGTGAGAGAGAGGAAAAGGGAAAGGGAAAAGGAAAGAGAAAAGGAAAGGGAAAACAGATACCTGGGTGACCCTTTTTGTCTGCTCTAATATGGGTGCGAATCTATGAGACGTGGCGATGACCTGAAAGGCCGCCATCAAAGAAACTTGCGGCAAATGTGACAGCGCAGAAGGTCTTATCTGAAGTGAGACAAAGTTCGCCTCGCCGGCTTAATAACCTTCTCGCTCTCGCGCCAAAAGACCGTCCATTTTCGTCTGCCGATGTGCCTGATCATCGAACTGTCCTCTTCGGATGGAAGGGAAAAAAAAAACATATTCCACCCCTATAAATCCTCCTGTGCCATAGTTGGAAGGCAGTATCCACTATCCTCCGTGCCCCATCATTATCCGCCGAATATCCGCCGTCCTCCCCGCCCCTTCACTATCCGCCGAGTATCCGCCGTCCTCCATGCCCCATCAGTATCCTCTCTCCACCCCCGTGAGTACCCTCTATTCGCGTCCCGTTTGACTCTGCACAATTCTCTTCATCTCAACCGCTTCCACCACTCCTCGAATGCAGCGCGCTCAAACTCGATTCGTGTTACTCGAAAGCAAGATTTAATTCCCCCCTGTAATAGTGATTGTCCAGAAACTATTTTTCAAACTTTGCGCCAAGGCAAGCATTACTCCCTCGAACCAAATCTTCAAGTAACAGTAACGCGCAACTTTCCTGTGCAAGTACTCTCTCTGCCATTATCCCCAGTGTTAGCCTCATAATCGGTTTAGTTTACGCTCAAGGTCGTTCGAGCGTCCCTCGGTCAATATTGTCCGTTTGTTTGTACGGTGACCATCCTCACCACTTTTCTCCCCCATCTTAGCTGCTAAACGCCCGTGTAAATAGTAAAGTTATTTTTGTGCCCGGTTTTTCTGTTATCCCGTAAGTTCAAGATAGTCGACTATTGGCCAACCTACTTTCAGGTAATTTGCACTCTGCTTATATTGTCAACTTCTCACGCACTCGTAAAGCAGAAAGGGTGAACTTGACCCTATTCTACGAAATCTATATTAAACTAGTGTAAGGTGTGTAAGGTTAACCTACGACATCTATATTGATATGGTGTAAGGTGTTTGGGACTGGCCTACCACACAGCTATACTTTGGAATGAAACAATGGGACCAAGATAAACCAATAATACCACAGTTTGTTTTATTTACTATGAAAGTTCAAGAAAATTTTAGATTTGGTGTGCCATGATATCAAAGGAGCCAAAACATCACTTGAACTATTGATAATTTGATACTGTGATGTTCGAAGCTCCCGAAAATAGGACTTTCGATATATAGCCATAATGGAAAACATGATTGCGAAATTTAAAGTCTTAGGATGTTAAAGGAATTCCCCACATTCATTTCTTAAATGCACCCTTGGACGTTTCCTAGAAAATCAAAGTGCACTAAGTCAAGCACAAGAACGTTTCCATCAAGACATTCCTTAAAGCAATGGAAAAGAGGCCGGTGTAATGGCAATATGATAGTGACCATTGCTGGACGTTGCATCGCAAAGATGCCAAAAAGGTCTTAGCAAATTGTGGAAACTGCGTGATGACGCCAATTTGAGGCAATTTTTGTTTGAAATAGCCCCTCAAATTACAATAAATCCATCATACAATTTCAAAAAGGTTCTTAAGAACCTCAGCTTTCTGCGGGTCTGTGTTATTATTTGTTTATATTTAAATTTATTCGGGAAAAATCAAATTTATAAATTTATCTATATAAATCCAGCGCTCTTCCAATCTCTGAGTCGTTTCCCTTTTTAGAGTATACAATTAAGTTCCTTTCTTTTTATTTGCTAAAAGATTAGTACTCCCAGAAGAGGCTGATCGTAAGTCTCACCATATTAAATAAAGAGTTGTGAAAAAAATAATAAAAAAAGAAAAAATAATTTATATTTGTTGCCAACAGCTTAGTGAAAGAGGGATTAATTTATAACTTTTTATATCTTGAAGGATTTGGTTAATATTAAAATGAAAAAGTATTTCCTTTCATCTCATAACCGGAATAATAAACAATAGATGTCAATATAATACAAAAGGTTGTTGATAGTGTCAATGCACCTGCTGATAAAAAGGTTGTTAATAGTAAGTTCACAAACGTGGAGAGATGTACATATTTGAAAGTTAATGGATCTGCCTTATTTTGAGGCAACATATATACATTATACATGCTAAAACGAAGAAATAAGAGTTGAAATAAAATAAACATCGAAAGAAAAAAGTGAAAATCAATAAGGCTGAAAAATAATGCAATGACAAACCATTCAGTACTGAGAACAGGGAATTGAGGTATGTATTCAAACACTTAAAGAACAATGTCATGCATAGTGCACAAGTTGATGCGAAGGTAGATTTGAACTCTGTTGCAAGTGATGCTTTTATAGGTAAATCAAGTTTTTGCACCACGGCGTTAATTTGATCTCTCCGATATCAAGGTAAAGAAAGATTACCTGACCGATAAATGAAAATATTCCACATGTGAACATAGAAAAAGTTTACTATAACCTATATAGACTTATACTTATAAAATAACGAGAATGAATCAATTATGAGCTTCAGCATCGTTTTCACAGACTGCATGCAATTTGGTAGAATATTCCTTTGGCGAATCCTCCGCCCCATCTTCAGATGTTCCACGGTGGAATTTTGTATATCTACAGAGACGATAGGATCCTATGAAGCAATAGGCCTTTTACTACATTGTTAATTTGAGCCGGGGGCCTATTAGGCAGTCACTCGAATTACTGTGGACCGATTCACTGATGTATTTAAGATAAATTTGACAGAAACTTCTTACATTCTACGACTGGTAAAAATTCTTAGCTCTGATTTCAGGCTTCAGTTCCTCTTTTTCTCCTTTGGAAATATTTTATTGACCACATTTGGTCCTCGCATATAGGTCGATAAACAAAGAATAATCTTTGCCAAACTTATTTTTCTTTCTTCCCTGTTGATCATTTCTGTTTATTTAGTTTTCCATCTTCTTTCTACATATAGAAAAGATTTAGCAAGAAAATTTGAAGCTTTAAGTGGCCTTGTTCATTCCTGTTCATTTCTTTTCCACCAATGATATCGTCATCGCGCATGGACAACTCCTGGTTACTAATGTGCTTGCAGTAACAGAACGAGGGCCACACTTGGTTGCTGCAATAAGTGAAGCAGATATCCTGAAAGGGAAGACCGACAACTGATTACTCTAAATCCCAAAAGACAAAGAAAGGGAGTCCCGTAAATCTCTGTCTATAATTGGTTGAAAAGGATTAATTTAAAATTTGTGTATCAGTAAGCTATATTTAATTGTTCAAGGAAGAAAATCTATAGATCTTATCATAATGCCAAGAGACAACATGAAAACTACTAAAACTAAATTATCCAACTCTTACTACACTTACTCTTCCTCCCCCAATTAATAAGCGAATCACAAAACCCATAAAATATGCCAGTGGACGTATAGCAGATAAAATATTGATACTTATTCTTTTCTATTTAAACCTACAAATTAGTAACAAAAACTTGTATGTAGTAATGTCACTGTCAAATTCAATGATTTTCAAAATAAAGTATGCCCGTAGATATAATTTTTTTTTAAATAAACCACCCCCTTGAGAATATTAACACAAATTTAAAGGGATCCGCCCCAGTTTTTGATCCTAAAAAAACAATAAGTACTCAATATGCCTCTAAATCCAAGCAACCAAACCAACCTACAGGATGCCCTGTCAAATCTCTAAATCTGCCGATTACAACCTCCTGGAGAGCAAACTAAAATGAAATGCTCACAACAATCAAGTCAGTCTGATTCATTAAATGACTAACTAACTCCCGATTGTCTTCATTTATCTTCTTAATTAGCCAAAATAATTTCACGACCTCCGTCCAAACTGAGGTTTCCCTCTGTCATTTAAAATTAGATAGATCAGTTCAGTGTTCATGGTTAGTTACAAGTATGATAAAGTAGAAGGATTTGGCTTCTTGAAAGAACTGTGACCGTAACTAAGAATAAAAAAGGGGTTCATTAAAAGCTAAAGCTTATAGTTGTTGAAAATAACGCAACGAAAATTCCTTTGAATTTTTCTATGGTCAAAAATTCAACGAGTTGGGCAGGGGGTCTGTTAAGCACAAGGGTCCTGTATCTGGCAGGACCTATATCTAGGTCAACGACTAGTAGCTCGTGGTCAGATACAATGTCGCAGTGGGTCGATTTTAGTGTATCATTGACATACAACATCACACCGCCACCCTCTCTGTCTGGCCTATCTTTTAGGAAGAGTTGGTAACCGGGAATTGTTAATTGACCTTTAAAATATCGGTTTGAGATTTTTATCCACGACTCTGTTATGGACACCATTTCAGAGTCTTCCATCGCTACGAGGGCACGAAGTTCAAGAAAATTATTCCTGATCGACATCGTATTAAACAGAAAAACTTTCGGTCAATCCCAGAATGTAGGACTCCCTATACTCTTCCGTTTCCCGGCTTATTTGTTGGTGTGGGAGCAATCCTCTTTGTGACCTCTGAGAAGGTCGTTCCAGAAGTGACACGGGCGTACTGGCGTACGTTTTTTCTCACTCTGGGATGGATACTCCTTTAGGTCCTCTCTACGACATCCTGGATCATGTCCGACAGAAAGGCCTTTTCTTTAAAGGAAAGATGTACCCCGTCTCTTTGGTAAAGATCATTCCTACCATAAAAGGTGCGGTACGGGCCCACAAAAAAGACACCCTCTGCCGTATACAAATCTGTTGGCACCGGTTCAAAGAGACGCTCATCGAGTGAGCGCTCCATGTTGTACCTCTCCTCGGGAGCATGCCGATCACAACACGCATTTGGGTTTTCCTCTCAGGTAGAGGTCGTTGCCACTTACCATCAGAGCAACGACTGAGCTCTCAGAAATCTGAGATTTCTCCGCCTCTACTCTGATGTGGTGGTTACCCCATCCTGGCACGCAGCTTACCTTCACACTAGTGCGAAGACGAGCCTCTAGCAGGGGCTGCAGACCGCGTGCTTGAGAATCACCAATAAGGGTGACCCTTGTACATTTGTATGCAGACGACCGAGTCTTTCCTTTCGGAAGCGACTTACCTGTTTTGTCTTTTTTCTCTACATTTTCTTCTTCTTCTTCTCCTTTTTCTTCTTCTTTTCTTCCTTTGTTTTCTGTTCTTCTGTTTCTCGTTTCTCTTCTTCTGCTTCTACTTTCTCGTTTTCTCTTTCCACTTTCTTCTCTTTCTACTTTCTCTTCTTCTCGTTCTAAGTTCTTTTCTTTCTTCTTTCCCTTCTTCCTTATTCTTTTCTTCTTTTTGACTCGTTGAGCGAGTCCTGCAGCAGAAGACTCCTGCTCTTGGACGTCAGAAGCCTTCTTGTCTGAGCATCTGCACCTCTCTGTTTTTAAGAGTTGAACATCCCTTTCGAGAATTGAGTTCTCCTCTCTCATTTTAGCGATGCTCTCTCCCAGGCGCTTCTCTAGTCCGCAGAAGTCACAGACACTAACGGCATCTGTAAACTCCTTGCAACTCCTGTCTCCGAAGTCTTCACTCCATCTATAAATTTACAGATTTTGTAAGTTAACTTGCGGAACGGAGGACCATTCTTCTTTGCCATCTTAAAAACTATGGGACTATACGCATTAAAAAAGGTTTTTTTGTGTGTGATTTTCTCTCGCACTAATCACATCCGCCTATTTCCAGGAGGTTTTTGGTCCTTCGGCTAACAGAAACCCTTTGAGCAAGCACACCAACTCTAAGGTTTCCCTTGAGCCGGACGTCCTCAATCGTGCCGCAGCTCACAACTGAGCAGCACGAGAGCCTCAGTGTCTGTATCTCTGATTTTTTGACAGGGGTGTTTGAGGTGTAACTGTCTTCCTACTAAGCGTTAATAATCAACCTTCTTGGCGAGTGGATAGATGCGTTTATCTGTGGCTCTTAAAATGGTTCAAGTTATCTTTTGTGCTGTGTTTTAAATTTTGGCAGTGTTATTGCCTGTGCTTTCACCATTTGATGTGTTGCTTTTTTGTGCTTTTTTCAAGCCACCTCGTTGTTACCTCCGCTCTGTCTTCCCATACCCACGTGTTTTTTTTCAGGCTGCCTCGTTGTTACTTCCGCTCTGTCTTCCCGCCCTCTTCCCTCACCGACCGCTAATTCTGTTTCGTCACTATTTTTTTCCCTCGTTTCTTGTTTCTATCGTAATTTTATTTGTTCACACTATTCGATTACTCTTTATTTTGTCTCTATTGTTGTTTCTCCCGTTATTGTGTCGCTTAAGCCTCTATGATTGATAGGTTAACGATTCTTGCCCTCAATGGAACTGCTACCAGTGTTTCTCAAAACACCCTTACTCACATTAATGCATTGGCAATTTATTGTTCCTGCACCTACACTAAACGTGGTTTCCGTTTAGTTCCTGCTCTTAGAAAACTTTTTCACTTGAATTAACCCCCCCCCACTTACCCCTGATTCTTCTTCACCCGGTCTCTCAGCGTCTCTCCTCAATGCCAGAAGCCTCTCGAAGAAGGCTGACTACATTCATGACCTCCTCGTTAACACTTGAGTCACTCTCCTTGGACTCACGGAAACTTGGCTATCCCCTTCTGCTTGCTGTTTAAATCTCGCTACCCCTGATGGTTACGTCCACTCCCATACCTCCCGTAACTCTTGCGGTGGTGGAGTTGCTCTCATTCACAGTGCCTCCTTCCCTCTGAATAACCTGCCCTCTCCCCCTCTTCTTTCTTTTGAGGAGCTCATCAATGTCTCTGATTTCACCCCATCTCTAACTATCTTAGTCCTCTAGTGCCCCCCCAGCTCCTCCCTCGAGCTTTTTCTTGATGAATTCAGTAACCTCCTCCCTGGCCTCTCCCCCACTGGTTCGCTGCTAATCCTCGGTGATTTCAACCTTCCTGGCCACAATCCTAGTTTTAAAGCAATTTCTGAAATCCTTGATCTCTTCTCCCTCACCCAACACGTTTCTTCCCCTACCCACTCTCATGGTAACATTTTAGACCTTGTCATCTCTGACTGTCTTATTTCCAACCTGACGACTACAAATTTGTCCAATGCTGTATCTTATCACTTCCTTATCAACTTCAACTTCTCTATCCCATTCCATATACCTCCCCAGCTGTCTCATAATCCTAAGCCTTTCCGTCGACTTGCCTCCATTGATATTCCCTCCCTCCAAACGTCCTCCCATTGATGCTTCTGCCTCTCCTGACGAGATTCTCTCTTCTTTGCAGTAACCCCTTCTCACTTGTCTTGATGCCCACTCTCCCCTTGTGACCCCTTTCAACTCCCTTTGTCACCGTGCCCCTTGGTACTCTATGGAACTCCTCCGTGCTAGGAAGTCCATGCGGCCCATAAAAGAGTCCTTAGAAAGGCTCGCATACGTGGGCAAAACACGACCCCTCTTTTGCTGGCGTTCCGACTTGCGACAGCTTCCTACGTGGCGAAATTAAAATCTGCTCGTGAAGCCTACTTACGTAATCTGCTTACTGATAATAGGAATGATCCCCGTACCGTCTTTCGCCTGATCTCCCGTCTTACCTCCCCAGCCCAGGTCCTCCCCCTTCCTTCAAACGTGCCCACATTTGTCCTATTTTTAAAAAGCCTCAACTGAACCCCACTGACCCTTCTAATTATCGCCTGATTTCGCAACTTCCTTTACTCTCTAAGGTTCTGGAGAGAGTGGTTGCTTCACGCATCAACAGTCACATGGTGGCCTGTAACATTGATGAAACCTATCAATCTGGTTTCAAGTCAGGTCACTCCACAGAAACCGCCCTTCTCAACGTGTCCAATTGCTTACCAAGAGCCGCAGACAGGAGTTGTGCCTTCATCCTCGTTCTACTCGACCTCTTCTCTGCCTTCGATACTATTGACCATACTGTCCTACTTGATCGTTTTACTCTTTCCTCGGCACATCAGGCACCGTGCTTGACTGGTTCCGCTCTTAACTCTCGTCTCGTACCCAATCGTTGTGATTGACGACGTTTCGTCCGACTCTACCCCCATTCGCTTTGGAGTGCTACAAGGCTCTGTCCTTGGTCCTCTACTATTTCGTATCTACCTTCTCCCTCTTAGTTCCCTTTTCCGTAATCTCGGTCTATCCTTTCCACATATATGTTGATGACACTCAAATTTTCGTTTCCTCATCCCCCACGTCTCTTGCCTACTCTATCACTGACCTCCTGGCTGCCTATTCCTCCAAGTCTGACTGGCTCTCTACCAACTTACTCCGGCTGAATCACTCCCAAACTGAGGTCCTCCTTGTCGGCACCCCTCCTCTTGTCAAAAAATCTAAATCTCTCTTTCCCTTGCTTACTCTGGGCGGTAATACTATCATTTTCTCTGACTTCGTTAGAAATCCGGGTGTTGTTTTTGATGAGCATCTCTCCTTTAAGCCTCATATCCGCAATGTCAGCAAATCCTCTCTATGTTTCCTTTGTAACTTCTTTCGCAATCGCTCTCACTTTGATCGCCAAAGTCTTGAGACTGCTGTTCATGCCTTCATCACCTCACGCCTTGACTACTGTAACTCTCTGCTTGTAAATCTGCCATCCTCCTCTCTCCGCCACCTTCAACTTGTACAGAACTATGCCGCCCGGCTTCTCCTGCGTCACCCTCGCTTCTCTCCCTTGAAACCCTTGCTGCATGAACTGCACTGGCTCCCTGTAAGATTCCGTACTCCGTTCAAGATACTTCTCTTCACATTTAAGGCCCTAAACAACAAGGCCCCGTCTTACCTCTCTTCTGCCCTCTCGCCACGCCATGTCCCTCGGGCCCTTCGGTCATCACATGCACCTCTTTTGAATATTCCTCGTTCATCCCTCTGTTTAATGGGGACTGCTCCTTCTCAATCTGCGCCCCTAAGTTGTGGAATGCTCTTCCTGCTGCAATTAGGTCTTCTCCCTCTCTTACCATATTTAAGCGTCTCCTGAAAACGCACTTTTTCAGTATTGCCTTCTCCCCTCTCTTGAATTTCCATTGAATTTCCATTCTCATCTCAGCACAACGTGCGCTCTGGGAAGGCCTCAGGCCTTAAAGAGCGCATTACAAAAGACTTATTATTATTATTTGTACTATTATTATTATTATTATTCAAAAAGACCAGACTTAAGGCAAATAGTAAAACTAAGTGCCCACGACTTCATTCGAGATCTTTAGCTTATCTGGCAACCAGCAAGGCACAAAAGCTCTCTCATCAAAGAGTAGTTGAGCCTTTGTTCACCAAGTAGTGGTCACAGGAGAATGCTCAGGCCATTACACGTTAGGAGTAAGCTTCTAAGGGGTACATAGCATTTCTTCCCTAATCGTACCCCAAACTCCTGAGATCCCTTCAATCTCAGTCTCTTGCAACCTATGAGTGCTCCAAGGCGTTATTTAAAGAGGTTCCAAAGCCTCTCTTCTCACAAGGCATAAGGTAGCTGGTGAGGTCCTTATTACTAAACAACTTTTGACAGTTGAAGAGAGTTTGTGAAACTTAGTATTAACAGAATCAAAGAGGTTAGAAAGGGGATGCAAGGAGACGCATCAAATAAGTGGTAGAGAAGTTTGTCAACCCTTAGTCTGGATCCTACTAAAATTACTTTACTGGCATGCGTGACCCTGCAGAACTAAAAGTCCCCCAGCTTAACTAGCTTGACTCAAGCAGATCACGCAAGCTCTCTCACCGACAGCAAGGTGGTTGTTGAGAGTGAGGATGTGAAGTATGCTGTAGCTTAGTAGGGAGAAAAGGAGAGAGAGTGTGAATGGATGATGCAATGAGAAATAATAATACGAGATAAGAAATTAATCTCACTTGACATCCTAACATAGTTAGTGGGATAGAATATTAGTATGGAACATTATCATTATTTTGACCTACCAATTATCATGTAATCCAAACCATGTGTTCCTATTCCTATTTCTACTATTTTACTGCTCTAGTTGGTTGTTTATCACAAGTTCTCTATATATGACGGGAGAACTGTCTAATTCCTATCCACTTACAATCTTTCTTTCATTTGTATTTTTATTGTTGCATTCATGACCTCTGTGTTAAAATATGCGTTGAGCCACTACTTAGCTTTGTACTGTTAAGTTTTGGACTGTTTGTGATTAGTGGAATCGCATTATATCGGGGATTTGGGGTTTGTTTTAAGGTGATGTCCCTTTGTGTTTCCTTGTATCCATCCCAGTTTTACCTTACATAGCACATACATTTGCTGACATATTAAATTTAACTTTAACTTTTACATCACAAGATTCCTTAACATATTGTCTGTGGGCAAGATCAGACTATCATGATTTTATCTTTTCCTCCCTCACCCATTTACCTCTTCATATCTGCCACTAAAATCATCCCTCACTCGTCATTCATCTTTGATTCTTTTCTTCTCCCATTTAACACTGTCATTGCGACCACAAATATCAACTAAAAATCACATAAAACACGACTCATTTACAAATGGAAATAGATAATAAATGAAAATACACAAAATAACTTTACAAGATAATCTGTTATCCTTCAAGTAATGCGGCATTTTTTTCATGGTTATCATTATTTTATGGATATAAATCAAATAACTCTGAAGTTACGAGGGGCGGTCAATAAGTTTTGCGATTCGGTAGGGAAAAACAGAGAAAGGATGATGGCTGTTTGTGGGGGTGTTAGGACAAGTCAGGACCTGCAGCCGCACGTTCCTGTCTCGTCTATTTAAGAAGCAGTAGCTGATCGCAGATCGTCAGTCACAAATTTTTCAACAATGGAGAAGGTTGAACACCGCGCAGTGATCAAATCTTTGACTAAGGAAGGCAAGAATGCCAAAAAGATCCATGAACGCATGGTTGCAGTGTACACTGACACCGCCCATTCCTATGCAACCATTGATAGCTGGAATAGGGAGTTCCGCCATGGTCGTGAGTCCCTTGAAGATGACCCCCTTCCAGTACGCCCGTCAGACGTGAGCAACGAGGAAAATATGGCCCGTGTGAAGAGGATGATCCTCGAAAATCGACGGCTGAAGGTCGAAGAAATCGAGCGAGAACTTGGAATATCAGATGCAAGTGTTATCAACATCATCCACGACAATTTTGCCATGACCAAGGTCTCTGCCCGTTGAGTCCCTAGAAACCTCACGAAACCTTACGCCCCATGATCGACTTAACGTCGTCAAAGTTCAAAGGAGCTGCTGCTCCTCTACAACCAAGATCCGGTGGGATTCGAGTCACGCATAGTGACAGGTGATGAAACGTGGGTCCATCACTGGGATCTCCTATCAACTACTTTTTATTCCGCCAGCTCAAGGTTGCACTGCGTGGACGCCGGTTTGGGGATGATGAAGATGTTAAGCTCGCCGTCCAGGAGTGGATTGAACAGCAGTCGGCAGATTTCTGGTTGTCGGGAATTCAAAGCCTCAGGGACAAGTGGCGCAAGTGCATTGAAGTCGAGGGTAGTTATATTGAAAAATAATAAAACACTGTTCTTCATATCTCGTTTCCTTATATCCGAATTGCAAAACTTATTGACTGCCGCTCGTATTTATATTTAAATAAGTATTTGATTATTATAATATATCATATTATTTAACCGCCACAAAGCCGACGGAATCACATTAAAATTGATTTTGAAAATATGGCATTTATTTACTGAGTAATGATATCTTTTTGGAGAAGGTTTGTTTTAACCATTATTGGTGAAAACCTTTCGCACATACAGTTAAAATATGAATCTCGTTCATCGCTTTTACATATAACCTGAATACATGGATTCTTCTTTTCTATAAGAGGTGTCGCTCTCCTAATGGATAAACCGTTGGACTTCTAACCCCAGTCCTGAGCGGACATAAAAACATTCTGCCCTTGCATGGAGCAACCCACAATCAGGTCTGGCATCGACTTTTAGGCATTCGCTAGACAACTCCAGCCACGTGTGACACTACACGCATAGTCAATCACAACATCTCGGCATTTTCCTCTCTCCTGTCTTCGTATACACAAAATCACTCTTCCATCTAAGAAACTGCTGAAGGGTTTCTGATATCGACACTATTCATCTTCGACTGAGTAAACCCCGTCCCCACTTGAGTCCTCAAGGGCTCTCTCTTTTCTATTAGTGGCAAAGGACAGTACTACCCATGTATCCACCTTTTCTTCCAAAGAACACCGGTGCCTAGTGCCCATGTGCGTGGCAGTGATTGTCATTCTGATCTTTAATAAAATTTCTTTATGCAGTCGAAGGACCTCGTTCAATGATGAAATATGACGGGTAGCACAAATTACTAACTACTCTTCTTCCAGAAACTATTCATGCCCCTACCTAATAAACTAAGTTTTAACTATGAAATGGGTGGTAAAATTCTTATCATCCTGAAAGAAGAAAAAAATTGGGGAGTGCGGGTTTCAAAGGATCTTAGTTTATCAAACAGTGTGACGAAGCGTGTAAGAAAGCGAACTGAATGCTTGGAATTTTGGTGAGAAGTTTTCACTACGAACATCAAGATATAATCATACCTCTATATAAAAGTTTAGTAAGGACACACCTGAAATATCCGAAACAATTGTGGTCCCCTTATGCCCATGGAAACATCAAGAAAATGGAAAGAATTCAACGACCGGCAACTTAACTAATTCCCTTGATTGGAAATAGGTCGTATATCGAAAGATTAAATATATTAAAACTACCGACTCTCGAAACTAAGCGATATCGAGGTGAGCTTATCGAAGTATTCAAAATATTGAATGAATTTTAAAACGAACATAGCTAAAAGAAATTCACCTTTAAAATCATCGATACTCGTAAATGGAAGTCCCTCCCGACGGAGGTAGTAAATGCAAGTAGTGTGAATAGTTTTAAAAACAAAATTGAATGTTATTTTACGGATAATGATATTCTTTAAATACGAAGCTCTGTTGTGGATTGAATATGGCTTGAGTGAGAATCGTGGCGACAATGTCCAGAGGAGGAATACAAGCATATTAGTATATAATAGAATTGGCCTTTAATTGGAGTAAGTAGTCCTTGCTGGCTCTTTTTAACTATGTAACATTTTTTTCGTTATAGTTCATTAACTATTCATTACAGACTAACGAAATTTTTAGTTATTTCAACCAATTTGATATAAAAATAAAGGAACAATAACACTTTGTCCAAAAGTTTAGTTTTATAAGGTATACATACCCCATAAAATTTAATAAATAATAGTAAATATATAACCTCTTTACTTAATCACACATCAAACAATAATTAAAAATATTTTGACAAGGTTTAAACAAACTTTAGATGAAATTTTGTCCCTTTCCTTTTTGAGAAACCAATTTCGATGTGCCTGAGGAGGATGTCGTATTGAAAGACTCCTCTTCTTCATAAGCCAGGCACGGGAACATTACTCCAGATAAATTTCAAGACCTTTCTTGCGGGATTCTTTATTCGACGTTGCGTTGATTCAATGCACAACACTGCACAAACACTTCCCCCAGAAGATAATTTATCCCCCTCCATGTTTCAGTGGAGAAAGTATTTTTTTTTTGGGGGGGGGGAATGCCATCTCACACTTTTATGCCTAACCTACCTAACATCATTAGTTTCGAAAACCCATTCTTCTTTTTCTATGACCATAGTACATGGCTATAAAATATTTATTTTTTCTCCAAATGATCATTGGTGTACTTCAGACGGGATTAATGCAACATATTGGAAATTATATTATAACTAACTGATCACTCATCTTTCTTCCAGTCATCCATGGATTATTTTTAACAGATTTGGGGATCCTTCGACCGTTCGGAATAGAATGGTATGAGGACGACACAAACGAGGTAGATTTTTAATTGTCACCAGTTCTTAAAAATTTCCTATTACTGCGTACGCCTAAGATTTAAAGACGAAGATTTCTTCAGAAATCTTCATGTAGCCCATCTTAGATTATAATTTTAAAAAATATTCCCAATTTGGTGTAGGAAGACAGCCATAATGATTACTTGAGGAATAAGATTCGAGTTGCGATGCTGAAGAAAGGGTTGTTAAGAACGTTCTAGTCTAATGAAGACTAGTCCAAATTATAAACAAGGCAACAGAAACCACACGTGTAACTTCGAAACTGCTATAAATTTTATCATATTGATTAAACATATGCATGTATATAAAATATTGTATGAATACTTTTTGGTTTTCAAATTTCGTAAAAAAAAAATCTCTTATTTGTATATCAAACTAGTTGGAGTTTTGTTGTTGGCTAGTAATAATTTCTCAACGCCTTCATATTTCTTTACCCTGCCATAAACAATTCATGAACTATGAGGAAAATTGTGCTATTAGGTAAGGGTATGGATCCTTTCTGGATTCAGTGTAGATTTCAGAGCAATGTCATTTCTGAGAAAGCAAGATGGCAATTCTGATAGACCCAAGGCTGGTTATGATGAAACTTTATGTACATATATAGTATAACTCCTTAGATAAAGAGAAATCTGGGAGTTTCAGATTGTAATGTTTGTTTTAAAAATCTTAACTACATCGAAAAAATATAGAAATTAGAAGTAATTGAGCATGTAAGATTTTAAGAATTGAAATTCTGAAAGTATGAGAGGAAATGTGAATGAGAGGCGATCTCCTGTGTGTAAAAGCTTCATAATAGAGAAAATCTCAAAATTTATTTCCCTTCTTCTGAAAAGCCTTAAATAAAAGCTTGTAGAAGTTAGCTTTCTATAAAACTGAATTGAAGATAGAATAAAAAAACCTCAAGTTATAAACGAAACACCTATAGAAAACTTGTCAAAAACTGTAGATTAATTAAAGAATACCTCTTTAAGATAAGCTTCCCCAAAACAAAGACTAATGTCCAACAGGGGATCCCATACCAAATCAACAAATCTGTTGACAAAGTTCGGTATCAAATTTATAGAAGATTTCATTAAAAAAAAACTAAAATTTGCTTAAAAGGTGACTTAGAAAATTATTTTTAAAAAGTGTCTTAGAAGAGTTTAATTAAAGTAATATCTTATTCTTATCTAAAATACATTTTCAATTTCTAATTCTTATGATATTCAGAAATAATTCATAAGGAGTAAATTTTGTTCAGTCCATTTTTTAGGTAAGTTTCGTTGTAAAAATACCCTAGACAAACTCCTTTCGGAAAGATTTGCCAGCTATAAATCGTCTCACCAGCCTGGTAATTTATTACTATCCTCACTTCTATCTTTACTTACAAAAGGAGGCAATATATACGATTATAGAATTGTTGACAATACGACCAAGTTACAAAGGGTCTCAATCCATTCTGAGTCAAATAAACTGTAATCTGTGTCTGAATTTCAAAGATTAATCTGAAAATAGCGAGAGTTCTAAGGTCTGTAGAATATGACTAATGTCTTACTCTTGCCAAATTATTGCTAATTTATTTCCCTCGAAAAGAAAGGTCTTTCAACGAGCGACTACATTGGTAAAGGAGTTCAGGACTAATATTTTGTTCTGACAAAAGAACAATCATAATTAGACGATGGAGGACGAGTGCCATTATTAGATTATGGTTAATGGTTAATAATATAGGTGTAATTTTATTTATGGTATCAAAAATGATAAAGAAAATATAAGTTTGTATGTTCTGGTCCATTGCTAGGGGAAGAAGACTGAAATTAAAAGGGTGATTGTGACAATAAATCTATATCGTGATATAGCCGATTATATAATATAATATCTATTAATACTGTGAATGGTGAGAGCTCAGACTATTAAAGCAAACCGACCAATGACTGAACGCAACGTTGATGCACGGATTAGAAAGGTCAGGTTAAGGCGAGGGGTCAATACGATTAACTAATCAGGTCGAGTCCGAGGTTGGCGAGATTTGAATAAAGAGGCCGAGAGTGACGTTTAGGAAAATTAAAGATAAACATACGAAAATATAAATTTTATTTACAAATTAAAAATGATCGAAAAGATATAGAGGAAAATTAAAGGTTGGAAAAGTCTAATTTCTATTAGTTTAGATCTACCTGATAGATCCAATTTGGATCATGAGATTAAAATGACGCAAAAGGAGGCTTACGGATCGGAGAGTGACAGCGACTTAAACGAGGCTTGGGGCAAAGTAGGGGCTCAGCGAGATGACCTGGTTGGCGTCCTCAAAGGAGGGATCTTCGTCAGAAGAACAGTAGAAAGGAAGAGTATGGACGGCACCTTACTTCCGGGGCTGTGAAGGCGTAAGTTTTAACCTTATCTGGGGCTCGAGGGATGAGCTAGAATCCTTGCTGATTCTCGGGAGAGGTATGGCTACCTCGGGGTAACTTGGACCGGCCTGGGTGCTTCGTAGACTCGGAGGAGTAATCCAGCGCAGTTGATTCAGTATCGGCGGAGTCAAAGGCTTCAGTTTGACCGTGGATGCCTTACCGGGAAGAGATTGTCCAGCCTTCGGTTGGGTACACATAAAAACCCCTACTTGCGACGAGGGATGACTTCTTGTGAGCGAGCCTTGTTCTTTACTGCTGTTCCAAGGCTCACTAACCTCTGCGTTAGAACGTTCATCTGAGAGAGCTTCGGGAATAAAACCGAAGGTGTGGTGCCCAACGAAGTTGTAGACCAACCGTTTCATACCTTAGGGGTTCTATGAAATAGGATGACAAGACTGAAATGGATGTGCCTTAACTTCATTGCTAGAAAGGTTGAATCACTTTGGCTCAAAGCAAACAGTTCACTCCCTCAATTCGATCTTTTACACCGAAATGGTGCTAGAATACCTCAGCCGCGATGGGCTTTAAGGCTCATCTTCCGATTGTGAATTCAGCATTCAACTACGCCTACGGTAAATTAAAGGCTTAAATTTGGATTGACCAAGAGCTTAGCCGATATTTTTTCAGTTGCCAGGAAGAGATTTTCTACCAATTCCCTCCTTTTGCATGGATTTGAGTGCCTGAGAAATCTTTGATGCGTTATGTGTGATTATGAAGCTACCCCAAGTTAGTACCCAATGACAAATTCTCTCAAAATTTGTGTATATAACAGGCTGTATGTAATTTTCTTGACTTGGGAAAATGGCCGAATAGCTATCAAGAATATCCTATAGGTTAAAGTAGTCAGTTTTTTGGCGTTAATGTAAGTTTCTTTTGAAATTTGCAGGCAATTTGCCATAGGTGATATGGAATAACAACTGATTACCAGCGCTTTCGTTTTTAAAGAAACCTATTCAAATTTTTAAAGTTTCTATAAGATGAAGTTTGTCTTATTTAACCAATTAGCTATTTTCCGTAAATAAGATTACAGAATTGAGGGAAGAGTCCGAATTTTTGAGAGATATTGGTCAATTCTGGCCTCACATCCCAAAACTTCACCACTTCATAGCTGAAAGGCAACATTATAATTGTCCTTGGCATTACCCAAGTGTTGTGTGATGGTATATACATATATCTTAGGTAGCTCTTAAGATAGGCGTTTTGCCAAATTTGCGATATTATGCTTAGAATCCGCAAGGTTTTCAAATTGGCTGATGAAAATGTAAAAATTAAGCCTAACTTAGGGCCCCAAAAAATGATGCACAGGGGATTGAAAAGGTGAGGGGGAAGTTCATTTAGGTTGGTCCAGCAACCAAGACCAGTTAATTTTTCCTGAGGTGCGATTTAGAGTCGAAAAAAGAATCGGGGGAGTTAAGGGAAGGTTTTTTTTCTTTCCTCGAAAGAGAAGTAATTTGAAATGTGACTTCAAATTCGTAGTCGATTTAAGAAGAAATGTCTCCATTGAGTAACTACTCATTCACTTCCTCCATTGATGTTTGAAGAATTTGTTGGTGAAATCGATTCACGCAAGCAAAGAGGGACTTAACGGAGTTTAACTTCGTTTACAAATCATATTTGAGATGGGCTGGGACTGGACTTGTACTCTAACTTGGTTAAGAATGACGGTTAGGTTTCTTTTGTGTATAGGTCGTCCTTTATGGAATTCCTTAACTGCCAGTCGCATTATTCTCACAGGCCATTTGATAGGAAGGTTTGAAATTAAAACTCAAACGGAAATTAGGCGATTTAGAAATTAAAATTGAGAAATCTCAATAATTGAAGGAAAGTTGAAATAAATTGATCAATAAGAAGTATTTTAAATTTATATACTAAACTCTTTTAATTTACTACCCATATTTCGTTTTAAATTGTTATTTCTTACGCCTTTGATTGAAAAGCCGAACCAACTTACTCATTGATTTTATACTAAATTGTGAAAATGTTTGGACATTTTCTGGTGCACATGGCCCGACCGAGATGAACAAAGATAGGAAGACTAAGATTAAGGGGACAATCTTTAGAAAACTGTAAATTAGTCTTAAGAGAAGTAATAAGTTATGATTGAAACCAAGACAGAATTGAGAAATACTTTATATTGGCAAAGCCAATATTTAGAATCCCAAAATGAATTTTGGAGATTTTCTATTTCAACTCATACTCTCTTAAGTCACCATCTGGCAAAGGATAGATTGGGGGATCTATGAGATATTAGATGAGTCTCGTGGTATTTATGATAGCTGTATTTGGTTTAGCAACGTCCTGTTTGTATCATCGGGTCATGTGGTCTTACGAACTTTGTTTACATCACAAGAAAATAGGAATTAGAGCACAACTATAACCAATATTCTTTCCAAAGCTCCCCTGGCCTCCTAGCGTCGAGAACAACTGGAAGTTAGACTCAATGAAACATTGACTAGTCCCAATTGAAGTATGGTACATTAGCGTTCAAACAAGTGCCCAATCCGGTGAAGATCGCTTGCGTTGAAGGTTCATCAGTGGCTTCTAGCGGCCTTTACATGAATTTAGATCTTGTACAAGCAGTCAGCGACGTACCTTTTTTGACAAATGCATACCCCTCGCACAGACCATAGTATTCATTCATCATAGGTCTGGGAGAACACCTTCTATAAAGATAGTGTTGAACAAATGTAGCAAAAAATGACATTCCTAGCTCTTCTAGGTGTCGAAGCATGGCATACGAGGCTTCTTACGGACTGGAGCTGTGTCAGTGCCAGAAGCAATCCTGGAACGTATCTCACCTACATAAACTTGTCGTTGAAACGTTTTCCACCTCTGTAGAGGAGGTTAAGTGGGATGCCTTTAGCAACATCATGACGCTCGATGAATTCTGGTAAAGTAACATCTCGGCTACAGAATGGGCAGAAAGTGGTCACGAAAGATTCTGCCACAGAAGCAGGGTAGAAAGTATGGTCCAGTTCTCCTGAAGAACGAGAAGGGGATCTTGAGTAAACCTCCCCGAAATCATTATGAGTCACCTCCACACCTCGGCAAGAGGTATAATTTTGGAGAAAGGTATGACTGGCAAGAAGAACGGCGCGAAAGCTTCAAGACATATCGGTCCTAGCCCTAGCTTGGTGAAATTCATCGTTGGTGAAATTGTTCGGAAGGCGCTCATAGCGCAGGTGCTAGCCCTAACTCGGCGAAATTCATCGTACCTGAAATTGTTCCGAAGGCGCTTATACCACAGGTAGGCGTACCGTTTCCTTCTCACGACCACCTCACACAGCCAACCACCAAGTTGGCGGACGGCGTGCAAAATATTCAGAGGTTCTATGGATGTGAGATAAAATCTGTTGTCTTATCAACAGCCCTAAAGTCTTAGAATGAGAGAGAAAAATGTCACTTCCTTGAAATACAGAAAACCGCACTCTCCCTATTCACAACCGAGGCTGTTTCTTAGACTACATCGGCACAGAAAATAAATGGAAAAGTAATCACTACCATGGTGATCGAAAACCTCATACAGAAAATTAGGCTGAGTATTCGGAAAGTTCAGGGATAAATATAGGCAGGAGAATGAAGTGATTCTCTAGGACAGCTATCGCCACACTACGATGAGATTGAGAAGGAATTAACTACTAAGATCGATCGTATATTCCCTAACAAGGGGTTGCTTACCAATCAGCTCGCCAGCGAGAAGAAAGATCCTCGGCAGCCGTGTTACGTTGCGGCGGAAAGTCCCCGCGTGGAAGACTGCCCATGGTGGAATATACGCAGAAATAACGGTATACTTCATATCTATCTAGGTTTAATTGCACTGCCTCAACGGAATCATTTATAGCTAATAGAAGAACGATGAAATCATGTCAGATGCAAATTGCGCCTTCTTATTTCGAACTCCAATCTCGTAGTGGTGGGGTCAGGAAACCATTATATTCTGGAGGGTTGACAGGAGGCACGTGCTAAGCATGATCTCTTGTAAAAGGAACCACATCTCCTCCCAGGTTTCTCGGACTACACTTGAATTTAAAATGAGTTGTGGAGGGAGGTATTCTTCAAGAAGACCCTCACTGGAGTGCCGTAAGTTCCTCGGAGGCAGACCTCGGGGGGATGTTGGCCGCATAAAACATGGGAATCTCGAGGACTTATTCAGTTAGGTTCGGCTTGCTATGCACATATTTCCCTCCATACGCCTCGAAACCTTTGCGAATGGGGCGGCTTCGGACGTGAGGGTCACTCTTTCGTGGTGCCCTGTGTCTCCTTGTTGCCCAGCCCAGCCCAGCTTTATGGAAGGGAGGAGGAGCGTGTTAGTTGCTGCTTTCTTTTGGGGAGACAGATTCGGGGGATTTGCCTCGTCTGGGTCTAACGACTCGGTGGAGGCACCTGTTGTTTCGAAATACTGGAAACGGTCACGAGAAGTGGAGAACTGGTTTTAGCAGGCAGGGTCTGAGCCCTTTTAAGCATCTAACTCTACCCGGAGAGCGACTCGGAAATAAGAATTCGTAGAGGATTTACGAATTGGCGCGGAAATGTTAATGCCCGTATACATGGATTGGTCAAAATCAAATTGTACTTGTTTAGGTTTTGAGGAATTGGACTTGCCAGACCACAGAGGAAGAAACAGGACCAACTTCTTCTCCTCGTGAAATTAGAGATGATCCTTAGCCTGAACGGCCATGATTTCCTTCTTCAGAAGATAGCGCCACATTTCTTCGAGGAATCATAGAAGGCTCTCCGCATTTGCTCGGTAAGAAAAATTTAGTGACCTGTTCCGTAATGATATTTCCATTACTAAAGGTTATGTTTATAATTGCTTAAGCCATGTAAACAATAATTATCTTGTCAGGTTTCAAAAAGCGGCTGGTCCCCTTAGTAATAGTACGAACCTTGGTTTTTGTAAAGCCAATAAATCTGCCGCCGTTGTACTAGTTGACAAATCCCAGATAAGATGAATATCTTACTTTCGGATACCTCCACCTATGCGACCCTTAGAAGGAATCCTAATAACCAGGTAAACAAAGAATTCTATTCAACTGGTCTCTATCTACTTAAGGGATCCCCTGACCTCATTAGCAAATATAAATCTTCAAATGTTTCCCTTCCCTATCTTTATAGGGTTATTTAACCCATAGGCCTGATAACCCAATGCGCCCCATAATTAGCTCTGTTGGGTGTGTTTCTTATTCCCTTATCAAATGGTTAGCGTCTTTCCTAAGCCCTTTGGTTGGGACCATTTCCACTTCGCATATAATCAATAATAGGCAGATTATTAGTAAAAATGAGCTCCCTTACCCTGATAATTTTAGCCTAGATAGTTTTATGTTTGTTCCCTCTTTACTAAAGTTCCCGTACGCAATCTCTTGGAATTCCTTGAAGAAGACCTCGACACAGTTGTTCTTCCTATACCCGCTTCTACGCTCATTAAACTCATTGCTTTTTGCCTCAACCATTGCAAATTTACTTTTAAGGAAAATTTTACTGCCAAACCTTTGGAATGGCAATGGGGAATTGTTTGTCTCCCGTACTCGCCAACCTATACATGGAACTCTTCCAATCTAGAATACTTCCCCAAATTAATGAAACTCCTATAGCTTGGATGCGTTATGTTGATGACATTCTTTGCCATTGGCCTAATAATTTAAATATTAATAGACCAGGCAATGGCTTCGCCACTCCTCCCACCCCCACGGGGGAAGCTTGCGCTTTGCTACTAAGATTAAAATTTAAAATCTAAAATAAAGCAGCCATGGTTATATTTTGTAAATTTTCTGAACTTCGCTAATTACAATACTTTTAAAAAGGACCTCTAAACTAAATTTCCCCCTTTCAAAATATCATGTTGCTAAAATATAGTTATAGAAGAAGATATATAAGAATAAATTTTCTGAACCTCACCATTTGTATGTAATTCTTTGGGTTTTAAAAAATTCACAATATTTTGATACTTATATTTATTTATGAACTTCACTATTTTGTTTTTTTTATATTATAAAAGAGTTATTAGAAATAACTTGGATTAAAAACATAAGTCATAACAAAACTAGGATGAAATTATTACTTAAATACTCAAAAAAATCTCCCTCTTAAATTATAGAGTTAGTGATGATGATTATGATGATGATGATGATGATAATGATAATGATTTCTTACTAAAATTAACACCTTAGTTCCGTCGATTAAATTTACTTTACAAGTTGAAAAAGATCGCACACTCCCCTTCCTAGATATTCTAATTCATCGGACAAAACATTGTTTCAAATATGAAATATATAGGAAACTCACAGCCATAGACTCTTATATACATTTTTATTCTAACCACCATAATAGCATCAAACAAAGTGCGTTTTGTCCTCTATATTTTTGCGGGCCCTTAGAATGTCTCTCCAGAATACATAGACAAAGAGGTCGATATAATATAATATAAATGTTATTTTTAAGAACGAGATAACAATTTATTGCATCCTTGTCAAAAATTTAGCCCCCCACTCCCCTAGCTGTCATTGTTTATTTGATAATCTGCAACAACTGCCAAAAATGTTATTATGGACAAACCGGGAAAGAACTAGATGTTCAGGTTAAGCAACATCAAGCAATGTACGTAATCACAGTGAACAATCTGCGTTTTTTATACATATGTACAATCTTAACCATAGCATTAATTGAAACAGTGCCAAACCAGTCATAAAATGCAGTAATTATATTTCGAGAAATATATTAGAATGTATCTCCATTAACACGTTCTCAAATTTCAACATTAGCCCTGGTTTGTTCACGCTAGACCCCATTATCACTACATACATAAAATCTTAAATAAAGTTGTGTCATGATTTTGTTACCTCCTAATTAAAGTTCAGAGGTAGGTAGTTTAATCCCCCCCCCCCTTTTCACTATTTAAGGCAATGCATGTCCTACCTCTTCTAATTTCTTGAAAAGGTCTTTAACAATAAAGACGAAAGCATTTGGAATCGTTTTTCACTTTTCCTTTTTGGGTGTATCTGCATAACTTTGACTCCCGTGCACTTTGTGAGCTTTATTAATCATTATAATGTTTGATAGAAAACCTACTGCGAGAAAATGATGTTATTGATTAAGTCTCCTTACTAAGGAAAATGAAAGATTCTTAACAGTCCTGTAGATGCTCGGGGGCACTGGTTAGTGAATTATATTTAGTAGCGCTATGATAATTCTTCGAGTTTCTTGTTAATAGATAACTATAGTTCAAGGAGTATTCTGCTAATTAGAAAATAAAGAATTTAAAAAGTAGTTTCTTCTGTTAAATTATAAGCTTCCTTGCTATGAATAATCTAAGAGGCACGAAAGCATGAATTGTATGTAAATATGGATGCTTCGTGTCCATGTCTAAATACGTAGAATAGAGAGAGAAAACGAAGCTTTCTTTATTTACACAAGCTTTGAAATGGAGAAATCTCCAAATAAAACGGGGCCAAAATTTCAGTTTCGCAAATCCTCCAGAAAGTGGAAGAGACACGGTTTGTTAAAACAAACTGGAACAAAAGCTTTTGTAGTCCAATGTGCATTTCGAGAAAGTATCAAGAGATTGGCAAATGCAATTCTATTAAGCTTTCCCTTTAATTTTCCTCTATTATGTATGCTCAAGCAGGTAACGAAATTCGAAAGTATTGTTGCATCCTAACTCTTCTATCTTTGAAAGATTTCAAACTCCAATATACATACGTTTATTTTATTATATTGAGAAATAACATAATAAATTCATTCCATGACTCTTTTCGTCTTTTACTAGAGTAGGTAGTTCGGCCAAATGTCTAGAATAATCTTTTTCGTCGTTTGAGAGTTTAGGGTTCTAAGGTGATGGAGATTTATGGTTCTCATTGACATTCTTTAAAAGCTTAATCTAACATAATATATTTTAAAATGTTTAATGAACGTTTAAATTCACGTCTTTTGTTTATTATGTTTAACTCTCTGTCTTTTTCTGATGCTTTATTTAACGCGTATCTTTCTCTATGGAGCTCTGAGAGCCTTGAATTTTTTCATTCTTTTTCGGAATAATAACGCACAAGTTACAGATGATGTTTAAAAAAACATGCAAGTAGTTATTCATATGTTTATACTGTGATGCAAATATTTTGTTAATGATTAGAAATCCACTCTTAATTACCAAACTAAACAAATAGCAAAATATGATCATGTTTTCAAGAGAGAAGTTTGCCTAATGGCTGAAGGACCATTGATTTGAATTTTCATTTCTTTCACATCATTTGTACTCCTATTCAGTTGAAAAATTACAAATTTATTTTATGTCAAAAAGAAAACTGTGCCAAGGAACAACCAACATATTGTGCATACCCTGAGTCTCCAAAATGTCCAATCAAATGAATTATTTTGTTTATCTATTTGTTATAACTACTGTGGTGAAGATAGTTTTCAGTCATTAGAGAAAGAACATTGAAAAACTCGATAATATATCATAAACTGATTTACAACATGAAGCGAAGATTTTTTGGCTTTCTTCCAAAGTAAGAACAAGATCAGACTATGTTATTGATGAAATATAATGATGGCTCCTTATGAAGTACGAAGCGTCAGTCTAGATGTTATATTTTTATACCCGAATGTGTGTTTTTCATTTCGATTATGTCATAATTTAAAAGTTTTGCTGAATTTTTCAAGGAAGGAATAAAAATAAATCTTTTTATTTAAATAGAATAACAACCGATACATTTGTAATCGGAAAGGGAATTTTCACTAAAGAGACAATGAATAAAGAGAGGTAAGGAATAAAGTGAATGAAAAATGTCAATGAACAAACTAGTACACCTCTTCCAGTTGAAATCTTGGGGCCAACATAATAATTATAAATTTAGCGGAATAGTTTTGTGCAGAGGAAAAGCCTAAACTTCTAGAATATAGCCCATTTATAACTGAGAAAAGCCAACGGAATTCAGTTTGGTAGTGAACGAGCTGCTCATTCTATTGTCACATATATGGGAAACGGGAGAAGAATCTCAAATATGTGATGTAGAATGTTTATCCTTTATTAGGCTTGGGAGTTTTAATTCCATCTTTACTAGTGTGTAAAAAAACAATTGAAAAACTATCCCATGACCGCCATTTAAAAACAACAGATTTATTGTCAAATTCCTTTCCATATTTTGGCCCACGTAATTTCTAAAACATAACAACCGAATTTCATAGAATACTGATTATACCGAATGGCATCTTCCTGAACATCTTTCAAAGATTATTGATTTGAGCTACTCTGTTCTATTGTTGTTACTCCGAAATTAACTTCTTTCACTTTACATAAAAAAGTGTAGTTAAAAGAAAGAGAAATAAAAATAATATTAAATTCTATGGCAATTTCCAGAGCTGTGCGTCATTGCAGGGCGAAGTACAGAAGCGACTGGTCTTCAAGGAACTCATAAAGACAACTTAAGATGGAGAAGAAAGGTCATTGTTCGGCCGTTTTGTGCGTGTCTCAGAAGATCAGAATGAGAAGGCAAGGATCACAACTACAGTCCGTAAGACGAAGATGTAAGTTTATGTTAATAACTAATGGAATAGAGAATATATTAAAAATTAAGAAAATATTACTTTATTAACTTTTAACACAGGCGGCAATGAGAATGTGGCCAATATTTTGAATATAATAATTAAAAGACAAGCCGCTGTTCTCTTCCTTAACAGGAAGAGCTTGGTTACACAGGCACCCCTGCGGGGGTGTGGCCTGCGGCCTTATTTGCTAATCTTAACTGACTTTTTTAATCCCCTTTATAGACTCTTTATTTTAACACCATAAACACCCTTTTCTTCTTCTCTTTCATATTTATCTTCTTCTTCTTCTACTTCTTCTTCATCTTCTACTTCTTCTTCATCTTCATTCCGCCCGCTGAGTCCTCACTGAAAGGACGTGTTATCTCTGTGCTCCTGCTTAATTCATCTGTTGCCATAAATTTCGTTTTCTGAGTAACTTAATAATTCTAGATACTTCCTGCGCTCATATAATATTAGTCGCTGTATTAAAAAGATTGGCCGTCTTATTCGCTGTGTTAATTTTATTTATCTTCATACGTATTCTAGAAATCGACAATGCCCGTGATCAAGTTTGAATGTTCGAGTTGTGGGGCTTCCTTTAATAAGGAAATTTACGTTCCTTCTAACATGGAACAAACTAGAATTTGCCGTTTCTGTATGTTAAACGATGCATTGGAGCGTAAGTTTGCTAACGCTATTAGCGAAATTAAATTAGAACTAAATTCCGTCGCGAGGGACGTTATATCGACCAACCGTAAAGTCGACGAATTAAATTCGAGTCTAAATTCTACCATTCATGACATGCGTGGGAGGGAAAATAGAAATCGCGACAACCGGCCTACTCGTATGAATCATCAGGCAATTGTTGACCAGCAACAAAGGATTTTGAACTCGTTTGTACCCCAGGATTCACAATATAGACCCCAAGATTCGCAATTTAGGCCCGTTAGAAATGGGGCTAGACCATCGAGGGAACAACATTTCACATTACCATGTTCGAACCCCTTCGCACTGCTAACTCCTATCGAAGGGGAAGAAGAAACTGTACTAATTGGGGATTCTTTAATTGGAAACCAAGAGCCGGAATTCACAGCGCGAAACCCGTCAAAACGAAAACGATTTTGCTTTCCTGGTGGCCGCATAGATAAAGTAGTTAGTGAAATTGAAAAATTGGACCAAACACGTGACGGTCGTACGATCCTCACGCTCGTAGGGGGAAATGATGTGCACAGATACGACAGCACCCCAGAGGGAATAGTAAACCGCGCTAAGACTCTGATTCATACTGCGAAAGTTAAAGCGGATAACGTAGGAATAATTGGTATTTTACCCCGACTAAAATCCACGTTGCGTCTGCAGTCCCGTGCTATATATACAAACGAGTGCCTTAAGCGCTTGTGTCGCGACACTGGAGTTAGCTTCTTTAACGTTTGGGATTCATTCCAAGACCAACCTTCACTTTATCAAACGGACGGAATCCATTTAAGCGATGTGGGGAACAGTCGGCTGGGTAGGATTTTAAAACAGTCAGTACGTAGCATCTTAAGTAGGAGAGTTGCGGGGCCACGTGATGCCCATGCGCCGGACCGATCCTCGCTTGAAGGGGCAATGAGTATTGGGGAGCAGGGAAACGGAACCGATCCGCGTGTGATAGAGGAGTCCACCTAAAGCGCAAATTGAAATGTATATATTCAAATGTTCGTAGCTTAAAAAATAAACTTGCCGTAATTCTAGAGGGAGACTACGATCTCGTATTCTTAGATGAGACTTGGATAGATACACATTCGGGGATCAGTGTTTGCGAATTTGATTTACCAGGTTATAAAATTCATTATACAAATAGACAAACTGGTAGAGGAGGGGGCGTATTAGTGTATATTAAAGATGACTTAAACGCTATAGCGATCGACTCGTCTACGGCAGATATGAGAAGTGAGGCCTTATTAATCCAATTATATTGTAATGCAAAAAATAAAATTAATTTAGCCGTCATATATCGTCCTCCATCGCAAATAGAAAGAGAAGATGCTGCACTCTTTGACATGCTTTCATCTTGGGTTAGAAAAGGGACCACATTAGTCTGCGGCGATTTTAACTATCCAAACGTTAATTATAGTAACCTAACGTCAGATAAAGCTGGGGAGAGACTACTAAACTTTATTCTGGAGAATTTTCTCGTTCAAAAAGTGGAGGAACCAACTCGTGATAATAATATCCTCGATTTAATCATGGCGACTGACGAGTCATTGGTAGAAAATGTTTGTGTAGGAGAGCATTTAGCCTCGAGTGACCATAATGCGATTAGATTCGTAGTAAACACGTGTGTAGATGTAAAAACTAGTACACAGCTCATGCCACGTTTTGGTAGCTGTAATTTTGATAATTTTTGCGAAAGGATTAAGGATGTAGACTGGGCAATGCGCTTCGGGAATAGGTCAGTAGGAGAAATGTACACTGAGCTTCGGCGTATACTCCTTAGTGTAAATTTCGACTTAGTAAAGTATGTGCGCCGTAAGAGCGGGAAGTCGATGAGAGAGCCGTGGGATAGCCCACTAATATTAAGCTTAATTAAGGACCGAAATAAAAAATTTCAAATACATAAGAACAATGAGTCATTTATAAGTCGGCAAAATTACATAGATTCTCGAAGAGAAGTTAAGCGGGCGGTTAGAGATGCGAAGCGGAAATATGAAATAAAACTGGCGAAGGATTCAAAGAAGGAACCGAAACGGTTTTATGGCTATGTAAACAGTACGAAACCCTTAAAAGGTTCAATAGGGCCGATTAAAGACAAAGATGGTCGTTTGACGGAATTTCCGGCGGAAATGTCTGAAATTTTAAATGAACATTTCACAAGCGTCTTTACTGTTGAAGATTTGTCCCAATTAGGATCGTTAGTTGAAGAAGTAGATAATAGTGATATTTGCATATCCGATATAACGGTTAATGAAGTGGAAATTCTTAAATATATTAACCTGATGAAAAAGTCGAAATCACCTGGGCCCCATGGCGTTTACCCCACTCATTTAAAGGAACTTAAGAATGAGCTTGCGAAGCCGTTGCGTGCAATTTTCAATCGCTCATTAGAAGATGGTGTAGTCCCTTTAGACTTCAAGCGTGCAAACGTTACACCAATATTTAAGAATGGGAATAGATACGAAGCAACGAATTTTCGTCCTATTAGTCTAACTTCGGTAGTTGGAAAGCTTTTAGAATCGGTAATTAGAGATAGAATAGTGAGCCACCTAGAGCTAAATAATCTAATTAAAGATTCCTTACATGGGTTTAGGCGGGCGAGATCGTGCTTGACAAATTTGCTGGAGTTCTTCCATAAAATGTTTTGCGTTTACGACGAAAGCAAAGCTGTAGATGTAATCTATCTAGACTTTAAAAAGGCTTTTGACACCGTTCCGCACGAGAGATTATTAATGAAAGTTAAAGCAATCGGTGTGAAGGGTAAGATATTAAATTGGATTAGAAATTGGCTGAAGGATCGTTCGCAGCGAGTAGTTATAAATGGTGAATGCTCTGATTGGGTCAACGTCAGTAGTGGAGTGCCACAAGGCTCCGTTCTTGGCCCATTATTGTTTCTAATATATATAAACGATTTGGATAATGGCGTATTTAGTACGATTTCTAAATTTGCTGACGACACGAAGCTGGGCAACCGTGCCTATGTAAGATCGGATGTAGAAAAATTACAAAAGGACCTAAACTTGATTGTCCGATGGGCGGATAAGTGGCAAATGCAGTTTAATTTAAGTAAATGTAAGGTGATGCATTTGGATTGCCATAATTTGAGGGTAGAGTATACCATGAAAGGCCAGGTCCTCGACGTAGTTAAATTGGAAAAAGACCTGGGAGTTTTAGTCTCGGATGACTTCAAAGTCACGAAACAATGCGCGGATGCATGTAAAAAAGCAAATCGTGTGCTGGGTTATATCTCGCGTAATTTCACGTTTAAATCCAAAGAGATAATTTTACCATTGTATAAATCACTGGTGCGTCCACTGCTCGAATATGCGGTTCAATTTTGGGCTCCATACTTAAACAAAGATATCGCTCAATTAGAAAGAGTGCAGCGTAGGGCTACAAAATTAATTCCCGAGCTGAGAAACAGGCCCTACGAGGAAAGACTCGGGGCATTAGATTTGCCATCTCTCGAAGGCAGAAGATTACGTGGCCAGCTAATAGAAGTATTTAAAACTTTGAAAGGGTTTTCAAACGTTGATTATAGGAATTTGTTCGAATTGGATCATAGGGGAAACACTCGGCAACACGGATTAAAATTAGTGAACAAGCGATTTAACACTAGTATAGCCCAAAACTATTTTACGTTTAAAATTACTCAAATTTAGAATAGGCTACCCACCCACGTAGTAGATAGTACGTCGGTAAATATGTTTAAAAACCGTCTCGACGCGCACTTAAATAGTATAAATATAACGTAGTCTGAGCATAGTAAATAAAAACGTCTTGCAAAAGGAGTTTGGAGCGGAGGAACAACCATTTCTCTTGCATGTGTAGTTTAGATATCCATTTTCTTTTCCACCTATCCTATGAATAGTCTTACTATCCTAAAATTAGATTTTCACCACTAGCAGCCGAGGGCTGTGGAAGTTGAGAAGAAAAACTTTCTATCACCCATCCCCCCCTAGGTTGAAGTAGTTAATATGCATGAAAATGTACACATGTAGATAAGTGTGTACAGTAGATTATATATAAAAAAATAAAGATAGAGCATGTTAGAGATACACTCGTAGATAAGTGTGTATCATAGTTATGGATGTAGTGTAGCGGACTAGCCTCGAGCGGACCTTAGGGTCTTTGCTGGTCCTAGATTCTGTAGTTCTGTAGTTCTTCTTCTTCTTCTTCTTCTTATAAAGGAATTATTAGAAATAACTTTAATTAAAAAATTAAATCTACTTAGGTAAAAACCGAACTAAAAGAAAAAATCTTATTCAAACCTTCAAAAAATCTCGTTCTTAAAATATAGGGTTATGGATTCAATAAAAACCCTCAAAATTGACTTATGTTAATCAAACTCCAAATGTTCTATATTATTACCATTATTATAATAATAATAATGATAATAATAATAAAAATAATAATAATTGTAATGGTAATGATAATAGTAATAGTAATAATAATAATGTAAGTAATAATAATAATTAAAAGGTTATCAGATAGGCGCGAAATAAGATATTATAAATTCGCACAATTGTACATTATCTTTCGAAGCTAAAAGTGCAGTATAGGACGCATTCCATTTTCCCCAACCACCCTCTTGCTGACCCAGCCTCCCTGCTTTAGCTAACCCCTATGGCAACAACAAACAATAATCCCTCTTAAGTATCAAAATTCTTTAAAACCGCCGACTAATTTTTTATGGTTTCATTTTTTTTTTTTTGCACAAGACATTCTTAGGTTAAACCTGTCGGGCTCCATCGGCCTCTAATCATCTTGAATTATATAATATTGATTAATACTAAGGTAGGAGTATCCTGTATCTTCAAAATTTATTCACAATGGCTCAGTTGTAAGAAATTTCCGCCTCATTAACTCTAGGGAAAAGTTAACTTAGGTAACTAAATCAAATATAACTAGACCATTATTATAAAGCCCCTCCTACTATGTTAAATATTTTATGTAACCACAGCCACTTGAAATGAGCATATAAAGTGAAGATTTAAAAAATTCTTGTGAGAGAGAATGGACTCTCAGCCATAAATCCACTACCTTCAATTGGTCTCATTACTCCTCTTGTCCCGTGTAATTCTACATAACCGATTCATATCTTCAAGCGACTGCTAGTCTCCTCTCCCCTCGAGCCTAGTGCTTTCCCCAGTCGTATAAGACGCCGTTACTAGCCGTAAACTGGCATAATTTTCCTCCAGTCATATATGACGGTGTTACTAGGTGTAAACAGGCGTAATCTTCCTCACCAGTCGTAACAGACGACGTTTCGAGCTTCCTGCCTTCTCCAGTCGTATTAGACGACGTTACCAGCCCTAAACTGGCGTAATCTTCCTTACCAGTCATATTAGACGACCTTCCGAGCATCGTACCTTCTCCAGTCATAACAGACGAAGTTACCAGTCGTAAACTGGCGTGACCTTCCATATCATTTATAACACTGTCGACCATTAATTTCAGGGAAGGGTCTTCCTAAGTGAGCTTCTCGATACAGGGGGAATAAGAAGTAAAGATAACAAAGACGACAACTACAAAATCAATGGCAACACAAAAGGGCATATAAGACCAACAAGAACAACCTTCAGGTGTATTTATTTTCCCCCACCAAGGGAAAGTCAGCCCGATCATAGATCTTTTACAATTAATGATCACCCGGTGTTATGGACGCTTGAAGATCACTAAATCAGGCAATTTATCAATTAAAGAACAACAAATAACATGGTTATAAGTGCACAGTGGTAAGTATCAAGAAATTCCTACCTATAAATTACCGACACTTCCAAACCGCAGAGCCTGAGTTAAATAAGGCAGTCGACCTACTACTACTCAAGCAGATATACTGGAAGAAGAAGTAGAAAAAGTGACTCGTCCGCATCGCCTTTTCGAGGTACATAAGCCAGACGGATCCATGAGAATAGTGTATGATATGTGGGCTCCTAAGGCGGATTTTACTTCTCCTAGCTAAAAGCTTCTGAACATTGCCAAGGTCTTCCTAACTCTCCCCCCCCCCCAAAAAAAAAATAAACAGGTGACAGGGCAATTAAGATCAACTTAAAGAATGGCTTCTACCATTTGCATTTGCCCCCTAAAGCAAGGTACTAGTTTCGAATTAAAATTTGAGGCCAGTACTGGCAATTCAAAAGCCTACATTTGGGTTTCTCAGGTGCCCCGTTCCTCATGCAAATATGTCTGAGTAAGCATCACCAATCATTGGACCAGGACTAACCAAGTACAGTATTCACATATTTGGATGACGTACTACTGGTAGGAAACGTAAACGAGTTACTAAAAACCTTGTATTCCTTCATCAGCACCTCTTTACAAATAAACATAGAGAAATCATCCTTTGTCCCGGCTACAAGAATCGAATATCTCGGAGTTAGGATTGATCTTAGTAGATACGCAGCTGCGCTTAGCACAGGAACACGCGACAAGTTCAGGTGGGCGCTTTACTTCTGCGTGAGCCAGCACTACACAGGAAATTCGGACGAAGGCTCGGAGGTTTAAATAACTTTATTACCCCAATAGTACAGATACCACTCCTATGGAGTATCTAGTCATAGCAACTATAAGCCTCTTACTACGCTTTCATAATAATTAGATCCTTTCGAACTCTATCCGAAGCATACAAAACACACCAGGAGGAAAGATTCCCGAGGGATTCTATATCATCTCAGCTCTGATACTCTGCGCGAAATTTCGCAGAAATATCTTCGTTCATATCTGAATCTTCAATATGTTAGAAGTGCAAACAATGCCTCCAATATGGGGTCACGAACGACCCCGTTAAGGTTCAAAAAATCACCTGGCCCGTTCCTGCTGGCAATACCATAAGAGTATATAAGATCATCAGGACCCGGGATCCATATTGTCGTTTGCGCTTTGGGACCTCAAAAACAACCTTCATGTGTATTTATTTTTCCTCACCGCCAAATCCCTTCTTACTGCTTGACTCATCTGCCTTAATTTAATATAGTTTTTCCTCTAATCTTCTAATCTCTCCAGATTTTGTAACATCTTTATACCTTTTTTCTTACTTTGTTATTTTACTTTGTATTTCGATGTTTTGAATAAAAGACCCGATATAGGGTAAAAAATAAGGCTTAGAGAGTGTTCTTAATTGTCCCATACCACCCGGTGCCCAAAGACAATAGTACTTAATCTTGAGACTTGATTTGCACTTCTTTATCATTGTTATATATCTTTAACCAATTTTAACAACTCACTCTATATGTTAAGGTCCTGACCAGCTAGCTCATTCCTTTTAAGAAAACTGTCCTTAGAGATCCTATAAACCTCCATTATTAACCCAAATAAATTTCAACTAAATTTTTGTATCCAACTTACAGGTCTGTTGGTTGGTCTTTAGAAAAGATCTTGAAAGTTTAAGCGACTTAGAAACCCATGGTAGAAACTTTGATATCGAACAAACAGTGAGTGACAAATGAGGTTACTGCTTGCTCTGCCTGTAATCCTTTTATGGGAGTGAACTCTTTTTCGCGAACACCAGTATTTCTTGTATAAGGGAACTAGTTCTAAGGCGGAATTGGCATGAGTAGTTAGATGCAAGATACAACACCTCACTCTCTTTCAACCTTTTCTTTTTTCCGAACTACTAAGAGCCTACTTCATGCAATATAAGGGTAGAAGGTGCCGTAAACTAAAAAAATGAAAGAGTAAGAAAAATATAAAAGCGTTTCCAATCAAGAGAAATCCTGGATAGTACAATGAATCTTAGCCACCCTTCGCCTAATATAGAAGAGACCTAGCTATTAAATCCTAGAGGCTCAAATAATAACAGAATGAGGGGGATAAACTCGGAAACTCCACCCACCCATAAAATATGATTAAATGTATGTCTTAAAAATTGATCGACACCTCAGAGAGGCAGGGGAGTATAAAATATATCTTCTTGTCTTATTTGGCCAGGTCGAAATATCTACAAGAGTTTCGTTTACCAACTTTTTTCATTAAATAAAATTATATCCTCAATTCGAGAAACAAAAGTTTTAGTTTACGGTCAATCCCTCAGATTTATTTGTAATTTCCACCAATATTGCGGATTTTTACGCTGATTCACATTCTGTTAATTTGGGCAGAGAAAATTTACTTAAGTTTAGTTGAGGTTAGGTTATTCAGGCAAGTAATAAATTAAATAAGTTGTAATTATAATATTAAATTCTAAAGTAGATCCGAAATTAATAGTAATAATCTTTTTCCTGATTAGGATTATTTGTTATAATGTGATAAATCTAAAAAAATTGTGGTCTTTTTTGAAAATCGAGAAAGTGGTGGATTTGCTCAGTGATGCTACTATAATAGGGGATGTAACGAAAAGATTTCTCTCAGAAAAGGAACATGGATTGAATATGAATTGCTTCTGTTATCCACTTTAGCTGCTCTTAACTAATAATGCAGCAAGGAGATGACTATAAATACCTAATACGTCAAAGCAAATATCTTTGTGGGACTCATTGTTCCATGTTATATTCGTGTTGTGTTTATTATTAGATTGTAGAAAATACCAAAGAGGAGAACCTATTTAAGATTATTATTTTATAATAAATATTCTCATTTACATCATAGTAAGATAAGTTAATCTAATCTCAAGTCACCTATCGTTAAAAATAATAATTTCTGGATAAACCTTAATACACAATGGAATTCGTTAAAAAAACTCTAGCGGTAAAATTTACAAGAATATTTCTTAGAAAATGCACCAAACCAAAAGATCTATATATACTTATTCTAGTGAAAGATTTGGACTTGAAGAGCAGCTGCACTTTGCGCAAACGAAAGAATTTGATTACAATATTGAAAATATATAATAAGTTCAATTGTAACAAATTATTTAATTAAAAGAGAACAGGATATCGATACAATTGTGTTTTATAGCTTGGTTAAATCCATTTCTTTACCATTGTATTTTATGCAACTTGTGTTTTGAAATTTGAAATTGACATTCCCTTCCCCCCAACCCCAAAACATCGAAATACTCCACTTACTATTTTTTTCAAAACACCCAAAACTTAGGAAAGTAATATAAAAATAGGCCAAAACGAAATCTGAATGTCTCTGCTACACCTGCTAAATATTTATTTAGTAAAGATAACTTTTGAATATGTTGGAAGAAAAACGATTCGCACAAAGAATTTCTTTCTTGTGTATATGTAAAAGAAAACTAGACTATGCGTTGATATTGATTCTCAGTCTGTTTATCAAAGTAGACTGCTATTTTTATAAAAATGTTAAACCTAGGTTGACAGAAATTTTGTGGAAGTCTGACCTGCAGAAATGATTTTTATTAACAGCAATGTAGAGCAATGGGTGCTTAAATTTAATTAAGAAGGGAGTTATGGGCCCAGTATTTAAAAATGCCAAAGTGAATGAGATTTAATACAAGAAATTCTTTTGTATATTCAATGTAATTAGAGTGCAAATAAATACTTATAAAGTCCGTAACTCTCTTGAATTGAACATAGATGTTCAAGCTGCTGATAACATCAACAAAGCATTTAATTTCGACAATAATAAATCACAATACAACATTACAACAATAACAACATTCGAGCATTTGCTGAAGACTCGAGCACTTTAGAAACTATAATATTATTTCATCTAAAGAAAAAATAAAAGCAAAAATAGAAAAGTGGGTTATACTTAAATTGATTGAAACCCATAAAATGGAACCTCTTGAAGTCTGGTCACCTTGTGTTGTGAGGGAGAATAGGGCTCTCTTTTAGAAGTGAATTGTGACCTGTAATGAAAGAAGGATCCTAAATGCTGACAGGAATAGTCGTATTGAGTGACAAGACAAAAAATAACAAACAAACTCATAGTTAAAAGAAATTTTTACAAAGCAAAAAGCTTATGGTTACAGTTTTAAGCAAGAGTGAAAGAATAATCCATTTTTCAATTTTAGAAGAAATAAAAGTCCAATCATATTTCAGATAAGTTGCTTAAATGCATAGAAAATTGGTCATCAGCCAGCTCGCATTGCTCAATAAGTAGGCATGGACCAATACCGTTTTAAGATTCAAAAAAAGAAAATTAAGTGACTCTGGCGAATGTCAGCCAGGATATACCCGCCAAACAAACTCATAGTTCAAAGAAATTTTTACAAAGCAAAAAAGTTATAGTTGCAGTTTTTTTTAGGCAAATCTAAATTATGAAAAAAGACGAAAAAACAAAAAGGGTACACCAAAATAAAATAAAGTACTTAAGGGCCGGAAGGATTTCCGTTCCCAAAGGCATCAAAGTTGCAGCCAACATCTAGGCTACTAAATACTAAGGGTGAAGCTAGCCTCTTCCCAAACCTCTAGAATTTGACAGTATGGTGTAATCGAATTATTTCCGATAATAGCAGGATTTAAGATTAATTAAATTGTACAAAAGACCATCTGCCGTCCTTTGAGTGTTTCAAAAAGTAAAGAATAGAAAATACCTAGAAGTATGTATCTATGGCATTCGTTGACTGTGTCAAATGCTTAGATTCAGTCATCGCTAATTTATCACCATAATGTTTTAAATAAATATTTGTGTAAATAAAATTTAATTATTGGCCTACTTCAGCAAATAAGCTATCCATTTAAATTGCTAGGGTTAGATAGGAGCCCAACTCAGTCATACACGGGTAAAGTAGACTGTATGAGAATCAGAAAAAAATGACATCATCTCAGAATTGAAAACATGACTCTCCACAGGTGACGTGTGGTCAGCTCCACTTTCTAAAAGAAGAATAGTGTAGTGGAAGGAGAACCTCTTTCACAATTCACTCTTCACTGCAGATGTGTAAAACTTGCATCCGTAGTCAAGTTTAGAACGAACATACGAGCAGAAGAAGAGTTGCTATGTCAGCACAGTTTGTGCTGAACTCTATAGAACCATGAATATCCATGGCAAAGGTACACGAGTCTCAAAGACTGTTAATGTGTGCCTCCCAGGTTAAAAAAAAGAACAAGGAATTAGTTTGACTCTATCTTTTACTGGTGAGCCACATTTAGGAATAATGTTGTGGAAGGATGAAGACATGAATGACCAAAAAGAGCGGCACCTTTGCTTTGGTAAAAAAAACTAAAACGGGTCCTCCTCTCTGATATTACTCGAGTTCTCAAGAATGAATGCTAGATATGTATGCAAAATATGTAATTTCAATGAGATACGACAGCCCGTTTCCCTCAAGCTCTCATTAAGCGAGGTTACCAGCTGAATGTATTCTGGATCTTTTTGATTCCAAAAGAAGTGATAAAATTCACCACGAAATGCACAATTTAGCCATCGCTCCTTAAAGTTTCTCAGACTTCAGCATTGCGTTTACTTGTGGTCCCAAAAATATACCACCCATGATTTTAGCCTCAGAAAGCACTTGAAACATTAAAAAGATTACTTTAAGGGATTTTTTTTTCTCAATTTTTTAGCAATCTCAGTATTATATGAAGTTTGAGGGATAAAATCTTGGTACGCTTCACGAGAAGATGTATGACAATACTTAAGATCTATGGCTCTAATCCATATTGCTGCAGCTAGTGAACTTTTCAGTAATGATGTTCATCATTACTGTTCATTCACCTTACAAGTCAAGCAGAAAAAGAATCATCTTGAGGTACCCAGAAAAATCCCACTTAAATTAACCATAGTTTACTTCGTAGTGTTGTATATTCTGTAGGGAGTATTCAAGAAGCAATTATTGATATTAACTTACATTTTGTAGTAACACTACTATGAGATTTCGCGTTGAGCTTTCTATTAACAATCGCCATTCCGCACGATCATGCTTCTATCTTAAAACGCACTAAACAAACCCCTAACATCTTTGCATAAACACATATCCTCACTAACATTAAAGCAAATTTTAAATTCCACATAACGTTGCTGGTACACAGATATCTTGCGTTCTTTCCTTGGTAAATTGCATTCCTTCAGCCTGGATGCTTAAAATTCAGTTCCTGACTTAGGGAGATCTATCTCTCTAATCAAATCAGACGAATGATTCATCCTTACCTTTGATGTCGCTATTTGGTGACTCTTTTGTTAGAAATTCATTGCATCTCTCTAGAATAATGACTACATTTAGCAATTTAAATATAAATAGGGTTGAAATTAATAGTCCATTTTACAGAGAAGTAAAATTTATGTATGTAGAATATTCTAAGAACCTTTCGTACTTATATTTTCTGGTAGATTTGGTAGTGGTAAATTATAATCATGAGGGACAGGTGTTAAAAATTATGTTATGTATTAATACCGAAGGGTATGTCTTCCTTATCTTTCTGTACTTTGTAACATCTAACATGCAAAAATAGCAGTCATCATGTTGGTTCCGTGGCTCTTTTCATTCTCTGAGAATAGCTAAAAGGCATGGCTCTTCTTACACCTCTCAACAATCAATCAAGAATAGATTGACAGTTTTCGCATATTTTAAGAGGTGCCAATGGCTTTGATTGGTCATTCATAAGCTTCCAATGTAGAGTCTGTGGACTGCCAGAATTTGGCACCTTTCTCGATTTTATGTGATATATTCTTTGTCTCAATATAATTTTCAGATACGTGTCGTAGAATGCCCCCCGTTTTTGTTCTAAGAGTGCTAAGAGTGCTAATATATTGATATCTGAATATGTTAACGAACAGAGCCGTTCCGAAACACGTAAGGATATAGAGAAACGCACACTAATCACAAAATAAACTTATATTTTAACTTTAACCATTGAATACACAACATCTAAACAGTAACTACAGCAATATTCTGAATATTATCATCAACAAGAATTAATTAAATTAGTTTGACCCTCAAAAATTGGTTAATTTCTCTACACACAACAATAATATAAGATTTAGGCTTACGGAATCTACTGGAATTTAAAGGCCTCAGAAATGTTATTGACTCACAACGCGTGCCGTCTGGCCAGATGTAGAGGGGCAGGATCACAGATGTCCTTTTGGCGAGGGTAGCAGCTGGGGGAGTCGACAAGGTATTTCGGGGAGGGGGGGTTCTTCAAGGACGAGAACAATTACGGTGCTTTATGCGGCACCAAGGTAGTCGTGGTCTCTCTGGCGAGAGTGAGTCGAACTTGGTTCTTAAATCAAGTTAACTTGGAGTGCGGTGTGACCACCGAATAACGAGCTCGAGGAGGAGCTTTTCTCCTTCGTTACTTAATTCCTCATGGACGAGGACTGAACTCGGGGAGGGTCTTCTTCAAGGGCGAGGATCGATGAGGGGGGTTTCTCTGAAGAGAATAAGTTAGTTAAAGTTCGGTTTGGTAACCAGGAACTAGCTCGAGGATGAGTTTCTTCCTAGTTCCAGTCTTCTTCAAGGGCGGGTATAACGGAGAGGGATTTCTCTGACGAGAATAAGTTGAACTTAGTTCCTCAACCAAGTTAACTTATGAGTTCAGTGTGGCCAACGAGTAACGGGCTCGAGGGGGAGCCTTTTCCTTTTTCTTTTCTTAATTATTCAAGGACGAGGAATACCCCTGGTGTTTAAGGTGCACCAGGATATGAGGAGTCTCTCTAGCGAGAGTAAGTTGAACTTGACAAAGTTAACTTAACGTTTGGTTTGATAACCAGGGACTAGCTCGAGGATGAGCTGCTTCTTAGCCCCTTAAGGTAGGTAGCCCTGCCTCTCTTGCAGGGTACTTCTTGGTCTAGCGAGCCAAGTACACTACCAATCCAGTCTAGGTAGCTCGGTTTTAATCGAGGACTTCGTCACCTGGAGTCTGACGTATACTTCCACGATTTTCCTGAGTGTTCCTCATTTATACCTTTTTACCCCACTGGGGGAGTGGTAAGGGGGGGGGGAGGAGTTTGAGGACGGCCCCAGGCGGGTTCCTTTAACCAACGGTTTTTCCCACCAAGTCTTACATCGGCTCCTCGTTAGCCTTCGAGCTTGGGAGAAACACGTCTCTAATTTTTTATTTGACGTGAAATTGAATCTCACTCTCCTGGGGGAGATCTTGCATTCTAACCTTTAAGGTCTTTCATCCCGCTGAAAGGAGCGACGCTGCGGATACGCACTTGACTCGCCGATGCCTGGGGCGGATGTCTTTGCGGTAACCGCTTTGTGACTCCACCACGAGTTAACAGGGGGGGGGGAGTGACGATTGCCCTACAATACGTAACAAAGATTTTAGGGAGAATTTTTCTATCCTCTAGTAGCCATGCTCAAGAAACCTAAAATTATATCCTAGGAAACAATCTGAAACAGAGGAAAAATACATTAAATTGTAGAATAAATAAATCATCATTTTCTATTCTCTACTTTTTTGAACACTCAAAAGCCTGTATTTGATCTTTTGTACTGTTTAACAAATTGGAAATCTTGCTGTTATCGAAAATAATTAGTGTCGAGGCTCTTTGGCTACAATAAATAATTTTATACGATTTGTTTACTAATGATTGGAGACCGTATGGCATATATTTATTAAATGTTTCGTGTTTCCTTTTGGGAATACCAATAACAAATAATGGTTCATCTCATGTGACTAGATTTTTTTCTTTAAAATATTTTCTCTACAGAACTTTCGTCTTTGATTTTCTCTCCATTTTTTTATACCTTTGTAAAATAAGCATTTCGCAAACGAATCGTTAAGAGGTTCCTTAATATCTCCTCCTTTATCTTTACTCTATATCTGCCTTACGGTTACAAATATTTTAAAATGATTCCCGTTTCATCATTTAACATGTATAGATTTGGAGGGGATAAATATTTTGTACTATTTTTCCGTGCTTTCTTGGTTATTTTCTATTTTCTTCAAATGTTAAATTGTGTTTAATATTTGATATTATATTGTTTTATAAAATATTTTTATAAGGGTGTTTATTTATGTTTTGCGATTCCTGCCTAATTTTTTGTTCGAATTAATAACTTCCTTAAGTAAATTCATTATATTATTTCGCATCAATGTTACGCGATTTTATGGTAGACTAGACAGTTCATTACTTTATTCTTTTAAAAGGCTTTACGATTGTTTATAGCACCGTTTATCAGACTCTGCACTTTTACTTTTTAAACTCTCTTCACGAAATTCAGGGAAGGTTGCTTGTAGATAATTTTAACTCGCACTTTTCCCTTTTTAAATCTTTCACACGAAATTCATGAAGTTTGCCTGTAAATACTTTGGGCGTTTATTAGGTTTTTCTTGTCAAAAGTCTGCTTTTTTAACGTTTGTTTCTCACTAGTTTTTGCTACCTCTTGTTTTATGTCTATTTATTCATACTAATGACTAATACTGTATATGATCAAGTCTCCAATACTCGGGATATTAATTAAAATGTCAATGGTAAATACATGGTGTTGCGCAAAAGACTATATACTCTTTATATGATCATATACTTTTAATTTAAAAAAAAATAGAATCAAAACGCTATATCGATTAATAATAAAAGCTACATTAGTATTTTTAGATATATAAATACATATTACAGCGAATTTTCCATAGCAAATTTAATTGAAGTGAGTAAGAGCTAAAAATTCTCTAATTCGAAGACATCGATTTGACTAAGTTCGGCCATGCATAGGCTGATAAAACAAGGTTAGCTCACGTCGACGCGCAATTCATACCACCACGTTAAACATTTTTAAGAGTTGGGGGCGTCAATTCAATTTAAGCAAACAACTCGATACACTACGCTATTAAAAAGAGTATATATTCTTTTCATCGTGTCCCTCTATTTACTGATATATATATATATATATATATATATATATATATATATATATATATATATATATATATATATATATATATATACATATATGAAGAACCAGGTGATCACACTAATCATTTATTGGTCGGACGTTTCGGACCTTCACTAGGACCATCTTCAGCGTCTGTATCGACTAATGTGAAGAAGAAGAAATATTAACAAAAACAGTTAAATAGCTTGAAGCATGCATTATATAATGGCTAAAAAAGCGGGTGAAGACAAGTTAAAAAATAATAAAATTGACAATTATTGAGATTAAAGTAAAACACACATACCAATATATAAAATTAATTAATACTATCCAGTGTCATTTTGAAAAATAATAGAAAAAAGTGAAGTTTTAACATAAACTGACTTGAATATAAAAATTAAAGATAACTGGAGTAAACAATAAAATAGCCTATTATATTAAATTATAAACATAAAAACAAAAAACCGAAAACAAATGTGAATGAATTAAACAGAGGGACTAACCTTTATCGTATGAGATGTGAAATCACCTAACTAAACATATAAAACTACTTACGAGATTTGTTCGGTTGTTTGTTTCGGTAGTTAATGGATTGAAGTGTTAGTTCGTTATATAGTGAATAGTTTAATTGAGGAGGAGTAATTATTTAGGTTGGGATTTATTTTATTGATACACAGTGACTAAGTTTTTCAAATCTAGAGAAGTTAAGGCTGAAGATAAGCTGGTAAATTAATCATAATTAAGAGGATGATGGTGATACTCAGAGTGTTGCCTGATGGAAGAGGCTTCACCCTCAGAAATTAAGGCAGTGTGAGGTTACTAACCCCTTTGTCCACTTTATCTACTTCACTTAACACTTTAAACATGTTCAACTGAGGTGTAAAAAGCTGCCTTTACGGGTAGTAATGGGCGGGACATAGCCACAAGAGAGAGATAGTGACAAACATAATAAATGGAGAGTTTAATGAAGCCGTGATCAGACTGATAGACTCGTACTCTGGGTACGTGACAATGTGCTAGCAAGAGGAGGATAGAGAAAGACTAACAGGGAAAGGAGCGAGAAGTGTGCTGGGAGAGATTGATCTGGAGCCAATGATCCCACCTGAGATCATGGCTCAAAGAGCGGTCATCTGTAGACAAAGTGAACAACAATTAGGGGCTAATACAGCGGAGGAGATCAAACTCGAAGAATAGGCTAAGCAATCGTGGGCTATGGTTATCGAAGGTGATCGAAGGGAAATTTCGTTAATACTTTTGCCGAGATTTTCGTGAACCATCTCTTTGATTTCTTGATTATAGTCGGCCTTTTCTCCTGGTGTTATTTAAAACACGGACATCCAATGGTGTCTAAATTTTAGAAGACATTTCTTTTCTGTTTCGTTGCACTCTCGCCAATAATGTCCTAATTTTACTCATACGGAACCCATTTGTTCTCTTCTCTGTCATTGTTTTTCGTGTGGCTTCCCATCTGTTAACAATTGAAGCATATCTGGATGTTGAGTAGATTCTCTCGTTCCATTTGTTCTAGGGGCGGATTCTCATATTGAATAATAAGATGGCGTTTTGCACTATTTTGTTGGTTATTTACGTCGTTGCTCATATCTTGAAGACATCTGTGTGACTTTCGAATTTAATAATCTATATAAATTTTATTCGCCCGTAGTCCTTTTCTATTTCAGATATTATATTTTTTTCTGTATGAGAGCTTAGCCAAAGGTGAAATTCTTGTTCTAGTCCTTTCTTCCGTACTGTTTTTAATCCTTCGATTGAGATTAGGATTTCTATGTTTCTCTCTATGTTACAGATCACGACGTAACCATATGCGACGTCTGTGATCATTATTAAGGGACCTTTTGTTGTAAATAGATTGCCTCGTATAGTTTCGCCTTATTTGGTCTAGGTGGCCCTTGGTCGATAATCAGTAGTGGTACTCAAAGGCATTCGAACATGCCCCATTCCCATTTAGGGGGGGTGTCCCTGCCATCACCATATCGAGTTTGCATGAAACTATTTTCTTTTTGCGTGCGCTTCCTGATCGTTTTCTGACTGCTTGCTCTTCAGGTGAATCTGGAAATAAGAGATAGGTATACGGGTCCTACTATGTTGAACAGCATATGAATCCCTATTTTCAATCATACTTATATTAGCAATCCTCGAGTAACTCAATACGAGTAATTGACTCTATTACAGATTAAGCACCTCCACTAAATTTCGAGCTCGTGATACTAAAGATCTCCTTTTTCTTCGTAACACTTAAAGGGGCTTTCTCATTGGGTTACTACCCTTTCTCTTGAGTACTATTGAGTGTAGTGTTAGTCGATTTATCTTGCTTTAGTGTGTAAAATGTGTGAAAGAATAGTACTAAGGTACGCAAAAAATGGATTAATAGTTTTACCTTTAGGCTGGCTACTCCGTTCATGAAAACAGGAGGATTCGCTAATAAATCCATTGGATGCATATAGTGCTTCTTTCTGGAAGTAGAATTTTTTCGAGCGGCTTGCCAAAATTGCCTCCTTTACTTAAACGTTAACTTTGTGGATTGGATGCAAGAATGGCGGGTCAGAATGAGGCCTTCTATTTTCATTTTTTTCTCTTTCTTTTTTATTTAGAAGGAGGAATGCTCACTGTCTCCCTTACCTCTTTAACCACACCGACGATCGATATGAGGTGGCAGAAGAGGAAAAGGGGCCCTGTGGCCTTTTCGTTCCTAGAGAGACTCCACACACTTCAGAAAGTGAGGAAAAAGTTCTTGGTAGGGAAGCCCGGAGCGCGATTTTGCAGAAAGTTGTAGTCGGAGACAGGAAAAAAAGAAATAAGTTTAGATAGAATCCCGGATGAGAAACCTCTTTAGGGGTAGGCGAAAAGGGAATAATTCCCATGCCTAAAGTATAGGGGTAACTTAGTGATTAATAGTGAATCCGTAAAAGCATACTTCATTTTTGCTTCCTTTTTAGTCGCGGGCGACTATATCTCAAAATGTCGGTCGGTTGGTCCCCGTTTTGCCTTTTATTGTTTTTGTATTAATATTGTAACTATTCGGCCAATTCTAACGAAATTGAAACCTTTATGTTGTTTTACATTTTCTTTCGAAATATATAAGTACCAAAGTCCTCCCAAGGTTAGCCAGGGAATTATTTCGTTTTGGCAATAACATCAAAACTATTCGGCTGATTCTAAGGAAATTTTAAACCCTTATATTATTTTACATTCTCTTTGAAATAATATAATTAGCAATGTCCTCCTAAAGTTAGGCCTGAAATTATTTTGTTTTGCCAATAAAATCATAACTATTTGTTGATTTTAATGAAATTTGAAATTCTTATATTGTTTTACATTATCTTCCAAATAATATAATTGCTAATGTCCTCCCAAGGTTAGGCCATGAATTATTTTGTTTTGCAATAAAATCATATCTATTTGTCGATTTTAAAGAAATTTGAAACCATTATGTTATTTTACATTCTCTTTCGAGTGATAGAATTGCCAAGGTCCTCCTAATGTTACTACGCAAATTATTGAAAGTTTTGAAGGTCGTAAGGTCATAAATCAGAATAAGTCACACACAGCACACGACTTTGTGGTCAGCAGACCTTGTTTCTTTCCTTTTTCACGCTCAGAGTTCCGAAGTTCCTCTGGCTATGAATACTCGGAAGACCGACTATTATCTTGCACTTATCTTAATCGTTTTTGTTATGGCATTCATGTTTTTGGATTCATTTTCTTTAGCTCTGTATTCTGTCAGTTAGTATTGCTTGTTTTCTTGCTTCCTTTTACTCTTAAGGGTTTATTTTTATCCGGTTTCATTTTCAGTTGTCTTAATTCTGTTGACCTATGCGTGATTTTTCCCGGTTCGATATTATTTGTCGTTAAATGGGTTCCATTTTCGGTTGACATATCCGTAGATTTACCTGATGGGTAATTTATGTCGTTTTCGGTCTTTTCTGGCTTGTTTTAATAAGCTTTTATTTTGGTTCTTTTCATGATTATCTTTTATTTTCCACATGAATATGGGCTCCTCTTCTTTCCTCGACTGATCTCATTAGCTTTGGAATTGAAGTTGAGTGTGTTGTTCGTTTGGGATATACGTCTGTTCTCCGAAAATTTAGGGGAAGTGCTTGATTTTTCCTTATTTATCTTCTGCCCTTTTCCTGAGTACTTTTTCAATTTAGATTATTCATGTATTTTACTCATTTTATTCATTTATCCTTTTTGGGGTATTTTTTCAATCTTATGGTTTATATTCTATTCTTTGCATTCATTTTTTTCTTGTCCTCGACAATGTTTTCATTGGTATTTTAAAAAGCTGGCATGGTCCAAAAATATTAATGTTTCCTTTCAATACGAAAATACGATACGAAATAGTCAGTTTAAAAATAGATCCATGGATATAGAACAGAGTGTTTATTATATCATAGGCAAAATTGCAATCAAATATAGATTGAAGAAAGCAGAAGATGCTTCAAGAATATAAAGGAACGCAAATGCGACATGTGCCGTGGAAGGCTATCTACTATCCTATTCGTATACATGTCAAATGAAGACCATTCAATTGACATTGATAATACCAAAACAATTTATAGTTTCCGCAACTATATACATATAAAATGTTTGGAAGGAGATTTTTTCCTTCCAAATATAAAGTAATTGCAAGATCTAACCGGTATTATGTGTTAAAACTTTGGTTTCCATATATCCGAAAAGAATTTTAAAGAAACCCTACAAAGAAAGACTCGTCCACTTCGAATTACTTTTATTGAAGTATCGGTATTTGTAGTTTTATGTACTTATTGAAGTCTTGAAAAGGCTAAACGTGTTTAGATATATAATGTACAACTAAATATTTGAACTAGATTAATGAACGGTTACTAGATCTAACGGTTTCAAGCTGATAAGTAAAAGTTTTAAAACTGCGAAAGAACAAAATTTCATATAAAATAAGGCAAATATGGAATAGCTGGCATAGAAATGTTATTGATATTACTAAAATAAAAAAAGTTTAATAATAAAATATGTTAATCATCCTAAACTTCAAAGCTCTATCGCTTTTCGCTCTATATACTAGGAATCAAGTCGGATTCATTATTTTATATGATGCGAACAAGAAGGTTCCAAATCTCCTATAACGTAAAAGATTTTTTTTTTTTTAATTAAAGGGCTATCTGGCGACTGCCGACTAAGGCATAAGTTGCCGTAAACAAACAGCCTAGTTTTAGGCTACTTTAAAAAATTAAACAGAAAACAATAAAAATAAATGACAATAACCATAACAAAGCAATAACAAAACAATTACAAAAACAACAACAAATATTAAATCGGGTTAAATAAAAGGGAGAAGGCCGGCCTCCCCCCAAAAGTCAATAAGTCCACCAGTCAAAGTACACGCACTCGTCCCGAGCACAAGGGACCTGCGGTAGCGACCCCGCCCATCCCGGTACCGGGACAGGTGTCGTGCGCGAAGATCACCCAGACTGGGACATTCGACAAGAATGTGCCGAACAGTCTGGGGGACGACGCAGTCGTTGCAATAGGGCGCAGGCGAGCGCTCCATCAGATAGTGATGCGTCACACGAGTGTGTCCGATTCGGAGACGACAGAAAGCAACCTGAAGCCGCCGCGGCATTGGGGGATAGGTCCATGGGAACAGTCGCAGCGCAATGGCACGCAACTTTAAGTTCCCTTCGACCGTCTCCCATCTTCTTTGCCAAGCAGTCCGAAGAGCTGCCCGTATTCCTGCCATGTAGTCGGTGTGAGGAAGAGCGAAACGCTGGTCCGGTCGCAGAGTCCTCGCGGACTCTTTGGCGCCCTCATCGGCGCGCTCATTCCACGCAATTCCTACATGTCCAGGAACCCAGCAGAAGATAATCTCGACATCTGCCCGGCTCGCCAAAACCGTGGCGTCACGGATATCGCGAACCAGGGGATGCGGAGATTCCAATGCCCCGAGAGCACTCAGGGCGCTTTATGAGTCGCTATAGATCACAATCCGGTCTCCGAACCGGGCACGTCGAGTAATCTCCCGTACCGAGTGGTGTATTGCCACCAGCTCGGCCGTGAAGACAGACGCAGCGCCTGGTAGAACCCCGCTGACTTCAAACAGAGGGGATACGGCGTGGAAGCCGACCCCCTCTTGGGACTTGGAGCCATCCGTATACACTGGCAGGGTACCAGCGTGACACGATGTGTGCTCCAAAAAGGTCGAACGCAATACTCCCGGCGCAGTACAAGCTTTGGGAGCAGAGGCGTGGCGACAAATAGCCAAATGTGGTACCCTCCAGGGTGGCTTCCTGGGCAGAACCAGGAGCGCCACCGGCCCGAGAGCTATATCTACCTCTCGAAGGAGTTTCCTGGCCCTAAACCCAAAAGGCTTATGGTATGACTGGCGTCTCTCGGCCGCATAGGTACCATCGAGATCAGCTGCGGATGCAGTGAGAGCTGTTGGCGACTGAGGGAGGCGCCAGGCTCGCGCGTACAGGCGAGTGATGCACTGCACGCGGCGCAGAGCGAGTGGCATCTCCCCAGCATTGACCAACAGGCTCTCAATGGGGAAAGTGCGGAAGGCACCAGTCACAAGGCGAAGGCCGGTGTGGTAGATTGAATCCACCTTCCGCAATAAACGCTCGGCTGCGGATGCATAAAACTCGCATCCGTAGTCGAGCTTCGAGCGAACAAAGGATCGATAAAAAAGTAAGGCAGTAGCCCTATCAGCGCCCCAAGCGCTGAACGTCACGGAACGGAGAATGTCCATGGCGCGGGTACAAGAGACCCTAAGGCTGCGAATATGAGCCTGCCAGGTGAGGCGTCGGTCGAATACAAGACCAAGGAAACGGTGCGACTCAACCACATCCAGGCGCACCCCATTAAGAAACAAATCTGGGTCGGGGTGAAGCCGTGGATGGCGGCAGAAGTGCACCACTTTAGTCTTGGCCAAAGAATACCGAAACCTGTGCGCTTCGGCATAGCGAGAGACGCTGTTCAATGCCTGTTGGAGTCGACGCTCCAGACTTGGCATCTGGGCCGCGCCAAAAGAGATCGAAAGGTCGTCCACGTAGAGCGTAGCAAGAACATCTTCTGGCAGCACCGAGGTGATGCCGTTGATGCTCAGGGCAAAGAGTGTGACACTGAGGACACTTCCCAGCGGGAAACCCTCTTCCTGCTTCTTTGGGGCAAAGAGGGCTCCCCCCACCCGTACGCGGAATCGACGATCTCGCAAAAATTCAGATATAAACATTGGGAGGCGTCCCCTCGCCCCCATCGTGTGGAGAGTCTCCATGATACCGTATCGCTATGAGGTATCATAAGCCTTCTCCAGATCAAAAAACACCCTGGCGTAGTGCTGTCTACGAAGGAAAGCCTCGCAGACGGCTTTTTCCAGTCGGAGCAGAGCATCCGACGTGGCGTGGAACTTGCGGAAGCCGCACTGTGCGGAAGACAGATGGCCTCCGCTGTCCAGGAAATAGGCTAATCTAACATTTACCAATTTCTCCACAAACTTGCATACGCAAGAGGTTAGAGAGATTGGGCGTAAACCGGTCGGAGTAGAGTGATCTCTCCCCGGCTTGCGAAAGGCGAGCACAGTAGCGATTCGCCAGGAGTCTGGAAGAAGACCTTCCACCCAGATCCTGTTAAACAGATCTAAGAGAAAGGCCATGCCTCGCTCACCCAGGTGTCGAAGCATGGCGTATGGGACATCGTCCAGGCCATGGGCGGTGTCCGCGCACGAAGCAAGAGCGGAACGCAACTCACTCACAGTAAACTTGTCGTTGAAGGGTTCTCCGCCTCTGGAGGTAAAGTCCAGCCGGCGGCCTTCCGCGACATCACGACGTGCATTGAATGCTGGCGGAGCAGCATCACGGCTAGAGAATGCGGAGAAAGCGGTCGCTAAGGATTCCGCCCTTGACGCGGGGTCCGAGATTGTGGTCTCATTCTCCTGGAGAACGGGAGGGGGGTCCTGCGAGAACTTGCCCCGAATCCTTTTGACTCGCTTCCACACCTCAGCTAAAGGGGTCTTCCCGTTAAGTGAAGACACGTATGCCCGCCAAGAAAAGCGGCGGGCGTGCTTCGAAATATACCGGAACCTAGCCCTAGCCCGACGAAATTCAGCAACAGTGAAATCGTTCGGGCGGCGCTTATAGCGCATGTAGGCATAACGCTTCTGTTTGAGGGCCGTCTCACACTCGGCCGACCACCATGGGAGTGGTCGGCGTGCAAAACAGCCAGACGTCCTAGGAATAGTAGTCAGGACCACGGCGATAAGGTTGCCGGAGAAGAACTCAACGGCCTCATCTACCGACCTAAACTCCTCGACTGAGATAGAGAATTCAGTCATTTCCTGAAATGCAGGCCACCGCGCCCGCGCCAAGCACCACCGAGGTTGTCTCTCAGGCGGCAGTTGCCCTGAAAAGGATATTTGAATGGGAAAGTGATCACTATATGGAGGTCATCGACCACCCCCCAATAAAAATCAAGCTGTGCATCCGAAGAGCACAAAGATAGGTCAAGGCAAGAAAATGAAGCGGTTCTCGGACAGTGATGCGTAAACTCATCCACGTTTAGGACACCCATCTCAAGCTCTTCGATCAGATCGGCAAGGACTTGTCCCCTGGGATTTATGGTGTAATCTCCCCAGGAGGATGCCTGCCGTTCAGATCTCTAAGCAAGAGATAGGGCCTCGGCAACCGTGCCACGACGCGGCGGAAGTCCCCCGCGTCGAAGTCAGCTGACGGTGGAATGTACGCAGAAATGATAGTATACCTCCTATCCAGGTGCAGCTGCACAGCAACTGCCTGAAAGGAGGTATCTAAAGAGGAAGGAAGAACGAAGACATCATGGTGGGTGTAAACCGCGCATCCCCCAGCTCAGGCCATTCCGCGGTGGTGGGGTCGCAAGAACCTTGTACCCCGGGAGGGTATGCAGGGGGCACGCGCATAGCATGGTCTCCTGCAAAAAGATAGCTAACGGGGAACGGGACGAAGCGAGCCTCCGCAGCTCCTCCCAGTTGGCCCGGATTCCACGGCAATTCCATTGATGGATTATGCCCTCCAGGCCTAGCTCGGAGGAGACGCGGGGGCCCTTCTCGAACTGAAGACACTCACGGGAATGGCCGTACGCTTCCCGGAGGCAGAACCCCGGGCGCTGTTGGGCGGACAAAGCGCTGGAGGCGCTGTCGCCTTCGAGGACTTATTGGGGGAGGTTGGGCTCGTCATGCGAGTCTTTTCCTCCCTCCGTCTCGAAACCTTAGGCGGGCGCTCCGGCTTCGGAGGCGGGGGGCCCTCTTTTCGAGGAACCACCGTCTCCGAGCCACTCGCTCCACCTCGGGGCGTGGGCGAAGGAGCCGAAGCTCCTTTGTTGCTGTCCTTCTTTCGGTGGACAGCTTTAGGAACCCCCGAAGATGGCCTAGTGACCATCTTCAGGGGTGTTGCCTCCTATGAGTCTAACGACTCGGTGGAGGCGCGTGGCCGTTTCGCCTTGCGGGAAACGGTCACGCCGGGGGAAGAGGGGGGAGCCCTGGTTTTAGCCGGGGCTGGGTATGAACCCTTTTTGCCGCCAGCTTTACCAGGGGAGCGCCCAGGTTGGGTAGAGCCCGCAGAAGGGCTCAGAATGGGCGCGGAAACAACCGTGCTCGTTGGCCTGGATGGGCCAGGAGCAGAGGGTGCCTTTCTATCTACTGAGGCATATGACGTCCTAGGCAGAGCTGGGCGCGCCAGGACCAAGTCCTTAGCCTCGGGGAATGAGAGTCTATCCTGGGCCTGAACGGCCTAGGATTTCTTTCTTGAGGAGATATGCACCACATTGCTTCGAAGAAGCAGGATGCGGCTCTTCGCAATTGACACACTTGGCCACACACGATTTGGACTTATCGTGTGCGACCTTGGAGCAATTTACACATACGTCGGGTGACCCCGACTTTGCACGTCTACATGAGCGATTCGTATGGCCGAAGCGGTGAGAGTAATAGCACTGCCACGGCAGTGACACGAATGCCTTCACGCGGTAGCAGTACCAACCGGCACGCACCGACTCAGGGAGCTTGTCACAGTCGAACGTGATGAAGAGTGTAGGGGTGGGTCTAGAGGCCCCTCCCTGTTTTCTCATCACACGTTCGACCTTGACTGCCCCATGGTCGGCCAGCTTTAGGGTGATGTCCTCAATGGAGTAGTCAATGAGTTCCCTCGCATAAACTACTCTTTTTACAAAGTTTATGGTAGAGTGTGGTTTCACACTCACCGGGGTACTATGAAGTGTCCGAAGAGCACTTATCTTGGCCGCCTCGGCGGGATTCGCTGCATTCGCCAGAAGGCTCCCGTCCGAGAAACGGGTCACCTTCGGCGCTCTACCAATTGCACTAGCTAATTCTTTCCTCTGATGGATCATGTTGCCCTTGGACAACATGGTGCCATCAGTGGAGCGAATAACGAGGAAGCGTTTGAAGCCAGCGGGCTCGAAAACGCCATGTAACCTCTGAATAAGGGGCCCCGATGTCATCGAGGCTCCGCCCTGTGCACTCTTGGTCTTAATCAGGGGCTCCGCACACGGAGGGGGAGAGGTGCTGGATGTGCTGATCTTGGCTTGGTCGCCTACCAAAGTGGCAGCAGACCTATCCGTCCCTGCAGCCCCCACGGATGGAGAGGAGCCCCGAGTCTTCTTTGTCTGTCTAGTCTTTTTCTTTTTTGGAGAGGAGGGCGGGGAATGAACCCGCTTCTCACCTTCGCCGGCAGAAGCCCCCATACCAGATGGGCTGGCCTCAGCCAGGTCCCTCTCCGAAATGGAGAAGTTCCTGGTAGTCGTGGGGGCACCTGTCGGAGGAGATCCCTCCCCTCCTTGTATTGCCTCGGAGCCCTCAGCCGTTTGAGGGGGACCTTGCATAGGGGCGGACTCGGGTTCGGTGCTTGGCGCCAAGCCCGGATTTCCCCCTCCATGGAAGGCCCTACCGTCTGAGGCTGGGTCTCCTCAAGGACCATGTCTATCACAGGAGGGGCCTCCAGTTGGCCATCCCCTCCCAGGACATCGCAGGTTCCCTTGGCAGCGTCAAGAGTCATTTGTGGGGAGGCACAAGCCTTAACCCCGGCAAGGTTTATATCTGTGCCAGCAGGTCTTTTGAGGAAAGCGACCGAAGGGCCCTGGCTTCCCTCTCCCCCCTAAGGGGGTTTCCCCTACCAAGCTGCTTACAATAGGGGCGGTCGGCAATGGGCTGCCTGCTGGCTTTCTTGGCAGTCCCCTTAGAAAGAAAAGGAGGGACTGCCGCTGGAAATAGGGAGGTGCCCGAAAGCACCTCCAGAGAAGGGAGTGAGGGGAAGTCCCCTATACCCGTAGGCGTAGGAGAGGAGTAAGCCTCCTCTCCGGTTAAAGAAGTATGGAGGGTCCCCTCCGCAAGCACAAGGGGGGGGGACCTTCATTTTTTTGGTGGAGCTGCCCGAGGGCGGCTCCGTTGTTCTTGGGGAAGTTGGGGGTTGGGTATTTTTTTTGATACTCATCATTGGGCATGGTGACCCTCTTATTTACACGGGACGCAACAGCTCACCATCTCTCACAGTTTCCCGCACTGCAAGAGGTACTTTCAGGCCCGGCAGAGCCAGGCGCCGCCATTTGGGACCACCCCTTCCGCCTGGTGGCCTGGCAGTCCATCGGCATGGCGGCTCCACCTTAGACACGGCGTAAAAATGATAGATTTTGAAGACGAGAGGAAGAGGGATTTGTGGAAGTTATGGGTGGGGATGAAGCAGCTATTTAAAAACCAGCTACCCCAGACCGGAGCTCTGTGGTTAGGGAACATTGTCCCCCACCCCCTCAGCCCCGATGCGGGACGGTTGGCTGAAAGGAAGGTCAGCATCTACCCTGTGAAATTAGAGGCTGACCAGAGAAAGTTCTGGGAGAAGTTGTGTGAAAAGAGAGGAAACAAGTGTTTTGAAGGAAGGAAGAGAGGCTAAGCTGGGGCCGGACGGGGTGCTGAGTCCCGTCAGCACGGCGGCCAGGATGGCAAATCGCCGCGCCCCTTACGGGCTAATTCACTATAAATGGAGCTAAAGGTCATACTGCAACCTCTCCCCCTCCCCCCAAAAAATGGTATAACAAAATGGCATCAATCGACATCCTTGATCGAGTCCGTTTCCTGACCTAAAACATATTGAATATGTGTGTGCAATACTAGAAAAGATTTTATGAAAAAAGTCCATAAAGCAGGAACAGAGTTATATTTGCTCAATGTCATACCAAAAACATGGTCAGAGATTTGGCAAGCTGCAATACCTCTGGTTATGCGACTTGCAGCTTTAAAAGGCATAAAGGAAAATCCGCAAAGGATTAATAATGTACTGGCATTGTGCAAAATGTATTTCATTCTTTGAATTTACAAATGAGGTTACTTCAGCAAATAGCTAGGTGTCTATCTACTTCTTGTATGTCTTTGTATATCTTCCAAATATATAAAAGCGGAAGTTTGTTTATTCTGTATTTTTTTTAAAAAGGGCAATTATATATATATATATATATATATTTATATTAATATATAAATTTTGTGGACATCACTTTCAATAGCTCTAACTTTCTGATATCTATGTTTTAATTATTTTTCAGATTAATAATGCCAAGCCTATGTAAATGCACGCTGTAATCATGGCCATAAATGCTCTGCATAATGATATAGAGATTGTTCGCTTTCTGAAAGTTGCCCGATCTACTTGGTTGCCAAAGTTAGAGAAGACCTTGAAGCTGCTGATATGGATCGAACTTAAACAACCAAACGCAAAACCTAAGCACAAATTTCTAATTCCATCAGTATCCAAGGATTTGTGCGGAAGGTGCAAACATCTTTTTAAAAAACACTGTAAATTTGATCAGAGCCCTTGCAAAGGACTCCAAGGTTTCAGAAAGCACCATTTGAAGAATTGTGGATGACGATATCCGTTATTTTTTGTATATCACGCGGAAAAGTTGTGTCATAATTATGTTTGAGGAAAAAGAATCGTCTGATCAGTGCAAAGTAAAGTTGGTAGCGGTTTAGGTCGGTCTGTTCCGAAAAATTGATCTGAACGCTCCCGACCATTTTCCTTGGACCTCCACTCAGATGTGACCGGGATGATGGATGATGATAGATGGGACGGATCACAAATTAGAACCTCAAAAGGGATGACTGATCGTGGACTTGGTGGAAGTAGTGGCCGAATCAACTGCCTCTACCATTTTACCCCCTCCCCTTCGCATACTTACGCCATAACCACTTCTAACTAAATAGAGACGAGTCGTACGTCCCTTTATGGTTATTGATGAGCTCTCGGATATGAGGATTTCTCCTCCACCAGAGGCTTGCAGTTAAGTCCCAGATTCGAAAAAATTTCTTACTTATGCTTCCACTATGGGCTAATCTTCAAACAACTTTTCACCACATGAGCCCATAATTATGTCCGTCCAAGTGGCTGGCATAGTTAAGACGAAATTAATGAATTGCAGACATTTAAGGCATGTTCTCGCCCAGGTCGATGGACGGGAGTAGCGAGGTTTTGAAGCCCTCATTTAATTATAAGCTTTCCAATGAAAAGTTTTCTTTTATATCTATTTTAAAGGTGCAATAAAATTAACCAGAACTTCTAGATAGGATATTTTTCAGGCAATGAATTCCGCTTCCAATGCATTTCTTCTCTTTATGTTGGATGCATATGCGACTGCTCTTGCCCTCCTCCAGTTGATGCGGTGGCCAGCATCTCGCAGCAGGTGTTCTGTGAGAGTTTTTCTGAACACCCTTGCACAAATGTCCTGCTTGTGCTTCCTCAGACTGGTGTCCACGCCCCTGTGTGTCTCACCAAATTAAACCTAAGGCGAGTAGTTGTAGGGCACTCTTTATACTACAGAGTTCTTATTGATTTTCCTCGGTAGTTTGGAGCGGCAGGGCGGTTCCTCAACGCTCTCTACGAACAGTTGCGAGAGGCCGACCACCGCATCAGCTAGAGAAAGGCAAGACCAGTCGCATATGTATCCAACAGAAGCTGGAGGAAGGCAATGAAAGTGGCATTCATAGCCACGTCAAAATGCTTGAACATCAACCCCGGCTTCTTTAACATAGGTCGGAACGTGGCCGAACAAGTGGTTTCCCCCTTCCTTTGCCTCCTTTATCGTGAAAATATACAGAAGAACAACTTCGCAGCGATGGACTAAATTAGTGACAAATCAGTGACGGGGCTAACCCTGGCAGGACCTTGGCAATTATCCCATTCGAAACAGAATATAAAACAACATAAGTGATACAAATTTCGTTAGAATCGGCCGAAAAGATATGATGTCATTGCTTAAATAAAATAATTCCCTGGCTAACTTTGGGGGAACCTTGGCAATTATATCATTCGGAAGAGAGCGTAAAACAACATAAGGTTTTCCAATTTCGTTAGAATCCGCCGAATAATTATGATGTTATCGCCAAAACAAAATAATTCCCAGGCTAACGTTGGGAAGACTTTAACAATTATATTTTTCGAAAGAAAATGTAATAAAACATAAAGGTTTTAAATTTCGTTAGAATCGGCCAATTACTTACAATGTTATTACTAAAACAATAAAAACCAAAAACGGAGACCGACCAACTCGCGTGCGACTCAATATTTGAGTAGCCCGACAGTAATAAGAGTATCTCATACAGGAGTAAGCACTAACTTTCTCAGATCCGAATTATATATATATATATATATATATATATACACACACAAACTCCCTCAGGAAAATTAAAGGCGGATTCCAAGTACTTTCGATTTTTTTAGTTCATTCATAAGGAATAACGAATTACTTTACAGAGGTGGTATATATAAGAGACAACAGAGTCCTGCCCCTCTCATGTACAGCGAAAGGACACAGGATAGAGAAATATTATCAAAGACAGGAGTAAATACTGGATACGAAGGATAAAGACAAAGATAAGGTCAAGAACGCATTATAAGAAATTTATCATTATTATTATTATTACTTCCGAAAGTTTCAACTGTGATAAAAGAATTTAGACATTTACGTCACACAGCAATGAGTACATCCAAATGAAATTATAAATACATTGAAATAAACAAACGAAACATAAATAATTTAGTGAATCTTTCACCTAATGTTTAAAATCAACAGTTTCGTTACAAATAAGCCTTTTAATTACAGGGTTCAGTTTAAGGAGACCGGGGTATATATTAAAATTTAACGAGGAATTAATGAATGAGCATTCGACAATATTTTCCTTAACATAGTCATCAGATTTGAGAATAAATTTAGCTTAATTTCAATTCATAGGGTGACTCTTTTCAGATAAATGGACAAAGAAAGCACTATTACTTTCACCTCTTTGAATATTGTATTTATGTTGGGTCAAGCGTACACTAAATGATATACCGGTTTGCCCAACGTATTGCTTCGGGCAAACGTCACAATCGACAGAATAAACTCCCCTATTCTATTGTTATTATTATGAATCAACATTTTGTATATGGTAGACTCATACTTGAATATGATTGAAACATTTACAATTTTAAAGAGGCGAAGAAGTAAGGAAAAGGACGCAGAATACAGTAAAACAAGGAAGTTCTTAAAATTGTATGCGGAAGGGATTTTAGTTTTGAAAAACGATGTTTTGCCAAATCTTGGCACCACACAAGAAATGTTTGAAGGTAGCAAAGATTATTACCTATTTCCACGATCTTAGAAATCTCAAGAACCAGGACTTCCGGGCTGGTGCCTCGCAACCCCGGAGAAACATTGAAATAAATAGACCGTTTGACTTTATACTCACGACCTGAGTAAAAATGAATGTAAAATCCGGCGTTGGTAGGCTTACGATAGACGGAAAATTAAAATTCAGATACAGTCCTATGAATAAGTAGATCTAGAAAGGGAGGAGACTATTTTGTTAGAGTTCAAGGGTAAATTTAATAGAGGGAACCAGAGAATTTATTTAGTAAGAATACCATTTACATCCTTAGAAGCAGGCCACAAGCAAATAATATCGTCCATATATCGGAACCAAACAAGGGGGAAATCGATAAGGGTGGGGAGTAAGGTAGTTTTAAAAAACTCCATATATATATATATATATATATATATATATACATATATTAGAGAAGACAGGAGATAAGCAATTTCCCATAGCTATGTGAAATTGCCTTCCTGACGAAATGAATTCTTGGCTGCAGATCCTTCTCACAAGAGGAGAAGTACATCCAAGGTTCCTTCCAGAAACTGGGATACTCGGTGGCTTTTATCTGAAAGGAAAATAACAAAACCATCAACATCGGTCAGCGGGCTGCAGCAGCAGAAGAATTGAGCCTAGTAAAAAGTACATCTCAGCCCTTACTAGCCCCTTATTCAGCGCAGTAGGAAGAGAGCTGTCTCCATCGACCAGTCTCCTTACCAGCCGGTGTCAAAGTAAGAGACATCTGCCGTTCTAAACCAGCGACGCAGACTAACAGAAACTGGGTAGTATACAGGGTACCCTACAGCGACTGCCCTAACGCCTACTTTGGTGAGAGAATCAGAGGCGTGGAGACAATAGCAACGGAGCACAAGCAGGACATTCGGGCAGGGCGGTTCAGCAACGCTCTCACCGAACACCTTGGTGGTGCAAGATGCTGACCACTGCATCAGCTGGAGAGAAGCGAGAGCAGTCGCGTATGTATCCAACAAAAGGAGGAGGAAGGCATTGGAAGCGGCATTCATAACCACGTCAGAATGTCTGAATACCAAATCTGGCTTTTTAACATAATTCAGAACGAGGCCGAGAAAATCGGTCTGTCCTTTCCTTGACCTCATTTACCATGTAATACATGCATAGGAACAACTTTGCGGTGCTGGACTGCCCCACGCAATGGCCCGGAGTCTTCATGAGTCTGACAAATCAACCACGAGCTCAAACGATGGTGAGAGCAATTCATATGCCTATATAAGACGGCAGTTCGACTCATTTCTTGTCAGGGTAGAAGATATAGACGGCAGATCATACGATTTCAAGCATCGTTGTTGTACTACGGATTAAGCATTTTTGATTTGCTTAGGAACAGCCTATTCTGGAACTTTTTTGGTAACCTTCACTCCGCCCTTCGGAAAGAGAGATACTTCTTTCATTGTTAATTCATTTTTTTCGATGAGAGATTAAGTAAGCACTTTACGGCTCTCGTCCATCGTCCTGCGTGGAAACCTGCCGCAAGTGTCTGCCATAGCATAGTTGAGATGGAGCATGTAAACAAAGTGACAAAAACATAGGATAAATAGGAATGTCGTAAGAAATAAAGCATAGGTACACTCAAATTATTTTGGGACTACAAGGGGAATTCAGAATTAGATACAGTAATCTATGTTCGGAAACTTGGAATTGTTTCCTGTCACTCTGTCGAAGCTCCTGAAAAGCGAAACGTCAATAGTAAAGAACTTAGTACGACTCTTAATTTCTCTTATTCTTCGTCTCCATATATATATATATATATATATATATATATCTTCTGTCTCTCTCTATCTCCCTCTCTTTACCTCTCTACTGATTATCACATAATAATTTTAAACTCGATTGGTGGAAAAGTGCTTGAAACATGTATTTCTAAGTAGCTGGATGAGCATTTAGAAAAGAACAAATTATTAAATGATTCACGGCATGGTTTCAGATCAGCTGATATTCTGTATTTAGATTCTTAAAAGACATTTGATAAATAGCACATAAAAGGTTGATGTCTAAATTAATAGGGCAAAATAGAGGCAGAAGAAACAAAAAGGATTGTGAATTGTCTCACTGATCGTAAGCAGAGTGTAGTCATCAAAAGACATGCGTCAGCTTAGACCCCTCTGAGTAAGGTGTTACTCAACGTTTTGTACTTATAGATTTGTTCTATATTATGTGTCGATGTATGCCTGTGAAGTCTCGCTTTGCGCAAGGCCGCATACACAAGCACGAGCATATAGCCGATCTAAGGCCGCCTGTGATATGTTTTGGGGCATTAAAGAAGTAGGGGAACCTCCTCCTTGATTTTTATACAGAGTGCGATTTACGGTTGACCGGGATTTATTCAATAGCTTGCCAAGTTGCACTTCAAAGGATATATAAAGAACAAGACCTCTCCAAATATAATTTTAATATACATATATAATAATAAATAAGGGAATATATATATATATATATATATATATATATATATATATATATATATATATATATATATACAAAAAATGGGGAACAACTACTCAATAAAGATAGTTAATTGGATTGTAACAATTTATAATATGACAGAGTTAGGCGGGAGATGCAAAATTAAAGTTAACTAGAAAAAGGGATATTAACACTGCAGCACTGGACATGAGTATAGTTTGCCCAACTCTAGTGACGTCATGCGCATTTCTTCCCCTCCCTCCAAAGGTAGGATACTGGGAATCTTTGTAGCTTCAGTCTAGCGAACGCTCCCAAAGTGTAAGGTCACGTCGTTCCACTCCTCTGCTTGGATTTCCTTCTATAGCCCTGTTTGGGTATCGTTTACCCTAGTTCAGTGCTAATTATAGTACTTCATGTTAAGGAACGAGATTTTTTCTGCTCCAAAGAGATGGAATCTCAAACACGAGACGGTTCTGCAGCTTGGCAGGGAGTCTTAAACACGAACGAACGGACGAGAGTCTTGAAGAGGGGCCGAGATGAGGGGGCCTCACAGTTCTCCGGGAAACAGATAACTCGATAGCTTTCGTCTAAACAGGGACCATAGCTTCACGAAATGACATCTTACCCACGAGATATGACTCGAACAGGGGTTGCTGGAGTTCGCCGGGAACAGACAAAACGATCTGAACGGAGGGACTGGCAGACTCTCATTCTCCTCGAGGAATGGCGGACTCATAGTTATATAGCCAGGTGGCTGGTCCGATAGATATCCCCAGGGGATGGCCGTCCCTAAAGGATTCTCGAAGTTAGTCTATGTAAACTTACTACGAGATAACGAGTCTATCGGACAGCGAAGTTTGCCTCATGATATTGGGGTAGGGTTAGTACGGCTGCGCTCGTGGGGGAATAAAAATTCCGAGGAAGCATGAGGACGAGAGCTCCGCGTTATTGCGAGGAAAGTGAAAGCAAAGAGCATCCGAAAGCAAATACAGCTGGGTCGGGTGACTCAGCGCGTCACTGCTTCCTTCTCGAAGATTTTAAACTTCCCACGCCAAGGACCACGTGGTTTAGGGCGAAGGGGATGAAAGGAGTATTCCAACGGGGGCTTTCTCTCACGCTGGTCCTTCGAGGGCATTTCCTGATATGCCTCTTTTTCCGAATATGACATTTTCCTGATAGGTATAGGAGGGAAAAGAGCTTCCCCAAACATGGAAGGATTCGTGTATGGCGAAAATTTCACCTGAGTCTACAGGTGTACAATAAGAGCGGGCATTTATCTTTGAGTCGACACAGCGGTCACCAAATGAAAGAGTGCCTTTCGTTTAAATCTTGACGCAGGGTATATTTAAATTTATCGTCGTTAACCCGCGAAAAAAAAATACAGTAAATAGTTAAATGAGATTCACAAAAAAATCATTTTAAAGGAAGATTCATTCATGAAAAGGGTAGTGGAATCATATTATTTACAAAAAAAATACAACGCCAAAAAAGCACACAAAAAAAGACAAAGGACAAATATGTCCCCCAAAACAAATTTTTACAGGGAAATCAAGGAGCATAAAGGTACACAGTTAGGACGGACTTCGAGGATTATTAAAAGGGGCGAGTACACAGACACGATTATATACCCGGGAGTACAAGGCTTAACACAGTTTACTTTTCAGGGGGAAGATCCTCGCCTCGATTTCTGGAGCAAAACGCTAGCGATCCCTTCACTACAAGCATCCGTTCGTATTCCAAATGGTTTGCTCGTGTTTGGGAGTCGCAGTATCGGAGATGACTTTAGTTTTTCCTTCCGCTGATGGAAGTGAGCGGTCGCGTTGTGCTGGAGGACGGTGTATTCGATCTGAGCGCTTGCAAAGGTTTCGTTTTGAACGGTTGCAAATTCTGGGGCATGAGGGGGTTCAAATAGCATGGGTAGGGCAGTGTCCTTTAGCACCTGGGCCCTCGTAATAACGTGCTGTGCAACAAGGTTAGGGGAGAGATAGCATCTGACCCCGATAACATATTTTCACGTACTATTAGTCATGGACTACTGCGAATTTATCGTAGTCGGGACCCACTGGAGGGAGTAACTTTTCTGAAATGACGAAGCAAATACATCTGGTGTCTCTTACGAAGGTTGGCACTCCAACCATTAACAGTTCCATTTTCGAACTCAAGCCCGCCAGTGGAGCTTTTGTTGAACAAGAAATTGACTTGCTGTCCAGAGGGATTACTTGTTGGGAAAGTTGCTGGCGTTTCAGGGCGAGCGAGCGGATGGGAGAGAGAAGCACTTATTTGGTGGATTTGGTCATTATGAGCCAAAGTAAATTGTGAGTTCGGAGGACAGTTGATCATCACATAACCGCAAACACCGCAGGAAAAATACAATCTGGGCTTTCGAGGGTAATTCGACGCTGGGAGATTATTTAAAAGGGGCGTAAAAAGCCTTTGATTCCGGCGGGAGATGGTATTGGGTTTAGAGGGACCATGTACCCTTACAAACATGGGCGAGTTCTTCGGGGGGAACTTGGAGATGTTATCCTTACTTTAGGCGGATGGGGGAAGAGACTCCTCACGGTCTTTCGAGGATATGTGGTGGCTTGACGCGTGCACATCCGCCTGTTCTATACATTTGTTAATGGAAGACACTCGTCTATCCTTCACGAATACGTGGATTTCGGTGGGTAGTGCAGTTATCAACATATCCCGTAAGACGAAATCAAATAGAAAATCGTAGTCGCGGTTGAATTGGGTTGACTCTAACCAGAATTAAAAAGTCATCTAGAGCGTTAATCCAATTTGGCTCCAGGTCTGGCCTGGAACTATCCTCGCCTTACGGAACTTTGCCCTATAGAAATCCGGATCTATATTAATGGGCTATAATAATTCCGACTTGAGGGGGTAGTAGTCGAGGGTGGCTTTGGCTGGGAGCAAAATAAAAATTTTCCGCAGGTGGGTATTGAGGAGGGGGAGTAGTTAAGCGACTCCATCGGCTTCAATGTCCCAGTGGTTCAAATGGAAAATTTTATCAAAGTAAGTTAAGGACGGCAATCCTCGCCGTCCTTAAACACTGGCACCAAATATTAATGGATTTTGGGGTGATTCATTCCTCGAGCTAACGGAAATGGTTTTCAAACGATTTCTGTTAAGGTCACGTTCATGCTGCTGAATTCTTTCTTTTTTTCCATTTTTCTCTGCTCTGTTTCTCTTCTCTCTTCAGCTTCTCTTTGCTCTCTTTCTTTTCTCTCTTCGCCTTCTCTTTGGTCTTTTTATCTTTTATCTGCAGCTTCTCTTGGCTCTATTTTTACTGCCTTTTTATTTCTTATTTCCTCTTGAAAATAGGCAACTAGGTCCTTGCCTTTTAACCCAAGGATCTCTGCTTGCTGTCAGAAACGTTCAATTGACGATATCTTGCTGGTGTTAATGCGCGTCTGGCCGCTCAGCGCGTCCAAGGAACTCACGGTAAAGATTTTGGAGCTCTTACATTCGTACCAAAATCGTAACGGAGATTTAATTACACAATGATTGTACTCAATCAATAAAGAAAAGCAAATAAGGAATAATTCAAAATTTGATCCATATATGACCGATAATTATAGGCCTTTTAATCCTGCATGGGAATTAGTAAGGGTTTTTAGGGTAGATCGTCTCCCTCCCAAAACTCCAGTCACAACGTAAATAGTCTTGAAAAAACAAAGGGTCACCATAAAAGAAATAATAAAAAAAGGAACAAAATTGACCATTTGTTTTACTATCTTTGGATATCCTTGAACGAACTTGGTAAACTGGTTACTGAACAACTTAACGGGGGGAAACTTGAAAATGAAAAGCGGTCCTTCAATACAAAATATCCCAACTTTACCTAACCCCCCCCCCAAAAAAAAATATATATATGTATATATATATATATATATATATATATCGAGGTATGACTATAAAGACTTGCTCGGCGCAAGGGCAGATAGTTGACCCTAGTGCGCCTGCGATATGCTTTGGGTCAATAAAAGGAGTGTGGATTCGCCTCCTTGATTTTTATACGGAGTGCGATTTACTGTTGAGCGGGATTTATCTAATGGCTTGCCAAGTTGCAGTTCAAAAGATTTATAAAGATCAAGTCCAAAAAATATATTTTTATTATATATATAATGAATGAGTCAATATATATATATATATATATATATATATATATATAAAATATATATTGGAGTGTGACAGTTTATAATATGACAGAGTTAAGCGATAGGAGCTAAATTAACGTTAACTCGAACAAGAGATATTAATTACGATTGAGCGGTAAGTCAATTCAAAAGTGGACGCGGGTGACGATTTACAGGATCTAATAAGAGGATTACAACACAAGATAGATTTACCTTGAAGCATGGTGGTGATCTGAGGGGAGTCCTAACGAGGAGGACTCGTAGATGGGGGTTTTGAGTACTTCTTGTTGAAGAACGAAATTTTATCTGCTCCAGAGTGATGGAATCTCAAACACGAGACGGTTCTGCGGTTCGGCAGGGATCCAAGATGAGGAAGGCCGCGCAGTTTCCTGTAAAGAAGGTGGCTCGATAGCTTTCCTTTGAACAGGGTCCAAAGTTTCATGAAGAAAGATCTGATGCTGAGATCTTAGCGACGAGATACGACTCGAACAGGGGTTGCGGGACTTCGCAGGACAACAAACAAAACTGTTTGAACGCAGGGACTGGCACTCTCAATCTTCTCCAGGAATGGCGGACTCAACGGTAAATAGCCAGGTGGCTGGTCCGATATATTGCCCCAGGGCATGGCCGTCCCTAGAGGATTCTCGATGTTAGTCTATGTAAACTTACTTCGAGATAACGAGTCGATCGGACAGCGAAGTTTGGTTCATGATATGGGGGTAAGGTTAGTACGGCTGCGCTCGTGGGGTAATAGACACGCCTGAGAAGCATGGGGGAGAGAGCTCGGCGTTATCGAAACGGAGGAGGGAGAGAGGGTCGCTTAAAAGCAAATACTGCTTGGTCGGGTGACTTAGCGCGTCACTGCTTCCTTCTCGAAGATTATAAACTTCCGAACCAAGGAGCACTTGGTTTAGACCGAAGGGGCTGAAAGGGGTAATCCGAGGGTGGCTTCCTCTCACCCTGGCCCTTTGAGGGTATCCCCTCACATTATGTATTTGAATGATGTAGATGATGCTGACTTGCTGGCTAAAATTCTAAATTCGCAGATGACTGCAATTTAGGAAAAGGAATAGTAACTTGACAAGATGTTTCAAACTCTCGAAATGATATTCAAAAGATATCACATTGTTGGGCAGAATGGAAACTACAATTAAATCTTGTTAATTTTAAAGTGATGCGTGTTGAAGAGTAGAAGTGAAAACTTATATTTTTTCAGGAGCCTATTGAAGTGGAAAAGAAATCATTAAAGCTTCTTGACTATATCAAGTGTCCATTTAGTTATAATAAACTACAACTTTACATATGTATAATTCATTCATAAGACCACAATTAGAATACTCTGCCCAGGTCAGTTCACTAAACTAATGAAAGGATATTGACAAATTCGTGAACGTACAAACTAGTGACACAAAATTGCTATCAGAATTTTGAAGTCCTAACTATGAGTCAATCCTAGAAAGGAAAACTTATTCAACCTAGAAACAGTACGTTTGAGAGAAAAACTAATAAGTGTGTTTAAACTCATGAAAGGAATAAATAATGTATACTATTCTACTTTGTATAACTTCATACAAATTTTACTAGAAATAGTGGTATGAAAATAGGGCCAAAAACAATTTCGAACCTTTTTATGTGGAAACATTTGCCTACATAATTTTAAACATCTACGCGAGTTAGGTGAATATGTGGTGTCCAGTAATTCAGTGGGCATTTTTAAAAATAGACTGGACAAAATAATTAGACTCATTAGATAAAAGGTGACAAGAGATTGTATCTTGATAAAAAAAGAAAAAAAGAAGCATAATAATATTTTAATATTATTATAATTTTTATTATTTGTTTTAATATATTACCAACCTATTGTATATATGTTTATATCAATATTTCAGTTACGACTTTTAGAACTACATAGAATGTACCTAATAAATAAATTATAAGTTAAATGACAAAACATTGCAAGTGATAAAAAAGTAAAATAGGAAAAGGTTCATGTTATAACTTTAAATTAGCAAGATATTATTATATTTATTATTATTAATAATAATTGTTTCAATCTATTAATAAGCTATTGTATTGTTTTCTATGTCAGGCTCTCATTAAAGAAAAAGTCGCTGGATGTGTATATTTCTCAAAATATGCTATAGAATTGTTAACATCTGAAATCTCAAATAGGGTCCAAAGGTTTATTTGAGACTGTTAGAATTAGACTGGACCTAGTAAGAAAATATATTAGATAATAAGTAAAAAATCATTGCATGTTAATAAACAAGAGAAAAAGAACATATTGTAAGATAAGATTAGAAAGATCTGTTTGTATTTTTTATGTTCCTGGTTTCTTGTAAATATTTCCTAGGAGTGACTATACTTCAATATCACCAGGTATGTCTTTCACAATTCCAAGCCTGGAAACGGGTGGAAGAGGTGGGACTGACTCTATACTTACTATCATAAGCCTTATACTTAGTATTGAATATATTCAAAATCAAGCGTAAGTACTTGTAATATAGTGGACGAAATGGTCTTTTGAAGTATTTAATTTCCCTGTAACGCACTCTTCTTTTTTTTTCTCTCTCTCTCTCTCTCTCTCTCTCTCTTTATATATATATATATATATATATATATATATATATATATATATATATATATATATATATATATATTATATATATATATATATATATATATATATATACATAGCCCTATATTTTTATAACGTGACTTTTGGAATAGTTTTCATTTTTTTAAAAAAGTGGACAAGAAAACTAGTATGAATTTACTATGTATGCATTCTTTAATCCGCCTGCTTCTAACCCTCCCTCTCCACCCTACTTCTTCCCCCTCCCTCTTCCTCACCAACAATTTTTGGTGCAAAGGGAAATGAGGTTCATGAAATTTCCCATTACGCCTTATTAAAAGTTTTGTTGGGTCTGTTTCATCTTCCCTGTCTAAATGGCTTACTTCTTTTCTTACTCCACTAGTTGGTACTATTTCTCCTTCTCATGTCACTAATAGTTACGACCTTATTTCTAAACTTAATGCTATTCATTAGTCTAATGATTTTACTCTTGTTAGTTGTGATGTTCGTTCATTATTTACCAAAGTACCCGTTGAAGATCTTTTCAATTTCCTTAATGATCATTTGCATAAATATGACTTGCCGTTACTACTTTTATGAACCTCATTTCCCTTTGTACCAAAAATTGTAAGTTTTCGTTCGAAAGCAAATATTTCCTCCTAAAATTCGGATTAACAAAGGATAATTGTCTTTCACCTTTCCTTTAAAACGTATATATGGAGTTTTTGGAAACAAAACTTCTCCCTACTATACTTGACGCCCCGATCGTTTGGTACAGGTACGAGTATATTGATGATGTGATTTGCTTGTGGCTTAATTCCAAAGATGTTAATGTTTTTCTTACTAGACTCAATTGTCTCTTCCCTTCAATTAAATTTACCCAGGGGATGGAAAATAATAGAACCCTTCCCTTTCTTGTTCTTCTTATTTATAGAACTTAAACAGGTTTTAAATATTCTATCTTTTGTAAGCCTACTAATTCAAATTCTTATATTCATTTTTACTCTTCTCACAGCCCTAAAGTTAAACGTTCTGTTTTTTATTTTATGTTTTTACGGGCATTATGAGTTGAGAGCCTGGAATATATGGCTGTGGAATTTTTCAATATTTTTGAAATTGGCCATTAGCTTTGTTACCCTTACCCGTTTCTTTAAAACTGCCTTTCGTCTGCTAAAAATACATTTTATCAAACTCTTCCTCCCCTCCCTTTTAATAGTAATAACATTTTAGTTCTACCATTTTCTCTTTGTTTTTGTGATCTTCCCCGTCTTTTGAATATCTTTAACATTTCTGTTGCATATAAATATAAGATGACCATTAAGAATTTATTAGTACGTAATAATTGCAAAAGTTTTTTTTTTAAGAGCTCATCTGGCGACTGCCTACTTGGGCATTAGTCGCCGTATTAAAACTGGCCTAGTTCTAGGCTACTTTAAAATGAAATTAAAGAGAGAAAAAAAAAAACAACAACACCCCAAAAGGGGGAAAGGAAGCAAGCTGGTGCGTCGGGGAGAGGTCCCCCCGGCGCAGGAGCGTGCAACTAAAGAAAAAAAAACAAACAAAAAACAAAAAATGAAAAAAAACAACAAAAAACAACAACAAAAAACAAAACAAACAAACCTTGCTTAAATAATAGGGAGAAGGCCGGCCTCCCCCAAGAAGTCAACAAGTCCACAAGTCAGTGTGCACGAATCTGTCCCGAGCACAAGGGACAGGTGGTTGCGACTCCGCCCATCCCGGTACTGGGACAGGTATCGTGCGCGAAGATCACCCAGACTGGGACATTCGACAAGAATGTGCCGAACAGTCTGGGGGACGACGCAGTCGTTGCAATAGGGCGCAGGCGAGCGCTCCATCAGATAGCGATGCGTCACACGAGTGTGTCCGATTCGAAGACGACAGAAAGCAACCTGAAGCCGCCGCGGCATTGGGGGATAGGTCCATGGGAACAGTCGCGGCGCAATGGCACGCAACTTTAAGTTCCCTTCGACCGTCTCCCATCTTCTTTGCCAAGCAGTCCGAAGAGCTGCCCGTATTCCTGCCATGTAGTCGGTGTGAGGAAGAGCGAAACGCTGGTCCGGTCGCAGAGTCCTCGCGGACTCTTTGGCGCCCTCATCGGCGCGCTCATTCCCCGCAATTCCTACATGTCCAGGAACCCAGCAGAAGATAATCTCGACATCTGCCCGGCTCGCCAAAACCGTGGCGTCACGGATATCGCGAACCAGGGGATGCGGAGATTCCAATGCCCCGAGAGCACTCAGGGCGCTTTGTGAGTCGCTATAGATCACAATCCGGTCTCCGAACCGGGCACGTCGCGTAATCTCCCGTACCGAGTGGTGTATTGCCACCAGCTCGGCCGTGAAGAGAGACGCAGCGCCTGGTACAGCCCCGCTGACTTCAAACAGAGGGGATACGGCGTGGAAGCCGACCCCCTCTTGGGACTTGGAGCCATCCGTATACACTGGCACGGTACCAGCGTGACACGATGTGTGCTCCAAAAAGGTCGAACGCAATACTCCCGGCGCACTACAAGCTTTGAGAGCAGAGGCGTGGCGACAAATAGCCAAATGTGGTACCATCCAGGGTGGCGTCCTGGGCAGAACCAGGGGCGCCACCGGCCCGAGAGCTATATCTAGCTCTCGAAGGAGTTTCCTGGCCCTAAACCCAAAGGGCTTAGGGTATGACTGGCGTCTCTCGGCGGCATAGGCAGCATTGAGATCAGCTGCGGATGCAGTGAGAGCTGTTGGCGACTGAGGGAGGCGCCGGGCTCGCGCGTACAGGCGACTGATGCACTGCACGCGGCGCAGAGCGAGTGGCATCTCCCCAGCATCGATCAACAGGCTCTCAATGGGGAAAGTGCGGAAGGCACCAGTCGCAAGGCGAAGGCCGGTGTGGTGGATTGAATCCACCTTCCGCAATAAACGCTCGGCTGCGGATGCATAAAACTCGCATCCGTAGTCGAGCTTCGAGCGAACAAAGGATCGATAAAAAAGTAAGGCAGTAGCCCTATCAGCGCCCCAAGCGCTGAACGTCACGGAACGGAGAATGTCCATGGCGCGGGTACAAAAGACCCTAAGGCTGCGAATATAAGCCGCCCAGGTGAGGCGTCGGTCGAATACAAGACCAAGGAAACGGTGCGACTCAACCACATCCAGGCGCACCCCATTAAGAAACAAATCTGGGTCGGGGTGAAGCCGTGGATGGCGGCAGAAGTGCACCACCTTGGTCTTGGCCAAAGAAAACTGAAACCTGTGCGCTTCGGCATAGCGAGAGACGCGGTTCAATGCCTGTTGGAGTCGACGCTCCAGAGTTGGCATCTGGGCCGCGCCAAAAGAGATCGAAAGGTCGTCCCCGTAGAGCGTAGCGAGAACATCTTCCGGCAGCACCGAGGTGATGCCGTTGATGCTCAGGGCAAAGAGTGTGACACTGAGGACACTTCCCTGCGGGACACCCTCTTCCTGCTCCTTTGGGGCAGAGAGGGCTCCCCCGTACGCGGAATCGACGATCTCGCAAAAATTCAGATATAAACATTGGGAGGCGTCCCCTCGCCCCCATCGTGTGGAGAGTCTCCATGATACCGTATAGCCATGCGGTATCATAGGCCTTCTCCAGATCAAAAACACCGTGGCGTAGTGCTGTCTACGAAGGAAAGCCTCGCAGACGGCATTTTCAAGTCGGAGCAGAGCATCCGACGTGGAGTGAAACTTACGGAAGCCGCACTGTGCAGAAGACAGATGGCCTCCGCTGTCCAGGAAATAGGCTAATCTAACATTTACCAATTTCTCCATCAACTTGCACACGCAAGAGGTTAGAGAGATTGGGCGGAAACCGGTCGGAGTAGAGTGATCTCTCCCCGGCTTCCCAAAGGCGAGCACAGTAGCGATTCGCCAGGAGTCTGGGAGAAGACCTTCCACCCAGATCCTGTTGAACATATCTAACAGAAAGGCCATGAAGCATGGCGTACGGGACATCTTCCGGACCATGGGCGGTGTCCGCGCACGAAGCGAGAGCGGAACGCAACTCACTCACAGTAAATCTCTTGTTGAAGGGTTCTCCGCCTCTGGAGGTAAAGTCCAGCCGGTGGCCTTCCGCGACATCACGACGTGCATTGAATGCTGGCGGAGCAACATCACGGCTAGAGAATGCGGAGAAAGCGGTCGCTAAGGATTCCGCCACGGACGCGGGGTCCGAGATTGCGGTCCCATTCTCCTTGAGAACGGGAGGGGGGTCCTGCGAGAACTTGCCCCGAATCCTTTTGACTCGCTTCCACACCTCAGCTAAAGGGGTCTTCCCGTTAAGTGAAGACACGTATGCCCGCCAAGAAGAGCGGCGGGCGTGCTTCGAAATATACCGGAACCTAGCCCTAGCCCGACGAAATTCAGCGACAGTGAAATCGTTCGGGCGGCGCTTATAGCGCATGTAGGCATAACGCTTCTGTTTGAGGGCCGTTTCACACTCGGCCGACCACCATGGGAGTGGTCGGCGTGCAAAACGGCCAGACGTCCTAGGAATAGTAGTCAGGCCCACAGGGATGAGGTTGCCGGAGAAGAACTCAACGGCCTCATCTACCGACCTAAACTCCTCGACTGAGATAGAGAATTCAGTCATTTCCTGAAATGCAGGCCACCGCGCCCGCGCCAAGCACCACCGAGGTGGTCTCTCAGGCGGCAGTTGCCCTGAAAATGATATTTGAATGGGAAAGTGATCACTACAGGAGGTCATCGACCACCCCCCAATCAAAATCAGGCTGTGCATCCGAAGAGCACAAAGATAGGTCAAGGCAAGAAAATGAAGCGGTTCTCGGACAGTGATGCGTAAACTCCTCCACGTTTAGGACACCCATCTCAAGCTCTTCGATCAGATCGGCAAGGACTTGTCCCCTGGTATTTATGGAGTAATCTCCCCAAAGAGGATGCCTGCCGTTCAGATCTCCAAGCAAGAGATAGGGCCTCGGCAACCGTGCCACGAAGCGGCGGAAGTCCCCGGCATCGAACTCAACTGACGGTGGAATGTACGCAGAAATGATAGTATACCTCCTATCCAGGTGTAGCTGCACAGCCACTGCCTGAAAGGAGGTATCTAAAGAGAAAGGAAGAACGGAGACATCATGCCGGGTGTAACCGCGCATCCCCCAGCCCGGCCATCCCGCGGTAGAGGGGGCGCAAGACCCTTATACCCCGGGAGGGCAGGCAGGGGGCACGCGCCTAGCATGGTCTCATGCAAAAAAATAGCTAACGGGGAACGGGACGAAGCGAGCCTCCGCAGCTCCTCCCAGTTGGCCCGGAGTCCACGGCAATTCCATTGAAGGAATATACCCTCCAGGCCTAGCTCGGAAGGGACGCGGGGGCCCTCCTCGAATTCAAGACCCTCACGGGAATGGCCGTACGCTTCCCGGGGGCAGAACCCCGGGCGCTGTTGGCCGGACAAAGCGCTGGAGGCGCTGTCGCCTTCGAGTACTTATTGGGGGAGGTTGGGCTCGCCATGCGAGTCTTTTCCTCCCTCCGCCTCGAAACCTTAGGCGGGCGTGCGGCTTCGGAGGCGGGGGGGCCTCTTTTCGAGGAACCACCGTCTCCGAGCCACTCGCTCCACCTCGGAGCGTGGGCGAAGGAGCCGAAGCTTCTTTGTTGCTGTCCTCCTTTCGGGGGACAGCTTTAGGAACCCCTGAAGATGGCCTAGCGAACATCTTCAGGGGTGTTGCCTCCTGTGAGTCTAACGACTCGGTGGCGGCGCGTGGCCGTTTCGCCTTGCGGGAAACGGTCACGCTGGGGGAAGAGGGGGGAGGTATGGTTTTAGCCGGGGCTGAGTATGAACCCTTTTTGCCGCCAGCTTTACCAGGGAGCGCCCGGGTTGGGTAGAGCCCGCAGAAGGGCTCCGAATGGGCGCAAAAACAACCGTGCTCGTTGGACTGGATGGGCCAGGAGCAGAGGGTGCCTTTCGAACTACTGAGGCATATGACGTCCCAGGCAGAGCTGGGCACGCCAGGACCAAGTCCTTAGCCTCGCGGAATGAGAGTCTATCCTGGGCATGAACGGCCAGGATTTCTTTCTCCAGGAGATATGCACCACATTGCTTCGAAGAAGCAGAGTGCGGCTCTCCGCAATTGACACACTTGGCCACACACGATTTGGACTTATCGTGTGCGACCTTGGAGCAATTTACACAGACTTCGGGTGACCCCGACTTTGCACGTCTACATGAGCGATTCGTATGGCCGAAGCGGTGACAGTAATAGCACCGCCGCGGCAGTGGCACGAATGCCTTCACGCGGTAGCGGTACCAACCGGCACGCACCGACTCAGGGAGCTTGTCACAGTCGAACGTGACGAAGAGTGTAGGGGTGGGTCTCGAAGCCCCTCCCTGATTTCTCATCACACGTTCGACCTTGACCGCCCCATGGTCGGCCAGCTCTAGGGTGATGTCCTCAATGGAGTAGTCAACGAGTTCCCTCGCATAAACTACTCCTTTTACAAAGTTCATGGTAGAGTGCGGCGTCACACTCACCGGGGTGCCATTAAGTGTCCGAAGAGCACTTATCTTGGCCGCCTCGGCGGGATTCGCCGAATTCGCCAGAAGGCTCCCGTCCGAGAAACGGGTCACCTTCGGCTCTCTACCAATTGCACTAGCTAATCCTCTCCTCTGATGGATCATGTTGCCCTTGGACAACATGGTGCCATCAGTGGAGCGAATAACGAGGAAGCGTTTGAAGCCAGCGGGCTCGAAAACGCCAGGTAACCTCTGAATCAGGGGCCCCGATGTCATCGAGGCTCCGCCCTGTGCACTTTTGGTTTTAGTCTTGGTCAGGGGCTCTGCACACGAGGGGGTAGAGGGGCCGGATGTGCCGATCTTGGCTTGGTCGCCTACCAAAGTGGCAGCAGACCCATCCGTCCCCGCATCATCCGCGGATGGAGAGGAGCCCCGAGTCTTTTTCGTCTTTTTAGTCTTTTTTGTCTTTTTCTTTTTTGGAGAGGATGGCGGGGAATAAACCCGCTTTTCACCTCCGCCGGCAGAAGTCCCCAGGCCAGATGGACCGGCCTCAGCCAGGTCCCTCTCCGAAATGGAGAAGGTCCTGGTTGTCGTGGGGGCACCTGTCGGAGGATATCCCTCCCCTCCTTTTACTGCCTCGGAGCCCTCAGCCATTTGAGGAGGACCTTGCTTAGGGGCGGATTCGGGTTCGGTGCTTGGCGCCGAGCCCGAATTCCCCCCCATGAAAGGCCCTACCGTCTGAGGCTGGGTCTCCTCAAGGACCATGTTTATCACAGGAGGGGCCTCCAGTTGGCCATCCCCTCCCAGGACATCTCAGGTCCCCTTGGCAGTGTCGCCAGTCTTGTGTGGGGAGGCACAGGCCTTGACCCCAGCAAGGTTTAAAATTCTTGCCAGCAGGTCTTTTGAGGGAAGCGACCGAAGGGGCCTGGCTTCCCTCTCCCCCCTAAGGGGGTTTGCCCTACCGAGCCGCTTTGATGGGGAGCGGCTGGCTAAGGGCTGCCTGCTGGCTTTCTTGGCAGTCCCCTTGGAAAGAAAAGAGGGGACTGCCGCTGGGAAAAGGGAGGTGCCCGAAAGCACCTCCAGAGAAGGGGGTGAGGGGGAGTCCCCTGCACCCGTATGCGAAGGAGAGGAGTAAGCCTCCTCTCCGGTTAGAGAAATATGGAGGGTCCCCTGTGCAAGCACAGGGGGGGGGAACTTCCATTTTTTTGCTGGAGCTGCCCGAGGGCGGCTCCGTCGATGGAACAGGGGAAGTTGAGGGTTGGGTTTGTTTTTTTTTATCATCATTGGGCATGGTGACCCTTTTTTAAACACGGGATGCAATCGCGCACACCTCTCGCAGTAGCCCGCACTGCGAGAGGTGCTTACAAGCCCGGCAGAGCCAGGCGCCGCCATTTGGGACCACCTCTCCCGCCTGGTGGCCTGGCAGTCCATCGGCATGGCGGCTCCACCTTGGACACGGCGTAAAAAATAATAGATTGTGAAGAGGAAAGGAAAAGGGATGTGAGGAAGGTATGGGTGGGGATGAAGCAGGTAGTTAAAAACCAGCCACCCTAGACCGGAGCTCAGGGGTTAGGGAACATTGTCCCCCACCCCCTCAGCCCCGATGCGGGACGGTTGGCTGAAAGGAAGGTCAGCATCTACCCTGTGAAATTAGAGGCTGACCAGAGAAAGTTGTGGGAGAGGTTGTGTGAAAAGAGAGGAAACAAGTGTTTTGAAGGAAGGAAGAGAGGCTAAGCTGGGGCCGGACGGAGCGCTGGATCCCGTCAGCACGGCGGCCAGAGTGGCAAATCGCCGCGCCCCTTACGGGGGCGACAAACAAGTAAACAACTTTCTGTTTGCATAAATTAACATAAATATAATGTCTGAAGAGGGGAAAATAACAGTGCTTTCTTTATCCACATGTCAGATAAGGACCATTTAATTAACTGAAACCCGGCAAAATTTATTTATCGTTCCAATGACCCTATAAAAGGGAATATCATTGAATTTGCTTTTATAAGCCAATGTGATAACTTTAACCTTTCCCCTGGTTTAAATAAAATAGATGCTAGAATTAAAAAAAAGTAATACTTAAAGAAATTAGTTCTGACTTTTGTCTTTAGCTTTATATACAATCTTTAGTTATGTAGACTGATTTTGTTGATTTTTTTTGGATTATGTCACTGCTTTGTTACCTACACTGTATTTCCCCCACTCTTTCGCTCCTCTTTTCTTATAATCTCACTCGTTAGGCTATCTCCATTTCTTTTAATGTGTTAACCTTTCGTCTTCTCAGTTTCACCTTACTACCTGCTTCTTGTCATTCTTAATGTGAATCTTTACCTTCACTCTTCCTTCTTCCTCATTGGTGATTTCTTGTTTTTGAGGCAGTCTTTTATACTTTTCTTTCCTATATATACCTCTAATATAATATTATTTCTTGTAGTTGTCTTTGATACAGAACTTGATAAAGTTTGAAAGTACTCGGAAACACCATTTCATTTTTTCCTGCCGGACATTGCATTCATTTGCTACCCTCACGTGATACTTTGTGAGTTTTTCATATATATATATATATATATATATATATATATATATATATACCTCTCCCTCTCTTCCTGTGTGTGTCTCTCTCTGTCTCTGTCTTTCTAACTCTTTCTCTCTCTTTGTGTACTTTCGTCTATCTACCGCTCTCTGACTCTGTCTCTCTATATTTATCTCCCTCTTTGTCTCTACCCCTATATGTATTTCTATCTCTATATCTATACCCCTATCTCTCTCTCTCTGTTAATGGAGTATTAAACAGCCACGGGTTACCCATCCCCTCATGCATACCGTGACCCTATCGCTCGTTGTTGTGTAAAACGCAATGCGCAAACGATTTGCACTAAACCGGAACGGCTTATGGCACTTTCCTGCTTACACTAGGTTTTTATTATGTGTATTCCATCATGATCGGTGGAGCTTTACGACAAGTCTCGGGACAAATATCGCGCACAACCTACGCCTTGTATTTAAATCCATCTATATTTGGATTTCAGTGAGTTTAGTAAGTTTTTATTCATTGCATTGGCTGTGAATGGACTGAGGGTCTTCTTTGCCCTTTACACTTGTAGCCATTTATATCTGCAACGTAGAAATAATCGAATTATTTACGTGGGATATATTTCTCAGAAATTTAATAAGAGTAAACATATTCTGAGTATCAACTCTATCTTAGATGGCCTCTCTATCGTTCAATAAAATCCACATTTTATTCTTGTTTTTTCTTGGTTTCGCCACGTTTAGTCGGCATACATTAAAATATATTCGTTATGAATCATGTTTTTGTTCTGAATTATGCAAAAAAGATTTGGACTCGCAATCATTTGAAAAATTATAGTGGTTAACTGCGTGTGCATTCATAGCAAAAGGTTTCGAGACTACTATATTTACTCATATAAAAAAAACAACTGTACAGCAAATTTCAGTGTCAGGAGAAAAACATAGATCTAATGTGGATTTCATTGTGAAATTGAGTGTGCTGAATTCTAATTTGATAATAAAAAATTCCCATCAAGTAACATTTTCTTGTATTTTGCTGGTATAATGATTATGCACTTGATTCCCACTTCCACGATACCATAAATGTATTTTGCTCCCAATGTCAGAATAAATGTGTCCATTGTAATTAATTCATGAATATATTATAAAGCAGCATGTTTGCTAGAATAATATCATCATAACGTACATTTTAGTATTTACTTTTTCGTTTGTAAGACGTCTCAGGTGTGTCACGCTTCAGGTTCGAGCAGAGCAGGGCTCCATTTTCCCTAATCCCTGTGTCGAGGAATACTTTGGTCAAAGAATGCTATTTTTGTTGTTTTAAGAAAGAGCCGTCCCAAACTCGTAAGGATTTAGTGAAACGCACAGGAATTATCTCCAAATAAACATAAATTTTAAATTTTACAATTTACTACACAAAAAAAAACATGAACCAGAGAAATACTACAAATTTAAATATACAATAATGACATCAATAAGCTTTTAAGTAAGGCTTTTTAACTTGACCTTATAATGTTGGTTAACTCGCTACTCACTTCAATATAGAAGAAAGAAGCTAATTGTCTCTACTGGAGTTTGAATACCTTGGTTTCTCTGGCTCGGGTTTGAGTCTGACCTTGAACTTAAATAAGCCCAGTCACCTCAGAAATCCGTAAGGTTCTTTGACGCGTGCCTCGACCAGATGGTTGGTGGTGGACGGGATGACTTGACAGTCAAAAGGGACTTTGGGCGAGTGCGGCAGATGGGGGAGCCACACGGTATTCGGAAAGAGCTTCTTCTTCGAGTGCGAGAACTATCACGGTGCTTTAGGATGCACCGGGATAGGCCGGGTCTCTCTGACGAGAGTAAGTTAAACTTGGTTCTTAAACCAAGTTAACTTAGAGTTCGGTGTGACCACCGGGTAACGGGCTCGAGAGGAGCTTTTTTCTTTTTCGTTTCGGAAGTCGTCAAGGTTGAGGACTATCACGGCGCTTTGTGCTACACCAGGATAGGAGGAGTCTCTCTGACGAGAGTAAGTTGAACTTGAACAAGTTAACTTAAAGTTCGGTTTGATAACCAGGGACTAGCTCGACGATGAGATGCTTCTTAGTCCCCTTGGTAGCCCGGCCTCTCTTGTCGGGGACTTCGTAGCCTTATTGACTCACGGATTTTACCTTGTTTTTCCCAAGTGTTTGGGATTTATACCTCGTCACCCCACTGAGGTAGAGGTAGAGGGGAAGGGGGCTTGTAGACGGGCGGCAGGAGGGTTCTTACTCCAACGGTTTTTCTCAGCAAGTCTTCCCTCTGGTCCAGCTGACCATTCGAGCTTGAGAAGAAAGCGTCTCCAATTTCGTACTTGAGGGGAAATTAAATATACACTCGGAGGGACAAGTGACGAGGGGATGTGGTTACGAGATTGACCCAAGGTGCCTGGCCCGTATGTTTTGCGGTCAATGTCCCGTGTCTCAAATGGGAGAAACGGGAGAGGGTCGATTCCCTTACGCCCTGTTTTTCATTGACGCTATATTTTGATGGAATCTCTCTCCATGTTCATTACTCACATCTCCTGCATTCTCTGGGAAGAAGGACAAATGAGAATGAAGAAAGTGTATCTTCAGTGACATATTGCATACCAGGTCTTGGTACCACTTGATTTGGCTCTCCAGCTTTTGTCCTGGTCACCAACTTCTCACCTAAAGTACAGATCATAAAGTTTCTTCACCTGTTTAGTCAACTGTATCTTATATAGTCTCTATGTAACTGATCTACATGTATAACAGAAAGTTTCTGGGAATTTATGCATTCTATAGGCATTTTACTTCTGTCTCCTGTAAGGAAAAAAACAATGTAGTATGTTATAAATAATATAAAAAGTAACAACAACAAATACTAAATAAAAAAAAAAGATAGGAAGCATTTATATTAAGTTACAAAATTATTACTCGTTACGTTAGAGTTACTACGGATTCGGACACATATCACAAAAGAATTATTAAGTATACTTTCATAAATTTCATAGGATCGTTTGAGAAATACCTTATGAAACTCCATTAAAATTATTTCAAAATACGTTTATAACTTCTAGAGATCTCAGTTTCGCTTCAATCCTGTTTGCATTCAATACATACGGAACCATCAGTGTATTTAACATAAGTAAGATAGAAATTTACGAGAAACTGAAGGGTTGCAAAAAGAGACGGATGTTATATTCGTGATTTATCCCAAAATACCGCAGAAAAGGTAATTCTCATTTCCGTTATTTTTATTGTTGTACACTGTGATTTATTAAAACAATCAAGCGTTATATAATGTTTTATAGTATGTAACATAATTTTAATGTGAAATATAAAAAAAATGACAGGCAAAACCTATTTTATTGATGAATACAGAAAAATGATTAGCGCATTCTTCACGACTACTTTAATTTGAGTTGGCATGCTGGAAACCATGTTTGTAATTATATCTTGTCGGATATTGATCCATTATTGTTCAATAAGTACCCTAGCTACTTATAATTGTATGGATTCTTTTGCCAACCGCCAGTTTAAATAAGGCCCACAAATTTCTCTCGTGAGTCCAAATCTGGCGAATTCTCAGGCCAAAGTCATAAATGTTGGATGGCATTTTCAACCAAGAACTTTGTTATTTCTTTTGTTCTATGAGAAACTGAGCCATCATGCAAAAAAGGTAAGGTAATCCTTCACAAATTTATCCTGAACTGTTTTAAAAAAATAGGTAATGATGAAGCACGTTTTGTTACTATTCTGAGTTCATTGGCAGTGTTTTAGGGTTAAATTGCTTGTGTTGTAGTTCCCTTAAGTGAGAAGCAACTCTAGACATGAAGAGTTTTCGCATCTTTAGCCATGGACACAAGATAGTACTCGTGAAAGTGATACCCTCTTCCCTACCAATGAGGAATTTTCTGGGAGCTCTAAACAAGCAGAAGGCAGCTTCATCAGAGAATATCACTCTCGGTATTTGCAGCGTTCTTGTAGCAGATGTAAAAACATCATTGAGAATAGAGGCCTAACACGAAAGTCCATTTACTCATAACTTGCACAAATGTTTTCACCTGATAATTTAATCGTTATATTTCAATAGAAATTATCTTGTTCGATTCATTTTGATCATTTCATATTTTCCAGTAAAATTGCTTATCTGCTAATAATTTGGTTTTATGCATCCAAATTTGTGGAACTTCTGCCTATTCGTAGTTTATACATGCAGTACATAATTTTTGTGAGCATTGAAATTCATCAGCTAGAAGTTATGTAAGATGACCTAATAGAATTATATTTGTTCTGTTCTTTTGGACAGGTACTTATAAAGAAAAACATTGAATTGAAGAATTAAAATGGTGTCAGAAAGTATTTAACACGAAGGGCTTGGTCATTTTTACCCGCTTATACCATTTGGAGAAAGACCTTTGAACAGTAAGTAACCCTTATGGAATATGATAAATCAAATAGCAGTTCGAAATCTCTGATGAATGAAGACTTTCTTTTATTTTCACTAAGTAATTTATGCGAATAATGGGAGATAACACATTAAAATAAGTTGTTCTACGTTATTCTAGGAATTATACTGATAATTTCAATTCAGCTTCTAAATTTTATACACACATTTCAAGGTACACCTCTGATTCTATTAATTCCTGCAGGAAAATCAATATAGACTTAATGTCAAGGTCCATATTTTGGTTTGGGGTCAATTAGCTTCCAAATTCATCATTTTATAACGCCCCATCAATCACCCGATGATTCTTATCTCCAAATATCATATAATCACATGATACTACATTTTGTTAAAGTATAAGAATGATAGGAGGCAAAAGAAGAGTGATAGGTCTTTATTAAATATTAATTTACAAAAAAAATGCATATTATATCTAGTAGATAAATAGATTGTTTTGCAGATTGGAAAAAATATCCACAAATTCATACTTTGCCCTAACAACGCACCTTAAAACTCATAAAATTGATCTAAATATTGGTAACTTTTATGAAGTAGGACAAAGTTTAATGATATAAGTTGCTGTAATGTTACAACATATGTACATATTCTAACTGACTAACTGTGTTCTATTTGTGATAGCATAACTTTCTCAGAAAATCTTCTCTTTGATTATCTCCACGTGCAAATATTATACATATATAGTTGAATCTGGCGAATTTTCTCTCCAAGTTTATCATTAGCTAATCATAAAATTTCCTTTATTTCATTTTGATTAATTTTAATTTGTAAATAAAATTCATAGTTTCTTATGTTTATCTTTAATTAACCTGAACGTCACTCTTGTCCTCGTTATTCCAATTTCGAAACCTCGAAATCGACCTGATTAGTTAAGTGAATTGACCTTCACGTCTCTTTGTATGGTTCGCTTTAATAGCTTGAGTTCTCTTCCTTATGACTAATTTATATTGTATTAGATAGTCGGCTAGACCACGACATATGTTATATATAATCTTATATATACGAATTGCGGTCAATAAGTTTTGCAATTCGGATATAAGGAAACGAGATATAAGGAAAAGTATTTTTATTATTTTTCAATATAACTACCCTCGACTTCAATGCACTTGCGCCACTTGTCCCTCAGGCTTCGAATTCCCGACAACCAGAAATCTCCCGACTGCTGTTCAATCCACTCCTGGACAGCAAGCTGGACATCTTCATTGTCTCCAAACCGGCGTCCACGCAGTGCAACCTTGAGCTGGCGGAATAAAAAGTAGTCGCTAGGGGCCAGATCAAGACTGCAGGGGAAAGGTTAAGCTCCTCGAATCCGCACTCGCGCAGGGCTGCTTGTGTAACTCTGGCCTTGTGGACAATGTCATTGTCCGTGTCATTATCATATCTGGTTTGCCCAACTCATTATTAATCCCAATATTCTCTAAGACATTAAATGAATAAATTCTATCTGTATTGTTACATACACATATATAAATAAATAAATAAATATATATATATATATATGTATGTATGTGTATTAAATATAAACCGACTCTAAATCCTACGTGTGGTCGGCAGAAGTGAGTATTTGCGCTACATTTTGCGGTACTGCGTTACTTAGGATCACAAAAAGTATATATATATTATATGAAAAAAGTACATTTTTTCATTTAACATTATATAAAAATACTAAAATTATTTTATTTATTATTTAATTATCTTATATTAAATAATTTAATCATATTTTTATCGTTTTATATTATACTTATAAGGAGAAAGAAAATGTTCAAGTAACTTTATTTTTTTATATAATACCAATTCGTTGAAATATAAATTAGAATTTTTTGAAAATAAATATAAGACTGGTATTATTATTATAGATTTAATGTAGATTTACCGGTTAAAGTTTCCCAATTTGCTCATCGCTCAATGATTGATACCGATATGTAATTTCACACCATGATGAAGATTCGTAGCCTGATAAAAATACGGAGAAAAACAAATTTATTCTCAGGGTCTTCTGCTATGACGAATAGACTTCCAAATATGATACTCGAACTTATATTTTAGGAAATGCTCGTTATTTCCTCCAGTGAAGAAGAAGTAATCATAACAACTAATAGTACTTTGTTATTTATAAAGGTTTGTAAAACAAGATGACCTTCACAGCTTTCGATGGCGTCGTTAGGGCTAGTCTCCCCTACATCACACCCACCCTAACGCCAATGGGGAAACAAGATCTAATCATCTAGTCAAAACTCGTCGGTCAGGCCAATATCCAATCATGGGTAAAATTACATGAAAACACCTTCAGGTTCTTGTATTGAGATGTGTATTTTTAGTCGCGTTCTACTCTGTATCAACCATGTGCTACGGACGGTTGGTCCGTCGGGCTCGTTTTGCTTTTTGTTTTGTTTGGTAATAACATTGTAACTATTCGGCTCATTTTAACGAAATTTGAGCCCCTTATGTTGCTTTACATTCTCTTTTGAATAAAACAATGGTCAAAGTCCTTCCCTAACCTCATGATTATTCGGCCAATTCTAACGAAATTTGAAACCTTTTTGTTGTTTTATATTCTCTAATTCTCTATAGAATGATATAATTGCCCCGGTCCTCCTAAGGTTAGTCCAGGAATTATTGAATGTCTTGAAGGTAGTAAGGTCATAAATCAGAATAAGTGAGAGACTCGACTTTGGTCAGCAGACCTGGTTTTATTACAGATAAGTATTGTTCTGGTGAGTTTCAAATATCTAATATATTTATCTTGTATTAACCAAAACATATTTGAATAGTTTCTTCACCGAAATAAAATATTATTCATTTTTTTCCTTGGGTCTGTATTCAAAATTGTGTTAATTGATTAGGTTTTTAGAACATATTGTTAAATTTCAATATTTGGAAAGTTGCTTCACCGAAATAAGATAGTACTCAATTTTTTTCAAATATTAATTTTTTTTTTAGCCGAGCAATTTTTCATCAGTCATTATCAAAAGAATAATTGAACTAATAATCTCATCCATAAAAAAAATCTTTATTGTTTTGGACAATTTTCCTATCATGAATAGATCTTTCTTCCAAGATGTCGTGTGCCTTCTAATAATAACTGAAGAGACTTTAAAGATTATTAACTGGATGAAACAGCAGCGCCTTCTTGCTATTGATTTTTTTTTTTTAATAAGAGCTCATCTGGCGACTGCCTACATGGGCATTAGTCGCCGTATTAAAACTGGCCTAGTTCTAGGCTACTTTGAAATAAAATTAAAGAGAAAAAAAAAAAACAACACCCCAAAAGGGGGAAAGGAATAAAGCTGGTGCGTCGCGAAGAGGTCCCCCCGGCGCAGGAGCGTGCAACTAAAGGAAAAAAAAAAAAAAAAAAATGCAAAAAAACAAAACAAAAAACAAACCTTGCTTAATTTTTTTTTTTTTTTTTTTTAAGAGCTCATCTGGCGACTGCCTACTTGGGCATTAGTCGCCGTATTAAAACTGGCCTAATTCTAGGCCACTTTAAAATAAAATTAAAGAGAGAAAAAAAAACAACACCCCAAAAGGGGGAAAGGAATCAAGCTGTTGCGTCGGGAAGAGGTCCCCCCGGCGCAGGAGCGTGCAACTAAAGGAAAAAAAAAATGCAAAAAAACAACAAAACAAAACAAAAAACAAACAAACCTTGCTTAAATAATAGGGAGAAGGCCGGCCTCCCCCCAAAAGTTAACAAGTCCACAAGTCAATGTGCACGAATCTGTCCCGAGCACAAGGGACAGGCGGTAGTGACCCCGCCCATCCCGGTACTGGGACAGGTATCGTGCGCGAAGATCACCCAGACTGGGACATTCGACAAGAATGTGCCGAACAGTCTGGGAGACGACGCAGTCGTTGCAATAAGGCGCAGGCGAGTGCTCCATCAGATAGCGATGGGTCACACGAGTGTGTCCGATTCGGAGACGACAGAAAGCAACCTGAAGCCGCCGCGGCATTGGGGGATAGGTCCATGGGAACTGTCGCGGCGCAATGGCACGCAACTTTAAGTTCCCTTCGACCGTCTCCCATCTTCTTTGCCAAGCAGTCCGAAGAGCTGCCCGTATTCCTGCCATGTAGTCGGTGTGAGGAAGAGCGAAACGCTGGTCCGGTCGCAGAGTCCTCGCGGACTCTTTGGCGCCCTCATCGGCGCGCTCATTCCCCGCAATTCCTACATGTCCAGGAACCCAGCAGAAGATAATCCTGACATCTGCCCGGCTCGCCAAAACCGTGGCGTCAAGGATATCGCGAACCAGGGAATGCGGAGATTCCAATGACCCGAGAGCACTCAGGGCGCTTTGTGAGTCGCTATAGATCACAATCCGGTCTCCGAACCGGGCACGTCGCGTAATCTCCCGTACCGAGTGGTGTATTGCCACCAGCTCAGCCGTGAAGACAGACGCAGCGCCTGGTAGAGCCCCGCTGACTTCAAACAGAGGGGATACGGCGTGGAATCCGACCCCCTCTTGGGACTTGGAGCCATCCGTATACACTGGCACGGTACTAGCGTGACACGATGTGTGCTCCAAAAAGGTCGAACGCAATACTCCCGGCGCACTACAAGCTTTGGGGGCAGAGGCGTGGCGACAAATATCCAAATGTGGTCCCCTCCAGGGTGGCGTCCTGGGCAGAACCAGGGGCGCCACCGGCCCGAGAGCTATATCTACCTTTTGAAGGAGTTTCCTGGCCCTAAACCCAAAGGGCTTAGGGTATGACTGGCGTCTCTCGGCGGCATTGGCACCATCAAGATCAGCTGCGAATGCAGTGAGAGCTGTTGGCGACTGAGGGAGGCGCCGGGCTCGCGCGTACAGGCGAGTGATGCACTGCACGCGGCGCAGAGCGAGTGGCATCTCCCCAGCATCGATCAACAGGCTTTTAATGAGGAAAGTGCGGAAGGCACCGGTCGCAAGGCGAAGGCCGGTGTGGTGAATCGAATCCACCTTCCGCAATAAACGCTCGGCTGCGGATGCATAAAACTCGCATCCGTAGTCGAGCTTCGAGCGAACAAAGGATCGATAAAAAAGTAAGGCAGTAGCCCTATCAGCGCCCCAAGCGCTGAACGTCACGGAACGGAGAATGTCCATGGCGCGGGTACAAGAGACCCTAAGGCTGCGAATATGAGCCTGCCAGGTGAGGCGTCGGTCGAATACAAGACCAAGGAAACGGTGCGACTCAACCAAATCCAGGCGCACCCCATTAAGAAACAAATCTGGGTCGGGGTGAAGCCGTGGATGGCGGCAGAAGTGCACCACCTTAGTCTTGGCCAAAGAAAACCGAAACCTGTGCGCTTCGGCATAGCGAGAGACGCGGTTCAATGCCTGTTGGAGTCGACGCTCCAGAGTTGGCATCTGGGCCGCGCCAAAAGAGATCGAAAGGTCGTCCACGTAGAGCGTAGCGAGAACATCTTTTGGCAGCACCGAGGTGATGCCGTTGATGCTCAGGGCAAAGAGTTTGACACTGAGGACACTTCCCTGCGGGACACCCTCTTCCTGCTCCTTTGGGGCAGAGAGGGCTCCCCCTACCCGTACGCGGAATCGATGATCTCGCAAAAATTCAGATATAAACATTGGGAGGCGTCCCCTCGCCCCCATCGTGTGGAGAGTCTCTATGATACCGTATCGCCATGCGGTATCATAGGCCTTCTCCAGATAAAAAAAAACGTGGCGTAGTGCTGTCTACGAAGGAAAGCCTCGCCGACGGCATTTTCCAGTCGGAGCAGAGCATCCGACGTGGAGTGGAACTTACGGAAGCCGCACTGTGCAGAAGACAGATGGCCTCCGCTGTCCAGGAAATAGGCTAATCTAACATTTACCAATTTCTCCATCAACTTGCACACGCAAGAGTTTAGAGAGATTGGGCGGAAACTGGTCGGAGTAGAGTAATCTCTCCCCGGCTTGCGAAAGGCGAGCACAGTAGCGATTCGCCAGGAGTCTGGGAGAAGACCTTCCACCCAGATCCTGTTGAACAGATCTAACAGAAAGGCCATGCCTCGCTCACCCAGGTGTCGAAGCATGGCGTACGGGACATCGCCTGGACCATGGGTGGTGTCCGCGCACGAAGCGAGAGCGGAACGCACCTCACTCACAGTAAACTTGTCGTTGAAGGGTTCTCCGCCTCTGGAGGTAAAGTCCAGCCGGCGGCCTTCCGCGACATCACGACGTGCATTGAATGCTGGCGGAGCAGCATCACGGCTAGAGAATGCTGAGAAAGCGGTCGCTAAGGATTCCGCCACGGACGCGGGGTCCGATATTGCGGTCCCATTCTCCTGGAGAACGGAATGGGGGTCCTGCGAGATCTTGCCCCGAATCCTTTTGACTCGCTTCTAAACCTCAGCTAAAGGGGGCTTCCCGTTAAGTGAAGACACGTATGCCCGCCAAGAATAGCGGCGGGCGTGCTTCGAAATATTCCGGAACCTAGCCCTAGCCCGACGAAATTCAGCGACAGTGAAATCGTTCGGGCGGCGCTTATAGCGCATGTAGGCATAACGCTTCTGTTTCAGGGCCGTCTCACACTCGTCTGACCACTATGGGAGTGGTCGGCGTGCAAAACAGCCAGACGTCCTAGGAATAGTAGTAAGGCCCACGGCGATAAGGTTGCCGGAGAAGAACTCAACGGCCTCATCTACCGACCTAAACTCCTCGACTGAGATAGAGAATTCAGTCATTTCCTGAAATGCAGGCCACCGCGCCCGCGCCAAGCACCACCGAGGTGGTCTCACAGGCGGCAGTTGCCCTAAAAATGATATTTGAATGGGAAAGTGATCACTACCATGGAGGTCATCGACCACCCCCCAATCAAAATCAGGCTGTGCATCCGAAGAGCACAAAGATAGGTCAAGGCAAGAAAATGAAGCGGTTCTCGGACAGTGATGCGTAAACTCCTCCACGTTTAGGACGCCCATCTCAAGCTCTTCGATCAGATCGGCAAGGACTTGTCCCCTGGGATTTATAGAGTAATCTCCCCCGAGAGGATGCCTGCCATTCAGATCTCCAAGCAAGAGATAGGGCCTCGGCAACCGTGCCACGACGCGGTGGAAGTCCCCCGCGTCGAAGTCAGCTGACGGTGGAATGTACGCAGAAATGATAGTATACCTCCTATCCAGGTGCAGGTGCACAGCCACTGCCTGAAGGGAGGTATCTAAAGAGAAAGAAAGAACGGAGACATCATGCCGGGTGTAAACCGCGCATATCCCAGCCCGGCCATCCCGCGGTGGTGGAGTCGCAAGACCCTTATACCCCGGGAGGGCAGGCAGCGGGCACGCGCCTAGCATGGTCTCCTGCAAAAAAATAGCTAACGAGGAACGGGATGAGACGAGCCTCCGCAGCTCCTCCCAGTTGGCCCGGATTCCACGGCAATTCCATTGAAGGAATATGCCCTCCAGGCCTAGCTCGGAGGAGACGCGGGGGCCCTCCTCGAATTGAAGACCCTCACGGGAATGGCCGTACGCTTCCCGGGGGCAGAACCCCGGGCGCTGTTGGCCGGACAAAGCGCTGAAGGCGCTGTTGCCTTCGAGGACTTATTGGGGGAGGTTTGGCTCGCCATGCGAGTCTTTTCCTCCCTCCATCTCGAAACCTTAGGCGGGCGTTACGGCTTGGGAGGCGGGGGGCCCTCTTTTCGAGGAACCACCGTCTCTGAGCCACTCGCTCCACCTCGGGGCGTGGGCGAAGGGGCCGAAGGTCCTTTGTTGCTGTCCTTCTTTCAAGGAACAGCTTAAGGAACCCCGGAAGATGGCCTAGCGACAATCTTCAGGGGTGTTGCCTCCTGTGAGTCTAACGACTCTGTGGAGGCGCGTGGCCGTTTCGCCTTACGGGAAACGGTCACGCTGGGGGAAGAGGGGGGAGCCCTGGTTTTAGCCGGGGCTGGGTGTGAACTCTTTTTGCCGCCAGCTTTACCAAGAGAGCGCCCGGGTGTAGTAGAGCCCGCAGAAGGGCCCTGAATGGGCGTGGAAACAACCGTGCTCGTTGGCCTGGATGGGCCAGGAGCAGAGGGTGCTTTCCTAACTATTGAGGCATATGACGTCCCAGGCAGAGCCGGGCGCGCCAGGACCAAGTCCTTAGCCTCGCGGAATGAAAGTCGATCCTGGGCCTGAATGGCCAGGATTTCTATCTTAAGGAAAAATGCATTACATTGCTTCGAAGAAGCAGGGTGCGGCTCTCCGCAATTGACACACTTGGCCACACACGATTTGGACTTATCGTGTGCAACCTTGGAGCAATTTACACAGACTTCGGGTGACCCCGATTTTGCACGTCTACATGATTGATTCGTACGGCCGAAGCGGTGACAGTAATAGCACCGCCGCGGCAGTGGCACGAATGCCTTCACGCAGGAGCGGTATCAACCGGCACGCACCGACTCAGGGAGCTTGTCACAGTCGAACGTGACGAAGAGTGTAGGGGTGGGTCTCGAGACCCCTCCCTGTTTTCTCATCACACGTTCGACCTTGACCGCCCCATGGTCGGCCAGCTCTAGGATGATGTCCTCAATGGAGTAGTCAACGAGTTCCCTCGCATAAATTACTCCTTTCACAAAGTTTATGGTAGAATGCGGCGTCACACTCACCGGGGTGCCATGAAGTGTCCGAAGAGCACTTATCTTGGCCACCTCGGCGGGATTCGCCGCATTCGCCAGAAGGCTCCCGTCCGACAAACGGGTCACCTTCGGCTCTCTACCAATTGCACTAGCTAATCCTCTACTCTGATGGATCATGTTGCCCTTGGACAACATGGTGCCATCAGTGGAGCGAATAACGAGGAAGCGTTTGAAGCCAGCGGGCTCGAAAATGCCAGGTAACCTCTGAATGAAGTGCCTTGATGTCATCGAGGCTTCGCCCTGTGCATTCTTGGTGTTAGTCTTAGTCAGGGGCTCCGCACACGAGGGGGTAGAGGGGCCGGATGTGCCGATCTTGGCTTGGTCCCCTTTAAAGTGGTAGCAGACCCATCCGTCCCCGCAGCCCCCGCGGATGGAGAGGAGCCCCGAGTCTTCTTCGTCTTTTTAGTCTTTTTAGTCTTTTTCTTTTTAGAGAGGAGGGCGGGGAATGAACCCGCTTCTCACCTCCGCTGGCAGAAGCCCCCATGCCAGATGGGCCGGCCTCAGCCAGGTCCCTCTCCGAAATAAAGAAGGTCCTGGTAGTCGTAGGGGCACCTGCCGGAGGAGATCCCTCCCCTCCATTTACTGCCTCGGAGCCCTCGGCCATTTGAGGGGGACCTTGCATAGGGGCGGATTCGGGTTCGGTGCTTGACGCCGAGCCCGGATTCTTCCCCCATGGAAGGCCCTACCGTCTGACGCCGGGTCTCCTCAAGGACCATGTCTATCACAGGAGGGGCGTCCAGTTGGCCATCCCCTCCCAGGACATCGCAGGTCCCCTTAGGCAGTGTCGCCAGTCTTGTGTGGGGAGGCACAGGCCTTGACCCCAGCAAGGTTTGAAATTCTTGCCAGCAGGTCTTTTGAGGGAAGCGACCGAAGGGGCCTGGCTTCCCTCTCCCCCCTGAGGGGGTTTTCCCTACCGAGCCGCTTGCACGAGAGGCGGTCGGCAATGGGCTGCCTGCTGGCATTCTTGGCAGTCCCCTTAGAAAGCAAAGGAGGGACTGCCGCTGGAGATAGGGAGGTGCCAGGACGCACCTCCAGAGAAGGAGGTGAGGGGGAGTCCCCTACACCCGTAGGCGTAGGAGAGGAGTAAGCTTCCTCTCCGGTTAAAGAAGTATGGAGGGACCCCTGCGCAAGCACAAGCGGGGGGGACCTCCATTTTCTCGGTGGAGCTGCCCGAGGGCGCCTCCGTAGTTGTTTTGGGGGAAGTTGGGGGTTGGGGTTTTTGTTTTTTTTCATACATGGGCATGGTGACCCTCTTTTTAATACGGGACGCAATAGCTCATCACCTCTTGCAGTTGCCCGCACTGCAAGAGGTGCTTACATGCCTGGCAGAGGTTGTATGAAAAGCGACGAGGTAGGGGAGAAATCGGGCTATCTGAAGGAAGGAAGAGAGGCTAAGCTGGGGTCGGACGGAGCACTGGATCCCGTCAACACGGCGGCCAGGATGGCAAATCGCCGCGCCCCTTACGGGGAAATGTCTTTGAAACCTAGTGGCGCTTTTTACATTTGACGCCCTCTTGCAGCGATCTTCAAACCAATCAATTGGAACTTTCCAATGTTTGCTTTTGATCAATTTAATGTGAATTTAAATCGATGGAAAGGAAATTTAAATCTAAAATAATTGATTCTATATGCGATTTTTAATGGAAGTGGTTAAATACCAAGAACAAGAAAAATTGGGTAGTTTATAGAGTCACAACATTAATATTTCCGCCTTTTATTCGCAAATCGACAGCCGACCCAACCCACTATTGGGAATTGAATTTATCGTCCTTCTCACTTCCATTAAGTTATGGCAAAACTATTTTGAAAATTAATGAATGGCGCTAAATTTCGTCTTTCCCTATTTCCTTATGAATTTTGGCAGGTCACTTTGTCTCCATTCTTATATAATTTGGTCATGGAAAGATTTTGAAAATTTTCCAATCAAATATCTTCTTTTCTAGTTAAAATGATTTACCGTTGCAATATCTTTTAATATCAGCTTACTCTCAACTAAGTTTATATAATATAGGTTTGTCAGTAACTGCTAGGAAAACAACAAGCGTTCTGCTTAAATATCTTTCGGGATTAAGATATTTTCCTCTGTTTGTTGTAAATATATTAAATTGGCAGGTTTTACCGAAAAAAAAAATGAGAATGTCAAGAATAGTGAAGTCACTTTAAATATCATTAAAGGTAAATGTTGCACATTGTAGCAGAATGGGGTCAAAGGGCGATTACGTGCCCTTCTGTACCCATGTGGTCCTAAGATCACCGCATGGAGCTGCGAAAGCATGGCTGGATTAGAGTAAGGATGCATCTTACGCTGTTATCAGACGCCCCAGCTGTATTTGCCTCCGAACTGATTTCATCGTCTCCCACGGCCACCTTTCAGCAAACATTCTTGCCTTCCATCCGAACATCGGAGTCTCTCGGGCATGATAAGACAACGTTATCACAATTTCCCTTTCCCCCGAAGGAGTCGCTGACTTCTCCCCCAATCGTACGCGCGTCTGGAGGGCCATCACAGCCACCTCACCAGGCGTCTATATAACCCTTCAACTCAGTTTAGTAAGCAGCACTAATAGACTTTCCAACTACTCCGGCGAACGCGGCGATTTCAATTCGAGTCGAAGGCTAAATTGATCCGTGAACTCTGCCATAGTCAATCGGGAAGTATTGACATCCATTAACTCTGCTATAGTCAATCGGCAGGTATCGACATCCGTAAACTCTGCCATAGTCAATCAGCAAGTATCCGACAAGGATTCCCAACTCCAAAGGCTCTACGAGTGCTTCCTCATCTGAGGCGAGAGGTAACCCGGCTTCTTCCGTCGCATTGATCGTATCCCAACTGGCCCCTATACTGCAACGAGCACCTAAGCCATTGAAACCGTTACCACCTGCAGATTGATCTAGAATCTGGCTTACCTCATTGCTCCATCATTTGTGTAAATCTTCCGGTTTTAAATCCCCCTTTAAATCACCAACCAGAATCTGACCTACTTAATCCCCTAATTAACCCATCTGTATCTGGCGTGGACATTTAACTACGTCTGTGCGACCATTCCCTTTAACTCCAGTATTTGTGTAAATTTAAAAATCATTTTGTTGTTAGTAAAGATATATTTTCGTCATCGTCTTTCTTTTGCAACCTTAACGCGTATCAGCTACCTGTTAATCTTTGGCAACTTGCACTCTGAACTATGTGTTTTAAAAAGGACCCCGCAATGTTAATAATAAATAGTGCCCACTAACCTCAACATTTACCCCATTCACTAACCGCCTTCAACCAACTTCGGCGTAAAGCCCCGAAGTATCTACATATATATATATATATATATATATATATATATATATATATATATATATATATATATATATATATATATATATATATATATATATATATATATATATATATATATATATATATATATGAATGCAATGTCCCGCAGGAAAAAATAATATGGTTATCATGGCACGGTATCGCTTGCCTGTCACCGTAACAGAATTGCCGGCATCATTTTCGAAAAAATACGGCCAAATGATTCCGCTTCCAAAGAATTCATACCAAGCAGTGACCTTTTGTAGATGCAGTCGCTTTTCAACATTAATCCTGAGTTTTTCATCAGCCCAAGTGCGACAATTCTGCTTATTAACGAATTCACCAAGATGAAAATGGGCTTCATTACTAAAGATTATTTTTGCGAAAAGTCATCATCGGCTTGTCATTGCTAATGCACCCAATTGACGAATGTACGTCGCTTCAAATGGTCAGTAGTCTTCAGTTCTTGTGTCAATTGAATTTTGTAAGCGTGTAGAGACAAGTCTTTTGTTAAAATTCGATGTAACTAGTGGAGAGGTTTAATTCCTGCGCGCAATGAAGAATAAAGGTGTCTGGATCTTCGGCCCCATTCTCGCGCACTGCAGCAATGTTTGTAGCTGAACGTTTTAAACGAGTACGCAATGGCGTTTTCATATCTGCCACCGACGCCGTTGTTTGAATTTACCCAAAAATTTCCCCAATTTTACTCTCGGTTGGTCGATTATGTTGACCAAAACAATCACGAAGTGTCCGAAATGCGTTTCTGTTTGAACTTCCATTTTCGTAATAGGCTTCGATACCTTTAACACGTTGTTCGATTGTTAATTTTTTCATGTTCGAAATTGCCAAATAATGAAGTTGTTAAATCTGGAAGAAAAAGAAAAAAATCCTAGGACTCTTAAACTTAACTCACATTTAAAATCGGTCCAAGTTATTGGAACACCCTTTATATAGAGAGTCTGGCCATTCCACGACACACATATACATGATAATTTTATTTAAGAAAGAATAATTTATTCGCTTTATTCTAAACTCCTCCTCCTATTGTATATAGTCATTTTAACATCTTCTTCCCAATTCTTTTGAGATTGCACAGCATTCCCCAAAACTTCGATTTCAGAAATTATTTGAAACAAGCTTAGGACCTTAAAGTTTCCTGTTTCCTGTTGTGTGAGGTGTGTGAAGAGAGAGTTTTTTTATAATCTTACCTTTTATATATTTTTATCAACTCTTTCGCTATCTGGCTAGGAAACCTTTGTTTCACCTATAATTTGGCCTTCAAAGATTCGGCATCTATTTATAACTTTTTTCCATTAAGCTCTTCCTTTCTCGGAGCAAAACAAGTGATTTATGACAGTGAATTTGTTCTGATTCCTTGTGAAGTATCGGCTCATTTGGAAATTACTTTTTCAAAGGGTTCACGTTTTGTCATCCACCTATAAATAATCTTAGATATGTAAATAGGATGAATTACTGTACTTATTAAGATGAATCAAAATGCTGCATAAAATTCTAAGGGTGAAATTATTGCGACAAAAAGTTACAGGAATTTGATTTCGTTTTACTTTTACTTAGAAAACACATTTAGGCTTTATTAACTAAAAGCGAAAGTGAAAGAGATCATTGTTATCTTTAAAACGCTTATTTTCCGCTTCTTCACTGGATTTGCCATACACATTTTTTTTCTAAATAAGTGGAGGATAGAGTACAGTTTCAGTATTCCTACTCCCTTCTGTCACACTCTCTTGTTTGTGTATATGTATGCTGGGGGGTGATGGGGGGCGGTAGAGGAATCAGTCTACGGCTAACTAGCTCCTGCACACTTTACTCACTTCTGGCCCCAACCCTTAATGCGAGCCAAGGGCAAAGTAAGTGTTTGTCAAGCCAGGAGCGAGCTTTGCAGGGGTAAATATGCAAGAAGAAAAAGTAAAAAACAGTGGTAAATCGTAAGGGCATATCTGGTTAAATAAACCTTAGTAGTCTTAAAAGATGTGAAGAAAGGAATATACTCCTTTGTTCCACACCTAGGGAATGGGAGATCTACGGATTAACTTGGGATCGGACCCACGATACATCTTTAGCACCTCATTCATTCGTTCCTTTCTCACAGGTCGAATTCCACCTATGACGGGGACTGAAAACGATTAAGATCGTAGTCTAGAAGCAAGCAAAGAAGACGGATGGGAGAGTGGAGATGGAAATAATACCAACAGTGGAACGACAACTTATGAATACCTCGGTTACAGAGAAACCAGGTAACAAGAGGTAAAATGTGCATAAAAGAACCGCACATACTGGCATACACTTAAGAAATAAATTAACTATGAATGTATGAATGAATTTTAATAAAAAAACAAGCAAAAAATTAAAAGAGTGATAGGCTAAAGCATGAAAAAAGCACCCAAAACAGGCTTTAACGCTACAATGAAAATCAAAAAAGACAAAGAGGAACAGAAAAAAAACATCAAATTAGGACAAGTAAAATAATTGCCATGCTCCACCTAAAAATATGAAAATAACATAAAATGCAAGCAATGCCCTTCTTACGAAGGCAATCTTTGCCTAATATTTCTTTTATCTAAATCCTTGCCTCAACAGTTGCCTCCTTCTCCTATATTGTTTTAGACTTTATATTATCAGCATCAACTCTCAATGTACCTGTTGCATCTTTATAAATTTATTTAATATGGTTTCGCGTGCGATGCCATCCATGCATTTTAACTCTTTTTAATTTGTTATGTGTTATGCTTTAATTAGTTTGGTTACTTTGTTTACCTCTCTTGTTTTCTTTTTCATTGTGTTTAAGATTTTACGCTTTAGTTTCCTTTTTCTATATTCTTGGATCAAAATCGGGTCTCATAGTTAGTGTTTTATGGAATAGGCAGTCTATATTTTTGTTTCTGTGTCTTTTTTTCGGTTGTCTTAATTTGTTCTCTCGGTCAAAATTCGTGTTTTGTATTTCAGCCTTTTTGACAATTATCGATATTGGTCTCATTTGAGCTCTTGTACTTTTTTTGTTAATTTTCATTTCGTGGTATTTCTTCTTTGTGTAACTTCTTCATTTTTCTCCATGAGTTCTTTGTGTATATATGGGTTCTTCCTTTCTCTTCCGCCGTTGATTTGTGCTTTGGAATTGAGAAGTGGTGGATTTTCATTTGTGCTATAGCTCTCGTCTGCGAAATTTTGGGAGAGGGCGATTATTTTCTCTCAGATACCTTTTGCATCACTCCTGAAGACCTTGCGGCTTGACTTTCGTTTGGCCTATATGTGAGGGCTTCTAATTTTTCTCATTTGTCCCTCCGTACTTCCTAAACTATGATTCAGCCTCCTTAATTAGAGGATAGTACCATTCTTAGGGCCATATAAAATTTCCTTTATTTGTGCTGTTATTTCGATGACTGTATATTGTATGTGTAAAGTTTGTGTTGTTATCTGTATTCTCTCAGTTACATGCCTTATATAACCCCTAAATGTTATTTTCAGACCTAAAACATTTCCTTTATCAATACACCTGTACCTCTGTCCTTCTAATATAGCTGTGGGTACTTTATTTCTTGAAATTGGTATCATAGTCATTTTTTGGATGTTTTGCTCTTATTTTCGATTTCTCGAATTCATTTATATTGCATTTTTTCAATGCCTTTAACCTCACCTGTTTTCTTTCATATCTGCTGGGGCAGGGGATTAATTGACTGATCTCATCTGACAAATGAATGTTTAGTGCCTCAGGTCTTCCCGTTAAAGGCAAGTCAGCTATGCAGATTGAGTACAGAGTAGGGCTGAGACACCCATTTTGTGGGGGGCCGGTTTCATCTCATATCTGCTCCCTCGTACACGTTGATCAAGACCTTTGCTCTTCTTTCAGTGTTATAATCCCCCCAAATTAGGTTTTTGTTTATTTGGGAGATACGGATCTTATACTGCATGCTTCTGATCCAGATTTTGTCAAAGTATTTCTCACCGTTGCGTAGCACTAACACGGCATACTTCATCTACTTTGCTTGTGTTATTCTGAAAGCCATTGTTGTATCACTGTTCTTAGGTAATGCGAACTGGATATTATTATATAAGTTATTTTTCTCTAGGTATTTCACGAGTCTTCTAGTTATTATCTTTCCGAAACCTTTATAGATGCTTGTAGCTATTTAGGAGTCTTGGAGGCTTTCAACACTTAGCAAAAACTATAACTTCCACAGTCTTTAATGTCTCAAGGATGTAGTTATTGTTCAGGCTTGCATTAAAGTTCTATCTAACTGCTGTGATGATGTTGTTCAGGATATATGGTAGGTTGTAGTTCGTGAATCCTGTTGATGCTGGCGCCTTTTGCTTGAAAGAGTGAATTGTGCTCGTTTTTTTTATTTTTTAACGTTGTTGCTACTGTACCCACTTATTCTTCCTTGATGAGCTTAGCTAAATGGGCAGAAGTTAATTTATTCATGTTCTTCCTTAAGTAACCATGCAACATTTTTTCTCTTTCATAGCTAAATTCCTCGTATTCTTTCGGTGATATCTCAAAAAATTACTTATATTACCGGCTAAACTTTCCTCTGTACATAGGATGAACGTCGAAATTGAAAAATTTACCATCCACTGTTGACATTCTGATTTTACCCTCCATGAGGTCTTTCTACCGGATTTCTTTTTCAATTTTTTTCCTTGATTGTGCAGCACACATTTTTTGCTTCATTTTTCTTGGGAGTGGCATTGCATGATTTGCGTCGTTTTATTTTCTTTGTGTCTATTTTCGGTTTAACTTCTTCGGTTTTTGGTATTCTTTAAATCGATGGTGAGGGCATTTCCTTTCTTTTTGAAGAAGGTCATCCTTAATATGACTGATGATTCTGGGTTCTCTGGGAACCAACTATATTTAATCCCGTTCTTAGCAAGAAGTAGTTTAAGTCTCCGTGCTAATGTTCCTGGTTTCCCTATATCTACCAGGTGAACATGAAGTTTGAGTACGAGTTGATTTGATCTTACATCCTGTTGAATTCTTAGATTCATCCTTGCTTCCTCTATCTAGTAAATGGTTGCTTTGGCTACTCTTGGGACCAACTTTCTTTAATCCCGTTCTTAGCAAAAAGTAGTATAATTCTCTGTGCTAATGTCCTTGGTTTCCCGATATCTACCAGGTGAACATAAAGTTTAAGTACGAGTAGGTCTAATCTTACTTCCTCTTGTATTCTGAGATTCACCCTTCCTTTCTCTATCTAGTTAATTGTATCTTTGGCTAGTACTGCATATGGGCATTTTGTGTTTTTTGTTTTAATCGCTTTTTGTTGTTTTCTTCTTTATTATTGAGTTTCTTTGGGCGGACTTTATTCTACTGGGGAAAGGGACCTTGGCAGTTGAGTTATCTTTTAATATTTGTGGTACCTTTTTCCACATATGGTCTCCTGAACATTCTAAACACTTCATCCTGTTGACCTTGTAATTTCTTGTGTGATTTTCAAGTGCGCAGCAATTGTAACATATGTTGACTTTTGTGTACTTTTCCTTTTGAATATTTTATGCTGGAATTCACATGTTGAACGAAAAAAGGCCTTTGGTTGCAGTATTTGTGCAAACTACTTTTAGTAGATGAGAAAACTGTCAGGATTTGATCATTTCTTGTACTCTTATTCCATTCTTGCTGCTTTCTCTCTCGTTATTCGGTTCTTACCCCGTGCATGAGCCAAACCCAAAATCTATTTTCCTGCATATTAGCTTCTTTTAACAATAGTCTAGGGTAGGATAGTACGCTTAATCCTATTTTCTTTAACTTATTAATTCCTTCCTTTGACACTAGTGTCTCTACGTCCTTTTCTTAAAGGCAGATGGCGATATATCCTTTGTTGCTTTACTATATCCGGACTTGGCAATTTCCCCGACTGCTATCATTTTGCTATCCATGTCCATAATTCTTCGAACGGCAAAGGCACTTACTTGCTTTTATTTCTCTTCCTTCTGAAAAAATAGATGTTATCCTATTATACGTGTTTTCCTCTTGTGAGAAGTTTTCCCTAGCTTTATCTAGTACTAAGTGCTTTGTTTTAAATATAAAGTAACTATTGCATAGTTTAATAAAACAGCCAGCCCGCATCTCACTTTCATAAAAGGATACATACTTTTGAATATATATAGATTGATAAATAGAGAGAGAGATCTATGAATAAATAAATATGCAAATAGATGAGTTAAGCGCTCGATTTTTTGCAGAAGTAGACTTTAAATTATAAAGCTTAACTGTTCGCAGGATATGACACATGCGTTCTTTGTATAAACTCTCATTTTCTGATTATATTATATTCTTAAAGATTTTTGGAATCCCAACAATATCCCTAAAATATCGTACCCTATTACCATCAAATCCAACACACTGCTGATAATTCCATTTTCTTATATATTTCTCTGAAAAAAATGCTTCGGAATTTGCTATAAAATCAAAATCATTATATAAGGGAATAATTCCTACTAAGTAATATTATTTGGTAAATCCCTTTTGAGATGAGTCCTAGATCCTTTCATATAAGTTTGCATGAAATACGTGTAAATTTTAGAGCAAGAGTGACATTCTGAGTAAATCCTGTATTCAGGAAAAAGGCTCAGAACCATGCAGTTACTTTTTATCTCCGCCACTACGTCGTACGAAGTCTTCATCAAAGGGAAAGCTCTATGACGAGTCCCTTTGACGACTTAGGATCACACGCCCCTATATTACCATTGATCCTTTTAAAAGAAGTGTCATTCCAAGTCAGATTGAACCATGCACGAAAGCACCAAGCAGTCCTTCCTTAGCAAGAAGGATTCCACTGCGCACTCTGTCTGATCACTTTGATGGCTTGCCCCATCTTCTTACTTAGGGTCTCGAGAGCCACTACGCGTCATTTTCGATGTAGCAGATACTTTCAAGTACCAGAAGGGAACACGCAAATGGTATCATTATATGTACAATATATCCTACCTATAAGCTTAAACACTCCTTAACCACTGTACCGAAACGGGTGTAACCCTAACAGCAGTCTAGATTTAGACTCGGGGCTCATTGCCGCTTATTTGCCTCTCTCATCCTTTTTATGTGCCATTGACGGGTTCTCCCGCTGGGGTTCACATTTCTTAGTGCCAACTGCCTCTCAAACATTGCCGATGGGCCAGTTAGAGTATACTATTGCGTGAAATATAGTATGAAATAGTAAGCGAATAAACAGAAAAAGGACATAGTAAGGAAAATGTACAAATTCTGAGATATTATTTTGCTCCAAGGGAACAAAACAAATTTACAATCGACCCAAGAGTGCAAATCCTTTTTCTTTCTCCCTCAAATGTGTAAAATCTTGACTGGCTCTGGATGATTACAAAAATACGAGTATATATATATATTTTTTTAATAAGCTGCAATGACGTAGATATGGAATGCGTTGTCCCCCACGGATGGGTGAAAACGAATTGGTCATTTAGGGGGCTGATAGATTGGTCTATTGATCTATTTACTAACTTGGTGTAGATAAAGATCATTGATAGAGACTCTTGTTAGCGATGAAAAAAATAATATTAATTATCTTGCTTTATTTAAATTCACATGAAAAATAGAGAAATTTAATATTCGAGAATTACAAAAAAATGGATTTATAATTTTATTGGTTTAGCATTAATCCCTATCAGTATATTTTATTATGGAATTTTTGTTTACCATTTGAATAATAAATGATTTTTTTTTTCTCTTAGTTATGTTCTGGCCTAGGTACATTTGAAGCTTTAGTTAAGTTCTTTCTACAAGTTCCTTTAGAGTTTGAAAAAACAATGTGAAATTTTGAAAAAATAAATATGATTATCGAATCTTTTGCAATTAAAAAAATATTACAAATGGTAAAGTTCAGAAAATTTATTAACATTTAGGCATAGCTGTTGTTTTTTTTGTTGTTTTAATTTTTGTATATTCGAAAGTTTTATCGAAGTTATTTCTAAAAATAATTTCAATTTCAAACTTTCAGAAGTAAATATCTACTTTCCCCTGAAAACAAGTAAAGCAAAATTAAATTATTTCAAGCAAATTTAAATGGATAAAAAAACGAATAATTGCGATCTTTTTTCCTTATTTAAACAGTATTCCAATAAAAGTATTTTCGGGCCTTTAGGCCTAGGAAATAGGCATCCATGTGAACAAGGCCTGCTGACCAAAGACTCACGTGCCCCTTACTTGTTCTGAGTTATAATCTAACGACCTTTAAATCTTTTAATTTTTCTGGTACTAACCTTGGGAAGACCGTGGCAAATATGTCATTTGAAAGAGAATATAAAACAACAAAAAGGGTTCCAAATTTCGTTAGAATCAACCGAATATTTATAATGTTATTGCAAAATAATTACCCCGCTAACCTGTTTTTCTCTTTGCTCTCTGTATAATGGTGCATTGAACGCTCAAACTGATTAGCGACAGTTGCCTTTTAACCCAAACTATTCTCCAACAAAATCAACTCTTCATGTATGTTCTAGCCGGTATTCCTGAAATCTTGACAGATAAAAAGGGTGGGGTACTGCGGATGGAGGTGTCCTCCAAGGTTAGCGGGTCCTAGGATCCTCACAAGGATGGGATCATGATTTGAAGTGATCTACCTCTTAGCTAGAGCTAACTCCTGGGCAAGCCCCCCACAAGAGGACCCAGGCAGTGAAAGAAAAATTTCCGACTCAATTGATTACGTAACGAATGAGCGGAAATCGGGCTTCATATCATATTCAGACTATGGTAGAGGATAAGAGATTAAGAATTACTGAGTTGTTTTTTTTTTCAAAAATTTCAGCTCTTGATACAAAAATTTGAAAGTGAAATATTTACATAAACAATAGATGATTTTTGAGAGAAGAAAAGAAGGCCGCAAAGAGCAGACAAAAGATTTTATACGTAATGGTTCAGTACCATGAAGGTATGAGAAGTATTCAGGTTGGGTGGGCCGGGGAAAAAAACTTGAGGTGGAGCTGCTCGAACGAAGGAACAAACGTAAATTTGGGGTCCTCGTACCAAGGGTTCTTATATACTATGTATTAGAACCCCCTGGTTCCGACCAGACGTGAAGGTTCGTGTAAACGTTCGGGAGCCAACATCGTCAGGGCTCGAGAAGCTCTTTATGTAACGGATGTTCTTTGAAGATCGCCGGTATGGGTGAGAAACATCGCCTAGTGTGGTGGAGGACAAGTTTTCCAGTATGGATGGAGGCAATGTACCTCTTCGCAAATTAAAGATGGCCGCCATTGAGTCGCTGAATATTTTGGCGTTTGGGTATATGCACATGTTTAGTAACAAGATTAGGCTCTCGTAGACAAATATGGACTGTTTTGTTCTAAGGGCTAGGGTAGGTATGGCGGCTGTGGCGAATCCTGCGGTTATGGCCATGCCCGTTAGGGAGGCATCGCAGGTTACAATTAGGCCGTTAGCCTTGGGGAGCCACCAGCATCGCCGTCTGCAGTCTACGAGTGGAATTAGGTCTAGTAAGTGCGGGTCCGTTATTAAGTCTTCTGGTTACACAATTGGGTCCAGAATCATGTGAGCTGTAATATTGGTCTGATGAAGTTGATTTGACCTTCGAGGTGCTGCCAGAATTTTTCGCTTAATGCGGGGTTGTTGCAGTGGCTGAGTGCCCTGTGAACTTTGTTCCTCATTTGTTGAGTTAGACTAGCGGAGCATTTTAAGAGGTTTATTTGCACGCCTAGGTAGTTTAAACAAGTGGTAGGCGTAAACTGGGATTTGCGCTGGTTGATTTGTAGGAAAGAACTAAGAAACTTTTCCAGGACGTTGAGTATGTTATCCATTTTTCTAATTAACATGATATCTTCCAGATATGTGAAGGCTTGTACGTTTTCTTGTCTGGCCCAGTGATTAAGAATAGATTCCAGTCAATACTGCATGATGACTGGTGCGCCGCAGAATCCCATAGGAAGCCGTTTGAAGCACCATATTTGACTACCAATTTTAATTCCAAATTGAGGTCCTGCACTTCAGTGTAACTGGATGTGGTAGAATCCATTTGAGAGATCTAACTTTATAGCCATGTCAACCTTTTGTTTATATTTGAAAATTTTTCCTATATTTGGCAGTTTGAAACTCGGAGGAGAGAATTTCTTTGTTATCGAAGTCATGTCGTACATGAGCCCCATTGACTTGTCTGGTTTTGCTACTTGGAAAAACGCGGTGAGCCCTGGTGATATTGTTTGTAATTTCTAGAACGTCGTGTTCAATTAGTTTTTCTACTGCCCCGATCATTCTAGTATCTCAGCTCTCAAAATGTCTATATCCCTTAGGTAGGAATATTTTTTTGCGCCTTTTCCTTGTGCGCTTTTGATAAGGTTGTTGACCGAAGGACTTGACTTAGGTCTCCTGGTTGTGAAATTTTGATTGATGCGAAGAACTTTGTAATTTTTGGTTGTAGAGGGTCTGTTGTTGAACTTACTTGTTCTTGTCCATTGTTTTCGTCGTCGTTGTCCTTGTTTTTACCCTTTTTCTTAACCTGTGTTTCGTCTTTTGGCTTCATAATATTTAGACGGCCGCTCAGGAAGTTGACAAAGGGGTCTGTATTGACAGATTTCTGTATTGAGGTAGTTTTATTTACGTTGATTACCGTAGGCACCGCTAGGCCTGGTTGTGGAATGACAGTAATAGACTGGGCACTAGTTTGGGATGGTATTGGAGCCTCGGTAGTATCTATAATGTGTAGGCCCGACAATTCCGCTGCAGCTTTTTCCAGGTAGGCTTAGAGTGTAAAGAGAGCGAGGTCGTCTGCGATTTTACTGACCGAAGGGGATTTGTTAATAGTGATAGTAACATGATCTTCCAGGCTGACATCATATACTTGGAATACCTAGGCATCTGGTGGTGGCCAGGGATATGGAACCCCGTTTAGGTTGAAGTGCACACTGTAACACATATATGTGTTGATTTTTATAGCACTCGTGGACATATAAGGCCTAGTACACTAGATTCAAGATTAGACACTTTATCACTTATAAACTCGCTCACTTGATCACTTAAGAAAGATAATTCACTTAAGGCACTGGATAAATAACTAAAACGGGAACACAAGCTCGGGCTGTAGATGGGTCTGTAATTTAAGCCAAGCGATCCGAAATCGCTTCTTGAGGAGCTTAATCCGGAGTCCCATTCTTCTATGCTGTCTGTAGTTTGTTTGTTTTTTGCAATTTGGGCGATGGCCTTCAGGTTCCACATAGGCACGTATGGAAATGCCTGTGCTGTGGCTAGGATTCTTGAGGACGGGCCCGTGAAGAACGAAGGTTCAGAAGGAGTTGGAGACGGTGTTGAGCCAATTCTTCCCCTGGCTAGTCTTTTGATAAAATCCCACTCCTCTTCCCATCTCTCATCTCGCAGCTCTTTGAGGATTCGTCTTGCGCGGTCTGCGCCAATCAGCATATCCGCCTCCGCGTCTTCTATCCAATGGGGCTTGAGGACGTTGCACCTTCTGGTATGTGCCTACAGGGCGTCAAGGCCAGCCTGTCCTTACTGCCATGGCCTCGGTAGATAGTTTGATGATAGGGCTAAAAATTGCGTGCTCCTTGGCGTCTTTAAGGGACGGTCCCCATCCGTAGTAGAGAACGACATAAAATAAACGCAGTCGCTGTAGAAGTGACTCCCACTCGGCGTTTGTGAGGTGTTTTGGGAGTCTGTAGAGGGTAAATAACTGACTGATTTCCTCTTGGTCCCGTCGTTTGAACGCGGGTTTTGTTAGGTTTTCTTTTAGGTCCTTAACAACGACCGACCACCGGATCTGATTTGGTTCGTTGTGAGTGGAGCCCCTCGGTGGAGTCTGAAGGGTCGACGGCAATTCAGCAACAAATGGTTGTAACGGAAATGTGAGAGGGATCTCCTCCAGGTAGCAAGTGTGCTCTGGTATATATATATTTTCGACCCTTAGGTCCTTTATTTTAAAATACAAAAATTTGAAAGTGAAATTTTTAAAAAACCATTAGATGATTTTTGAGAGAAGAAAAGAAGGCCGCAAAGGGCAGACAAAAGATTTTATACGTAATGGTTCAGTACCATGGAATGTAAGAGAAGTATTCAGGGTGAGCGGGTCGAGAGAAAAAACTTGAGGTGGAGCTGCTCGAACGAAGGCACAAACGTCAACGTTTGGTCCTCGTACCAGGGGTCCTTATATACTATGTATTAGGTCCCCTGGTTCGGACCAGACGGGAAGGTTCATGTAAACGTTCGGGAGCCAACATCGTCAGGGTTCGAGCAATTCTTTATGTAGCGGATGTTCTTTAAAGATCGCCGGAATAGGTGAGAAACATCGCTAAGTGTGGTGGAGGACAAGTTTTCCAGTATGGATGGAAGCAATTTATCTCTTCGCAAATTAAAAAAAAAACGGTCAATGGCGGCCATCTTTAAGTTTTATTCAGAATACAGGATTTACTCAGAATATCCTTCTCGCTCCAAAGTTTATAAGTTTTTCGTGCAAGACTTATATTTGAGGAAGTATGACTCATCTCAAAGAGGAGTTACCAGTAGAATGTTAGGAGGAATTATTCCCTAATATAATGATTTTGATCTCATAAAAAAATTCCGAAGCATTTTTAGATGCGTGCGAGTCTAGTCGCGACCGACTCTACATCTCACTATGTAGGTCGATCGGACGGTCGCTCTCAGTTTTGTTGTTTCTTTTGGTAATAACATCATAACTATTCAGCCGATTCCTAGCGAAATTTATAAGCCTCATGTTGTTTTAGATTCCCTTTCCAATGATCTAATTGACAAAGTCTTCCCAAGGTTAGCCCTGGAATTATTTTGCTTTGACAATAACATCATAACTATTTAGCCGATACTCTGCTAGACTAGACTAGGCTATAATATGCTATACTATGCTAGGCAAGGCTAGAATAGGCCATATTATGCTAGGCTATTATAGGCTAGCTATAATATGCTGAACTATATTAAAATATAATGTACAAGGGTAAGATGTACAATTCTATTCTGGGCTATAAATGCTATGCTATGATAGCATATAGTAGGTTAGAATAGACACTACCAAGCTATGCTTGAGTAGAGTATAATAGGATACTATAGGCTATATTTGTCTAGGATAGTTAATGCTAAGCTAGGTTATACTATGCTATGCTAGGCTAAGCTATGATATGCTATACTAGGCTAGACCTATCTATGCTATACTACGGTAGGCAAAAGTTCAATATTCTAGGGAGGGCTATGCTCCGCTATGCAAGGATATGTTAGGCTATGCTAGGTAATAATACTATGTTAGGCTACGATAGGCTAGGAGACCAAGGCTATAATAGTCTAAGCTATGCAAGCTTATTCTACTCTAGGGTATGGTATACTATATTACTCTTGGATATACTAGGCTAGGCTATAATATGATACGCTTGGCTATATTATGGTAGGTGTGGTTATGCTAGGATAGGTTATGCTACGCTAGACTATAGTATGCTAGGCTATGCCAGGCTATCGTATTCAGGGATATATTGGCTAGGCTATAGGAGCCTATTCTAGCTTGGCTATCCTAGGCTATGCTACTCTAGGCGACGCTATGCTCTGGCATGCAATGCTAAACCATACCTGGTTAGCTAGCCTAGGTTATAGAAAGCTAGGCTACACTAGGCAAGGCTATATATACTCTGCTTGGCTAAGCTAGGCTATATTATAATATGCTAGGTTAGACTAGAGTCTACTAAGCTAAGCTAGGCTATACTAGGATACGATAGGCTAGGATAAATTAGGCTATACAATGCTAGGTTATACTATGATATCTAGATTATAATAAGCTATGATGGGTTAGGCCCGGCACAGCTAAGCTATTATATTTTAGGCTAGGCTATCCTATGTTCGGCTAGACTTGGCTATATTAGGCCAAGCCTAGGCTATTCTAGGCTATACTAGGCTATGCTATGCTAGACAATACTACGCTACACTAAGCTAGGCTATTCTAGGCTATACTAGGCTATGTTATGCTAGACAATACTACGCTACACTAGGCTAGGCTATTCTCTACTATGCTATGCTAAAGTATCTGGCTATACTATTCTATTTTAGACTAGGCTAGACTGTGCTATGCTATGCTATGCTATACTATTATGTGATATGCTATGTTATGCTATACTATAATAAACTATGTTGTACTATGTTATGTTATACTATGCTGTGCTATATTATTCAATGCTGTGCTATGCTATACTATGATATGCAATAATATTCTACACAGTGAGGGCACTCGACTTTTTAGTGGGCAGACTTTGTTTTCAGAGAAATATATGGGCAAATGAAATTTTCAGCAGTGTCTTGGATTTGACGGTTATAGGGCACGCTTTTTCTGGGATATCGTTGGGATGTGGAAAAACTTGAAGTATAAATTTGCTCAGAAAGTGAGAGTTTAAAAAAGTAACTCATGTGTCATACATACCCAGTGAAACAGTTAAGCTTTGAAATATAATGTATATTTCTGCGAAGAATTGAGCGCTTAATTCATATCTATTTGCAGATCTATTTATTTATAGATCTCTCTCTCTAATTAGCAATCTATATATGTATATTCAAAAGTATGTATCATTTTATGAAAGTGAGATGGTGAGTTGCTGTTTAATTTAACTATGCAATAGTTACTTTATATTTAAGGCAGTTAATACTAGAGCAAGCTAGGAATAACTTCCAAATAGAGGAAAACAGGAGTAATAGGATAAGCTCTATCTTTTTCACGTGAAGAACAGGAAAACACTAAAGGAAGATGAATTAAAGGAAAATAAGTGCCTTTGCCGTTCGAAAAAACATGGAGAGCAAAATAATAGCACTCTTTTCTTGTCGTTGGGTTAAAAGTGTTATTTCCCAATTGTTTGTTGCTCTATTTAATAAAAAAGGCAATTTTAATTCCAAAACTTTCATTAGGGGCTAGGACATGAATTTTTCAATTACCTCAGTTATAGTAGATAACATTATTTTGATGCAAATAGTAAAATATAGCAAAACTTTCAAGTGTTATAATTTTTTCATTTTTGGTATAAACATGATATACTGTATTTAAAAAGTTATAGAAACAGTAATACAGTAGAAATAGATTTTATTTCCCCTATATTTTGTTTTTTTTTGTGACGTGGACAGCAATGGCAGTTCTCTTACACTCCACATAGATGCAGCACTAATTTGGTGAAAAATAAACTATAGAGCTTCATATAACTTTCGAGAGTTTTTTATATGTTTGTAGAATTTCTAGAACATTCTGGCAACGTAGATGACTCTATAAATAAAAAAAATGTGTACTCAAAAGATCAGTTTAACTCTAGCCGTAAGAGCGCAAATATTCTCACTACTCGTCATTGATAGATACATTCGTCACATATGGCATCAAGAGGTTATAAACACCCGAGAGAAGCATTTTGCTATATCTGGGACAAATTTATAAAGAAAGACCGAAAATGTATAGTGTAGAGAGATCTGCTAAAATGTATGAGTCCTACAAGGTATATTTGGCATGCCAGTCAGAGATCAAGACCAAGTCTGAGCACTTCATTTCACCTGTAAGCTCAGCAAAAGAACTATGGAAGGTAATTTATATATATATATATATATATATATATATATATATATATATATATATATATATATATAAAATATATACAGGGTGTTTCAATAAGACGGATCGAAGTTAGCAGTAAATAAAACAGTGTTATTGGTGAAAATTTATTGATTTTACTATTGGATCATGTTATTTGAGTCATGGCAATTATGTGTGAAAAATAATATCGCCTAAATGTCCTCCAAGGCTTCGGCGGCACACCTCCACTCGATGGTCAAATTTTTAATGACGTCTCTGCATAGTTGCTCCTCGATCTCACCAAATATGCCTTATTATCTCATCCTTCAGCTGTTGAATTGTTGTTGGCTTGTTGGCATAGACCTTACTTTGAGATGACCCCAAAGGAAGAAATCTAAAGGCGTCAAGTCACACGATCGTGGTGGCCAATTGACCTTGCTGTTATGAGACATGATGCAACCTGGGAAATACTCATTCAATAAAGCCATTGTTGCATTAGCTGTGTGGCATGTGGCGCCGTCCTGTTGAAACCACAAATCTTCGACATCCATAGAATTCAATTCAGGCCATAAAAAGTAGGTTATCATGGCACGGTATCGCTCGCCTGTCACCGTAACAGAATTGCCGGCATTATTTTCGAAGAAATACGGCCCAATGATACCGCTAGCGAAAAATGCACAGCAAACAGTGACCTTTTGTAGATGCAATGGCTTTTGAACAATCTTCCTGGGATTTTCATCAGCCCAAATGCGACAATTCTGCTTATTAACGAATTCACCAAGATGGAAATCGGCTTCATTACTAAAGATTATTTTTTGCGAAAAATCATTATCGGCTTGTCTTTGCTCGTGCAGCCAATTGACGACTGTACAGCGCTTCAAATAGGCAGCAGTCTTCAGTTCTTGTGTCAATTGAATTTTGTAAGCGTCTAGAGACAAATCTTTAGGTCAAAATTCCAAGTAACGCTGTTGCGGAGAGGTTCAATTCCTGCGCGCGATGAGGAATAGAGGTGTCTGGATCTTCGGCCCCATTCTCGCGCACTGCAGCAATGTTTTCAGCTGAACGGCGTAAACGAGCACGCAATGGCGTTTTCATATCTACCCCTGACCCCGTTTGTTTGAATATACGAACACTTTCCCAATTGCACTCTCGGTTGGTCGATTATGTTGACCAAAACAATCGCGAAGTGCCCGAAATGCGTTTCTGTTTGAACGTCCATTTTCGTAATAGGCTTCGATACCTTTAACAAGTTGTTCGATTGTTAATTTTTCCATGGTTGAAAGTGCCAAATTGCCAAAGACTGAAGTTGTTAAATCTGAAAGAAAAAGAAAAAAATCATCAGACGCTTAAAGTTATCTCACATTTAAATTCGGTCCAAGTTATTGGAACACCAGTTATATATATATAATGTGTTTTGTTTATTTGGATACTGGAATTTTTTAATTTTTAACATTTTTTGTAACACTAAGTGAAAAGTATTTGTATATTTATGCTTAATTTCTTTTGATTTTACAGAATGGTACAGAGGAGAAAAAAGACCGATGAATTTAGCAATCCCCCGATTCGGAAAGGAACCAATTGACCAATCAAGCAATTGTTTATTCTGCATAGTAAACTCTTCCAAACGTCGAGCAGGCACAATTTCGTCTGTTATCATGTATCCAGACCTTCAGTCATCTACTGCGCCAGTGCCAATCAGTTCTGAGCTCCCAGTACCCACCCGAGCCAAAAGCGAGCAGCAGTTCAGAGAAGGATAAGGTCATTGATCCAGATTACAAAGGTGCACCTGAGGAGACATACCCATACTACCCCAACCAAAAAGATCTCAACGACCTTGTCAGATATCTTGGTCTCACAATGTCCAATGCAGTGTTTTTAACTTCGAGCCTCAATCAGTGGGATTTGTTAGATGACAGTGTGCAAATATCAGGCCAAATAGAGCATCACCAGTCTAATTTAAGCTTTTTTACATGTCAAGATGAGCTTTGCTTTTGTCAAATGTGACTGATCTGTTTTAGGCAATCGAAATCGCCTGTAACCCCAATGAGTGGTCCATCTTCATTGAAAGCTTGTCCAGGAGCCAAAAAGCAGTGCTGCTTCATAACGAGAACTTTATTCATCTCTTCCCCTTGCTCACTCTGTCTAGCTCAAAGAGGAATATAGCAGTGCAAAGATCTTGCTAAATGTATTAAATTATGAAGAGTACGTTTGGGAGGTTATCGGAGACTTCAAAATAGTGTCCTTGTGGATGAGTCTTCAAGGCAGCTTTATTACGTTTAATTGTTATCGTTACCCTTGGGAAGGCAGGGACACCGTGGCACACTACCATTAGTGAGATTGGCCACAACGGTTCGTAGTTTAGTGTGGGGAGAAGCAACGTCAAATGAGAGCCTTTGTTGAATCCCCGAAAAGTACTGTTTCCTTCTCTATGATTAAAATTGGGCCTTATAAAACAATTCGTCAGAGCACTATTTAAGGAGTCTGCAGCATTCAAATTTCTCCAAAATTTCTTTCCTAAACTATATGCGGCAAAGGTGGAAGCCGAGGTCTTCGTCGGTCCACAAATAAAAAAGACCATGGAGTGCAAGGAGTTTCCTAAGAAGCTCACTAAGGCGGAAAAAAGAGCGTGGGACAGCTTTATTGAAGTAGTTTTGGGCTCCCTAGTAGTCACAAAGCCGAAAACTATGTAGAGCTTGTTGAGAACTTGGTGAGAAACTACGGCAAGATGGGTTAAAGGATGTCCCCGAAAGTCCATATTCTTGACCCTCATCTTGATAAAATTAAGAACATTATAGCGTACTCCGAGGAACATGGCGAACGGTTTTACCAGGATCCACTGGACTTTACCGCGGCGATCAAGGATCGTATAATGAAAATCTGATGGGAGACACTATTTGGGGGTTTATTCGTGAAAGTAATTTACAGTATAAGCTTAAATCACGCAAAACTACTCATTTATAATATTTTAATTGGCTCACTTATGCAATTATAGAATAAATAAATGCTAGTTTTTGTATTATGTCGTTTGTTTCTAAGTTATCCAAATGAAAATTCAAATTCGCCACTTCCTTCCAGAGAGAATAGGTAAATTTATATATAAATATCATTATCCTGGACACAAAAGCAAAGTTTGAAATAAATAACAGTTGTTACACAAGGACAAAAATCGTGTTACACAGTGTACTCAAATTCTGACTGTCTACTCATGTAGACGAATACTGCTACCAAAGGGCCCCTATCGTTCAACATGCGAATTCCAGCAGAAAATAATGAATAGAAAAAGTACACAAAAGTCAAGATGGGTTACAATTACTACGCACTTGAAAATCACACAAGAAATTACACATTGAACAAGATGAAGTGCTTTGAATGTTGAGGAGACCATGTGTGAGAAAGGTACCTCAAACATTAAAAATTAAGAGAACTAAGGAGCCCTCTCTCCGCAGAATGAAGTGGTCCGAAAGAAAGTCAATAATAAGGAAGGAAAAAAATGAGCAATAAAACAACACAAAATGCACATAGGCAGGAGTAGCTAAAGCTACCATTAACTAGATGGAGGAAGCAAGGATAAATCTAAGAATACAACAAGATGTAAGATCAGACGAACTCGTACTCATACTTTATGTGCACCTGGTAGATATCTGAAAACCAAGAACATTAGCACGGAGAATTAAACTACTTCTTGCTAAGAACGGGATTCAAAGATGTTGATTCCCAGAGAACCCAGAATCTTCAGTTATATTAAGAATGACCGGTAAATATGTAGATTAGCGACTCGAACGATGGGACGTACTATTTCGTCCGTGTTCCAAAATGTTTCACGTTTTTGTAGTACATTTAAGGAGACGGCTCGTGTGGGGGTAAACACAATAGGGGCCCACACTACGATGATCCTGGAGTTCATTAAATTAGAGGGGGTCTGGGGGACACAGACCCCAGTATATAATCCTAATTGTTTATAGACTAATGTCCTAACGTTTACAGAGGTGAATGATTTAACCAAATCATGTCAGCCCCTTTAATCGTTTTGCGAATTATAATGGGACGGGGGAAAAGACGTCAGACGTCTCAAACGCTCATGAATATTCCGGTTAACGAAAGTATTTACCGAAAAAAAACACTTTTACCGAATGACCTTTCTCAAAAAAAAAGGAAATGCCCTCACCATGGATTTAAAGAATACCAAAAACCGAAGAAGATAAACCGAAAATAGACACAAAGAAAACAAATCGGTGCAAATCATGCAATGCCAATCCCAAGAAAAATAAAACAAAAATGTGGTCCGCGCAATCAAGGAAAAAAAGTCAAAAAGAAATCTGGTAGAAAGACCCCATGGAGGGTAAAATCAGAATGTCAATAGTGGATGGTAAATCTTTCAATTTCAAAGTTCATCCTCGGGATGAATGGTGACGTAGGTAACTCCAATTCTAAATCTCTCACAATCCAAGACCTCATGCACCGTTGTGTTTCCACGGGGCGAAATTCTATAAAAATTTGCGTACAAATGAGTCCTCTAGGGAGCTTAAACACAAAGGGGCTAGTTGTAATGAGAGCCAAAATGTCAATGTTCGAAAAGGTAAAAAGCACTTATCAAATTGAAAGCGTCCACAAACATTGGCAAACAAAAGTTCTTGAGTTTTAAGTTATTTCTTTTCCCTTAATGTCTTTAAACTTGCTCTGAAGAAGCATCATACAGTAAAAATTGTAAAAAAATATTCTAAATGAATATAATTACAAGGAATGAAGCGAAAAAATAACAGAAACGGAGATTTTTTTATTTTGTCGAAATGATGTAGCAACTAAAAATTCATCAGCAATTAAGGCAAGGCCCAACCTCCTAGTATCCAGCAACAAAGTTAAGGCCCAAAACAACTGTCGAACAATTAATTGCAAGTATAAAAAACAGTGCTCAGCAATTAAAGCAAAGAGATAAACAAGTGTCCAACAGTTAAGGCAAATACAAAACCAACAAGTATCCAGTAACTAAGGGAATGGCAAAACCAACAATTGTGGAGCAATTAATAGAGGTGAAAACCAACGTGTCTACTAATTAAGGCAAGTACAAAACAATCAAATATCCAGCAATTATAGCAAGGGAAAAACATACAACTATCCAGTAATTAACGCAAGGACAAAACAAAAAAAATTCAACAATTAATGCAAGGACAAACCTAACGACTTTTAAGCAATAAGGAAAGGACAAATAATCCTCTCTCCAGCCATTAGCGGCAAAGCCAAAATTAATAAATTTTCGGCAATTCAGTCAAGGGCTGCAAAAACGGAAAAGAGTAGCCAAAGGACTCCAGCATCTTACTGTCATGGAGTAGACCGAAGGGTTTGATGCGATATAATATTTTTTTAAGGATAGATAGCGGAAAATTCGCTATCCTTGTTTTCGGGAATCTAGAGTATTAGAATATACTCCTAATTATAAAAAAAAACAATTCTATAGGATGGAAGATGTAGAAAATTGTAAATTCTAACATTAAATAATAATGGATAGATGGATAGGAAAGAATCAAGCATCGGAAGCAGCATTAGAAAGACCGATACAGATATTATACTATAATGTCTTAGCGACTAATCCAACCCCCCAAAATGATGGAGCGGCTATAACGACAAAAATATCGACAAAACATATATATATATATATATATATATATATATATATATATATATATATATATATATATATATATATACTCGTAGTTTTAGTACTCGAGCTAAAACTAAAACACTAGTTGTAGCAAGATGATAACATCCCTCGAAGAATTTTTTTACCCCTCTATAACTTCATAACGATATTCGGTTAACTACACCTAATAATATCATGGTGTGAAGCAAATGCACGTTGAAAAGCAGGTAGCAAGATAAGGAGGAACAACGCTGGCCAAAACATAGAAATCACGCTTGCAAGAAACATCCTCAAAACGTTGGAACTAGATCACCCAAACTAAATTACAGCCAGTACCGCTACGCACTCAGACATCATATTAAGCCCCTGTGATATGCCACTAAGTATTCACATGAAGCCGGTACCAATTGCATGTAGTGATCACATAGTAACATTACTCAATTTGAATCAAAACTTAATAAAAGTACTTTCGCTTTTCAAGAAGCAATATCAAAGAGTAGACGGAGAATATAAGTAGATCAGCTCAATGAATACATATCAAGTGCAATGGGACGAAATTTTACTCGAAGAAATCGACAAGGATGTAATGCGATTGACTGACGCCTAGAGTGAAGCAGATACAAAAAACATTCATAGCATCAGTTTCTCTACTTTCCATCAACAAAAATGCAAAAAAGAGATAAAAATTAAAAAGAAAGATCAATAGGACATATTAGATTAGGGGAGGAGAAATATAAAAATAGCTAACAATTCAAGTAAATTGCCAAACGAAATGTTATACTTAATATATGAGGAGCAAGAAAAATGCTGGAATTACCTTATTAACTAAATATATAAAATCAGAACGCCAAAAATAAACTGGCGAATGAACAACAGAGCAAATGATCAACACCATGAATGAGGATAAAAATCAAAGATGAAAACGATAACCCGATAAAAGCAAACCTAGTTAAAAACAAAAGTTTCACCAGTACTGGAGTTATTTATGGCGATATCACCAAAGAAATACGAGGAATTCAGCTAGGAAACAGAAAAAAAATGTTGCATGATTACTTAAGGAACAACATGAATAAATTAACTTTTGCAATTTAGCAAAGCCTGTCAGGGAAGAATAAGTTGGTACAGGGGCAACAACGCCAGAAAATCAAATAACGAGCGCAATTCACCCTTTCAAGCAAAAAGCGCCAGGGCCAACAGGCTTTACGAACCGCAGCTTAACACATGTCCCGAAAAACTTCATCGCAACAATAAGCCAGGAATTTAATGCAAGCCTGAACATTGGCTACTTCCCTGAGACATTAAAGACTGCAAAAATTATATTTCTTGCCGAGTCACGTAGGCCTCCAAGCTCCAAAATAGCTAGAAGTCTCTATAAAGTATTCTGCGAAATAGTAGCTAGAAGACTCATGGAATACCTATAATAAAATAACTTATATAATAATATCCAGTTTGCATTACCTAAGAAAAGTGATACAACAATGGCTTCCAGAATAACACAACCAAAAGCAGAGGAAATACGCTGTCTTATTGATACGCAACGGAGAAAAGTCTTTGACAAAATCTGGGTTAGAACATGCAGTATAAGATCCGTATCCTACAAATAAACAAAAACTTAATCTTCTGGGATTATAATACTGAAAAAAGAGCAAAGGTCTTGATCAACGTTTACGAGGGAGCAGATATGAGATGGAACCGGTCCCACAAAATGGGTGTCTCAGCCCTACTCTGTACTCAATCTGCATAGCTGACTTGCCTTTAACGGGAAGACCTGAGGCACTGAACATTCATTTGTCAGATGAGATCAGTCAATTAATCCCCTGCCCCATCAGATATGAAAATACAGGTTAGGTTAAAGGCATTGGGAAAATGCAACATAAACGAATTCGAGAAATCGAAAATAAGAACAAAACTTTCAAAATTTGACTGTGATACCAATTTCAAGAAATAAATTACCTGTTACCCTATAAGAAGGACAAAGGTACAGATGTATTCCTAAAGGAAAAGTCTTAGGTCTGGAAATGACACAAAAAAGTTACCTAAGCCACGTAAAAGTATAGAATACAGATAAGGACTCAAACTTTACACATATTATATATACTAAGAGAATTGCCAGCACAAATAAAGAAAAATTTTATATAGCACTAGGAATTGCATTATTTTTCAATATTGTGGGGAATGAGAGGGCTTAACAAAGAAACGAAACGAAAGTCAATCCGCAAGGTCTTCAGAAGTAATGCAAAAAGTACATGAGAGAAAATAATCGCCCTCTCCCAGAATTTCGCAGACGAGATATATAGAACAAATGAAAATCTACGACTCCTCAATTCCGAAGCCTAAATCAACGGCGGAAGAGAGAAGAGGAAACCATATATACACGAAAAAATCGTGGAGAAAAAAAAAGAAGATAAAAAACATGTAACACAACAAAATAAAAATTAACGAAAAAAAGTACATGAACTCAAATGAGACCAGTATCAATAATTGTCAAAAAAGTTGAAATACAAAACACGAATTATGACCGAAAGACCAAATTATGAGAACCAAAAATTAATACAGTATTGAAAAATGAAAAATGAAACCAGAAAGGTAAACAAAGTAACCAAACTGAACAAACCATAACACAGAGCAACATAAAGAGAATTAAAAGGCATGGATGTCATTGCAAACGAAATTATAGAAAATAACTTTATAAAGGCGCTAGAGAGTACTCGGGTCTAACAACCTAGAGTCAGAGGCAACTTAGGTACTCTGAGAGCTAATGCTGATAATATAATGTCTAAAAACATATGCGAGAGGAAGGCAAGGGTCGAGGCAAGGATTGGGGTGAAAGAAATATTAGGTAAAGACTGCCTAATATTCTCCAATTATTTTACTTGCCCTAAACTGATGTTGCTTATGTTCTTTTATGTATTTTTTTAATTTTCATTGTAGCGTTCAAGCCTTTTTGGGTGCCTTTTTCATGCTTTATCATTCTTTTGTTTGTTTGCTTGTTTCTTCAAAAGAATTCATTTATACATTTATAGCTAATTTATTTCTTTGAGAGAGCTGCTATTTAGTATATTTATAGGTGTTTTATTAAGTGTATGCTGGTACGTGCGCTTCTTTTTTGCACATTTTACCTCTAGGAAAATTCACACTTCTTGTACCCGAGGTACTCCAAGTCAGCGTTTCACTGTTGTATTATTTCCGTCTCCACGCCCCCTATCCCTGCCCGTATTCTTTGCTTGATTCTAATCTACGATCTTGATCGTTTCCAGTACTTGTCTTGGGTGAAATTCGACCTGTGAGTAAGGATCGATTGAATGAAGTGCGAAATATGTATCGTGGTTCCGATCCCACGTTAATCAATAGATCTCCCATTCCCTAAGTATAGAAAAAAAACTATATTTCCTTCTTCACCTAAGAATACTGCTGCTTACCTAACCTGGCATTTATCTAAGTTTTATCTCTGTTTTTCATTGTTTTCTTGTTCCATATTTACGCCTCTAAAACTCGATCCGGCTTCACAAACACTTACTTTCCCCTCGGCTTGCATTGAGAGCTCGACCAAGAGTGAGGAAAGTCTGTAGGAAGTAGTAGGCCGCATTTCTATTCCTCAACTCCCCTCCTTATACACTCAGCGCACATGAATGAGAGAATGGGAAGGAGGGGAGTAGGAATACCAAAACTGATAAATACAGTGAAGAAGTGGGAAAAAGCGTAGATTTTCATTTGTGCTATAGTTCTGGTGTGCGAAAACCTGATAGGGGGCGATTATTTTCTCTCGGTGAAGAAGGGATAAAAGCGTGAAAAGGAAAACAATGATCTCATTCGCCTGTGCTTTTAGTTAAATAAATTTAAAGGGGCTTTCTAAATAAAAGCAAAAAACCCTTCAAAAGGCCGCTTTCCTTTTTGTCGAGGTAATTTCACCCTTAAAATTGTGCAGTATTTGTATTCCTCTTAATAAAATATACAGTAATTCATGTTATTTAGATATCTAAGATTACTTATGTTTGGATGACGAAATGTGAAACGTTTGTAAAAGGTAATTTCCGAATGTGCTGATACTTCACAAGGAACCAGAACAAATTCAATGTCATAAATTACTTGTTTCGTTCCGAGAAAGGAAGAGATTAATGGAAAATCAATGATAAATATATGCAGAAACTTTGATGGCCAAATTATCTGCAAAACAAAGGTTTCCTGAGTCAGCTTGTGAAAAGTTCATAAAAAGAGTTTAAAAGGCAAGATTATATAACATCTCTTTTCTTTCACACACCTCAAAACAACTGGAAAAACGTAAATTTGTGGTTCTAAGCTTGTTTCAAAAGATTTTTGAAATCAAAGCTCTTGGGGATGGTGTGAATTGTGCAATCTACAAAGATTGTGGAAGAGTTTGATAAATGACTATGTACATTAGGAGCAGGAATTTAGAGTAATGCATAGCAATTATTCTTTCTTAAATAAAAGGATCATGTATATATGCAACATTTACATTCCATGAGATTTACAGTGACTTCGCTATTCTTGACATGCTAATTTTTTTTCGGTAGAGGGCTGCCATTCCAAGAAACTGAGGAAAATATCTTCATCCCGAAGGATTTTGTAAGCAGAACGCTTGTTGTTTTCCCATCAGTTACTGACAAACCTATATTATCTAAACTTAATTGAGAGTAAGCTGATATTAAAAGATATTGCAACGGTAAATCCTTTTAACTAGAAAAGAAGATATTTGATTGGAAATTTTCAAAATCTTTCCATGACCAAATTATAAAAGAATGGAGACAAAGTGACCTGCCAAAATTCAGAAGGAAATAGGAAAAGACGAAATTTAGCGCCATTCATTAATTTTCAGAATCGTTTTGCCATAACTTAATGGAAGTGAGAAGGACGATAAATTCAATTCCCAATACTGGGTTGGGTCGGCTGTCGATTTGCGAATAAAAGGCGGAAATAATAACGTTGTGACTCTATAAACTACCCAATTTTTGTTGTTCTTGGTATTTAACCCCATCCATTAAAAATTGCATATAGGATCAATTACCTTAGGATTTATACTTCCTTTCCATCGATTTAAATTTACATTAAATTGATCAAAAGCAAACATTGGAAAATTGCGATCGATTGGTTTGAAAATCTCTGCAAGAGGGAGGCAAATATATAAAGCGCCACTAAGTTTCAAAGACATCTGAAGGATTGCTTTACACTTAACCTCAAAAGGGGAAATAGGAAAGGTGGCTCTATCTTAATTGTGAAGATGACGATGGTTCTAATATTTTGTTGTCTAACGATCTCTATTGCTTGGAGTACTTTCCTCTCCAGTCTTTTCTTCATAGATTTTAATCATGTTAAACAAACGGAACTCAATTTATCATGGCAAGAATAGCAACACTAATAAGAATATTATTAAAAAATAAATTTAATTATACGTGACCTTAACTTTAAAAAAAAGGAATTGTATACTAATTTATTAAAAAGAAAATTGACTGCCAATTGTGATACAGAAACTAATTGACATGTGTACTTTATTTGTTTCCATCTAAAGGAAATGGTTTAGATAACCTGGAAGAAATTCACGTTTCCCTCTTCGTATATTGTGATTTTTGTATTTTGTTTTCCCCAATATGATTCAATATGTTGTGTATGAACACCTGTCTGTGGCTTACAGAACATGTTAAAGATTGTGTATAAATGATGAAGAAACAGCTTTATATCCCCATGGAAGTGAGATCATATATCATCGGCGTACCATTGCAGTAAATCACTCAGCTTGATTTTATTTTTAAAAATGCATCTCTTATTTAATTTTTGTATTCAAAATGTTAATAGCATTATTGATCTTTCATAGTTTCTTCAAATCGTTCGGATATATTGAAGATTTACAAGTGTTGAACAAGTCCAATTAAAGAATCCTTTAGTGTCTATACATGTAAATATATTTAATATCGCGGTACTCTGAAGAAGTGAGTCTTTTCTTAGCACTGGTGAAATTTACAAGGCATTTATCAACCCTATATATGAAATAGGCGCTGGGTTTATTTATGTCGATCGGATGTCTTAAATGGCCATTGAATTCAGCTGTGGAATAAAAAGAATAATTACGCTGTAATCGTTTGCGTAGGTTATAGTTTCTAGTCAAATAGTCACAGCGTCGTGCTGGGCTAATCCATGTGTGACTATTGATACGAAAGACTAACCTGTCAAACACGTAAGAAAAACAAAGTATCGTGACAGAGAGTCGCGAGCTCTCGATTATAGAGATATATGACCTTACGACTTTCAAAATTTCAATAATTCACAGATTAACCTTGGGAGGACTTTGGAAATTATATCATTCGAAAGAGAATGTAAAACAAAATAAGGATTTCAAATTTCGTTAGTATCGGCCGAATAGTTATAAAGTTATTGCGAAATAATCCTCAGGATAACTTTGGAAGGACTTTGGGCATTATATCATTACAAGAGAACCTAAAACAACATAAGAGTTTCAAATTTCTTTATAATCCGCCGGAGGGTTATGATGTTCTTGTCAAATAATTTCCAGGCTAACCTTGGGAGGACTTTGGCAAATACATCAGTCGAAAGAGAATCTCGTTAATACCAGCCAAACACTTATTATGTTATTGCCCCCCCAAAATAATCGCCGGGATAACCTTAGGGGGTTATGGTGTAAGTGGTGTAGGTGGTGGCGGTGGTGGTGGTGGTGTAGGTAGTGATGGTGTAGGTGGTTGTGATGTAGGTGGATGTGATGTGGGTGGTGGTGTAGGCGGTATAACTGGTAGCGATGTAGGTGGTGGGTGATGGGTGTTGGTGTAGGTGGTGCATGTGGGAGTGGTATAGGTGATGAGGGTGTAGGTTCGGTGTATGTGGTAGTGGTTTAAGTCATGTAGGAAGTGGTGGTTGTATACGTGGCGGTGTTTTAAGTGGTGGTATTGTAGATGGTATTGATGTAGGTCGTGCAGGTGCTGGAGGTGGTGTAGGTTATTGTGTTAGTGTAGGTGGTGGCGGTGTAAGTGGTGTAAATGGTGGTGTTGTAGCTAGTGGCGGTGGTATAGATGTAGGTGGTGGCGTTGTAGGTGTAGGGGTCGTGGTGTAGGTAGTGTATGTGGTGGCGGTGTAGAAGCTGGATGTGGTGGTGGTTTAGTTGATGGTAGTGTAGGTGGCGTTGCTGGTGGTGTTGTAGGTAGTAGTTGTGTAGGTGATGTCGGTGGTGGTATTATTGGTGTAGATGGTAATGGCGTAGGTGGTAGTGGTGGTGTAGGTGGTGGTGTTGTAGTAGGTGGTGGTGTTGTAGTAGGTGGTGGTGTTGTAGAAGGTGGTGGCGTAGGGGGTTAGGTGGTGCAGGTGGTGGTGGTGTAGCTTGTGGTAATGTAGGTTGTGTATGTTACGATTCGAAAGAGAATGTAAAACTACATAACGTTTTCAGATTTTGTTAGAAATGGCTGAATAGTTACAATGTCATCACAAAACAAAACAGAAAAAAGCATAACTGGGACCAAACGACCGATGACCGACATGGTGAGATGTAGAGTCGCCCACAACTAGCTCGCATGCGACTAATGATAGCGAGAAAGGTGCGAAAAGGTTCACTGGGTGCACAGGGAAAGTTATATGAAATACAGTTTGTAAATTCTTGCATGAATGTTTAAAAAAGTTCCCAGTATAGTGAATTATAATTAATGGAGATTTTGTCTAATCTGCAAAACAATGTATTTATCTAACAGATATATGTATTTTTGTAGCAATTTAATATTTGATAAAGAAGTATCACTATATTTTGAGGCGCGTATGAGGTAATCGCGGGCGACTTTACATTTCACAAGTCGGTCGGTCGGTCGCCGTTTTGCTCTTTTTGTTTTTGTAATAACATTGTAACTATTAGAGCGCTTCTAATGAAATTTGAAAGCCTAATGTTGTTTTACATTCTCTTACGAATGCTAAAATTGCCAAAGTTATCCCAAGGTTAGCCAGGGAATTATTTTGTTTTGGCAATAACATCATAAGGAGTTGGCCAATTCTAACTAATCTCAAAAGATTGTGTCGTTTCACATTGGCTTTCGAATGATTTAATTGTTAAGATCTTAAATAGGTTAGCCCGGGAATTATCTTGTTTGAGCTATAGTATCCTAACTATTCGGTCGAATTTAACAAGATTTCAAACCCCTATGTTGTTTTACATTCTCTTTCAAATGCTATAAGTGCCAAAGTCCCTCCAAGGTTAGCCATGAAATTTTATTGCTTTAGCAATCACATTATAACTATTCAGCCCATTCTAACGAAATTCGAAACCTTATGTTCTTTTATATTCCTTTTCGAAGGGTATAATTGCCAAGGTTTTCTCAAGGTTTGTCTGGGAATTATTGAATGTTTTTAAGGTCGCAAGGTAATACATAATCAGAATAAGTGAGAGACCGCGACTTTTTCGTCAGCAGACTTTCTTGCATATAATCATTCTTATACTTTAAAAAAACGTAGTAACATCAGCTTATATCTCATGTGGCGACGAGAATTTAGAAGGATCTAATCATGGAGTTAGGGATAAAGTGTTATAAAATGATGAATTTGGATGCTAATTGACCCCCTAACCAAAATATGGGCGCGAACACTAAGCCTATAGTGATTTGCCTGTAGAAATTAATATACTATGAGGTAGATTTAGAAATGTGTATATGAAATTTAGAGGCTCAATTGAAATCATTAGTATAATTTCTAAAGTAACATGGAACAACTTATTTTACTATGTAATATCGCCATTATTCGTATAAATTTCTTAGTGAAAATAAAAGGAAATATTCATTCATCAGAGATTACGAAATGCTATTCGAATTGTCATATTCCATAATGGTTACTTCTCCCTGGGCTTTCTCCAAATAGTATGAGCGGGTAAAAGATTACCAACCTCTTTGTGTTACATACTTTTTGATATCATTTTAATTCTTAAATTTAATGTTTTTCACTATACGTCTCTGTCCAAAAGAACAGAACAAATATATTTCTATTACCTCGTCTTCCATAACTTTTACCAGATAAATTTCAATGTTTACAAAAATGGTGTACTACATGTATAAACTACGAATAGATAGAAGTTGTACAAATTTGGATAAATAAAACCAAAGTTATTAGCAGATAAGCAATTTACTGGAAAAAATTAAATAATCAAAATGAATGAAACGAGAGAAGAAAAAAATCTCTATTGGAATATAACGATTAAATTGTTGGGTGAAAACAATTGTGCAAGTTATGAGTAAATGGACTTTTGTGTGAGGTCTCTATTCTCAATAATGCTTTTACATTTGCTACAAGAACGAAGCATTGTCTAGAGTGATATTCTCTGATGGAGCTGCCTTCTGCTTGTTTAGAGCTCCCGGAAGTTTCCTCATTAGTAGAAGAAACGGGCAACGCTTTCACGAGTACTATGTGGTGTTCATGGTAAAACATAGGAAAACTCTCCAAGTCGCTAGTTCTTTCTCATATAAGGGAACTACACCACAAATAATCTAATCCAAGTTCACTGCCATGAATTCAAAATAGTAACAAAACGTACTTTATTAGTATCTTTCTTTTTATAACCTTTCAGGATAAACTTATGAATGATAAAAAGTACATTTTCAGCAGAAATGCGCAGTTTCTCCTAAAGTAAAATAAATAAGAAAGTTTTTTGCTTAAAATGATATCCAACATTTACGACTTGGGAGAATTCGACAGATTTGGACTCAATAGAGAAATTTGTGGGCATTAATGAAACTGGTGGTTGAGAAAAAGAAGCTAGATTTGTCACTAGTTTCGGTCCCTTATTGTACAAAAATGGATCAATATCCATCAAGATATAATACCAAACAATGCTAAAACATATTAAAGTAGTTGTGAAGAATTCACTAGTATTCCTAAAAAAAAATGGGATTTGGCTCTAAGTTTTTTATATTTGACATTCAAATTATGATATATACTGAAACAAAATACAACGCATTAGTTCTTTTAATAAATTATTTATATGAGAAAATACAGCAGACTCGAAACTTTTTGCCATGCTGAACAAGCTGTTAAGCATTAGCATTTCCCCAAAGGTTGCGTGTCAAAAAATGTTTTTGCATAATTCTGAACCCAAATATTCTTCCTGGTTTTGTGACAAAACTTTGTAGTAATAAAGCTAGCAATGGCTACCGTTCTCTGACGGATACCTTTAGTCGCAGGCGACTGTACATCTCAGTATTTCGAACGGTCGGTCGGTCGTTTGGTCTCCATTTTGCTTCTTTTCTTTTGGTAATAACATTGTATCTATTAGGCAGATTCTTGAAAAATGTGAAACCCTTTTGTTGTTTTACTTTCCCCCTCGAATAGTATAATTTCCAAGGTCCTCCCAAGGTTATTCCGGGAATTATGGAAATTTTGTTGGTTGTAAGGTCTCAAATCAGAATAAGTGAGAGCACGTGACCTTTGATCAACAGACCTTGTCTAATATATGCCGACTAAAGGTCCTTCATAGATTAGCCCGGGAATTATTTTGTTTTGGAAATAACAATTATTCGGCCGATTCGGATGAAATTTGAAACTCGTCTTTTTACGTTCTCTTCTGAAAGATATAATTGATGAGGTCCTCTCACGATAGGCCCGGGAATTATTTTGTTTTGCCAACCACCTCATAACTCTTAGGCCGATTCTAACGAACTTTAAAACCCTTATTTTTTTTTTTACATTCTCTCTCGATCGAATAATATAATTGCCAAAGTCCTCCAAGTTTACCCGGGGATTTATTTAGCAATAACATCGTAAATATTTTGCCGATTCTAACGAAATTTGAAACCCTTATTTTGTACTTTTGCAAGATATAATTGCTAAGGTGCTCCCTAGGTTAGCCCAGGAATTATTTTTGGGAAAAATAACCTCATAAATTTTTCGCTGGTTTTAACGAAATATAAACCCCTATGTTGTTTTACATTCTATTTCGAATGATATAATTACCAAGGTCCGCCCAAGGTTATTCTTGGAATTATGGAAATTTTGTAGGTCGTAAGGTTACAAACTAGAATACTTGGGAGCACGTCACTTTTTTTTGCTCAGTAGATCTTGTTTAATATATGCCGACTAAACTGAGCGAAACAAAGAAAAAAGATGAATATAATGTGGATTTTATTTAAGAATAGAGAGGCTATCTAAGATAGAGTTGATACTCAAATAAGTTTACTCCTATTAAGTTTTTATAAAATATATATCACATAAATTAGTCAATTATTTCTAAGCTCCAGAAATAAATGCTACAAGTTAAAGTGCGAAGAAGACCTCCAGTCCATTCCCACCAAATACAGTGAATAAAATCTTACTAAACTCACTGAAATTCATATCTAAAGCGATTGTTAACCGAAAGGTAGCTAGTAAGCGCTATTTCTCCCGAGACTCGTTGAGAATATCCACCGAACATGATGAAATACACATGCTAAGGACAATTTATGGGCAGGAAACTGCAAAGTGCACTTTCTGAACAACAGGTGAAGGGTGAGAACCGTTTCTTGGCGAACGGGCTCAAACGCACATTGTGTGTTCTACGTTGTTCTCTTCTGAACAACAGGGGGGGGGGGTGATAACCGTTTCTTGTCAACGGGTTCAAGAACAATGGCTGTTCTAATGTTGTTCTCTTCTGAACAACAAGGGGAAAACCTTGTGGACTCGGCGTCACAAAGGCTTAAACCTTGGCACTCAAGGGATATTGTCCTTCTTCTGGACAAGTGATGGTGAATCTCGAGGTTAAGATCCCTTGGCGCACAAGGTGAGAAAGGGTCGTAGTGATGTTTCGCGACGAAAATCTGGATCTCCAATCTGATCTTAGTGGTAAAGTTTCTATCTAAATAGTCGAGACACTCCCTTGGCGTGGGGGACAATGGAGTGGGAGCTTCGAGGGAATGCACAGCCAAGCCTGAGAACAAGCCTTATCTGCCCATAAGCCTAACTAAATCTGGCGTGATCGGCGGATGGGGCGAACGAGGGGGGGGATGATAAACCTCCTTGTTTGAACATTGACTTAGGTGGCTGCGATATAGCACCCAGCTTCAAAGCGAAGATGCACGTGGAGAGCATCGTGGTTTTAAATAACATGTGATAGTGGTTGAAATTAACGCGGCCTCAACCCGTTCTATCACACATTATCTTACTAAATCTTAGAACATACTTTTTATCGATATACAATGTCTTTCTTATCTAATGTTTCTAATTATTTTGTCCATTCTAATTTTAAAAGTGCCAACTGAATTACTGGACACCACATCTTCAGGTAATTGGTTCAGATGTTTAAAATTATAAATTATGCAGGAAAATGTTTCCACATAAATTTGTTCGAAATTGTCTTGGCTCCATTTTCATACCATTATTTCTTGTAAAATTTCTAAGTATTGCTAACCAAGTAGAATAGTATACATTATCTATTCATTTCAAGAATTTATACACTTCTTTTATCTTTCATCTCAAACGTACTGTTTCTAGGCTGAATAAGTTTGCCTTTCTAGTCTTCTCTTATAATTTTGATTTCCTAATCTGGTATAAATTTTGTGGCACTAGTTTTAAAGAAATAGGATATTAGAAATGTATTTTAATACTATAAAATATTGATACTATTAATCAGAGTTTAATCACAACGCTCGCCAGCTGCAGAAGTTGCAAGCGAGAAGGCAATCAATGTGAAGGCCCACCGGTATGTGGACACGCCCTAGATCCTATCAACAACTGCACCTCCAATGCCTTGTAGGATCTGACTTTTTTGGCATAGGCTAGACGCAGTATACCTAGATCACAAACCAAGATCAAGAGTGCCCATAGGCGAGCACCCACAGGCAGGTGTCTCGGCAGCTCTGTGCTGCGGCGGAGAAAGCCTGGTCGTCTCGAGCCTCTACTGGCACCAGGGTACTTCTCCCTTTGGTCAAGATACGAAATCGAAGACTGCACACATTCCTATCCTTTTAAACTTGGGGCAGGTTGATTTCTTCAAGAGGGCATCAGTCATCATCAATCTCGATGAACTTGCCAAAACCAGTTTGTACATTCTCCAATTTGCCCTTATCCTTTCATTAGTATGGCGACCAGACCATTCACAGTATTCTAAGTGTGGCCTTAGTAATGTATTATACATATTTAAAATTGCAGTTTTTTATAACTAACTTGACTCTTGATATCATTTTGAAATTATAAAACATCTTGTTCAGTTACTATTCCTTTTCCTTACTTGCTCTCATCTGCGAATTTAGAATTTTTTGACAGCAATTCGCCATCATCTTCATTATTAAAATAAATAATAAAGAATAAAGCTCAAAGGATAAACATTAAGTAACACCACTACTCACAGAGGTCCATTCTGACGCATGTTATTTATTGACTACACTCTGCTTACGATCAGTGAGACAATTCTCAATCTATTTATTACTGCTCTCTCTATTCCTTTTTTCTATTACTTTAAACATCAACTTATTATGTGCTCTTTATCAAATGACATTTGAAAATCTAAGTACAAAATATCAGCTGAACTGTTACTGTTATACTCTAATCTAATGAATCTATTAAATTTGTGAGGCAGGAGAAGTCTCTTGAATTCATGCTCTGTATCATTTAATAATTTGTTCATTTCTAAATGCTCATCGAGTTTCTCAGCAGTACATGTTTCGAGCAGTTTTCCACTTATTGAGTTTTAAATTATTGAGCGATAATCAGTAGAGAGAGAGAGAGAGAGAGAGAGATAGAGAAAGAGATAGATAGATAAAGAGAAAGAGAGAGAGACATAAATACATCGACAGAGGGAAAGAGAGAGAAAGACATATATATATTTATATATATATATATATATATATATATATATATATATACATATATATGTATATAAAGATAGAGAGATAACTCAAAGAGATACAGAGAGATATAAAGAGAAAAAGAAAGAATGATAGAAAATAAACAGTAACAGAGATAAAAAGACAGAGACAGATAAAGAGATGGAGATAGAAAGAGCAAAAAATATAGAGATATATAAATACACAGATATTGAGAGATATACAGAGTCATAGACACAGAGAGACACAAAGATACATATCAAGACAGAGAGAAAGAGACACTGTGAAATATAAAACACAGAAGTGGAGAGGAGAGAATATACAGAAAGATAGAAAGACAGAGATTGACAGAGGCACACATAAACCCGGATACTAAGAGAAAAAGAGAGAAAGAGTGAAACCGCGAGACAGAAAGAGACGTAAGCAGGTATAGAAATAGAGAAAGAGAGAGACAAAGAGACATATAGCGGCACAAAGACAGAGATAGACAAGAAGACAGAAAGAGACATAAAAAGACAAATAAATTGAGAGAGAAAGTGAGATAAAGAGAGAGGGACAGACAAAGGAAGATAGACACAAAGAGAGGCTGAATAAACGAGCGAGACAAAGCAAAACAAAGCGAGACAGATAGACAGAGAGAGACATCAAGATATAGACAGATAGGTAGAGAGAGACAGAGACAAAGAGAGATAGAGACCGAGTAAGGCAGAGATCGATAGATATAGACATAAAGGGACAGCGACAGAGAAAAAACAGAGGGGACCAGAGATTTAGAGAGATAGTGAGTCATAGGCAAATGAAGATAGATAGACAGATGGAGATACACACAGAGAAAGCGAGAGATCGAGAGAGTGAGAGCCAGAGAGGGAGAGAGAAATAGAGAGACAAAGAGATACAGCAAGACAGAGAGAGACACATAGAAACATAGATAAACAAAAAAAGACAGAGATCGAGAGACACAGTAACAACAAGGAGTAACAACAAGGAAAGAAGGTACCCTAGGAGACCTTACGGTCCATTCAAAGAGGGTACCTTTGGACTAGCAATCGAGCGGGCACAAGGCTGCTCAATTGTTTTGCGTCCCTAAACGGCCACTTTTAAAGACCTTGTCTAGTCTTGACTTGAAGTGGTCAACAGATTCACTGTTGACAACTTCCACTGGAAGTGCGTTCCACATACCGCAGATACTGTAAGTGAAAAAGTTTCCACACACATTGCGGTTGTAACGCTTCAGTTCAAGTTTGAAGCCGTGATTGCGCGTTCTGTTCTCACTCAGTCTGAAAATATCTAGGTAGTCAACATTGTCGAACCCTCGAAGTATTTTGAAAATTTCGATGAGCTGACCACGCAGTCTACGGGTTTTCAACGAGAACAGATCTAGTTCCCTTAGTCTATCCTCATAACTTTTATGTCGTATAGATGGAATCAGCTTGGTTGCCCTGGCTTGTACGCGTTCCAATCTCGCGATGTCCTTTCAAAACGAAGGACTTCAAAATTGTACGGCATACTCCAGGTGTGGTCGGACAAGTGAGTTGTACAGGCACAGTACAATCTCCTGTTTCCGATAACCAAACTGGCGCTTAATATAGCCTAGCATCCTTTGGGCCTTTTTCTCCGCCTCAATGCACTGTTTCGAGAACTTGAGGTCACTAGTGATTGTTACACCCAAGTCCTCCTCAGTGTCGGTGGATTCAATAGCAGTGCCCTTAAGGATATACTGAGATTGGGGGTTTCTGTGGCCGATATGCATCACTTTGCATTTGCCCACGTTAAAAGGCATTTGCCACGTGTCCGACCACTCCCCAATCTTCCCAAGATCTTCCTGCAGGCGGGCAGTATTTCTATCCTTTGCAACGTTCATACCAAGCTTGGTATCGTCGGCAAATTTGGAAATCTTGGCAACCATGTCACCGTCCATGTCGTTGACGTAGATGATGAATAGTAGTGGTCCCAGGACAGAACCTTGAGGCACCCCGCTAGTAACGTGCACCCACTCAGAAGACTGTCCATTTACCACCATCCGTTGCCGTCTGCCACTTAGCCAGTTCTCGATACAGCCGGCTACCTTTCCGTCTATGCCAAGCGCTCGCACTTTCCGGAGAAGGCGGCGGTGTGGTACCTTATCAAAGGCTTTCTGAAAGTCTAGGTAGACCACATCCACCGCCTTGTCCCGATCGTGCTCACTGAAAACGAAGTGGAAGAATTCTACAAGGTTCGTCAGGCATGACCGTTGCCTTCGGAAGCCGTGCTGGGAACTCCTCAGTAGCAGGTTTGACTCTAAATACGACGTATTTCCATCCTTTGCAACGTTCATACCAAGCTTGGTATCGTCGGCAAATTTGGAAATCTTGGCAACCATGTCACCGTCCATGTCGTTGACGTAGATGATGAATAGTAGTGGTCCCAGGACAGAACCTTGAGGCACCCCGCTAGTAACGTGCACCCACTCAGAAGACTGTCCATTTACCACCATCCGTTGCCGTCTGCCACTTAGCCAGTTCTCGATACAGCCAGCTACCTTTCCGTCTATGCCAAGCGCTCGCACTTTCCGGAGAAGGCGGCGGTGTGGTACCTTATCAAAGGCTTTCTGAAAGTCTAGGTAGACCACATCCACCGCCTTGTCCCGATCGTGCTCACTGAAAACGAAGTGGAAGAATTCTACAAGGTTCGTCAGGCATGACCGTTGCCTTCGGAAGCCGTGCTGGGAACTCCTCAGTAGCAGGTTTGACTCTAAATACGACGTTATTTTCTCCACCATCATGCTTTCCATGAGTTTACCGACTATCGAAGTCAGACTGATAGGTCGGTATTTCGACGGTTGGTTACGATCTCCTTTCTTGAAGATTGGAGTCACCTCCGCCTCACGCCAGTCTCTAGGAACGCATTTGGTCCGGATTGACATGTTGAAATTGCGCTCAGGTGTCGTGACACTCAATCGCGCACTTCTTTCAACACTTTAGGTAGAAACCCATCTGGGCCAGGTGACTTATTCGTCATTAGTTCACTGATCTTCTTTTTGATTTGAACTTCAGTGAAGTCCATATCCTCCAGCTTTTCCCCCGAGTAGGAATCCATCGGCTGGGGGATGGGACCACATTCTTCAGTAAACACTGAAGAGAAGTAGTCGTTGAGGAGGTTAGCATTTTCTGCATCTGAATGCTTTAATGTCCCATCCTCGTTCCACAAAGGGCCAATCGTTCGACGGATTGGTTTACGGCTGTTTACATATCCAAAGAACTCCTTGGGATTCTCTTTACAGAGTCTTGCCACTCGGAGTTCTTCAGACCGCTTAGCCGCCCTTATGCTGGACTTCACTCTCCTGGCTAGCCTCCGGTATTCGTCAAAGTCACCCGAGATCTTCGATTGCCGGTACATAGTTCTCTTCTCCCTAAGCAGTTGGCCGATTTCTCGATTAAACCACTTCGGTTGAACAGAAGACAGACGGGGGCATTTCAGAGAGATGAAACGCGATTGAAGACTCATGAATGTGGTTTTGAAACTATTTCACGAGTCTTCAACCGCATCGCACACTTCTAGCCTCACGTCAGTCAGTCCAGCTCGAAGGCTTGCAAAGTCTGCTCTTCTCAAGTCAAGTTTCTTTGATTGACTGGCAACAGACCTTACATTCGGGATCTTGACGCTAAATCTAACTAGCTGGTGATCACTGCCACCGAGCTCTTCGCCTACAGAGATATCCTCAACGATATCATCCTCAGAGGTGAAGACCAAGTCAAGGATATTGTCTCCTCTCGTCGGTTCTCTGACCCATTGAGTAAGGAACTCGTTGTTGGCGAACTCCAGGAGTAGCGCGCTCTCGCCACAGGCTGCTCTGGTTTCCAAGTCAACTTGGCTGTTGAAATCGCCCATAACGATGCACACTCTGCCTTGAACCAGCTCACCCAGCAGCTGGTACAGTTTCCTGTCCTTCTCAACGGGTTGGGAAGGGGGTCTGTAAAGCAGCAGGGTCCTGTATCTGACAGGACCGATCTCTAGGTTAACGCCTAGGAGCTCGTGGTCGGATATAACAATGAGAGACATAGATAGACATAGATAGACAGAAACACAAAGGGAGACATAGTGAAAGCGAGACAAAAAGACATAGAAACAGAGATATAGACAGAAATTGAGAGACAGTGAGAGACCAAATCAGACAAAGAGAGAGATACATAGAGAGAAAAAGGGGGCAGAGAAATATACATAGAGAAATACAGAGAGTGAGAAACATATATAGGGAGAGACTGAGCAAAGCCCAGAATTACAAGGAATTAGACTACCTCAGAAGACATTTCTATCCATACCGAGGAAGTACTCATTTTAGAAAAGCCCTAACCTACAAATTTCCGAAACAGTATGGAACATAAGGCTCTCCCCCCATCTCCCCTACCCGAAATACAGGGCAAAGTAAACTAAGTGCTAAGGAACACATTCAGGAAATTTTTATAGTAATGCTGAACCATATATATTTAATTGATTTATTTGCACCTCCTGTCGGCGCTAACTTTTTGATGTTAACATTTTCATTCGTGATGCTGTATTTGAATGCTCTAAGTTTCTAATAACCTTATATAATCATTTTTTAAACTTTTCTACAGTTTTGCGAGACACTACTTGTTCCGTCAGCTGATCCAGAGCTTAACTATTTTATAAGAAAATAAATTTGTGCATAGGGTTGTCCTAACGTGTTTGAAAACAAGCTTCATGACTGAAATGTGTAAAATTTCTCAAAATTTTGTATACTCAGACTAATTGACCTCTAATACGTCTGGTTAGTAAGCTGAATAAATTTAAATTTTCTAGTCGCGTTTTGTAATAGTATTTTTTAAATTTTTAATTAATTTCGTCGCCCTGGCTTGGAGCCTTTCTAATATTTCACTGGCATTTTTCAAATATTATGACCAAACCTACACACAGTACTCCCGCTAGGGTGGCACCAAAGCATTATACATATTCACAATTATCGTTTTATTTTTGTAACTAAACTGTCTTTTAATACGAGTATAACATAATATTTTTAAGGCTTTCTGTTCCACCTTTACACATTAATGAGAAGATTTAAGATCACTGGTCACGTAAATGTCTACATCTTTTTCTTTTTCTGTGAATCGAATTATCTTATCGAATATCTTGTAGTTGTCTTTGAGATCTTTGGTGCATATTGAATTACTTGAAATTTTTCAAGGTTTAATGGGAAATTCCACTTAACAAACCAACGGACAACTTGAGCAATCTCTGCCTGAAAGTCTTTGGAGTCATCTTCACTAATTATACCTTTATTCAACTTAATATCATCAGAATATTTTGAAATTTTGATACCAATCTAACGTCAATATCGTTTACAAATATAATGAAGAGCAATGCTCGCAATACTGACCTCTGTGGAACTACACTAGTAGCAAATGTTCAATCGGATCATGCTCCAGGAGGGGGGAGCTAGGGGCTGAAGTACCCTGAATTTTAGGCAGGTTTATGTTTATATCTATTTTAAGCCATACTTCTAGACTCCTATTCAAAAAGATTTATGTAATTACACAGAATATCTATGTAGAAACATTTTGTTAAATCGTTGCGATCAAATGTACCTTATATGATACATGTACGAAATGCAGGTAAATCTAAAAATAATTATTAAATTCAGTATTATAACTTAGCTGATGTCCCAAAACTATAATTCATAATTTTATTATGTGTGGAAAAATATCAGATCTGAAAAAGTTAGTGCTCAATCCTGTATGAGATACTGTTATTTATTATCATTTTTTTTTAAGACTGCCTTCTAGGGCATAAGTTGTTATTTATTATGAATGTTGTGGAAGCTAACCATTATTAATGATTAATGGCTTTTTCTTAGACTCATCTGAGGAAAGAATTCATATTAGCTGGCCCCAAAATTTTTATCAAGATCCGTCACTGAATCGGATGCTTGACCATTGATTTCCACCCTCTGCCTACGATTTGTGAGCCAGTCTTCGATCCAATTTGAAACGTCTCCGATAATTTCTAATGTTGTGATTTTCGTCATTACCTCTTCCTGTGGTACTTTATATTAAATTACTACTGTGAATATAGAGAAAAAATATCACGACGTTCCTTTGTTATAAATTGAGATAATGTGGTGAAAAAATTCAAAGAAATGAGATAGACGCGATCTTTGTTTTCTGAAGCCGTTTTGATAGTCACGTAATAATTCATTTAAGTCAATATGTTCAACTATTTTTTCGGCGATAGGGCGCCCGAGCATTTTTCCTAATACCGATATCAAATATATTGGCCGGTAATTGCTGGGTGCCTCTCTGCATCCTTTTTAAACATTGGTGTTAAATTAGCCAATTTACAATCTTCTGGAACAACTCTTTCGAAGGAAAAAATTGTGTCATATGTTCGGCTATGGAATCTATATTTTTTTGACACTTGTCAAGATCATGTCCGGAGCAGGTGATTAAAATTTATTCCTTTACATACTGGATGAGTTTCAACATCATTAACTAAATACTTGATTGATTCTAGACGATGTTTGCCAGAGTATCTGTTGTTAGGTGTTGGAATAGGGTTGGATCTATCATTGATAAATACCGTTGCAAAACATTCCTTTAAAACCTTGGATATGTTTAAATCACTGGATTGCCAAACGCCCTTTTTATGTTTGTTGGGTCCTATATGTATATTTGATTATTAATTTTCTACAGTTTGCTATTACAAAGAATTCTTCAGCTTTGACTTAAAGTGTAAGCCCACTCTAGTCTCTTTATTTTCTTAGCTCTTTTAATTTTTCTTTAATTCTTTTTTCAGATGCATATATTTTTCTTTGGTGCTGTCAGAGTTTTGATATTTGAGTAGCCTATAATATCTAGTTCTCTCTCTAATACTTTACTTGATTTGATTTTTAGCCATTCTGGTTGTTTGACACTACCAATTTCTCATGATATTGATAGAATGAATTGCAACTGTTTGTTCATCAAATTTTCTTTAAAATTATTCCAGGTTTATTTATATTTCCGAAAAATTAGTTTATAATTACACAAGCTCTCTTTCAACCCCAACGGATTAGATCTTTTGAAGTCTAGCTTAGTAATACTTAATTTTGTTTTGATTGATGGTCCGTTGATAGAAAAATATATTACATTGTAATCACTATTAAGATACCTATCTCCTACGCTCAGATTACAAATCAAATCATTGTTAGTATTTAAAACTGTGTAAGATATTATAACCACTTGTGGCTTCTTCAACCTGCTGGGTTAGTAAGTTATCGTTAATAAAATTAATTAAATTTATTGTTTTCGTGTCAGAACCTTTCGTAGAACAGTTTAATAGTGCGCAATTAAAATTGCCAATAATTAAAGATTGTTATTTATCTCATTTATTAAACAGTTGTAGAATCTTTGATTTAAGTCTACTGTTTGATGAGGCTTCCTCTTGCTAAATATATATACGGACTTCTTTTAAAATTTAGCGTGATTCTATAAGTTCGAAATCGGAGGATATCTTACATTCTGTTGGAAAGAGATTATCTAGTACATATAAAATCATACCTTCACCCTCCTTTTCTACTCTTTATGGTAAATGTTATACCCTTCCAATTGAAATTCACCACTGAAATCTCTTGAGTGGCTTTGAATCCAGTTCTCTCTAATGCCAATTATATCGTATGTTTTTAGTGCTACCAACGCTCTAAACTCTACCAATTTCTTCCTAATAACGAGCATTGAGCCAAACAGCTATTATTACAAAAGATGGAAAGCTGCACATAATTGACTTCGTAACTGAAAGATGATGCCTGATGCCTTTAAATTATTTACATGTTTACTTGTGCTTCTGAGGTCCAATCGTTTCACGAAGTCCGTAGTGAGGTATTATCGGAGCGCTTCTTTTAGAAGTATTATATAAACTCAAGTTAATCAAATTTCCATATTTTTTTAACCTTTGTGCTAAATGGATACTGTAATGAGCGGAATATTCCTGATGTTAATGAAGTTGAGCCAAAAGTCGCTGCAGGAGTTGACTTATTTCATTTCTCCTACTTAGGGTTTAATTTTTCCTATATAATCTTAGTAAATATACCGACAATTATTCCATGATCCGTTTTTTTTTTATTTTCCAAACAAATTCGGTATACTCAGAGATCATTTTTTCTCTTCCAGAGGAGATTTTCCGACAGAAACCATTAATTGTTCCAACATATGCAATTACAGGTGATTTTTTGTTCTTCAAGTCTAAATTGCAAATCACTTCCGTTACTTTTTTAATTCTTGCGCTGGAATAACATCTGAATTTCCGCTTTCTAACATTTTTCTCACCAAAGTAATCAATTTGATTTAATATGTTTAAGTCTCCAATTAATTATGTGTCGTCTTCTGCTTCGGAAAAAAGCTATAAATCTATTATGCGTCTTTATTTCAGTCGGTTCAGTAAGTTTAGGTCTAGATGGTTGTCTTTTTTTGAAAAAAAGAAAAATTGTTGCTATTTTTGTCTTTTGATCAACTTTATTTTCTAATAATGAAGCAAACTTTTCTAATCTGTCTATCTTGCTGACAATATTTATTATTTCGTTGCTGTTGATTTTACAATTACATTTTTTAAGTTCTAAAGCGTTATTTCTGTTTTCAATTTCATCAATTATGTTAATAAGCTCATTTTTTTCTTTATCAAGTCGTTCAGCGAGTCTACAGAATGAATAAACAACTAACGCTGTAATACTCTAGTAGCATTTTTTTCGTAAAGTTAGTAAACCAGTTCAACGGATTAATCCTGGAGAAGAAGGCTTTTAAACTCTCTTCACCTGACATTTTTAATTCTGTAAGAAAATATTAAATTATCAGAATCAGGCTTTCTGGAATTTCAGAGAACTCTTAGCGTATTAAGGAGTCAGGACTTTAGGAAAAGTCTTTATTTTGACTCGCTAAAGTTTCACTACACGCCAAAACGTGTACACTACAATTACCAATTATATACAGATTCAAATTTGATTCACAATATATTGAAAGGATTTAAAATTTACTAGCACTCGATTATAATACACTTAATTACATAAGGAGCTTCAGTTGCGAAAGTACCTAAAATATCATTCACAGAAAGATTATTTAAAACTACCTATGAACACTAATATATAAATAAGTATAGTTATAATTTATACGATAATAGTTAAGTATACAAGAATTGTTAAAAAACAAGTGTAAGATAATTTACTCACGAGTTATGTTTTCAAGTAAATATTGCGAAGAAAAAATAGGTTTAAATCAACACGCAAATTTAAATTCTTTTCACAATATATTAAAGCTACCTCAAATATACTAGCATTTGATTAAAAAACAATTAATGATAGTATATGTTAAATACTATACACAAAAAGTGTATTTAGATCTGTCTAGGAACAATATAATCTCTAAATAAGTGTATAATTTAGGCCATAAAATTTAATTATGCAAGTATTGTTAAGAAAAAAGTGTAAGATAATTAATTACAGTTTTCGTTTTTAGGACTATATAGCGGAGACAAATAAGTTTAAATCACTACACGTTCTGGATGAGTATGTTAATGGAGGTTTACCAGTTTTTAGTGGTCACTAAGTGTAGGGGAATCGATATCTATCCTCACAACTGAGTCCCTGTTCCTTAACCACAACGTCCTGGCATTTTTGGCGGCATAGCCCGACCACTTAACCTCCCCTCCTCTCTCCTTTCGACTAGAGAAGAACCATAAAGGCCGCAAAACCATATAATGCTCTAATCATCACATTTCGGCCCGGTGAACCTAACATTGGTTAAAACAGCAAGATTTACTCTAAGAGTTGATATTCAATTTCACCTCATATGCGAAATTAGAGGAGCGTCAGCCTAGAGCGAGAAGGTTCTCTTTAGAGCTAGCTGATAGACGCTCTGAGAAAAACACTTAGAGGACGAGACTTAATGCCGCCGTCCTCACCCCCCTCCTTGCCCTAACCCCAGTGGGGTAACGAAGTATATAATCCAATAAATTGGAAGAACGGGGTAGATCGTGTTAGTCCTCGAGACAACTAAGTCCAGCTAGATGCCCGGCAACCAACGAAAGGGACACAGAAGAAGCTCATCCTGAGCTAGTTACTGGTGGTCACACCGAATTTAGCATCCTGTCACACGTAGATTGTGAGAGTCATCGAGAAAGCGAATTCCGGCGAGTGCCCGCCCCCTACGAAAGAAACTTAGAAGAAGCTCATCCTGAGCCAGTTCCTAGTGGTCACACCAAACTTTTAGTTAATTTGGATTTAGAAGCAAGTTCAATTAACTCTCTTTAGAGAAATTTCTTTTTCTGGTGTACCCCAGAACACACAGATAGTCCTCGCCAATGAGAAATACGCCAAAGTGAACTCCATCATCACCTTCCTTGGTCAGAGGATTCACTCGTTGGCTCATCGCTCTTCAGTGCGAATTATTCCCAGGTTAACGCGAAGATTGGAAGAAACATACTTTCCCTGTCCCGTGGTGAAATCATTTCATCAAGAATACGTGCTTAACTCCATCTGCCACACGCTCCGAATTCCTCTGTGGCTTTAAAGCATTCCCCTTTGAGACCACATCTGGAACGGCAGGCCCACGTGACGGCCCGAAAACCACATTCTTGAGGCGACATAAAAATTGAGGCCAACGTTAGTCTCAAACCCGATTCTCGTGGGAATCTTGGAAGGTATTTAAATCACATAATCTGTTTTGTTGAATGTAAATTTGCGTTCAATATTAAAGTGAGCTTTGGGTCAACCATTAGTGTATATTCAATTGTGTAATTTAGTAAGCCTCACTTAAATGAGTTTAATTCATTACTGTGTAGTTTGTTGGTTAAATTAAAATTTTTGTTCATGTTTTTTATTAAAGGTCTAGTTTTCTTAGGAACAGTTTTAATTCAATACTCGAAAGACGGGGCATGGCACTAGAAACCCGTAAAAGATAAAAAATATAACGTAATAATGATACTCAAAATCGAATAGAGGATTCTTAGAGAGAAAACTTAATCACGGAGTTTTGAAGTACGTACTAAACATATACGTACGAACATAATCACTCGGTCCTTGCTATACCACGACACTAAGTTTATAATGGGCCGCTGGTTTATGAGATTGCGGGCGAGTACCGGGTTCGAGGAGGAATAACTGAGGGTGAGCCTGGCACACCAGGCACAAGAAAATAATATCATCGATCTTTATTACAAGGCCAATATGAACACAGGCTACCGTGAAGACGAAAAGGCCCTCAAAGCCATTGTACATCGAAATCTGACCCCAACTGACCCTAATACGGATATAAACCTAACAATATGTTACAAGACAAGGAAAACAAGTATTTGCATCATAAATAACAGCTGTCTACTTCCGACGAGCGAACTCCAGGAGACTAACGTCGTGTACAAGTATTCGTGTAAAGTTGGTGACTGCGAATACCGCAATTTCAAGTACATCAGCGTGACTTACACAACGCTGTCGAGGCAACTGACGACTCATCTACAGGATGGGACAATTAGAAAACATTCCCACTCGCGAGACACTACCTTAACCCGTGAGAAACTAAATAAGAACACATCCATCATCCTGAGACTACAAAACCGCAAACGCCTGTCTTAAATCCTTTGTATCTCAGTGACTGGATCAGTTTGGTGGCCCTGGCCTGAGCGCTTTCTGGCCATTCTATTCAATTTCTTTGTGCAGCAAAGGTTACCAGAATTTTACGGTGTACTCAAAGTGCGGCCAGACTAGAGAATTTACAGGTTGAGCACAATCTCATTGTTTCGGAAAAGAAATTGTCTCCTTTTGGATCCCAGCAGTCACTGGAACTTTTGTCTAATTCAAAGCCTACCTAACATATAGTAGTCTTCTTGAAAGTAGTTTGATCGATGTGCATCGCTTTGCACTTTTCAAAGAGGAATAGCATCCACCACATCTCGGACCACTTACCTAAGCTCCGAAGTCTATCTCTCAAGCGTTTTACTACTTCGTGCGAGCTAACCCCCCCTCCTAGTTTGGGATCATCCGGCGAACTTAGCTATTGTGCATAGTAGTCCTTTGTCTATATTATTGATATGGACAATAATCATCAGAGGGCCGAGAACGAAGCTCTGGGGTGCCCCACTGGTCACTGTGCTTCTTATTTTTACCCTCTGCCTCCGGTCCGTCAATTTCGGACGTATAGCATTACTCCGCTGCTTTGACGATAGTGTAGATCGAGGTGAAACATCGCATAGTAACACGGCCACAATTTATTCACTCTTATTCCATATGCACCTGGCGTTAAAGAATAATATTTTAGGGGAACGAAGGGTATGCCGCACGTTCCCTACCCTGATACGTTTTCATGCAGCTTAGTTTGTGCGTTGCTCCTTGAAAGCGGCACATCACCTCGAGAGTCACTCGAGCTGTTAGTTCCTGCCCATGGTTTCCCTGATTCTCTTAGACGGTAAAAGGCTACAGAATTCACAACATTTAATTCTCCACTCTGCGAACACTGGGATCCTCTGGTTTACCGGCAGATTTAACTCATCCTGCAGTCGCCGATCAACGTTGACATTGCAACGTGCTGCACTCCCTTCCCTTTTTAGTCTCGTGCGAGTTTGGTCGTGGGCGACTATACATCTCACTATTTGGGTCGGTTCCTGTATTTTTTGGTTTTTTGTCATAACATTGTAACTTTTGGGCGATTTCTAACAGGATTTGAAGCTCTTACGTTGTTTTACATTATCTTTCGAATGATATATGTAATTGTCAAAGTCCTTCCAAGTTTAGCCCAGAAATTATTTTTTTTTGGCAATAAGGTAAATAACTATTCGACCCATACTAACAAAATTTTAAACACTTATATTGTTGTACATTCTCTTGGGAATAAAATATTTGCCAAATTCCTCTCAAGGCTGGTCCGGGACTTATATTGTTTTGGCAATAACATCCTAAGTTTTTGCCCGATTCTGACGAAATTTGAAACCCTTATAAAGGTTTACATTCTCTTTAGAGAATGATATAATTGCCAAGGTCCTACTAAGTATAGTCTGGGAATTATTAAAAGTTTTTAAGATCGTAATGTCATAAATAACCATACTGTGTGCACGCTTCATTTTGGTCAGCAAACCTTGTTTGGAGTTATCCCTTATTTGCCTAGACTTCCACCTCAGTCTACACCATGACTGCCCTTGCTGTTTTTATAAGTCAACAGGCGTTATGGTCGATTAATTTGGTCAGAGCCTGCTTACCTAGATCTTCGAGATGGATCCAATCCGAAGCTGTTCACGTCCAAAAATCCGTCGAACGGATTAAGAACTTTACTCCTATCGAGGCAAAAAGGTATCCTAACCGCTCATTAATAGTCATAAGATTTGTAACTGCATGTGCAGTAGTAAACCTACAGGGAAACATGCCTACTAGTAATTCCATATCGGTCTTTGCGCAAAGATCATCCGTAGTCGTCATTGCCCTCATCAGGATACTTTCAGTCTATCAGAACCCTCCTACCCTGGAAGAAGTGATCGCTTCCACTTTCCATCGCGACTCAGACTAAGAAATTCTTCAGAGAATCTTCACCTTATTGACTTCCTTCCTTATAGCTTCAAAGCCCCGGCCTCTAAATCATCGGATTCCCCTGTCAGTAACTCTGGCCTTCATCGAGGTTGTTCTCCAGACTTCGGACCTGGAAGGCTCAAATTAATACACATTGCACTTCCCTCGTCGAAAGGCGGGCAAAGCGATTTATTGTGGTCCCTGGTTCCTTTTTAACTCCAAATTCTGCCTTCCTTTTCTTTCACCCTCTCCGAAGTCGGTATCAGGTTCCCCACCGTTATTCTTCTGTCTATCTACCACTGGTGCGTCCGCCTCGTTCAATCCACTTACTTCAGCGCCATAATTGTTTTATTTATATTAAAACACTGTCCCTTGTAAAACAGCATGTGTTCGTCAGCCAGTTTCTCAAATTAGAGGAGAGTTAAGTCCTATTGAGTCATACAGATGGGGGCGATGTTTAGAGGTAAAGCCTGGATGAATTTGTGTCTCACCAGGTCCTCGCCCACTCCAACTTGCAGAGCTTACTTCCGTAGCCCTTTGAGATTTACCGAAGGTCGTCCGCTCAGCGGAGAAGACGCGATTAAATTCTCGAAGAGCTCAGGTTTCGTCCTCTCAAAACGTTTCACGACCTCTGTTCATAGGAGCGAGTAATTCAGCGACGAGAGGACCGCAGATGGGAGACGATCGACTGTCTCGGGAGGCAAGGCAGCCAGAATACGCTAGAATTTCGTATCTTCTCTATGTATCTTTGAGATGTGGAATTGCGCCTCCACAATTTTGAACCATCCCGCGACTGCTGCCTTATTAAACACAAGAGGTTTAATGGGGATTGCGTTCGCTAGCTCCACTGCTTGGTGTGGAAGAAAATGAGCAGCCTGTTACCCGCTTTGTGAATCAATTTCTTGTATTTGATCACGTTTTGTTCGACGAAAAGGGTCACCAGTTATATGTATGACTATTCCTACGTTAGATGCCGCTTTTATTTAAAGTGCGAAGAGGGAAGGTATTCTCGTGTAGTAGGCTAGGTTAAGTGATCAAACGAGCTTCCCTAGGATTAAGGAAAATATTCAGCTTGATTCTTTATTTCGACGTAAATTACGAGAACACGTCTCGAAAAGGTGAATGCTAAGGAAAACTTCTTCTTGCTTCCTGAATAATGACTGCTAATAATCCCCTAAGATGATGATAATGTAACAAGTAGGGTTATGTGTTGTAAGTATAGATAGTTTGCCCTGATGTAGAGGGCATCTCAAGCTTCTTTCTTTTTCTATTTACTTTTTTTCTTCCTCTTTCGATGGTGTCAGGGATTTAGCTGAATCTTTTGTTGATGTTTTCTCATTTATTTTACCCTGCTTTTATTTGTTTACTTATTTATTGTTATCTCTTTCTTTTTTAATATATATTTATATATATATATATATATATATATATATATATATATATATATATATATATATCCGCTGTCTTTAGGCATTCAATCGTTCTAATAATTTTTCTGCTAACTCGTTAGCTTTCATTTTTAATTATGTTGTTTTCATTTTGTTTCGCCTGTTGTGGGCACTTTGCTTGTTTTTGTTATTCGATATAATTATTTGTTTAGTTATTTTACTTATTTTGTCTTGATTATGTTGGGCGCTTCGCCTCCTGTTTAGTTATTTATTCTTGTTTTCATTTAGTGGTAATTTGCTATTTTGGAGGCCTTTCGCCTCTCTAAATTTATTGCTTGTTTTTTTTTCATTTTGGCACTTCACGTCTTTTGTATTTTTTCTCTCTTTGTAATTGCTTTTCTTGTATCGCGGAGTGTTTTCGGTAAGTCTTTGGTGAGTGAGATCATGTTGTCCTGGTTATGTATACATAAGAGCTTGGTCTTACCGGGAGCAGAGTCTTTCACTTGGGAATAGGGCTCTCCTGGTGAAACATCCAATTATGGGTTGTGTTATGTCTAGGTTTGCGCCTATATGTGGGAATATTTCATTTTCAACCTTTTCCCAGGTCTTTCTCTTTAGCCTATGGAGGACGATATTCAGTGGCTTAAGTCCTGCTCTTGCGTGCAGTTTCGTCCGCTGAATATGGTCAATTCTGCTCGCGCCACCTATAAGATGAGTAGCAGTGTTCTGGACACTCTGCATCAGTCTGTGAGAGGTTGAACTAGCTGCCTGCATTACTACTGCTGAGTACATCAGTTTTGAGTGCACCACGGCAGTTTATAGTCTTTTGAGGTTGTTGGCGCTGAGGTTTCTGAACCTGTACAGTTTTCGAAGTTCTCTTTTGTCTAGGAAAATTTGGAGGTTGATGTGCGTCTTATACCCTGTTGAGGTAATGCGCAGATCCCAGACTTTACCCTCGTCAAAGTACGGGTAAATTTTGATTCGATTATTACCTCATCTCTTTTCCCACGGTTCACTGGAAGGATATGAATTTTCAACCTTCTTTCGAAAGGATTGATATTTCCGATTACGGCAGCTGTCTCCCTTGCTTGTACTAGGTACAGCGTTCCTATAGGAACTGGGGATGATCTGAGTGACGTCGTCTGCAAACTGCAGCTACATCACATCCTTCCCAGCTGGAGCATGTAAGTCCAACGTGTACAAAAGGTACAACAGCTAACTCAGACAGCTGCATTGTGGAACACCCGAAACTAGCTGGAACTCGGGTCCTCTTTTGCCCTCGATCAAAATTTGGGCTTTTCTTTCCATAATGTAATCACAGAGGAACCTTTCCAGGATTGCGTTTAGCTGGAAGCTGGAAGCCCAAGATCTTGAATTATAGACATTTCAGCCAAACTTTATCGAAGGCCTTCTGAACATCTCGCGTCACCACGTCTACGCATTTCCCCTCGGCGTTACAGTGGGCAAGCTTTTCGGTGAGAAGGGCGAGGGCTGTATCAGTCCCCCTTCTCTTGCGGAACCCGTACTTCTGAGGGTTGTGAGCTTCCAGTTACGACAGCTGATCCTGGGGCCTGTTAGCTAGACGCTTCTCGTAGCCTTTGCCTACAAACTCAAGAGGGATATTAGCCTGTAGTCCACCAGTTAATCGGAGGTCTTATTCCCTTTAGGGCTAAAAATTATTTTGCCCATTTTTAAACCATCAGGGAGGGAAGTAGCCGGTATTTAGGGAAGCGTTGTGGATGTTAGTGATTTCCTGAATGATCTGCCGGGAAGCATGCGCCATATTGTTTTTAGTGATGCCCGTCCAGCCTGGCGCCTTTTGTTGAAAGGTTTTTACGACTGTCATGACCTCTTCAGTTGTAATTGCTCAGCCATGGTTCGCTATCTCCCTCCCTTCGTCGTCGTAAGCTAGTGGGTGTGTTCGATGTATGTTCTGATTAAGTTCTTCAACCAGTTCGTCTTAGAATTTCGCATCGTTCTCAGGAGTTATTGAAAAGATTTCTTTCAGAACGTGCAGAACATTCCTTCCAGGACGGCGGAAAACTCCAAGTAGTCGTCGCCTTTCCTTATGTGGGTCTTTCCTCTGCTTAGTAGTCCTTTTAATTTCCTTAATAGTCGTCAGAATTTATCGGAGGTCACCTCGCTGTCTACTCTGTTTTTTTTTGTTCCAGATTTCAGCCTGTTGTTGGTTAATAGCAAGCTTTAGCTAATCACGCAAATGTCCTAGCAGCAAGCTTCGTTCTCGATTCGTACCTGCTTTTCTGATTTCCTCATACACCTCCCTCTGCTCCCAAGCGATCTCTTTCATCTGTTTGGTCCATATGGGTTGTAGAGGAGTCTTTTACCATGTCAAAGGTACACACTCGTGGTCAGCCTCGGTGATGAAAGCTGTTATCTTCCTCAGCTCCCCGTTTAGCTCCTCTAGAATTGCTCCGCTCAGGTCGGCTAATTCGAATCCGCCTAAGATTACTCCGTAGCGTTCCCAGATGGCCGAGGTATAGCTTTTGCGGAGATGAACCGGAAGCTGGAATGCATCGAGTGAGATGGTGGTCAAGATTGCTATATGGTCGCTGGGAATTGTTTGTCCTGGCTCGCTATGATAGTTGAATAGGAAGCCGTCACTTGTCATGAATATTTCGGGCTTTTTGGCTGCCAGAGAGGTGATATAGTTTTTGAAAATTCGGTCCTATCATCTGGGTGTTTTTCCGTCGCATAAGCATTTCCAAGTTATAGCGTCTGTTGTTCGTGTTACCATAGCCAGCCGTTCGGCATCTGGCGTCGAGGTTGCCCCAAGGAATGTCATTCTACCGTGGCCGAACAGGGGGTAGAAGTTGTTGAGGTGCAGATACGCTCTTTAAGGAGGTTGATATACCGCCGCAATCACGAGGTTGCCCACTGATGTGGGCAGCTCTATCTCAACGAATGACTCGCCCAGCTCTGGAAGGTGCCTGAACGAGAGATTCGTTTGATTGCAACGGCACCACCGTCAAACCTTTCTTTAGAAAGATTCTTTGTGACAACTCTGTAGCCCGGTATCTTTATTTGACAAGATGTTGTGTTGATACCGTGCTCCGTAATTAAGTTATGTCGGGGTCGAGCACACGAAAAATGTTCCCATACGCAGTTGCTTTTCCCTCCCATCCATTTACGTCGAGCGTCACAATTTTTAATCTGTTGTTCTGGTTTTCCATTCTCTTTTCTAGCTCCTAGTGTTTCCTTGTGGGGAGACGCTTTATCCCGTTCCTTTTTTTCTTGTACTCTGCCGTGTTAATCTCTTCCAATGTTTCTTTGTAGAGTTTATTATTATGATTGAAGAGGGCCGCCTCGACTATTTCCCCTTTGCACTGGGCATGGTATTTCCACTTGTAATACTTCTTTTTGATACCGACGAATATTTTGTTGGCATCTCTGTCCTTTGGGAAGGGGAACTGCTCTGATACGTAAATTGAGAGGTTAATCTCGTCCTCATCTAGAAGTATTTTGGCCTTCCGTTTTCTTTTTTCTCAGTGTCCATCTTTGGGCATGACCTCTAAGTTCGAGGTGTTTGTGGGATCTGAATCTTCAGTATCTTCATTCTTCTATAGGTTTTTACTATTTAGTTTGGGCGTATTTAACGAACCGGCAGCAGCCTCACTTTCCATTCTTGCTTTATTCTCAGGTCGCATCTTTTTTTCTGCTCCTTAGGTTTCTCTTTTTCATTTTGCTCTTCCTGAGTCTGTTTTGGGGCCATTTGTAGTTGGAAGATATCGACTGAAGGGGCTTTCCGTGAACCACATCTATTTCATGCCAATTTTAGCGAGGATCCGGTTTATCTCTTTTGCGAATGTCCCATGCTGCGTTAGAATTCTGACGTGGGCATATAAGATGCACCTCAAAATTTTTGTCAATTCCTTGTTTTAGATTTTGAGATAAGTTTGCTTACTCTCTGTTTCGGAGTAAGCTGCCTTTGCGACCTGAGCGTACATTGTGTTTGCTTTTTTGGTCGCCTCTTCTTTGGTTGCTTCCTCCTGATCAGTTCTTTTTTTATGGGGCAGGCCATTGCCATAGATCGGTGGCCATGCCCGCAGTTTGCGCACTCCTCGCGAGGGCTCTGGCAGTTCTTCCAATGGTGACCAGTTTCGCTACACCTAGAGAATACCTCTTGGGGCGCCTGGCATTTGCAAGTAGTGTGTGCCTCCATTTTGTAACAACGGAAGCTGAATTAAATTGGGTGGAAATCCTCCCTCTCGATCTGCTCCTCGCTGATTCTGGCGTTAAAAAGCAGGAACCCAGACTCCTCCGATTTCTTGGCCATGGATGTATCTCCAAAGATGATCTTTAAGAAATGGGTATAGTCCACGTGGTCCATTTTGCTCATAAATTTGACAATTTCCGTGACCTTCGCCCATTAATGATTTTTTATAATTTCTTCTTTTATCTCCTCTTTGGAATGCTTCCCAATCAAAGAGTCTAATCTCTCGAAGATCACGCTCCTTTGCGTTTAGATCTGGGGAGGGATTTCTGGTTGTAGTCCGAGAACGCGAAGGACCTCAACCGCTGCTTCCTTCGTCATGGCCACCACATCTTTTTCAGTTTTGCATATAGTGACATAACCCGTGAGGAACTCTATTAGCCGATTATAGATATCTTAAGTCGCCCATGGACGATTAAAAGACTTTGTCTCTGCCCGGTCTGGTGTGACCGCTGATGGTGCGCAACGGGACCCCGTTGTCCCAGCTTGAGCCATCTTAGACGATGGGGGCCCCGAGGGGCGGTAAACCACTGTGGGTTGCTCCTTCTTCGTGGTGCTTTGGCTGGATACCAAATCCTTATGTCCTCTTCTGTGTGTCCAACTATTTTAATTTGAAAAGAGAGCGCTTGAAGGGGGCAACCACCCTCACCGTTGTAAGTGAGCTTCCATGAACGTAAACTGCCGGATGAAGGGATAAAATGATAGTGGGTAAACCCGGGACGGCCCTCACGAGCTGTGATTGTATGGCGGACTTTTTGTTAGTTAGCGCGGAATCAACCATTGCTAACCAGGGGTGCCGCCTCTCGAGAGTTTGGGTATTAGAACTGTATCCTTACTTACATAGAGACGTGTGTACTTCCCTCTATGGTCTTGGCAGGTCTCCCGGGGTAACCGCGGAAGTTGCAGTCCTGCTCCTTCTCTGAGTGCCTCTGACGTCGAGTTCTACAGTGGGCTAGTCCTCAAATCTGCTTTCCTCGGCACCCCCATTTATGCCCATCATAGAGAATGGCATAGTTTGGACGTGGCTAGATGCATGGCAGTTCAGTTTAGTTCACTCCAACTCCCTTACCCCGGTAGGGTGGGGGTTGGGATGGAGGATTATTTCTACATTTGTCGAATAATCAATGCTCTATAAATCTCCTTCTTGAAAGCCCCGTAGGGAAAAGGGAATAAAAATTCACCTTTATAGGCAGGTTACTTCATCGGCGAATATCGTCTTCTGAGTATGCTTGCTTTATCCAAAGTATGACTACCAAGTATTCTCCTAAGCCACAAAATACTGCTATATAAATAGTAATTCCATCTACTTATAACAATACAAAATTCAATCAATCAGGTTTGAGAAACATTTAATCCTCATACTTATGTCCATTTCTGAATTAACAGACATAAGCCTTAACAAATTGGCCAATCAGCTTTTAGACTTAAGCGCTGCAATAATTGGCCAATCAGTGTCACGATAGATTTAAGGGAATGAATAACGTTCAAACCGTTTCGTATATAAACACGGCTGAAATCCATTTTCCGAGCTCACTGTTCTGGTTGCCAGAATTAAGTCGTATTCTCTTACCCTGGTGAAGAATTTGTACTTTTCATAAAGTCAGAAGCGAGTTAGTGTTTATTGTACTCGTGAGTTTAGTGATTCCAATCGCTAAAGTTCTTAGCCACTGATAAGTGAGATTTTTTCTGTCATTTACGAATTTGTGTTAATACATGAATTTTTTCACCCATTTTTCGAGCCCTGTGGCGGGGACTGTTCGAACCTACTTCACTCCCCACCCCCCTTCAACGAGTCACCTTCACGCTGGTCAGACTTTCGAAAAGCGCCTCCGGTTAAGGTTAAGTGCCTGGTAGAAAATATTACTGGATTGGGTTGGAGACTTAATATACTCTAGGACCTATTTTTTCTTTTTTTTTAAACCTTAGTGATGGACTATTACATATACACACACACACATAGTCAACACACATAAAATTACGCTCATTCTGTGGGGTTTCTCTTTCAATTTGTTTTTTCTCTCCTCCATATGCTAAAATACAAACAGATGGTAAATAAATGAAAGAGACCAGGCAGATTACACTAAAGACCCTCTCCGATGGCCCCAAGCCTAATCGTGGGGGGGTCTTTGCAAAAGTTTTGGGGATCTTAACATCGCACTTGTGTGGCTCATTGCTGATTGCGAGATACAGACCTACATTAAAGCGACAGAGTACTTCAAAACCATTAACCTAATACCAAACACACCACCTCAAATAAAAAGTCATCGCAGCGTCATCCTTCGTCACCTCGATCCTTGGGTCGGGGGGCACTCCGTGGAAGAAATTCACGTGGAGGTGGAGTCAAACCACACTTGAGCTAAATTTGCCAAGGTAGTAAAATTCAAAGACTAGACTCATGTCTTCAGTATTATCTTTTGCGACACGACAATGGCGAACAAGGCTGCGGAGGGAGCTATGCTCCTCTTTAACGAACGAGTCTGCCCTGAGAAATCGAACGTGAGGAGAACCCTGGCAGACATCCGTGTGAGAGGTGTACGCATCCCATACCGTACGGAGGGCACGGTTCTGAGGTTCCGAATTAAGACCGGTGATTGGGTATGGGAGTCATGTGAAAAGGATTGCGGCGAATGCACGGAGAGACTTGAGTGAATTCTACCGATTCATGGACCTAAGTTACTCCACAAACTCAAAATCTACAATGCATGCATCCGATCCAAACTCCTGTACCCCAAGGTCCCTATAAACGCGAGTCCCACAACCCAGATACTTAAATTGCAAAGGGTTCAAAATTATAACGAGAACCAGAAAAAGAGAGAGAAGAAGGCAGAGTGAGCTCCATCGCGAACTGGGGTTGATCCCCATAAACGTGGAGCTTCACAAAAGAGCAATAAAGATCTGAGAAATAGTAAACCGGCACCTCCCTCCCGAGTTTGTGCTCGAGCACATAAACTTTAATGACACAAGAGATGCAAAATCATTTACAAGTAGCAGTAAACTTCTCCTATAGATTTAATTAATTTCTAAAAAAAACTTTAAATTTATTAACTAATTTTTTGAGTCAGTTTTAAAGCAAATTTAACTATTGCTAAGTCATATTTAATTTATTCATAGTACATTTATTGATATTTTATAATTAGTGACCTTTAAAATAATTTAATGTCTTGTTAGCCTTTTAAGGGTTTCTTAATATGTATTAACTTTAGTAAACTTATTCTAGCCTGAAGATGAAAACTTGTAGTTTTCGAAACGTAGTTAGAAATTAAAAGATGTTGCATCCGTTTCTAGTGGCTCTTGAAAATATCCCCAATATTAAATGCAGGCTTCACGGCCGAAGTCCATATATATATATATAAATATATATATATATATATATATATATATATATATATATATATATATATATATATATATATATATATATATGAATAACGTTACAGCCACGAGGAAAATGAAACAACGGAGAACTGCGAGGCCTTTCGACTAATGGTCCTTTACTGAGCAGACTAAAAGACAGGGAAAAAGAGAAAGATATTTATACACCTGATTAATGAAAATATGGGATATAAAGATTAAAAGGGGTGGATTAACAGATACCTGGAAAAAACCTATTAACAAGATGAGCCGTCAGGGTTAAAAAAAAATAAAAAAATTTTACGGGTTACAAAAGAAAGGGGGGGGCAATGCTTGGGAATCACATATGCAATATGAAAACCCCCCAAAAAAAAGTTTACACATGATAACTAGAAAATTACGACAAAAGAAAAATATGAGGAAAGGTTTTTTTTATATAAATAAGCTAAAATAACTTCTATGTGGTAAATTCAGAAATTTTATCTTTAAAGTCATTCTTAAACATTCTTTTGATACAAGGGTCCAAAAAATACATTCCAGGGCTGAGATTAAAATTCGAAGTCAGTTGTATAAATGCTGATTCTAAAAGATTTCGTGAAAAAAAGTCATTTGATTTGGCATTTGATTAGTCAAAAGGCCTCGCAGTTCTCCGTTGTTTCATTTTCCTCGTGGCTGTAACGTTATTCATAAATTCCTCACGTTCCTTATTTTCGTAATTCAGTTATACATATATATTTATATATATAAATATATATAAATATTTATATATATATTGTGATAGAACGAGTTGAATCTGTGTTAAATTCAACTCCTATCCCATATTAGTTAAAACCTCGAGGAGGCCCACGTGCATCTTCGATTCGAGGCTTGGAGTCTTATCAACAGCTACCGGACGTCAATGTTTAAACAAGGAGGTTATCGTCCCCCCCGTTTGCCCCCATACGCCGACCTCGCCAGATCGAGTTAGGCTTATGGACAGATAAGGCATTTTTCTCCGGCCCAGCTGTGCGTTCCCTCCAAGCTTTCACTCCATTCTCCCCCACGCCAAGGAGATGTCCTGGCTATTTATATGGAAACTTTACCACTAAGATCAGATTGGAGATCCAGATTTTCGTCGCGAAACATCACCACGACCCTCTCTCCCTTTGTGCGCCAAGGGACCTCGACCTCGAGATTCACCATCACTTGTCCAGAAGGAGGACAATATTCCTTGAGTGCCAAAGGTTCGAGCCTTTAGTGACGCCAAGTCCCCAAGGCATCCCCCCCCTGTTGTTCAAGGAGAACAACATTAGAACAGACATTGTTCGTTTTGAGCCCTTCGCCAAGAAACGGTTCTCATCCCCCCCTGTTGTTCAAGGGAGAACAACATTAGAACAGCCATTGTTCGTTTTGAGCCCTTCGCCAAGAAACGGTTCTTCCCCCCCCTGTTGTCCAAGGGAGAACAACATTAGAACAGCCATTGTTCGTTTTGAGCCCTTCGCCAAGAAACGGTTCTCACCCCCCCTGTTGTTCAAAGGAGAACAACATTAGAACAGCCATTGTTCTTGAGCCCGTAGACAAGAGACGGTTCTCATCCCCCCCCCCTTTGTTCAGAAGAGAACAACCTAGAACAGCCATTGTTCGTCAAGCCGTTCGTCGAGTAACGGTTCTCCTTTCCAAGACGCCACGTCAGGATCCTTTTATCCCCCCCCTTCGGCTGGAACTCGCCAGCGGACCGAATATTCCTTCAAGTACCTTCCACTGCACCCTAATGAAGTTACGTAAGCCAAGCGTCACCTTTTGAGTATTGATCCCTTATTTGTCAATTCTATCCTGTGCTTTAAATGGTTTATCGAACCATCCCATCTCTTTAACTCCATATTTGTTTTACCTTTTTTGATCCCTTGAATCCTTGGATTAGCCCGAGTCTCCACGACCCTTTCCATTCTGTTTGTCAATATTTTCCGTTTTTGTATTGTTTAAAGTTATTATTAATAAAACTCTATTTTATTAATGATAGCAATATTATTATCCTTGAGCTCGGTTCCACTTCTTAAGCATTTTGAAGATACATAATATCGGCCGCCAGACAGTAAAACGCACTCTAAAGATAATTAAGGAAGTTCCCTCAACGAATAGTGTTATATATAGTATCGTCGGGAGTCATTCTACGACATATATATATATATATATATATACTATTTAATTTGGTATCAGGTATGTAAGGTTTAACGCTATATCTTTGCAAACACTGGTCTCAGTCGAGTAAAGCATAGTGTTATTCGTTATAATAATAGAATATAGTAGTTCCCTTTTGTTTTAACGATTGCTATCCCCTTTTTTTTTAAACTTAAGAAGCTGGAGTAGCTCAAGGAACGGTTATAATAATTTGTTTGTGTTTTTTCGTGATTTTAGTCAGTGGTTATTTAGATTGAGAAACCAAGTACGAATAGGTCAGTGCCCATATTTAGTTAGGCTAATTCTATAGAGGCATAATTCTTGTTGCGAGGAATTTTCGTTGGTTGACTAGTGCGCCCCCAAGTGCAAAGATGACTCAGTTTGAAATCTTTAAAGCGCAAGGAGAATCCTTGGGACTTTCCGGAAAAGAACTAATTAAGTACATAAGAGAGGAATGGATAAGACAAGTGTACCTTCACCATCAGATTAAACTAGCTCGGATTGAAGAAAAATATCAAAGAAAAGAGGTAGAAAGAGAAAAACAACGAGAGGATCGAGAAAGAGAAATACAACGAGAGGAACGAGAAAGAAAAATACAACGAGAAGAACGAGAACGAGAAATACAACGAGAAGAACGAGAAAGAAAAATACAACGAGAAGAACGAGAAAGAGAAAAACAACGAGGAACGAGAAAGAGAAATACAACGAGAAGAAAGAAGGAAGGATTCGCGCTCCTTCCCAGGAAAGCTGACAAAGTTTCCGAGCCCCGTAAAACCCCAAAACTTCTTTCCCCAAAACCAACAACGGGACTCCAAACCTCCCGTTAAGACTTCTCCTCCATCTCTCTTCCCGAAGCGACCAACCATATGCTTCACCTGTGGTGTAGGAAACCACATGAGCTGGAATTGCCCACAAAATTCTAGGCTTAAAAGCGGACCAGCCCACCAAGTTAACCAGATTAATGCAACCCCGGCTCCCCCGGTGGTGCAGACACAAGCAGAAACTTCTCCCCATCCGTCAGGCCACCAGGTAAATTTTTTGGGGAATAAAAGTTCAGCGGTAACTTTGAAATATGAGGAGGGCAGCGTGGACAGCTGTCGAGTATCGACTCTCGTCAGGGACACAGGATGTTTGTGCTTCATCGTGTCCGACGAACTCCTCCCAGTGGCCTCTAACCACGAAAAATTTGCGGTGGTACGTGACTACCTTGGGCGGGCGAACAGATTCCCCGTCGCTAGATGTTACCTGCAGTGTCAATATTATAATGGCTGGGCTGAAGTCATTGTAGCACCAATAAAATTCTGTTCCGTACTTATAGGAAAGAGCCCCCAAGTAAGTTTCGACCCTGTGTTTCAGGCCGCCCTTCCTCAAGGCCGAGATAAGAAAGAAGCCCAGGAGCCCGTCCCCATCAGAACCCCGATACCGTCCGATTTCTCGGAGACCCCTAACCAGGACTTTAGGACGGAAAAAGAGGAATGTGATTCACTAAAACCCTTAGGTGATAAGGCCCCAGACAAGGACACGGAGACTGTCCCTGGACCCCAAGAAAAAAAGAAACCCCAACGCGCCCATGGAGATACCTTCGTAGAACTGGACGAAGCATCGGCGCTTGAAGAGGATTGCCCCGCGGAGTCCCTTAACGTAATCCAGACAGTGTGCATCCAACCTGATGCCGATTACCCTCCTCCTTCCCTACCAGGCGAGTCTTTGGAACCCTCTGACCTGGATAGTGACGCGCAGCTGACACCACGTCAGAAGAATTAGCTCCAAGAACTAATTAAATGGAATCACCATTTATCCACCCTATTAGCTCTTTTCGAGCAACTGCGTGAAAATGGCCTCACCATTGGCCCCAGCAAATGCCAGTTTGCCCACGAAACCATCAAATATTTGGGTTTCAAAATAGGACAAAGCAAGTTAGGTCCCAACGAGAACAAGATTAAGGCAATCGCCCACAT